>OX183133.1:31224175-32424175 GCA_945261195.1 Cryptosula pallasiana | reverse complement strand
ACACAAGAGAGGCCACTGGAGGAGAACTCCTCGGTTTTCATGTTAGTCATTACATCATCACTTGGTCATTACATCATCGCTTGGTCATTGCATCATCGTTTAGTCATTACATCTCCGCTTAGTCATTACATAACCTCTTGTATTAGTTTTTCCTTCCTGACAGTGGACCTACGCTACTTGATACAGTATACAAACATTTATAACAAAACTGTAGCACCCAAGTACTATGGTTAGGTACTACGGTTAGGTACTACGGTTAGGTACTACGGTTAGGTACTACGGTTAGGTACTACGGTTAGGTACTGCGGTTAGGTACTGCGGTTAGGTACTAGGGTTAGGTACTGCGGTTAGGTACTGCGGTTAGGTACTGCGGTTAGGTACTGCGGTTAGGTACTGCGGTTAGGTACTGCGGTTAGGTACTGCGGTTAGGTACTACGGTTAGGTACTACGGTTAGGTACTGCGGTTAGGTACTGCGGTTAGGTACTGCGGTTAGGTACTACGGTTAGGTACTACGGTTAGGTACTGCCGTTAGGTACTGCGGTTAGGTACTGCGGTTAGGTACTGCGGTTAGGTACTGCGGTTAGGTACTGCGGTTAGGTACTATGGTTAGGTACGACAGTTAGGTACTGGGGTTAGGTACTACAGTTTGGTACTGCGGTTAGGTATTACGGTTAGGTACAACCTCTCGGTACTACTGTTAGGTTTGTATTGTAGATACAGTACTGGAAGGCTGGCACTCCACAATCACTGGGCAGAAGGAACACGATACTTGGTAATGTGACTGAAGGTTTGATCATAGGCTTAGAGTCTAATACTGATTATCTGGCCACTGCTCAGCCTTTCAACTCAGCTGGTGACGCCCCTCCTGGTAGAAGTATACCACAGACTACATGGTTTAATGGTCAGTTATAACACACGTTGTACACTACACTGTACACGCATACATTGTGTATCTCTACCTGATAATACATAACGTGTATCAGTTCTCTCGTATGTTACGACTTGGTGTGTTTTAGCTCCTCTCAACATGCCAGAGTACGTTACATTGAACAAAAGTGATGGTAAATACGTAGGCGTGCACTTTAGGGGTGTGGTTACGGGACCCGACGAGGAACCTTTAGATGGCTATAAGGTATGTCATGCGATTAGCCTTAGAAACTATCAATTAGCGTAGCCTCAAGTATGTTATACGTAACGTTTCACTTGACGCCAGCTAAAAGATCTTTGTATTATTTTAAATCGTACAATTTTGTCAGTTTGACCATCTAAGCATCTATTTGTCGGCAATTCGTACAAAAAACATTTGATCTGTACCGCAAATTTGTTGGCGAATGCCCAAAAATACTCATGTTAAAAGCGGTGAAACTTGAGAGGACCAATCAATCAGGGGGCATAATTAAATGTTGTTTCTCATCGCTTACTGCTTGGCTTGAGGAAATCTTAAATTTCTGCGAGTAGGCTTGAAAAGTGTCAGAAGTGATAAAGATCAGCGATGTGTGGGCAGCTCTTACTGCATCTGTCTGTTACTGCTTTATCTGATCCACTCACCTGTACTACTCACCTGTTCTGCTCTCTCATTTATACTGTTTGTTTGACTGCCTTTTATTCTGCGCTTGTCTGTTAGAGATGGCAAATGCGCGATTAAACACAAATTATTAGCCGGACATTGTCTCTCACTTGCCGTCAATTAACTACTATTGTATGGTTTGTGTGTACATCATATCTTTTGTTTTATATGTCAGGGTAGCCCACGAGTGGATCTATGTACCTTGTAATAGTATTCACTTCTTCTATCTCACATCTGGCTTTTGTTTTGGTAATGGACAACTTTAACTCTTACAGAATCTACAATAATTTGTCAGTTGGAAAAAACTCGTTTTTTGTGCAAAAAAATTAAAAATTTGTGCAATGCCAGAAGTCAGTCGTACTTTTTAGGTGAGAGTATGGCGGCAGGGAGAGTCACTGAGGAATGCCAAGGACTACGACTGCGGTAGACGTACTTGGATTATGATCGAAGAGAACTTTGAGAAAAATGCTTTTTACAACCTGCGTGTGTTTGGCTACAGCCGTGGTGGTGTGGGCAAAATGAGCTCTCCTCTCATCGCATTTACTCTAGGTATAACACAAGCTACCTTTTTTGTGTTAATATCATTGCAGCTTGTAAGATGTCTTTGATTGCATGAGTTGGAGTTGTCTTATTTATTACTCCTCCGCATTAGCCTTGGGCAATGCATAGAGCTTGGCTAGATTGTTGGTGAGGAATGTGTCGGCTCAGGCTTGAGTGAATGCAAATGTTGTTTATATTTCACAGTATGTGTAGAACTGTCTAGAACAGCTGATCCGATTTCCCATTGACATAGATGACGTCAATGTCACAAAATAATCACATCTATTTCTCCGCGTCAATTAAATGCATACTTCGCTTTCTTCAACATGTTTACGTTAGCGTGTGTAAAAAGTTTTCGTGAATGTAAAACTTCTTTACTAACCGCTTTTGTGAAGTTTTTAGATGACGAATTTGGTTATTTACTTACAAATAATATCGTGAAAAGGCAATGACTTCTTTTCAATATGTGAATGGTGTCGAGTATTTCATAAGCTGTTATGTTAGTGACTGATCGGTTACATGTCAGCAGCCAATCAGCGGAGGCTTCAAAAATATCCCTGGCTTCCATTTGTTGGTGCTTGAATGTCCAGTCAGTTAGTGTCACTATGTACTACTGTGTGTAGGTTGTAACTACTATGTACTGTTGTAAGGTGTCACCACTATGTACTGTTGTAAGGTGTCACTACTATGTACTACTGTACTGTAGTAAGGTGTCACTACTATGTACTGTTGTAAGGTGTCACTACTATGTACTGTTGTAAGGTGTCACTACTATGTATTGTTGTAGGGTGTAACATAAAGCAGACCACCGATGATGCCGACTCGCAGTGGGTCTACCTATGTAACAGCTGCTACCACTCTCTATCCATCACTCTATTGTCTTCTGCTCTTCTATTTTTACACCTTTCCAAATATTACTTCTCATGAGCTTTTTAACTTTTATACTACGAGACGAAAATATTTTTTACATTGATTACATCATACAATTTATGTATATAATAGCTTTCTGTACATTCCATTTGTATGTGCACAAGTAGCAGCCAAGGAGAAGATTGATTTTATTGTTGAAATTGGTCGGTTTTCTAGCATGGTTTGGTGATTGCTAGAAAATAGCTGAGTTTTCTATTTCATTCTACGGTTTACCTTTGGCTCACCCCAATAGTTGCAGCTCTTGTGATAATATTCCATGCATCATCTGACTGGTTTATTTTACTGCAGCTGTTTCCTGCCAATTTATTGCATTCCTCTAAACATTCCATGCTATTACTTATTATTATTCATTGCAAGTGTCAATAAACGTATTGTATTGTAACTATGGATGTGTTTCTTTGATCTGTACATGTACTTAGTGCATTCTCCCATGCTCTAACGCTTAGACATCAATGGTGAAAGTGTCTTAAGAAATTGGCCATCCAACATGAGTGCACGATTTGTTTGTGTACCCTGCAGCAATATGCGATAACATCTAAAACATGGATGTTAGCTTAGAGGCACAAGGTTGTTCAATTCTCTATTCACCGATAAAAAGCTATTATAGGTTGATGTAATATTTGCTTTTGGTATGGACATGTACATGTTCTTTATGCTCTATGAGAGGCTGGCGGTGAGATGACAAGATGTTCTATTTGCACAGACCTCTTCGTGAAATGAGCCGTTTTCCATTTTTTTGTGTTGATTGGCCATTATATATTGGGTCCGTGGCATCAATCTATTGGGTCCATTGACATTCTTGTCTCTAAGTGCTCTAGTTTAAATTTCTACTTTTTAGTGCAATAACGCACGTACACCTCAAATTTCACCCACTGTGTATTTCCCGGGACTATTTTTGCTGTATGATAACACCCTACCGATGCCGCATCAAAGTGTCAATCATTAACGGTTGGAAATTTTTAGCTAGAATGGCGTAATTATATATTGACCAATAATAACGCGATACCTGTCAAAGGCCAAATGTTTAAATTTTAAACGTTGAACTGGTAGTCTGGCTTCCCGTTCATCTGCACATTTCCTTCTCAAATTACCAGATCACGTTGTTTGATCAACTGCTAGCTGTTAGCCAACTGTCGAATGTTTGCTTGAAATGATACATTTGGCTTTATGTTTGCTATTTTTTATCGGATATTGGATGTAAGCATTAGAAATAAGTTTATAATTCCCTGATGTTGTTGTTAGCTGACTGTAAATAATCTATTTCTGACAACAAAACTCAATACTGTTGATATGTACATAGCTATTAACTTACATGCGGCGTGTGTCAGTTCATTTACAGCTTGTTCGTTTCAATATTTACATTATTTAATTGTTATAAACAGTTTAAGGGGATGAATATATATAACTCGGTATAAACCATTTGATTATTACTTTGTTATATAAAGTGTCATCACTGGCTAGCTAACTGCCAGAGGAAGACGATCTTTTGTCACAGCCGTTAAGGTAATTGTATTGTTTATTATTGCTGGTATATGATATAATGGTGGCTTTTCTATGTTTGACAAATTGCGAATAATTAAAAAAAAGGTATTTTCTCTGGCATAGAAGATGGCTAGTAATAGTAAAAGATTCACCTCTATTTTGCAATAACAAAGTTGTGAAGCCTCGTTAAAAGTGCTCTCACCAGACTCGTACCGCAGAGTCTAAATTGACTGCTTGATGTTCTATATATAGATTTTGTGTGCAACCTCATGATGTTTCATCTAGCAATGACCAATAAAAAGACACCAAGTGGTTGGTTGCTGCCCGTCCTGGAAAGACTAAAGGCTGACTTGGATGAGGTGGTCGGAATGCAGTCGAGAGTTGTCAGACAGATGAAGAGAGAATTGGTGGAAGCATCAAAAGTATCCCATCACCAAAATGTCCCCAAGTTACTACAGGTACTTCTCTAGCCACTGTCCAAAGCTTTCTAAAATTTAAAAGGTTGACTGCTTTTATTTTTTGTAGCTTTTTTCAGCTTTTTATAGCAATAGCTTTTTATTACTGCTTTTTTGCTTTTTGCTCATCGACAAACTAAATATTTTATACTCGCAAAAAATTTATAATATTTTTACTGCGTAGGACACGCTTCTACGTTTCGTTATATACAAAGGAAAAAAGAATCGTGTAGAAATGAAAGTCTCTACAGTTGATATGCATAACCAGCCGTACAAGGTAAGTTATATTCACAAAACATTTATGCTTTATTAAATTTTGATTAATTAGTTCGAATAAGCTGGCTGAGGGCCAGGAGTCAATTGATTTTGTTTATAAGGAAGAGCTCTAAATACATGGTCAGAATTATGCCAGCTGATGCGGAAGAGAACTGAAAGTGCGCATGGTGATCTTCATCCTGAGTTTATTTGCGGTGCTGGTCACAACAACTGCTCTTGGTCAATGTTCAAATTACCATCCGAGTGTTTTCTTTTCTCATAAAAATTTCAAAAAGATTTGGCATTTTATTCTTTCTAGCTCTCCTTGACAAGATTTTGACAATTTATGTGTAAAATGCTACATGAAAGCTTATTGAGTAGCCAACCTTTTGCTGTTTCAGTCGGCTCTGGTGAGAGGCTATAGCCGTATTTTTTAAATTTTAGCAAGCGTGTGATGGTCTAAGGAAGCACAAGATGTCTCCCTCAGCCATACGGCGACCGACTGTCACTGCTGTGCTGGCCGCAGGAAATGCTGAAAGAGCTGGTCTACGAGTTGGAGATGTTCTACTGATCGTAAGTTTGCTACCGTGGGAGGGGGGACATGGTAGCGTCCCTCACACGACATTAGATAGCAGTGTTATACAAAATAATTATTTGTCTGTCATCAGCAACAATCTTGAAACAACAATAATACTTAACCAATTCACACAATAACTTTTTGTGAACTCAAAGCTAAAAAAGATTATTTGTTATTACAGTTTTTAGTAGGAATATTTTTGAAATTCAACTGTGAACAACTGAACACTATATAAGTCAGCATAACTTTTAAGTAAAACTGAACATGATGTTAATTCACTAGGGTGGGTTTTTCGTTGTTTCAAAGCCACTCGAATGAAATAAACGCATGTAAAGTGGCCCACAGCTTGTAGCTATGAATCTTCAGACATCAATTTAGTTACTAAACAAATAATCTCTAAAACTCAAGCAGTTCTTTAGATCACTCAACGAACTTGAGGTGAGTGGTATATGTATATGTAGGCTGTAATGTACTGGTCAGTGCACACCTGCCATATGCCTGTATAATATGACTGCATCTCTCACGCTGTTACACAACGCATGTCGCTTGGGGAGTTAAACAGACTCCCTGAGCTGGCTAATTCATCGCTCACTATTTTTATTGCAAGTTTTGCCTGAAGTGAACATGATGGGAAATATTTAGTTTACATTTTTCTGGCCGTACTCGTAGCGCAGTGTGTGCGGACAGCAGTTTAAAGTTAAAAACTACAGTTAGATTGTCTGATACGCTAGTTAAATGAAATAATTTGTAGTGTTGTTTGCATATACCTGCCAGTGCCTTTGATGTTTTTGTGATGACAAGCTATCACACTTTTTATAATCTTCGCTTGATACAATATTTCTATAGATGTTTTCACTTATTAGGTTTTATGAAAAGTTGTTAAAATCATCAAGTGTTGAGGTATTGTTCGCTATCCTAGCTTTGTGATTCATGTATTGTATGCAGGGTTGGCGTAGTGGTGGGAACCTAGGCCACGCACACTTCAGCTCAATCCTTGTTCGTACTTCTATTATTCAACTCTTTTGTGAGCTGATGACAAAGATGAGCACCGACAATACTACTGTCCAGGGTGCTATTTATACAGCGATTTATTTACTACACCTGATTATACTACAGGTGTAATCCTATTTAGGTGAATACAAAAAATCTACTCAACATCCTTTCTAATCAAATATTCCGTGCCTACAACGTATTGCACTCGGCTTTCATTACTCTACTATATACAAAAGATAAGATTTCACAAAAAGATATAATGTGTTCGTGTGTCAAATTATGTACTTTTGATACAAACTTTAACTGCTTGCTAATATTATTTCTAAATTGTGAGGTATCAAATTCACATCCACTGGCAATCATTAAAATAACAATAAACTTGCTAGCGTGTGTTTTTAGTGCAATTTTTATTGGAATGAATATTTTTCTTGACGCACAATGATGGATACGGTGACCATATTATTTCTGTTATTTTATTCTCTCACTAAATCTCTCAATGAGTCTAGCGCAGAAATAAATACCTATAGTTATTTAAATATTATTTATTATTTAGTACAACTTGCATTATTAACAATATTATCTTATAAAATACATTGAGTTGTATGAATTCACTTGACACGCAGCAGTACATCAGTACACTATATAATCTCTGGCGAATATCGTGTGATTTGATGCTGTAATACCTTCATTCATCCATTACTCGCATTACATCATCCTTTACAAACATTGTCAACGGGTTTATAGAGAGCCCACTTGTTTTTACAAATCCTTTTACTCACCAGAGGAGTGTGCCGGCCTTTTTCTATTTCTAGCTAGTTAAGATGACACGCAATCTATATGTAGAATGTAAAGTAATGTTGTTGTCTCTATTACATTGATAGCATATTACATCGCAGAATTTATCTCTGTGGCAGCTCAGTTCCACAGTTTAGCCTTTTTTAAAGATTGGCGCAGTCAAGCATTTGAGCTATTAATAAATGAGTAAAAATCTTTGGAGTTATGTTCCCTTGGATAAAGGTTTTTCATAGAGCTAACAAATAGAATGGGGTAGCGCTGCAAAGGTGCCTCATTAGTAACAAATATTAATAAATACATAAATGATTAATATTTGTGTGCGTGACATTTGAAGAAACTTTAGTAGCTCTCTTGTTGTGAATGCTGATGTAAAATATAAGAATTATCACTTTGGTATAAATCTTTCTAGAAGTACAATTAGTGCAAGTTGAGAATATGCAATAGCAACTTTTTAATGTCTTTTCTTCTGGACAGGAAGTATTTTTATATTCTGTTTGGGGTCAGCGAAGTGCAGGATTTATCAACCGCTCAGACCAGAATAATATATTGTAGCCACAAGAGCTGCCGTAGTGTGCCGGATAGTCACTCAATAATTTTATTATTGCTGACATCAAGTATTTTCCTCTGTTTTGTCTCAAAAAGGTTAATGGTTGATTTTCTGAGTTAAAATTTGAAAAAGGCACTTAACAAATAGCATTGCATGCGTTCAATCGTCTGCTTCAGCCATCACTTGGTGGTCATTGATGGTGCTTGTACCATAATTAGCGTAGGGTTTATATGAAATAGTCTACAGTACTTTATTGAGCAGGTGAATTTATTGTAACCTTTCGCAGGTACAAATGATGCTGCACTCATAAACTACACAAAAAAATGAAATTAACTGCGTAGCTCGTTGAGGAGAGTATCTCAAGTGTGTTTACGTTGAGTAGAAGAAATGGAGGGAGTGCGGTGTGCACTCATTACTGCTTGTACCAAAGATGTTGATAAGCTAGTCATTAGCATTTCTTGAGCCAAGTTTCACCTGCCGCTATAATGCATCCTTAATGCATTGTTAATGCACTGCAGCACCCAACCTCAAATATTGAGCCTCTTTGCTGAATCATAGCTGCACTGATGCCTCTGTTGCTGACTTTTTGTTTCTCGTCGGCTAATTCTACTTTATATCTCAGATAAAAACATGTGAATACGAAAGAAATGATTAAAAATTTGTAATTTATTGACAAATTCACTCTCTGAGCAAGAGTCAATCCAGTGTTGTAGTATAAAATGTGACATTGTACGTGTCCCGTCTGGATAAACTGCTCAGACCACAGTCACCACAGTCTTCATCATTTGCTTGTTCTATCCACTCCATCCATTACTAGCGGCCTTCTTATGAAATACTATCGTTTCAAAATATAAAAACCGTTTTTAACTCAGTTGTTGTTTTAGGAAACACTAAGACAATCGCACAAATAACAACACAATCGTAGCGTAACGCATTATTACCCGCCACATATAACGGGTAGCCACGGCCAATAGAAAGCTCTCTTCATTATCCTTCACATGATAAACACAAGCTTTCAGATAAAATTCGTTGGCATTATGAACTATTAACCTATCGCTAACAAATTCCCATGTTCGATTTGTTTTCCCAATGCATGAAGTCTTTGACTAAAATATCTATGTCATTATTTGCTCTAAACCCATCCAATTCATTCGTTGAAAGAACGGTTTATCTAGTACAATAGTGAGATCTCCATACACAAGCTAAGCAAACATTGTGCAAGCAAAGTCAATTATTACCTCTGTACATAGATACAGTAACTGTTTGGTCATAAAAACATGGTAATTACTTGAAAAAACCTTCTTGTTTTCTTTCATCGATCAAGGGCCTAGCAAGTTTAATCAGTTCCCGTCACTTATCCCAAGAGTCTATTCATATCAATTGCGAGAAATAGTCGTTATTTCAAATATACAAATCGTATTGGGGCCATTGGTTTTAGTTGCCGGTTGGCACTTGTCCAAAAAAGCTTCAAAAGCAAGCCTCTCATATTATTATGTAAATAATGGCTGAATTCAATTGTATATTTTTTCTATGCAAGCTCCGAGTTTATTATATTTTCCTTTTCACTGTAATTAGAGCATCTATAAAACTGCCTGTGATTGCGTTTGGCGCTAACTCCGACTTATTTATGGAAAGAATTATTGCCAGACGGAGGTAGGTTAGCTGATGAATAATCGGGGCAGTAAATAGCAGATATTTTGGTCTATAACTGCTAGCATTAACAGATATGCACCATATTATAAACAGAATTATCCTGTTGAGCACACATCTAATATGTAAATGGGAAAGCTATTCATTGATGGATATGGTCAGCTATCAACACTCTATGATATGTGTATATTAATCTGCTTCAAGTACCTCTTACACGGGATGATAAGGAAAGATATAGCAGAGGGCAGGAGGCTTAGTCCCACACAGACTAGTCATTCAGTCTATCGAATTTATAAAGACATAGTAGTTAAACAAACAAGTACTGATTCATTGGGTAAAATTTACCATTTATTTTTATTTATTAGTAGCTGAAAGTTTGGATACAAGTTTTTTTATTTTAATAATTATTTCATCAGAATGGAGTGTAATAATTATTTTTGGCCAGCTCTGTCTACACTAGGTCATTGTGTCCAGTGATAGCGGGTCAAGGTCACTGTGTCCAGTGATAGCGGGTCAAACTTTATGGGTAACATTTTATAAAACATTCTGGAATGCGAAAGCAGCCAGCAGGAGACCCCATATACAAGTTGTCTGGTGTGACAACGACATAAAAGAGATTTTTTTTTGAAAATTTTACATACTCACAATTACAATTCACTTACAATTCAGAGAAAACAAGGGCTATCAAAGAGGTGGTGAAGCATCAAGTAATTCAATTGGACCACATGAAGTGTTATATCCTCTTTCTATTCGGTTTTCTGCCTTTAAAAGCATTTATAGGGTCCGCGTGTAGTATGAAAGGTTGTATTGCTCATGCAATAGAGTACTTCCAAGTCAAGATAAATGAGATAAGTACAGGGTGAGGCAGCTGTACAAAGACTGACTTATCAGATCGTTATCTGCCGCTGATGATGCCGTGAGATGTCTTTAATTCCTGTTCAGGCTGCTGACGGTAGATGACAACTTGTTACCCAATACTGACATATCCATTAAATCACTTTATTAGCTAGATTAAAACTTTGGCGGCTACAGCGATGTCAAACATGTGATATAAGGCTTCGCTAATTGGCTGTGATAGAATGACTAAATGTAAACATTCCCGCATTGCTGTCACTACTCAATGCTAGCAGGTGATAGCAAGTGATCGCAGGTGATTGCAAGTTACCAACGTGTGACATGTAATACACAATAGATGTCCCAGTGGCTAGCTATTTGCTCCTTTACAATTCAATATCCCCCTTTTCCCTTCGCAAGCCTCACCGCTGCAAACTTTTACATCATCTTTTATTTCATCCACCTGAAAAGAAGACAAAAATATACAAACATGTCATATATTTTATATAAATACTTTAAATAATCATTTTGTGTTCATGAACTGGCTTGAAGGTGGGTAGGGTGATCTTGATGGGTTTGATCACTAATCCGCTAGTTTATTTTCGATGGCTGATTTCCAAACGTTCAGTTTCAAAGAAAGCAAACAAAATTGTGTTGGCACGTGATATTTTCTCTAGCGACAACCATTAATTCTTCCCATAATGCAACTGTCAAGGGCCGCAGCAGGCCCTGAGGCTGTGCACTACAAGATGAAGTTGAGCCCTCCAAAAGGGGTGGGGTGGGGGTATGTATAGCCCCCTCTGTTACTTATAACTCCCATACTAAATGTTTCTTTTATGTAACAATGTTAGAGTAAAGTAGTGATTAAGATTATTGCTGATAACTGAAGATTTTAATTTCATTTGTCAACAATTGATCTACCTCTGCACAGATCAAAGAATTGCCGCAGTAAGTTCATTAAATGTCCAGGAAACTGTTTATAAGTTGAGCGACCACTATCTCGTTGGAGGGTGTCTTTATCTACGTAATCCACTTGTTTTGTCTTGAGATGGTGGCTATCTATAGCACCGCACTGGTGCTAAAAAGCATGTTTGGTGATGTTGTATTTGCAAGCTATATTCAATGCCTTTGATTTTTTATTTACTGACGCCACCCATTTCACAGCTTGCTGGGAATAGATGACGATTTTGTTTGAAAACTTGAAGCTTGTAGTTGGCAGGAGATACGCCCTCGTATTCGCCTGCTGGTGGTAAATATTCCCTTGTATTTGGAGTTGACTTTTCAATGGTTTTGCGTGCCTACTCTAACTAAAATTTATGATTTGCTAAAAACTCAATTCTCTTTGAATATCAAATTTTAAAAAATTAACAAGTTTATTCTCAGTAAGTTTATTCTCAGTTCATGTGGAAATGAATTGAAATACATTGTTGGATTAGACATGACATGAGGTCAGTAACAAAAGGGTCTGAGCTGGTGATGAGTGGATTGGCAAGGCTTATATAAGTCTATTATTAGAGCGCAAAGATGAAAGGATTGCTAATTGAGCGCTGTAGCAATTTTAGCAGCAAAGTTGAGGACCTTATTGATTTTAGGAGACAATAAATCAGTTTCTCTTTGAAGCTGTTTGCTAGCAGCTCATTATGTCCATTAGTTGGTTATGCAACGATATTAGATGACTAACGCTGCTATACACTGCTATATACAAACATAAGTGCGTGATTTAGCCACACTGCCAGTAACTGTACTGATAGTCGCATGCTGTTAAATATACTTCACTTCTTCCTGCAAGATAACCAGAACATCATAATTATGTCTGCTCCCCATTTTCTATCAGCAGCAGACGACTATTGCTGTCGACGAACTCTATCTCAGGTGAGTAATTACAAATATACACCATTTTTGTCCAAGCTTACAAATGATGCTTTTTATGGCGTAATATAAATTATTCATGTTTCATTTGAAAGTCAGATCTGTACGATTATCTCCACCTCAAAAATTGAACATTTTTTGTGTAGAGGCTGGCTATTATGTTACTTTATGCTGATTGGTTAACTAGCGCGAGCTCAGCCAATTATCTGCCAGTCGATTACTGAATAAGCGTGGTCCATCAAGCATGACTTTTATTACTATTTTCACGCTTGATGCCTTCAGAAAGCCGTTTGTCGAGGTGCGAGGTGCAGACGCTATTATTTCTGAGAATATAATGCGTTAAATTAGAAAGCACACAAATAAGAGAAGCGTTATTGGCAGCTACATACCAATTAGGATATATCTCAAGAGTCAGCACAAAATTATTGCAGCATCACTGATTGGATAAACCATGGATTTTGTTATATTGAAGGTAAGTCAGCTGCTCTCTTAGTAGACAACAAAAAAACTTGCTACAATAAATTAACCATTTTCATTTATCAGCGTCATTTCGTAAAAAATAATTTGTATCAGTTTTTTCAAACCATAACATAAACATAAAATAAACCAAAATGACATCAAACAATTTTCTCATTTCCTTGTCACTTTAATTTTTTTTTTATTAAATATCAAAAAAATTGATTTACTAGCCATTTTTTCAAAAAGTTGAATTTGCCAGAGCTCAGTGACAGGGTAGAGCTAGTAGATAGTAGATAGAGCTAGTAGATGGGCACTGACTCTAGCACACCAGTGAAGATGATGTAAGAACACTTGTATGTAATATTTGGTGACTGCACTGGCCAGTTACATCAATCATTTATCACTGTTGGAGATAAGAGCAGGTCTTGTTGTACACGTACAGTGCTCAATATGCTCTGTCTCTCTCTCAGATAACATAAGGAAAGAGTTTGCCATCATAAAATTACTGCCAAAGAAAATGCAATTTTGTCTGTAATCCATACATTGATGGAGACAGCAACAAAAACTCCCAGGATATCAAATTGTTACGTTATTTGGGTTGAATGCATTGAGTTACTATTATTAGGTGGATGTAGACAATTTCTACAAAACCTAAGTGTACAAAGTGCACAGCAAAGCTTACAAAGTGCAACCAACCAGCCAGTGTCACTCACCAAACACACACAATAAAATATACATTAAACAACAAAACATGCACACTTCCTGCGTCTACTGCTTTCTTACATTCTTTTATATTTGGATGTTCGGTGCATCTCCCTACTAATTAATTTAACCAGCTTCATCTCCATATCGTTAGCTACAAACTGAGTCAGAAAGGGAAATCTCTATAAGACCAGGCTAGAGTTTGAGGGGACAGGAATGGGCGGTGACAAAGCTGTAGTGTAATAACCAACTGTGATGAATAAAACCATGTACACCCAATGCAGTTATTTCTGTACATGACTTGAAGTGGCTTAAAGTGGCTCAAAGTTTAGTTCAAGTGTGCCATTGGCTAGCGGCAGCCTCTTGTACCCATCTGATATTAGCAGCAATGAGCTCTAACCTTTGCTTTGTCTCTCTATCTACACATCACTGTATAGAGTTTCTCTTTTATTTATTTTTATTGCCCGCTTGTCTATACTTAAACACTCATCAGAATTCCTCAATTCTTTTTACTGCATTGTGACTTAAGGTATGTTAGCTGGTGGAGTGAGTAACATCTTTCAATATATCTATTATTGTTGTATTTGTTCAGCACACAATTACATGAGCCCTACTAGGGATTGCCATCTCTATTGTACTCGCCATCCTAGAGTGCTGATTGACAAATAGATAGAGGACTTTTTATAGTCTAAATATTGCACTGAAGCCTCTCAAGTCGCTTCATTGGGTTCATCTTTACTAAACCATAAACTAAAGATTTATCTTCTCTTGTTCACATTTTTTGTTATAAAAGCGCGCAGCTGTCAGATTATTGGTTGTACGCTTATGTTGAGACAGTTACTCTTTCTCTCAGCAGTCACCTAACAGAGCATTTAACTATTTCCTTATTTCGTAAAACGATGAAGAATATCACGTCATCGGTGAAATGGCTGATAATGTTAAACTCTTATCCACTGTTATCTTTGACTTGCGTCAATAAATGGTCATAGGCTGCATATAGAGATAGCAGGCAATAGATTTACACTTGTGAGTGTGACTGTAATTGGCTCTTCTTATGCCATTCCCCATCATTATTGCTTCAGTATACTATTTGGGAGCCATTTCATCTTGTGCATGTGTGAAGAGAGAATTTTCATTGTGGAATGGGCATTGTGTGATTGCAGTTAATTATTACAAAGCCTCCCTATTAATTAGAGCGCTGTATAACTGTTAATTCATTACCATAAACATACCAGAGAAGGGTCTGGCTCGGCCTTCAGCCCCATTTATTGCCAAATCTGTAAAATATTGTATTGGTATTGCAATAAAACCATTAGCTGTTAGCACCTGGCTTTAACCAATCAATATAGCTTTTAGTAAAGAGAGGACAACTACTAAATCTGAAAACACTAGTCATTTAGTTCAATCTAGTAAACTTTATAAGTTTTAGTTTAGATTATAAGTGAATGAGTCAGTAAAACGCCTGCAGGTAAAATCTCTGACTGTTTCTACTAGTCTATATTTGATTTGAGGTTGAGTCAAGTGGAAGTTGTGGCTATAAAGATGGCCGACAGCCACTTCTACTGACCACATAATGTCTCGTACAACATTAAACTGTTCAGACATTCAGTAGCCACACTTATTCAGACCAGCGTATTAAATTCATTTTTATACCCACCTACCCGTCGGTGAATTATTATAATTTATTTTCAGGAAGCTGCAATGGCTTAGCTAACCTTTCATTTTGCTCATTATTTTGGTCTCCTTGCCCTAATTACTCAATGCACTTTCCTGCCGTGTATGAAGGCTTTGTTTGAATGGAATGTAATGTGAAAAAGATTGACTTAAATTCCCTAATATCTACTTGAGCTTGAATTACATCGTCTCTGCCTATGGCCGAGTTGAAATTCATGAACTAAATTAATGGCTGCTTTCATGGAATATTCTAGCTTTATCATTTATGAGAATAGCTTCAGTTCCTTCTTTTCTGGCAGCTAGCAGCCATAAATTATTTGAATAGACAGTAAGCCGGACTTGAAAGAAGATCAAACTACAGTAACATATGGCTATTTCCTGAGCCAGATCATCCTATTGTGCCAACAATTACATCATCAATAAATTTTGTGTTTGTATCAAAGGTTTTGAGTTCTCCCTTCCCTGCTTTGTTGTTATGTATCTACTGTTTGTACCTAAAGGATGAGTGGGATATCTGCTGCCCACAAGGAGTAGCAGCAGTCTGACACATGTGCATATATAGGCCCATGCACTTCTTGTTATTTACACGCAAACGTAGAAGGTGCCACTGCATGGCCCACATTTTCACTTGAAACCACCTGATTTATATTATTTTTGACGTTTACAATCTTTGGTCAGTTTTCTCAGTAGCACATCTGCAGCGCATTCATGCTAGGTCATGCCTTGAAATGATCAAATAATTTGTTCTAAGTAAAAATGCACATGTAACTTAATTTGTTGACACACTCATGCAGAGTAGAACAAATACTTGTGAGAACCTGCGCAGAGGTGTCAAATATCAATAAGATAACCTTTAGCCTGTCCACAGCCAGTTGGTACAACTGCCTACGTGGATTTGTGACATTTCATCTACCCGTCATCTAACGACTACGAGATAAATGTTACGTCAGCGTCAGCGATGACTTAGAGTAATCAGAGACCCCCACAAGCGCTTTTAGAGTACTACACATATTTGCACATGCGCAACTTTTCATGACAAATTCAGTTGCATTACACTTGGGAATGTTATCATTATTAGCGCAATTGTGAAATATAATAGCTTGTATCACATCAACATACCTCATGTATAAGAACATTGCTAGAAATGTATTCATACCGTGTTATTGCATATTAGCGAGTGACATTTTCACATTCGCACTTCTTTGAAATTTTAAACAAAAAATGGAATGTCAGGAAACTTGCCAGTTTTTGCTAACCGATTCAGTGCACAGCTAAGCAGCATGTGCAACTGTAATCTATCATTTACGTCATCAAATGTGTTGAGGTATTGACCTCCTTCTACTCTGCATATTGTAACCACCTTCACACCTTTCTTCTGTGTGTGTTCAATCTTATACTGATGAATAATGAATACAATTGGTCAAATACAAAAGTATTTGTTATTTGTTGGGAGTTCAACTCTGGGTAAAAGGTTAATTCATTCACCTTAATTGAGCATATAAAACGTGGTATTATTGTACAAACAACATAACAGTTTCATCGTAGAGCGCAGTAGGACGTATCGAGCAGCGCATACATTTAGCATTAAACATGAAACTATTGAACAGACAACATCGAGTTAGTGAAAAAGTTCTCAGAGATTGGGAGATTGTCAAGGTTTGTCGCAAAAGCCAACTTTTATTAGAAACTCAATTTTCCTTCAACTTGTATTTATAGATATTTTTATTGTATAAAATTCTCTATGAATCTGTTTAAACATTTGCAGGTGAATGGAAAGGATTTATCCAATGCTACACACGAGGAAACAGAAATTGCTCTCAACGCGGCGCAAGAGCCAATCATAGTAGAGATTCTACGTCGCTCCAGCAACGGTCCAATTTTACCAACACAAAACACTCTTGTCACCGAGGCACAGTCAACGACCATATCAGTGGCCACACAGACAGACTCATCTTCGCTAGTGACGGATACTCTGAGTCCTAACATGATGTTCTACGTGCCAGCTCCACCGCCACTCAACAGGTATATTAAATATCACCTTGTAATTAATGTTATTTTTCCATAACGAAATTAATTAGTGAGGACTGACTGGAATAGTAAAACAACACAAAATGCTTTTGGTATAGAGGATTTGTATAAAGGTATTACATTACAGGCCTCGGCTTGTTGTATAACACCATACACAACAACATTAATGACTCTTTGGCAGCAAACAAACTTTAATTTGTTATAGAAATACATTTCAATGGTTGAAAATAGATTGCAGTTTATATATTGGTGTAAGCTGAAACTTGGTCACCTTATACGCTTTATCTTGATGAAATGAAAACAATTAGCGAGCATTAATGTTTAACTAGTTGGTGTAAACTGTTAGCGCTGATTGATTGTGTAATGTTTAGTGACCTAGTGGGCAGTTGTTCTAAGAGCTGCTAATAAAATGATGTAAACAATAAGCTTTTACAAATGCTATCAGCTGAGTGCGCTGACCTAGCCAGCTAGGTGTGATGTTTGCTTGAAATGTTCATATGTGAAGAGATGGAGAAATCTTAATTTGAATAGAGACCTAATCTAATCACTCAATTCAACAACGGAAGTTAACTTTCTTTGCTTTGATCTTGGTTATTAATTATGCAAACCTATTTTATTGCAGTTCCTGCGAAGAAGTACGAGAATTATCGAAATGTAACAGCGAGTCGACCCTGGAGGAGCAGAGTTACGACGTTGAATACGAGGTGAGAGAAAGGAATCAATTGTGCATATTTATTTACGATAACTGCGGACTGCTTCTATTCATAACATGGCCACGGTTGACAAACAACAAGCATCAAGCTTCAAAAATAAGTTCAAACTTTTCCGCCGGCGTTGCAGCCCCGATACATAGTAATTTGCTTGTTCTATTTGAATCAAACTGTTTATTGGATTTGTTGTCGATAAATAAACTAGTCGACTTCTCAATTCAATATTGTTTGCTTTCCATTTGCTAGCTCACCGTTTGTAGTTATCTTTTAACTCACAATAAACAGCCTTCCATAATATGATTAATTAAACTCAAATAGAGGTGCTAATCATTGCAAGGGAGCCGTCCAGGCCTGGGCCCCCTTGTATAAGTGTTATTAAATATAAGCAGGACAATGGAAGCCTCACCTTCAGTGCCATAAACATATGGTCTTAATGAGCTGAAATTACTTTGAGAAAATGAGAAATTAGGTTGATTGATGCCGAGCTGACAGCTCTCCTATTGACTGATGTGTGATTTTAAAGCATTTACTTATCAATTAAGAGCATTTCTTATCGTTGCTAGCACATCACACTGAAGAGAGAATCATGTGCAGACAGAATTGGACTGACCCTGTGTTATGGCGAGACAGAGCAAGATGGCATGTCTGATATTTACATCGGAGAAGTTGAACCTAACTCAGTAGCCAGTAGAAATGGAAGAATTCAAGAGGGAGACCAGATAATCAAGGTAACAAATGTTTGTGAGGGTGTATCAATCACAGGTGTGATCTATTTAGCCCTAAACGAGTAGCACAGATGTGCTATAGTGCTTTGATTGCTGTTACAAAGCAAGTAGGCATGGCCACTCTTCACAACACTTCACTATTGTTTGATTTTAGCTCAATTTAAACACAAGCAAGTGACTCTTAAAAACGCGCTCGATTTCGAGCTGCACCAAAATGCGTTTATGGTTCACTTATCATATTAAATAGAGAATTAACATAAGCATTGACTACAACATCTTGTACTAGGTGGTCTTTGATCGCAGTTTGCATTACTTTGTTTGCGCTTGTAGCATTGCTCTTTTATCACTGGTCAAGTTTTTTCCGAATCACCGCCGATTAGATATATTTGGCCTTATATAATAGCAACTATCCATTATGGATATATTTTGGTTACAGATAAACAATCGCGCTGTGAGAAATCGTGCGGAGGCCATCCATTTATTTAGTGAGAGCCGAGCAGATATCCATTTACTGATCTGTAGACCAGCCAACCTAGATCAGGTAAGCCTCTCTTCTCTTCTCTTGTAACGCGAGTCTCACATGTTTTTGGTGTTTAATATCACCATTTAATCGGCATTTTTCAGGATCTCATTTCTCATTTTGCATCATTTGACTCTACACTTCTCTCTGATAAGAATCCAGCGAAACAAAATCTTTTTAGTATCGTTTAACTGAAGCAAGCGTTGTAGATATGCAAAGATATGATCAACTCATTTAATAAAAAATAGTGTTTTTACGAACGTCTTTCTCAAGTGTTTACAGGTAAATCAGTTTCATTCTCCATAAGTGCTAACACATACCACATGCTGTTCAGTTTTTGGATTGAGTTTCAGTGAGTTAGAAATGATCAATCAGCCTGCGTATCAAAACACAAGCTGTAGCTTATAAAAAGCACTGCAAATGATTAAAGTGGTGGTAAAATTTCTTTTGATGTCCAGTAATACGCCTGGGCCAGCAACAGCATGATCAGGTTTTGGCGGCAACTTGAATTCAATAAGCAATTGATAAGTTTTATACTTGAGAAGGGCGGTGGGAGGGTCACAAAAGAACTCGGTTAGTTGATTGCGTAAAGGGTCTAATGGAAGCAGCGTTGTTGAGTCTGCTGCTATTAATTCTAACTAAATCTGCAGATTTACCTGCATCTGGCCATTAATGCAGCTGTAAACAATATCTACTGCTTTTTTACAGATGGACGACGGATTTCTAGAAGATTGCAGTAGCAACTTTGAAGAGGATCATATCTATGACTATGTGTGTGCACAAGACATTAGCACTATGCCACTTATTCTAGAAGAGGTGAGTGCAGCTATATACTGCCGTGCTGTGCCGTGCCATCTCTATCAACGTTACATGATAATATAATACTCAAGAACAAACACCGAGTATTATGATAAGTCATTAGAGAGGAGTGGCCAGTGCATGCAGCCAGTGCTGATCAATGGTTGCTATGGCCTGTAGCCACCGAATGGTTGGTATCAAATATGAGACATGTGATATTGTTTACAGAGGTCCGAATACGAGAATGAGGGCACACTCACAGATACCGCCACCCTACCCAGTCAGAAAGAAAAGGAAGCAAAAGATTCTGGAGTAGGGCAAGATAGCGCTGGTAGCTCTGAACAGGTAATTTGATCGGATATAATTCTACTAGGTCAATCTTGAGTTCAGGGCAGTTAAATGAGAAGACACCAGTCCAATCATGTGATCGTCTCTTCAAATTTTATAAATTACATGTATCTTTCTAGGAGTGCGATTCAAGCCACTATGAGACTCTGAATCTCAATGCTTGTGAAGACCTCGATCCACCAAACAACATGCCTGAACAAGATCCAAAATTTCGTCAGCTGCTTGAATCAAAATACGCAGAACTAACGATGGCAGAGTTATCTCCAGCCTCAGTTGACCAGCTATGTGACAAATTGAACCAGTTGCAACAAACAGACAATAACAATCGAGTTGTGCCACGAATGGGCACAAAGATAATGCATCACCAGAGTGGCGAGTCGACAGCTATGCCTACCAACTGTGAGACAAATGACACTGCTTATAATACTGCTGAGAGCACACCCACCACCCTCGAACTAACCAAAAACCTTAGTGGTTCCTCCTTTAGTTTGTCGCCAAGCAAAAAACAAAGTAGACGATCACACGAGAAGAGGAAACGACAATCACGGAGTCCCAGTCACTCCCCATCACCCAGTTTGTCTGACATTACCTACACAACTGAAGACAAACTGGCTGAAACGATGGCCCGCCAGCAACAAATTCTTCTTCAACAGTCCAGAAATGCTACCCTTACCAAAGACAATCACGATGTTACGGAAGACGCTGGAACCATAACAGAAAACTCAAACATGGAATGGGTGGTCAAGCGTAGATCTGATGGCAGCAGGTATGTCACCAGACGCCCAGTCAGAACTAAAATACTGAAAGAGCGTAAGAAGAAATTGGAGAACGAACGATGTGGTATGACAACAGATGACGATACGATGTCTGAACTCAAAGTAGGCCGTCATTGGACAAAAGGGGAGCGCAGAGCACATCTGCAGAAAGCAAGAGAACATCAACAGCGAAAGATTATCATGCAGCAGCGAATTGAAGCTGTGCGTAGGTCTGCTAGAGAAGGCCACAGCAACATTATTGCAATGAGTCACAAAAAGTTACACAAGCATGCTATGAAAGACCTTGGCTTTACCACTGTACAAGAACTACTGTCTCATCAAGGCAAGATACCCATCTCTCCTTCCAACCTCGTTACTGTCACAACCGTGTGAGCAGAAAGCAGATTTCGTCATGTAAACGAGTGTTTGACGCTGGCAATTGGTGCAATAGAAAACATTTATATATATTGAAACTTGCGTTTCAACACTACGCTGATTCTTTTTCGTCAAAACAAGAACATGGCATATTCTATTATTTTTATTATTAAATTATTATTGTTAGAGTTGCGGAGGTTATGCAGTATTTAATGAAGAATTATCTGACTAGTCAGCTATGTATCACAGTCTTGTATATTACATATGATACATATATAGCGCTTCTACCATTTATAACAAACTACATATATGTGTGTAGATTGTGTGAAAATCGTACCTGTGGTTACCTGTATAGAAAATAAATACTTAAATAATGAACTTTAGAAGATGAGACTTCATTTTGTGGTTAATCAAAAAACAGTTAATTCTCTCAACATGCCGCATAATGCAAAGTAATTAACTGGACAGTAGTAATAGCCTGACTATCCCTGAAAGTACATTTTCCATTTGTTGAGAGAGGCGGGGCCTTCCAAGTTCCACTCCTGCCGACTTATGCAAGAATCGAGGAAATTAGGCAAGCTAGCCAGCATACAAGCTCCAATATACGCAGCGTGATACCTGTGAGGGTTGGAGTGCACCTGCAATATACCAATGAGCTTATAAGCAATTTTTTTAACTTTCTACTCTTTGCTATCTGCGTCAATAATCTATTAAATATCAATATTTGATAATAGATACACTACTTGGCATACAGCCACTTCTAGAAACTTTCCTAAATGAATTTCTTTAACAACAATGAGCAATAACAATGTCAACATACATATCACATTATGAAATTGTTTCCAAAGTTTATTTTAAAAATTGTTGGCGAACTGCCAAACGTGATTGTAGGGAATTGTCTGCACTCAGGTTTGGGATGTGGGGAGCAAGAAGTTTAACCAAAGTGATCAAGTGCAAATATCTGAGATGATAAATCAACCAATTATCTCTATTGAACAGTATTGATGTATCCATTGGTCTCGGAGGTTTTATAGTACAAGCTATAATCACAAAATTCTTGAGATCTAAAGGTTATCTTCTTCCTACCGAGACAAACTTGGCTCATACATAATATAGCAAAGATACAGCTATTGCAGGTAGCCTACTAGCGGTAGACTGAGGTGGTTATTGCAGTCTACGAGCTGCCATTAGTCATGAATGTTTATCATAGAGGTGGCCAAAGCGCCATTCGACACGGTATATTAGTGGTCATATTATCGCTCATTGTCATACGCAATGTAACCATTGGAATTTGGACAGCACTTCAAAGCATAGAAAAAGAGCCCTCCAGTAGATAATACACGCATTACTGACCACTATCAACACTCGCACACAAAACTTGCACCAAACATGAAACATGTAAATATTTTTAGGATGAGAGGCGGACATTGAGCTCAGGCCGACTGACTGCTGATAAACTGACATCTCCCATAACCAGAGACCAATGTGACACAATCATATCAGTTTAGACTAACATCTCAAGAAATATTTCCGTCTACAGCACTAAATTATCCTTAGAGTGATGCTGTATGGTCAACGCTCATCCACTCTGACTACCGATATAAAAGTTACAACAAATAAGACAAAAGGTTTCTTATCATTTCCACTGAGTAGAGTACAACAAAGCCTGCGACAAAAGACAGAGTTGGTTGATGCAGCGGCTATCACTGTGCGCAGAGATGAAAGCCAGTTAACGTCAGCTATAACTGATATGACAGTACACTTATATATTGTGACTGTTAGATCCACTGTCATGTGACTGTTAGATCCACTGTCATGTGACTGTTAGATCCACTGTCATGTGACTGTTAGATCCACTGTCATGTGACTGTTAGATCCACTGTCATGTGACTAATACTGGGCTCTGTAAACACTCCACATTGGTTGGACCCTATTTGAGCATCCTTCACCAAAGTTTGGTGCCAAAACAAACAATATTTTAAGATTTGATGGTGAATCAAAGCTAAATTTTCAACACAGGCCACTAGAGTGTAAAATTGAAGACAATTCTTCATGTACGATCCAGAAGATAAACAATTGAAATAGATATGTCATAAGTACGATTGTGATACACAAATGCTGGTGGAGTTGATGTTGTTACAATCTGATGGTGAGGAAAACTGGGGAATCAAATTAAACAACATAAAATCATACAGTATGATGCCTGTTAACAATTAATGCTTGAATGATTCTCAATCACTTATTTCGGTGTTACATAATAAATCACAAGCTGGTATTCTCTGAGTGAACTAAATTATTAAAAAGAAGAGTATTGCTGAAATCGTTTCACGCCTGATAAAGTTGAAGCTTCAAGGCAAATTGTGGCCATGGACAGGCCCATTAAGACAAGACC
The DNA here is from genome assembly GCA_945261195.1 of Cryptosula pallasiana. Classification (NCBI taxonomy): domain Eukaryota; kingdom Metazoa; phylum Bryozoa; class Gymnolaemata; order Cheilostomatida; family Cryptosulidae; genus Cryptosula; species Cryptosula pallasiana. Next base: position 32,400,194 of record OX183133.1, on the reverse strand, counting down.
AAGGAGTGACGCCGTGTAATCAGACCGACGGAACTGCGCATGGTGCAAACTGTACAGAGTGGAATGATTTGCACCATTAAATGTCTAGATACAAGAGAGATAACACGTGCGATTGTCTAAGGACAACATTTTATAACATGAAGTAATTACAAGCGCATAACTACGACATGGACCAGTAAACCTGAGGGGTAATGTCTCAGCATATCCGTTGGCGATAATGAGCGTAGTCAAGCAATTCCAAACGCCTGATTGAAACAGCGCTGTTAAAAATTGGAAAAAGTGTAAAATTCAACACCTCGAATGAAACAAAAAACATTGCAGCTGCGTGATTAGCTTAATAAACAAGATGATTGGTCAATAATTTTTGAATCACGCTGGTCAACTCGGATTCACCGATTTCCGCTCCGTGCTCAAAAACACACCATTAGCAGATAAACAAGGCGCAGGTACATGTCAATATATCGGTAGGTAGCCGTCAATATATTGAACGCTGACACAAGGTAACAAAAAGAAACAACTGGTAGGTTAGTGCGGTGAAGTGCACGGCTATTTCAAGTGGTTTCCCAAACACAACCAGCTAACAGAGAATCATAAATAAACTGAAATAAAACTGGCAGCGGGGTCATTGGGGGCAGCGGGTCATTGGGCGCTAACAATACTGATTACGATGACATAAAGCACAGCGATGTTGTTGAACAATGCCAAATGCGTAGATGTTATGCTCGCGTAGAGGTAAACAAAAACAGGCAATTTCAAATTGGAGGAGTGAAAATGCACTCAGATGTAGATGTTGCAAGGCATCTGCTGTTTATCGTTTGACATTAAAAATATTATGCAGTGTCGATGACCCGCAGGCAGTTGCAACTTAAATAAAATGCACTTAAACACACCTGCTATGCATATGAACAGCTAACTGCTCAATGTTTAGTCATCAGCGTTACGAGCATCCAGGGAATAGCCCTCCCAGAAAGGTACATAAAACGATTTAACTCTTTGCCTATTTGACACAATGTAATCAAATTGTAGGAAAGAGTCCACTCTTTGTATATATTACATGAACTATGAATCCCCCGTTTCTGAGTATTACAATATTAGATGTGTGGTGGGAGTGACCTGCTAGCACATGGCAACCTCTGACAGCTACGCTGTCACAGAGCAGTCAACATGGACAAACAACTTATGATTGGTCAAGAAGGACATGTGACCTGGACTATGGTCTCTGTACACTTCAGTCGTATCTGAATGAATGGATGGCCTGCTGTATACAGGAATGAAACAACTTGTATCAAATCAATAAAGCTTCACCGATACAAGCCAACAATTGACAACAATTGACAGGTTGTTTACACTGGTTATGCTAATTGACCATTGACTGTATTATACAACCCTCAACGCAAACCAAACCCAAAATAGTGCGGCAAATTTCAATTTTTATGCAACCACATCGAATCGAAATATGTAGCAGGGCAATAACAATCCTATGAAAACCAGGTTGAGCAGTTATACGGGTAAAATACGTGATTATACAATAGCGCTTCAATCAATCATAGAGCAGCGATATCTATCAAGAACAACTACACATCTAAAGAGCATCTAAAGGGAGTCTGAAGAGTCTCAGGTGATCTCAGAGCTTAGAGCAAGTAAATAACGATACTGCACTATCTTTGGTTTGAGTATTTTTACTGCATGGAACGCGATTTCATCAAATACTCTATACCAGACCAAGTTTTAACATTTTTAATGACACTAGTTGCACGGCACACCACACACGAATATTCCCACCTGCACAGAGAGGGAAGAGGGAGCAATCTTGCCAAGCTCAATCTGTAAGCGCTCAGCAAAGCCAGTGGTGAGAGTTGTGCCTCCGCTCAGGTATATACTCTGCCACATTTCCCTCCTGGTGTCAAGGGGACACTTCTGTATGGCTCTGTCTACGAGCTGTGGTAGGGTGGGACTGTCTACCCCCAACAGCTCCGCCTTTATCAGTCCTTCAGCAGCCTTGAACCTAGCCGTGTCCACAGTAATGTGACTGCAAGAGGAAAGTGTGTGATATTTGTACTCAAAGTGTATTAAATCTACATTTACTGATTGTACTTCAATAAAACGCTCATTTAATGTTATCACTGTTAGTTTGATTTACAGATTATTGTTTGAAATACGCACTACTGTTTGAATTATGTACTAGTATTTGGGTTATATATGTATTGTTTGAAATATACATTATTCTTTGAATTATAAAACATACATTCAACACATGAAAGTTACATGTACATTTGACGACGTATTACTGCGCCAATTTACAAAAAACATGAAAATGAAGGAGTCGAAAAATATTCAACATCGCGTCAGTAGTGGAAGGCAATATGCAGATCGTACCTGATATGCGAGTTTGGAGGTAATTGGTATGCATTGAGGTCTACGGTAACCAGACATTCACCTTCATTGCACATATACTTGAGCAAATCATCTCCATAATCTTGCGATACAAAACATGTCTGCGAACAAACGAAAAAATCCATGTTTGCCAGAAAAAACCTAAGACTTTACTTGATGAAAATTAGCAGATTTTTGTCTAATCAAAAATAGAGACTCTGCTATGATTGAAACTTTCCCATTAGCTATTCAATAGCACAACCCACCAAATACAATAACCAACTAACTGTTACATGAAGGTTTACCTTTTCTTTGACAAGTCGAGGAATGAGATGCTCCACTGGAGTGAACAGTCGGTAGTCTACGAGGTAGGAGTTAAGGTTGTCCGTTATACGAGAGCCTCCAAACGGTTGTCTGTTCAAACCGCCGTCCACCAAATAACCTGAACAAGTATACAAAGTGAAGACACAGAATAACTAGCTCATAAACTACCTTCATACCTGGGCTATTCATGGGTCCAGCAATGCTATCTAACGAGCTAAGTTTTGGAAGGAGACAATTACAATAAATTAACCTGTAGCTACATCAGACATACAATGTTGTAGCTACAACATCAGGCGTACAATGTTGTATACAACATCAGACATACAATGTTGTAGCTACAACATCAGACGTACAATGTTGTAGCTACAACATCAGACGTACAATGTTGTAGCTACAACATCAGACGTACAATGTTGTAGCTACAACATCAGACGTACAATGTTGTATACATTCCCGACGCTGCAATCAGACAAGATAAACACCCAGATAAACAAACTTATCTGAGAGTTTCACACCTCGCCCGTCTTTGTTAACAGCCAGTGACTCAAACCATGTGACAAAAATGTTGATAAGACAAAATTCTTGAGGTGTTGATGGTGCGTTTTAGACAAAGATTATTATAACAAAAGAGAGATAGTACCAATACAGTCATAAGCTGACAGTTAGAAGGAGGTCACCAAGATAGAGCATCGACCACTCACAAACAACCGTATATAACAAATAATTACTAATAGAGAATTGTTACTAGAGAGAGAACAGCTGATGAGGTTACACGTTTAACCACTAGAGTGAAGAGACAAAAACTATATACAAACCATCAATGATAGAAACTATTTCTATTCTCTCGCCAATGTCTACCACAATACCAGAAGTGGCATTGTATATGTAAGGAGTGAGCAGTGATTGATTCACCAGGTTCACCGCTGCCACCCGGTGCTGACCTATCAGAATGTGCAGCACTTCCTCCTTCAACCTGAGGCTGAAGTTGTGAGGAGTGGAAAGCAAGATCTGCAAATACAACAAAGAATATTTTAGTCTCCGAAAGAACAAAAACTAAAGTTTTTATTTATGCATCAAAAGATTGTGATGCAAGAAAAGTGCATCAGAAAAGAATTTGGTTTTTTTCCAGCCAGTCATCAGAACGGCTACAACACAAAGTTCACAGCTTTAGTACGCTTATCACTGATGTGATATCTACAAGATTACACTGTGCACACACACCACACCCATGTAACTCCATTGTTACACATCAGGATGTGAACGTACACACATGTTGTGTGCTGCACAAAACACTGCTTTAATTAACATTCAATGAAGAAAAACCAAAACAGAGTGACAGGGAAGCAAGATAACTTGATCTACGCAACTGAAGCTAACAGCAGCAACTGAGGCTAACAGGAGCAACAGAGGCTAACAGCAGCAACTGAGGCTAACAGCAGCAACTGAGGCTAACAGCAGCAACTGAGGCTAACAGCAGCAACTGAGGCTAACAGCTATACGTACCACATAATCCTCGATGTTAGACACTCTCAACTCTGTGAATATTTTAACAAAAAGGTGTGGGAGCTCTTGCAGATTGATCCGGTACTGAAACAAAAGGGGATGTTAGTATATCAGGAGTTGTCTCATCACCTGTGTGGTGTGTACAATCATAAGTACAAATGCAATACAATATAACATACATATGCTAATCTATAGACCAAGACAGAACAAAGCACATACGCAGCAGGTATGGTGTGATGTGTAATGTGAATGAAATACTATATGTTACACACATCAAAGAGATCACAAATATTTGTCTTCCATTATAATGTAATTCACATAATCGTATTGTAATTCCGAGCACATAATTAGGCCTAAAGTTGATGTTAATTTCACATCAAAAGTGTTTGTAATAAGATATCTCTAGCTACAAGCCTCTGATGGGCTTTTAGCCGACAGGTGCAGTTTTATCTCATGCACTTGCGCAGAGTTATGAGCACGGGCTCTAGTCTGCGCACGCGTTATATATACCACTCTATGGATATACTGCATCTATAAGTCTATGCACATATTGTGTATACCACTCTACACACATACTACATCTATAAGTCTATGCATATACTGTATATACCACTCTACACACATACTACATCTATAAGTCTATGTACATACTGTATATACCATTCATGGATGAAATATACCAAGATTGCCAGCTACGGCCGTTCAATATAACTTTGACCACGATTCAAGTGAGGCCGTTTATGGGAGTCGCCATGACTAGCGACTTTTATGCAGTATCCGGTACGTATATTGTGTCTTTTGAATGCAGTGCCGAGTTGTCTTTTCATTAAAAAAGACAACTACGCCAATCCAAGGAAAAAGTGACGTATTTCCAGTCCGTTCGTATAATTTGAGTATTTAAAAAATTGCGGTGGCTGCTATAAAAATATTGTACCACAACTTGCGGCCCCTTACTATAGCGCATGTCACGACTCCCTTGTAAAAGTCGCAGTTACAGTCTACATCCGGTACGAACTTGGCCATTCAAATTGCTTCACCTGATTGGTCGCAGCTGGCAATCCTGGTATATTTCATCCATGATACCACTCTACACACATACTACATCTATAAGTCTATGCACATATTGTATATACCACTCTACACACATACTACATCTATAAGTCTATGTACATACTGTATATACCACTCTACACACATACTACATCTACAAGTCTATGCATGTACTGTATATACCACTCTACACACATACTACATCTATAAGTCTATGCATATACTGTATATACCACTCTACACACATACTACATCTATAAGTCTATGCATATACTGTATATACCACTCTACACACATACTACATCTATAAGTCTATGTACATACTGTATATACCACTCTACACACATACTACATCTATAAGTCTATGCACATACTGTATATACCACTCTACACACATACTACATCTATAAGTCTATGCACATACTGTATATACCACTCTACACACATACTACATCTACAAGTCTATGCATATACTGTATATACCACTCTACACACCTACTACATCTATAAGTCTATGCATATACTGTATATGCCACTATACACACATACTACATCTATAAGTCTATGCATATACTGTATATGCCACTATACACACATACTACATCTATAAGTCTATGCATATACTGTATATACCACTCTATACACATACTACATCTACAAGTCTATGTACATACTATATATACCACTCTACACACACATTGCATCTACAAGTCTATGCATATACTGTATATACCACTCTACACACACATTGCATCTACAAGTCTATGCATATACTGTATATACCACTCTACACACATACTACATCTACAAGTCTATGCATATACTGTATATACCACTCTACACACACATTGCATCTACAAGTCTATGCATATACTGTATATACCACTCTACACACACATTGCATCTACAAGTCTATGCATATACTGTATATACCACTCTACACACATACTACATCTACAAGTCTATGCATATACTGTATATACCACTCTACACACATACTACATCTACAAGTCTATGCATATACTGTATATACCACTCTACACACATACTACATCTATAAGTCTATGCACATACTGTATATACCACTCTACACACATACTACATCTATAAGTCTATGCACATACTGTATATACCACTCTACACACATACTACATCTATAAGTCTATGCATATACTGTATATACCACTCTACACACATACTACATCTACAAGTCTATGCATATACTGTATATACCACTCTACACACATACTACATCTATAAGTCTATGCATATACTGTATATACCACTCTACACACATACTACATCTATAAGTCTATGCATATACTGTATATACCACTCTACACACATACTACATCTACAAGTCTATGCATATACTGTATATACCACTCTACACACATACTACATCTACAAGTCTATGCATATACTGTATATACCACTCTATACACATACTACATCTACAAGTCTATGCATATACTGTATATACCACTCTACACACATACTACATCTATAAGTCTATGCACATACTATATATATACCACTCTACACACATACTACATCTATAAGTCTATGCATATACTGTATATACCACTCTACACACATACTACATCTACAAGTCTATGCATATACTGTATATACCACTCTACACACATACTACATCTACAAGTCTATGCATATACTGTATATACCACTCTACACACATACTACATCTACAAGTCTATGCATATACTGTATATACCACTCTACACACATACTACATCTATAAGTCTATGCGTGTACTTACAGTATCTATTTCTCTACAAGCCGCTATCGGCCGATGTAAACCATTCACTCTGTTCTCTGGTTCATAAGCCTCCTCCCCAAAAACCACTTTGCCTTCAGCATTGGTAGAACTTACAGCAGGAAAGAACAGCTGTGGGTAGCTCGCTGCAACAGAGTAACGCGGGGAAAGGTCACAGACATACTAGTGTGTGCTGGTATATTGACAAGATTTCTATGGAAACAACAAGAAGGTAGATAGACTTACGTAAACTACCGAGTATTCCAGCTCTGATGTTAGTGCTACCAAGGTCTATGACAATGACCTTGGTAGTGACACTAGATGGAGCACTGGTTATACATGGCCGTACATAGTTAACTTGGGGAGAACACTTTATCTGAGTGTAGAAACATTTCTTCCAGTTGAGAAAGTCGACATCCGAAGGACACCTCACCATTAGGTAATGTCCTCTCTAGGTTACATCAACAACATTCTTACCAAAGACATCAACAAAAAAACACAAAGATCAGATGACAAGAAATGACATTACGTCAGTAGAGGTCTGTGTGTATGTTACAGTTGCCAGGGTAAAAAAATGAGTAATTCCAGCAGAACGTGTGTATTTCAACTTGAATAGTCGGGTAATATTACGATGTATTCTATGGAGATAAGCCATCTTGTATTGGAGTCAGAAAATAGAAATTTGCATCAATTGAATCAAAGAAACGTTACATAATGATACTGACACTTCGACTAAACAACTTCAATAATAAACGATAATTTGAGAATCGAAGATGAAATCAGCGAATCACTAAGGATGTACTGAGTGGCCGGAGATTCGGTGTGACAAGTTGCAAAATGACGAGTAATATTCTTATCTCATTTGCATGAGAACTACCAAAAATTGCCAACTCATATGAGCTCACTTGCTACAAGATTTCACAGGCACTAGAAAAAAGCACTTTGTTCATTGTTTATCAGTGCACAAGGTGTTAATTCTATCAGTAACTATGTAATATACGCATCCATTTGCATTATTTGGTCTTACATTGGATTGTTCATTCTCAAGTGGGAAAATAATTCATTTAAATGCAGCGTTTTAAAGTGTGCTTAACAGGCTAATGAATTTTAGAGTTATCCACTCCTTACAATAATGGGCAATGATAGGGAAATATCACCACAGTGGGTACACAGTGAACCGATGTCATACACAAGCAGAGTACACAACTCCTAATATATGTATTTGTTTATGAGTTACCGGTGAAAACGTCTGATCACTGAAAACGAAAAGGATATAGTTAACCTTCTCAATATTTAATTATTTAATTTCAAGTCAGAAACGGTGATTTTTTTTATACAGATTTTACTGTTATTTGCGTGAATAGAGTATAACTGAAAGTGTATAAAGTTTATCTCCATTAGTATTATTGCGCAAAACAGAATAGTGTGGTCAGGTGTCAAAAATGAAATGAGAGGACAACTGCCAATTCCTGAAATAATTCGACCATAACCGCTTTCTGCATCTGAATAGTTTTATGGCAGCATCTCACAATTAGTCAGCACTCAATACAGTGAAGAAATGAGGCTTTGGAATAAAATAAAAATCTTAACTAGAAACAAACCCGGGCAAGTGTAAGACTACGGATATAAGACTACAGGTATAAGACTACAGGTATAAGACTACAGGTATAAGACTACAGGTATAAGACTACAGGTATAAGACTACAAGTATAAGACTACAGGTATAAGACTACGGATATAAGACTACAGGTATAAGACTACAGGTATAAGACTACAGGTATAAGACTACAGGTATAAGGCTACAAGTATAATACTACAAATATAAGACTACAGGTATAAGACTACAGGTATAAGACTACAAGTATAAGACTACAGGTATAAGGCTACAGGTATAAGGCTACAAGTATAAGACTACGGGTATAAGACTACAGGTATAAGACTACAGGTATAAGACTACGGGTATAGGACTACAGGTATAAGACTATAGGTATAAGACTACAGGTATAAGACTACAGGTATAAGACTACAGGTATAAGACTACAGGTATAAGACTACAGGTATAAGACTACAGGTATAAGACTACAGGTATAAGACTACAGATATAAGACTACAGGTATAAGACTACAGGTATAAGACTACAGGTATAAGACTACAGGTATAAGACTACAGGTATAAGACTATAGGTATAAGGCTATAGGTATAAGACTACAGGTATAAGACTACAGGTATAAGACTACAGATATAAGACTACATGTATAAGACTACAGGTATAAGACTACGGGTATAAGACTACAGGTATAAGACTACAGGTATAAGACTACAGGTATAAGACTACAGGTATAAGACTACAGATATAAGACTACATGTATAAGACTACAAGTATAAGACTACAGGTATAAGACTACAGGTATAAGACTACAGGTATAAGACTATAGGTATAAGACTACAGGTATAAGGCTACAAGTATAAGACTACAGGTATAAGACTACAGGTATAAGGCTACAAGTATAATACTACAAATATAAGACTACAGGTATAAGACTACAGGTATAAGACTACAGGTATAAGACTACAAATATAAGACTACAGGTATAAGACTACACAGGTATAAGACTACAGGTATAAGACTACAGGTATAAGACTACAGGTATAAGACTACAGGTATAAGACTACAGATATAAGACTACAGGTATAAGACTACAAGTATAAGACTACAGGTATAAGACTACAGGTATAAGACTACAGGTATAAGACTACAGGTATAAGACTACAGGTATAAGACTACAGGTATAAGACTACAGGTATAAGACTACAGGTATAAGACTACAGGTATAAGACTACAGGTATAAGACTACAGGTATAAGACTACAAGTATAAGACTACAGGTATAAGACTACAAGTATAAGACTACAGGTATAAGACTACAGGTATAAGACTACAGGTATAAGGCTACAAGTATAATACTACAAATATAAGACTACAGGTATAAGACTACAGGTATAAGACTACAAGTATAAGACTACAAATATAAGACTACAGGTATAAGACTACACAGGTATAAGACTACAGGTATAAGGCTACAGGTATAAGACTACAGGTATAAGACTACAAGTATAAGGCTACAAGTATAAGACTACGGGTATAAGACTACAGGTATAAGACTACAGGTATAAGACTACGGGTATAGGACTACAGGTATAAGACTACAGGTATAAGACTACAGGTATAAGACTACAAGTATAAGACTACAGGTATAAGACTACAGGTATAAGACTACAGGTATAAGACTACAGATATAAGACTACAGGTATAAGACTACAGGTATAAGACTAAAAGTATAAGACTACAGGTATAAGACTACAGGTATAAGACTACATGTATAAGACTACAGATATAAGACTACAGGTATAAGACCACAGGTATAAGACTACAGGTATAAGACTACAGGTAAAAGACTACAGGTATAAGACTAGAAGTATAAGACTACAGGTATAAGACTACAAGTATAAGACTACAGATATAAGACTACAAGTATAAGACTACAGGTATAAGACTACAGGTATAAGACTACAGATATAAGACTACAGGTATAAGACTACAGGTATAAGACTACAGGTATAAGACTACAGGTATAAGACTACAAGTAGTATTATCATATTAAAAAAGACGAAGGGGTGTCCGTCCGTCCGTCCGTCCATCCGTCACGGGCGTCGCCCACTTCCGGTAGGAAATGGGGTCAAAAGGTCGAACGGCCGGTATATATGATACCTTGCTGACGGTCCGCATATCGGCCCCAGATGGTCCCGGGGCTCCGGCAGCGGGTCCCCCGGCATTGCTGCCAGGGCGGGGCCATAGCCTCAGGTCCTCGGCCCCCACCCTTGGTGGGGTGGGTACTCAACCCACCCTGCCCCAACCGGCGGGTGGCGGAACTCGGGCTATGTCGGCGGGGCCGTAACCTCGGGCCCTCAATTTCCAAACTGGGGTGGGTACCTGAACCACCCTGCCCCACCCGACGGGTGTTGGAACTCGGGCTACAATGCATTGGGAATGTTTCTTGAACCTGGAGTTGTCTCCTCAATACAAGGGAGCATGACTTCACCAACAGAGGTCATGCACATCCCCGAGATGCAATACAATACCAACTCCATCCCCATGTGGAGAATAACTATATTACAAACAAATCGAGCAAATACTGCAATGAGACTTGCGTCGCAGACCAAGCCCAAAGGGCTTGTCTTATAAATACAAGTTAGTGATCACACTATGCTATTAGCCAACTTTTGATCGGGATAATATAAACTAAGGGGTGCTCTAGGATAGCCTACGCATAGGTATTAACCTCGAAATTTAATGATACCATTCGGAAAACCAGTTGTTGAACGATAAAAAAACCGCTTAATAACAATTCAATGAATGTCAGTGACAAGACTATCGCTTAAGTGCGTGAAATCAGCAGTGATGGACACAATTTTAATGCGTCAAACTATTTATACTTAACTCTCCCAGCTTAAATCGTGACAATACATTATGGCATATATAAATGATATAACGATCGGCAAATCATCATAAATAATAATCTATAAAAGAAACAGTAAAGTGGGCTCGCTTTAACCATAGAGTTTCCATTGACGTTGTAAAGATTTGATGTCAATGGTTTAAGCTGTGAAAGAAATTTCATTGAATGAGTCTCGTTGATGAGACCTCAAAGACTGTTCAGCGACTACCCTATGTGTCTGGTATCCAAAAGCACCCTTATGTTGATGAACAACAACGTGGAGTAAATTCTAATGGAGTTGTCCTTTCAGCAAAGGGACAGACAACTCCGAGTATATAATATTACTACAATACACTCACCATATCATCGATGCCTATCATTCTGTTAGACATCTCCTCCACTTTACCTCCCATTAGTGACATGTGAGACAGGGCCTCGTCAGCCTCTCTCTTCTACAACAATACAATATGTAGCATGTACAGTATACAATACAATATGTAGTATATACAGTATACAATACAATATGTAGTATATACAGTATACAATATGTAGCATGTACAGTACACAATATGTAGTATATACAGTATACAATATGTAGCATGTACAGTATACGATATCCATCACTCCAAAGCCAAACAATAAATGATTGATCATATAAAAAGTAATTAAAGGAAAGATAAGGCACCTCAAGTCAGTCAGCAATGTTAATAATGCCTCCAACCAATCACCTTGTAGTCAAATGCGTGACAATACATTGTGTAGAAGACAACTCCAAAGTGTTTCAACTAACCAAACAAAACTACCAGCACCAAGACAACCCCCTTCCCCGTACACATAGAGAGCCACCCTGACTATAACTGATGCATGAAAACAGCAATGTATAGGGGTAGCTCACTGTTATGGGAAAGGGGGGACGGGAGGAGGGATGGGAGGAGGGAGGGGATGAGGAAGGAAGGTGGGGAGGAGGAAGGAAGGAGGAAGGAAGGCGTGGAGGGGGGGGGGGGCGGCGGGGGGAAGGAGGGTGGGGAGAGGGGGGGTGGCGGAAGGTGGGAGGAGGAGGAGGGGGAGGAGGGGGGAGGAGGGGGGAGGAGGGGGGAGGAGGGGGGAGGAGGAGGAGGAGGAAGGGGGGGAGAAGGGGGGGGGAGAAGAGGGGGGGGAGAAGGGGGGGGAGAAGTGGGGGAGGGGGAGAAGGGGGGAGGGGGAGAAGGGGGGAGGGGGAGAAGGGGGGAGGGGAGAAGGGGGGGGAGGGGGAGAAGGGGGAGAGGAGAGAAGGGGGAGAAGGGGGAGGGGAGAGAAAGGGGGGAGGAGGGGGAGGAGGGGGAGGGGGGGGAGGAGGGGGAAGGGGGGGGGGGGGGGGTGGAAATGATATCCTATCCATACTATAAATGAAAGCTGGATAGAAAACGAAGGAATAAACATTGACATGTAGAGGAGCAGGGTTGGCACGGTTTAAACCCACGGTTTAAAAACCTGGTTTTTTGGTTTTTATGGTTTTTTTTCATGAAAATTTAGATTAAAGTCAGATGTAATGAAAGTTTGATGCATTTAGGTTACATTGTATACTCTTGATCTAACAAACAAGACAGTACAATATTCATATGGATGGTGTAGCTGTATTATAAGAAAAATACACAGCCCAGACATTGCCCTTTAGCTGGTTGGACATGTCTATGAAACTATGGGATTACTGTAGATGTAAAGAGAGTTTGATGCATTCAGGGTACACTGTACACTGTAGTTCAAAGCCTCACTCAGGCCAGGGAGAGAGTTTAACAGTAAGATCTAATCTAACATCATCAAAGACATGGAGATAATAATATAACATAATAATAACTATTGTTGTAAATTTCTGTAAAGTCTAAATAAAATAGTTTTGTGAATTGTGATGCCATATTTATTACACGAGTTAATTATTTGGTGTTTATGCCTCATAATGCAGTTAAAGCAGGAGCAGTGGAGCATTTATTTACATGAAAATCATAAAAAACCGGTTTAAACCGTTAAAACCGTTAAAACCAGATTTAAACCCGGTTTATTGGTTTTTTCCCCGAGAAAACCATGGTTTTTACCAACCCTGTAGAGGAGACAACAACCACAAACATATACAACACGCAGTTCCACATGTTCCACATTAAATGGAACATAATCTGAATCCAGCATTGCAAGTAAATACTTAATGTCAACATTGATCTGGTTGGTAGAAACGCAAACGACGACTACAGTTAGAGAGTATGGGAGGGTCAAGGTCGCAATGGTCTAATAGAATGTTGGAGCAATGGATTTGATGTTTTAGTCTATTTTCTTAGAAGGAACAAAAAACAGTGGGCGGGGGTGGCAAGTCCTGTTAATCAATAAGGAGTAAAAAACCAACAAATGAAGGAAGACATTGTAGTGAGGTAATAAAGTTATACAAGAGGCTGTCAATTGCCACTTCACTAACTACAATATAACTATGAACAATTATGCGCCTGTGCAGCGATAACCGATAAACCTTGTTGACTTGGTCATAATAAGACATCTTTTAACCATAAAAAAGCAAATGGTTCTTTGGAAAAGTTAAGGTACAACTATGTGCAACTAAAACTAGCCAACCTGGCAAAGGCTCGTTACCACATAACCCAGATATGCAAAGATATTAAAAGAAAGTTTTTCAAGAGGCACTTTATAGAGAGAACAACTCCATACTATAACGTCGAGCGTATCCAGTTTGATGTATAGATGCAAGCTTACATGGTAGAAGTAGATGATTCCATCTACACATCTGCAGTAGGTACGTTTCCAAGTTTTCAACAGTGTATTTTTGTTCTTTCCCAGCGGCATACGCTCCAAGTATCCCTCCATATTGATGGTGTCATCTTGGTGAGTAGGCACCTATGTATCAATCAATCAATCAATCAATCAATCTATATATAACAAATCATAGTTTCCCATCAACGGATACGAAATCATACACATAAGCTAACATAATCAACTCATAATGTGTGCACAGTTGATTATCTGTGTATTAAAAGGCCCAACTTATCAGTGCTGTTGGCCCCCACTGAGAGAGTGCATACTCCAGTCTGTCACAAATACAACCTCGCGAATGCAATAACATCAAATAGTAACTGGTTATGCATGACAAACCTCGCATCAAAAGAGGTAAGAAAGATAGCGATCAAAAGATTAGGCAAAGAATTCAAAAAAGGTGCATAACTGAATCATATGTGAATGGAATGCGAAGTTGAATGGCAGGTTTTTACACTAGAGTGTTATATTATTTATATATTGTATAGTGTATTTACTTACTTCCTTGGCTAATTGTAGATTGTATAGCTCACCGAGCAGCTTCGACTAAAATGTAAAGGATTAAACAATCACAACAAACTTTGGAGGCATCATACAATCAACACTGGCAGCGGCAGCACTCCTCTTAATCTAATTAGCAAGGGGCAGTGCACACAACGCAGTATTGTGATAGGTTATTGCCATCTATTTACTCGGCGGCTAGGTAAAGGGGTATAAGAGAGGGGCACTCACAGGGTTCCAGTTTCTCATGAAGACTCTCTCCTCTACCTTCTCATCTTCCTCCGATAAATAGTCGTACACAATATCTACCACCGACACAATATAGTCAACAACACGTATAATCTATACATTTGTGTGCTAATTTATTTACACTCAGAAGTAAAACATGTATGACTCGCTCTTCCAAAAAAACTTTGGAATCAGAATAATTTTAGTACATGGCAACTTTGGTTAGTGTATTCATGAATAGAGGTTCCACTTTTATGTGCACGACCCAAATTTTAAAAATTTAATATATACCGCATTTGAAGGTTGCTGATACGTCGCGTAAAGCAAGGCTGTACAAGTTATATTTTGCAGTTGATTTTAGGAACAATTAAAATTTTCCTCTTGTCATAAGTGTTAGTGCAAATTGTCTGAGTGAAGTACGAAAACATTAAAATAAAAGACATTACAGAAGGGCTAATGCTTGATGTGACAACTTTCATAGACTCTATAGGCTATGAGACAGACTTGTACAAAAAATAACAAGTAACGTTAATATTTTGAAGAGCCAGAGCTGTGCTTATTGTGTAGCTAACAATCGACTGCGGTGTGGAAGGGTTAGCAAGTACATATGTACTAACTCACCCGGAGCAAGTAAAGTCGTGTCCGAGTCAGAAGAAGCAGAAGTAAATCCGCTCTCATCTGTCGTACAGGATATCCTGTCAGAGACAGTCTCTCCCTCTTTGGCTGGACTACATTTAGGGTTGTCTCCCTCATCGATACTTGTCTCCGGTATGTCAAGATCTAAGATGGTTGACACGGGGATTCTGGGAGTGCTGACAAGTGACCTTGGGGTGGTGAGATTGCTGATGTCACTGCGTGGAGATAGTATTTGACTGAAGGTGGATGGTGTACAGTACCCTGTAGCGGATGTGGGGAAAGAGGATAATGGGAGGGGTATATATGAACTTGTAGATGTTATAACTCCGTGACCTTCAGTGTTAAGTGCAGATTTAGCATGTCTTTGGTCTCCATACCGTCTGTTGCCTGGAAGAGCATCGCTAGCAGATGCTGCGACCTCTATCCTTGAAATTTGCATATCGTCGCTGTGGGGTGAGGAGTCGTTCACCCCAGCAGAGAGAGATGCCGTTCTAACCTTTAGCACCCGTTTAGGCTTTATTTCCTGTGATAGACTGCGAGGAGATGTTATCGCCAGCGTAGCTGTAGATTGAACATGACTGGAATCGCTATTGCCAGTTTTAGTAGATGAGTGAACCGAAGAAGTGGAGACGATGTATGACGTAACATTAGATACATTATTGTTGAGTTTATGGGCATACGGAGGGTTATGCGACGTGATCTGCAATGGATCAGTCCGTTCGGGTCGCTTCTCTGATTGTGTGTAAATCTTTTCATGAGTGTTTCTTGCGCAGGAGTTATCCTCCCTCACATCATAAATCAAACTGTCCAATGAGTCTGCTGGCAGATCGTCCTCATCAGGCTCCGTGGTCTACAAAATAAAACTATTTTTAATTCTGGCAATTCAAGAGAAGGGTTCTGTTTAAGTTACTCATTACTGTTATATGAACAAATTAGTTATCAGTTGGTTGGAAAAGCTCAAACTCAAAAATTCTCAATAAAAACTGAAAATTGATTTACTAAAAGTTTAAAAATTTGTAATTGCCTCTCACTACGTTGAATGGTTGAAATGATGAGCTAAAATACAGTTTGATACAATACAAAGCCGAAGTTGAAGTTTAGTCATTTAAACATGGGCTAAATGTCTTATTAAACCAGCAAATGCAAACAAATAAAAGCCTTGTATGCAAGATGGTGGCCGCCAGGCATTAGCCTGCACCGACCCAATAGGAACATACATGGAGCGAAGGAATGCTAAAATAGAGCGCTAAAACCCCATCAAAGCCTGAGTGGGTGACCAACAGATATCAATGAAGTTATTTTGACGTTTAAATGTGCACTTATGTGTAATTTGCGCTCGTATAACGCTCATTTTTAGTCCAAGACACCTGAATATTGATAAGACAGGGCACGCACGTGGAGCACCTCTAGCTACAGCTGAAGAACCAAGGTGAACCTCAGTGCTCGCAGCCAATATACTGAATCAGTGCTATCCCTTGTTTTCTCTTTGTTTCACCAAACAACGCCAGATACCCAGTAATTAAACCAATTTACTACTTGGAGATTTACAGATTGAAAAATTATACAAGACAATTCTCTAGTGACAAAGTGTCAAGATGAAAGAAATAGGTAAATCGATACGCTTTAATCAGCCCTATCAATCTAATGTGTTTATGAACAAAACTTCGTCTCCGGGAACCATCAGGTAATCCCTGTGGCTTGTTTACTCACGAGCAGAGAGCTGTCAATAGCATTGAGGTTGGACGTTTACAGCTTACCGAAAGAAAGGGAGAATCTGCAGTTGGTTTGGTGACAAGAAATATCATTCTATATGCATCACATTTTTAATAAGGTGACATTCTGTAAAACACTTCATTTGATGGTAAAAGTGATCATCAACCAAACATTAAATCTGCCAAGAAAATAAATAATAAATGATGAGAGAAAATTTTATTATATTATTAGGCATATACAAGTATAACTGAGTTTTACTGACTTTCATTTCAAAGAAGCACGACGTCAATCATTGATGATTAAAAAGCGGAACGTTAACGAATCAAATTTTTAACAAACTAAGACTTGAGCCAATACACTATGTCTACCAACGCACACTCATCAAGATGGCTGCTGCGAAGTTTCAAATTCCATTGTATGAGATGATCAAATGAATTTACTTTATCCATCTTTTTCTATTCATCACTACGGGTAGCCTTGTTATTGCCCAGCGACACACAATAAAGGGTAGAGAGCAGCCGTTGGTGCTCCGAGATAGCTATGACAGTGATTTCATGAGACTGCCGTAGCTGCATAGCTATATCAATTAAAGATACCGAGCATCTGGATATCTCACTGGTGAACAATATCAATCCATTAAAAGCAGTAATATTGGTTTGGTGTTGACAAGCCAAAGTAATTCTCATATTTCAAATGAAACCTTAAGATTATTGATGGAAGTAAACGAGGGACGGCAGATTCTCACCACTTTGAAGCAGTGCATGTTTCTCGCCACCAACAGAGCCAACATGTTTTGACATTTGACCAACTCGGCTGAGAGTTTTTTGAAGTGAGACGAGGATTGGTCGGTGACGTTGGCTATGCTCGCAGACAGCTTGTCAAACTTCTCCTGTTCTGTGGCCATTTCTCTCTGCAACTCGGAGATGAGATCCAAAACACCCTGAAGAAAAAAAACATATGTGGCAGTTGTTGGCATCTGATGAAGCAATCCTTACTGGTCTGAGCAGAGAAAAAATAGAAACAATGGATGAAGTAGATGCATAATTCAACAACATGTCAACTTGACACATCGTTGGTGAGAGTTCAACCTAACACCCAAGTGGGTATAACTGCACCCTTCACAGAAGTAGACAAAGACATAATTAGTTACTAGATCAATACACCACTTTGTGTGTCAATGTCCATCATTAACAGATTCGCTTTTTGTTTTTACTCAACCAGATTAAAATGCCGACTTGTTACATCATGAAGAAAAGATCCCAAATCAATCCTAGTTGTTAGTGCCAAGGATCGATACAGAATGTTAGAGAGTGCTTTATGAGCTTATCTTGTTTTACTAATATAATTACATTCATTATCTTTGCCCTTGCTCACGGCAGCCATCTGCCTTGCTGCCAGCTGCAGTTACCAACTAATTTTAACCAAACTAAAACTGAGTTAACTGGCGAGATGTAACAAGTTTACTCTTTTTTACTTCGTTATGATTTTGTGAGGAACTGAACACTCTATAAACCTTATAGTAGTTCTTTCGTTGTACGAGACCTTCAATATCGTAGCCCAATATTTCTGATAAGCTGTCGGGGGTTTCACTAGCTAATAAAATGGGAAAACTGCTGATTTTCAAAATTTTTCTACTATTCTTGCACTAACAAGAGAGAGACATTGCAAGAGCTAAAGCCAAAAATTGGTAAACTTCTAAAAAATCTCAATCCCTACCAATTTATATGCTATTTCTAAAAAATGGGATGAATCCGAACAAACCAAAAAAACAATGTCATGAGTTGAGATTAATATTTTTCATTATGAAAAGTGTAAAATTGTAGACAAATCACTCGAAAAACTAAATTTATTAAATAGAATAAAAAAGTCTATGAAGAAAAAAGTTGAAATGATTTTGGTATTTCTCCGATTTCAATCAAGTAGATAGACGTAATATTGAAACATGATACGTCCATATAAAAGTGTATAATACCAACGTGAACAGCTGTGAGAAGCCAATACATACAAGCTTATGCAAAGAATCTGTTCACCCATCAACTTTGTTTACCTAACTCTATAGACAAAAGCCAAGTGCTTCTGTACGTTCACATTTCCTACCTCTATATCCATAAGAGCGATAAGTTTCTCAAACTCGTCATCCGAACACCTGAGCAGTACCTTAAGGCTCATGACTGCATCAGCTGATCACATGTGTTCTCTCTCACTGCAACAGTAGCACACCATTGACTGCTGTTCAATAATGAACATACAAAATAGCATTTCAACAAATTGGCCGACGATAACAAAGCTGACTTGAGTGAATTCTTAGCAAACAAGTAAAGAGTGGCATTAGGAGAGAAACATTTACTTGTTACTAGGATCAAAGCAAGCTGTGAAAAGTATAAACATATGTATATCAGGCGTTGGTAGGTGGTATAACAGTAGACAGATGAAAACCAAAACAAACTTTGAGATAAGGAGCGGTAGTCAATTGACTACAATCACCTCGCTGCTGTAGTTATCTCACTCCATATTGAGATTGACAATAAGACAGCATCAGTAAATATTCCCAACAAAAGGTGAAGTCAACTGCTACAACAACTATCTCCTAAATGACTGATTGATAACCTATTGACACAAGTTTTTGTCTGCCATATTGGATAACAACAAAGAAATGTATTTTCAGCTCACTTGACTCCCACAATTGTTAACCTTAACAAAAGTCTGCGTTGGCTAAGGCGGCCGGAATCATAGTTCAATAGTTAGCAAATAAGCTAAACTAGCCTGAGTTTAAACTATTTTAGTACCTGCACAAACAACAAAATAAACTAAACACAGCACTCAATACGCAATTAATAACAGAAAACTGTCAATAATTCCAACAAGCAGCAAAACCACAATGACTCTAAATTTTTAAAATAATTGTTATAACTGAGAGTTAAAACTTTTATTGCTATCAGGTAGGAAAGTCTGAAATGGGCCTGGGAGCAAGCCTTGAACATTGGCAGGCAAGAGTGGAGACAATCCTGCATTGAGCATAGACTGTCTAGTATGAACGTTGGTAGGCCTGATACATATATCTTCTGCATGGCGGAGAAAAAGTTTTTACTTCCGTTCCAGAAAGTATCGACATTCGCCAGACATAATGTAAAATATATTTCAACATTTGTTTCAGAAAGTGTCATTATATGTAATTTTCAGGAAAGTAGACTATTCCTGAAATTAAAACAAAATTCTATATGTTGCCAAGAAAAATTGTGACACTTCTTATAACGACTGACAGAACAATATTTTTTACTCTACAAGAGGTATTGAGTATTTACTACCGGACTCTCAGCTTTCATTCTATTAGTTTTCTACGCTCGCTCGTACCATCTGTCAATGCTTACTGCTGTCTATGCCGATTCTAATCCCTTAAAATTGAACACTTTCATTTGATTCTAAAACATCACATAATGTATTTATTATTACTTCAACACAAATTGTGATGATATGCATTGCAGCTATGCTAAAATATCGTTAGTATTTATATATTATCGCAGGGAATCAAAACGAACGTTGACAGGAATGAATGCAGAAGGACCTGAAATGAGAGTAGGCATCTCCTACAATGAACATGAACCAGTCTGGAATGAATATCGTCTATGTCATAAGGAAGAAAAATTTTGAAATTCGCTTTAGAAGGCGTTGACGATCATTCAAGTAGACACATATGAAATATTATTTGGACTGGTGTTTAGGAGTAATATACTTCGACGAAAATAGGAAATGCTGACATTTCTGGAACGAATGTTGAGACGGTAATAATGTTAACACTTGCTGGAATAAACATTCAAATATTCCTTGTTATAGCGTGCTCGACATTCACTCCTGGCTTGTGCTCATTTTAGGAAACAATTCTAGGTGTCACGGTGTTCATTAACGTTGAAATTTCTTCCTGTCCATTTTCATTCTGACATGTTATTTTTTACCAGTGCTCATTGATTGATTGTTGATATATAAATGATGATTGCATAAAAATAATAAATTAATAATAAATAAATTAATTAATAACAAATAACAACATTATTATAATTGCTATTATTATAATAACTACAATTTTAACACAAGAATATTAATAACAAGCAAACTAAGTAATAACAAACAAATTAAATAATAACAACAATAAAAATCATTTATTATTAGTTAAACCAATGATATTTTTTATCCATTGAATTTGATGGTGATTAGTCATATCATTATTATTATTATTACTACTCACTCACTCACTAACTCATTATTATTTTCATTCAATCATTATGATTATTATCTATTATTATTATAATTATTATAGTAGTAATAATAATTATTATTATTATAATAATTAATATTGATGATGATTATTCTCCTCCTTCTTCCTGTTTGTTGTTATTGCAATTATTATTATCATTATTTTTCTAACTAATTATAATAGTAGTTAATCTTCTGAAAAAAAGATGATAATAATTAATAACAGCAATTATTATTTATTATTAACTTTATTTAAATAAATAAATCTAATCTAGTTGTTAGTTAGTTAGCAAGCAATTATTGTTATTATTATCTTCATCATCATGTCATACACATACATACAACATTCATACACATAATTAATACAGACAGCAGGTGTCATGTTTCCCATAAAATTATTAATACGACATAACAATACGCAGGGCCATAATAAACACATTTCAGAGTACTTACAATAGTTGTTTATGTAGCTGTAGTTGTGATGGGAAAGAGAAGGATGACAAAAAATTTATCAACTGCTACTAACACACT
Organism: Cryptosula pallasiana; assembly: GCA_945261195.1. NCBI lineage: Eukaryota > Metazoa > Bryozoa > Gymnolaemata > Cheilostomatida > Cryptosulidae > Cryptosula > Cryptosula pallasiana. The sequence continues at coordinate 32,378,028 of OX183133.1, read as the reverse complement.
CGCCCACACTACACTTGCACATCAGTTAATTTGAAAAGTGCAACTAATCTGTAAAAAGAAACCGATTGCTTTTTGCCTTTCCGTATTTTGATTGGACCGTGCTTTACGATTTGGTTCGACAGACCATAGAATTATCTCCCCCTCTAGAGATAGTTCTATGCGACAGACTGAAAAAACCTCTCGTAGAAAGATTTATACTACCATTCGTTGGTTTCCTTGAATGTCTAGTGTGATCTGCTGAAAATTGACCAATACTATCGCTACTTCTGTAAGCGTAGTATTATCACACCACGGGACATTTTCTTTACAACTGTCCATACAACAACAACATTATTTCTTTTCTGAGTTTGAACCAATATATCTGTTACTCTCCTTTCTGTGAAATTAAGAATTTAATGTTACAACAAACGATTTACAACTTCATATGTATTTGTCTATTCCGAGTGTTTTTCATTTGGTGGGTGGTTTTCAGCTGGATGGTGATGGTGGTACACGGTGGAAAAGTAGTTAGCTAAAAAAGTTAAAGTTGTTATTAGTAGTTGAACTTATTGTTGTTAGTAGTAGTAGTGGTAGTAGTAGTAATACTATTATTATAATAATAATAAATAAATAATAATTTCATTAATTAATAAGTTATAATAATAATAGTAATAAAATGATAATAAATTTAATAATAATCTGCCAGAGGGGGGGGGGGGGGGGGGGGGGGGGGGGAGAAACAAAGCAGGAGGGCCATTAGTTAAAATAATAAGCCAAATGATGAACTGTTGTGCCAAGAAGATGTGAAGATAGTACTACTTACACTACTTATAGAAGATTGGTTTATAGTTAGCAAATAAGCTAAACTCTACTCTATTGCTGCTGAAGTGACTTCGTGTCAACTGGTCAATCATGTTTGCATGTGCTGAACATTACGCTAAACGTTATGCTTTGTGTACATGACTGATTTGAAACTAGTGCAGCTGTTGGATTTATTTGGTTCTGTTCTTTTGTGAAATATGTTTGAGAGAATCAGTGCTCACATCTGCTAGCTACAAGAACTAGCCCGCCACCCTCAAATCAGACACTTTCTTAGTCATTTTAACTTACATAACTAGAAGCTTGTTCTTGGCCACTTGTATTTTAGGCATAATAATAATGATCGATGAAACTGTTTTTTTAGTCTTGTGGTAATTATTATTATTATTATTATAATAATAATTATTATTACAAAACATATTTATAGTGGTGAATACAAGCCATAATAATTTTTAGCCCATTTTAACGATCTGCAGTGTTATTGGTACTACAATGCCTACAATTATAATAGTAGTGCAGCTAATTTTTAGAACTTTTTTTCAAAAACTTGCATGACCTTTTTTACATGTTTGTATTACGCATGATATGTTGTGTATGCATCAGCTATTTTTTAATTGTTTAGAAAAATGATGATATAATTATTGCCTCGTTCTATTTATTTAATATAGGTTATATATCATATGTAATAAATATTGAATAAATGAAACGAGACAATGATTATATAATATGTTAATTAAATAGATCAGTACTATCCAAACGTCACAGAATGGCAATGTAAATCCCCTGTAAATCATGTTCAGACATCTCCAGGCCAATGAAAATTTTGTGTGAAAATTAGACTAATCGAACTGCAGAAGAATGGCAAACTACAGAGAAAATTTAGAAAGTTTGCTAAAATATTTGATAATTCCATCTTGATACTTATAAGCAAAAATTAAACTCCAAAGTAGGAGATTCTTCTATCAAGTTTCGACTAACACCCTATAAATCAGCAAATAGCATGCCTACTAAACAAGATAGATTAAAATAGCGTTATAAAAATTAATGGAAATGGAAAAGCTTTTCCATAATTACTTATGAAAAGGCTTTAGATCTTGATTGTGTAATACGATAAAGATTTGTGGATTAACATTACAATTTGGAATAAACTGCCATTTGCCAAATCCTTGTTTGATGAAATGAGGCCAATACCACTCCTGTCCAGTTAGGTCTGGTTCAAAAGATTTACCTCAAAATTATAGCCTAATTCTTTGGCCAGCAAGCATATTTTGCAAAATGCTTTGCTTTTTCATATAATGGCTAGGATGAATGACTAAACAATATGGCTTTTCGGGAACATCATTACTTAAAACCAGTTTAGCAGCAATCTTCATGAGGACCTTTGATAAATTTTCTCAGACACTCCTATTGTCACGTCCTTCTTTTTGGTTGGGTAAGTCGGTATTGGTAAGATAAAAGGGGAGATATTTGAAGTTAAAACATGATCATTCATATCTACCAGTTTTAAGCATTGCGAGGATCTGTTACTTAAACATCACAACACCTGGTATATAACAGTGATCCATCGCCATGTTTTTACTGTTTTGTTTGAATGTTTGAAAATACTATTTTTACACATAGAATTAGGAATTTGGCTGGCTCTGCAAAAGGTTTCGAGAGGGTTAATACATGGACAACAAAAACCCAAATTCAAGATGTAAATTGAATGGATCTGTCCTTGACCATATCATGGAAAATTCCTTGGAATGATGCGATTAACTGACCAACATGAGTATAGCAATCGAATTCTTATAAGCCAACAATCCTATGGTTATCCTGCTGGGGCCTTGGAAAAGGCAGGGATACTTGAGTAAAAATCCTTGTATACCCCAATCTACAATATACCTCAGCAAATAAAAATCAAAGACTCGAGGAAGTTCAGGTACAAGCCACAGAGTTCATTGCTAGCGCAAAAAGAAGAGGCCTGAACAAATATCTCAGTTTGATGACTTTAAAAAGACGAAAAAGTAACAAGTTATGTTCCTCAAGGTCTAAGAGACCATCCATTCCTCAATTTAGTTATGATTATCCCTTCACATCCTACACAAGATAGATCTACTATTCCTAGACCACTCACCACAAATAGATATCAGCACCTCAACAGGTTTCTACCACAGACAAAATGTCAACTTCAAGCGCGCAATTATCATTAAAACTACAGAGTAATAAAATCACCAAGCATCTACTCACAGTTCAATTGGTCTGCCTAGATATTAGGTACTACATAACCAAAATAGAACCAATTTATGGAAAGTCATTTCCCCTCTTCCCCTCCCCTCCACCACTCCATTCATTAATGCACCAGGCAATCACTTTTCTGTCTAATACCATTAGTCTAGGTGGTGGGGAAAGTGAGTATTATTTATTATTATTTTCAATTCCTAATTACGATTATTATCCTCTAATTTTTCCTGGATGTTTGTTATCATCAGTTTGTGTTAATGAACTTTGTAAACTGATCATACATGTGGAATAAAAGTATAATTTTAGAAAAAGCGCACTCAATCATCGCCTGTATATATGAACCATGAAAACTTTTCAAGTTTAATAACAGTTAGCAACGATTAATATTCACGAAAAGTCGTTGCGCTTGGAATGATAGCAAGAAGTAAGTACAACATGATAGAGTTTGTTTATTATATCAATGAATGAGGACCACATGTACGTATAACTATACTAAACAATGTGGTAGTAGAATACAGTCATGCCAATACTTTTGACAATATTTATCAAAGATAGCAATTAATGGGTTGGTTTCGGTAACATTGTTAGCAATGTAATGAGTGAGCAAGACTGGGTTTGTAATGTGCTGGTACGGAGGAGCTGAAAATGTTGGTCTCGTAACAGAAACAAATTTCCAATGGCGCAGACAGATTTAGATACATACAATTGCTGATTAAGTTGTTTGGCTGTCGTCACAAGCTGTAGTAAGGTTTATATTGGCGTGGATGAGTTGTTTCGCGAGTAGTTTAGTAATTGGATGGCATTGAATGTGTGGATGTAGAAATAGCTTTCACTAAAACAGTTGTATGCCCTATAACAACTTAATTATCAAAAACCCTCTTTGGTCACTCTTTTGGCAATGTCAGACAAAATATTTTCTTCTACAATCTACTTTGTGGATTTGACTTTGTTGTGCATATCATAATTTGCTTCTTTAATGTATTATGAACATCTATATAATATAATAAATAATATCCGTACCAAAAACCATTCAATCATTCATGCAATCAACTCAATTCGCTTTAAGGAGTTGTCTTTTATTGCAATGAGTGCAAAACTCCTAACATTTGCAACAGGCACTGGATCGGTCACTTGCAGCAGACAGGTGAAGTACTGGCATTCTGAGAAGTAGCCTCGGTTATTTTTCTATCAAACTAACAAAAATCGGCGACTTCAAACCTAACAGAGCATTATTGATATAAATCGCCGCTACTGCACCTCAATGTTGACTGGGTGTATCAATCATACTTTCATTCTTCTTTGGAATGCAGTCAAATGATTTATGGAAGGTTTCCAGCAGACAACAATTTAGGTTAAATTAGAATTACTTAAGGCCAGAACATACATTTTTGTATTAAAGAACTAGCTAACAAAGAACTAGCTAAAGAACTAACAAATGAGAATCTGTTCTTATCATACGTAATCTTAACAATTTTTGATGTGCTCGTGAAACTGACCACAACATCCCTCTTCCCACATGGTCATTTATGGAGTCCAGGCTAAATGCTTGTTTAGGATATATTGAGAAGACAATTACTAAAGGTATGCATGCGTATTGTTTTGTTAAAGATAGTTTATATCCAAATTGTGTTTATGAGCACGTGCTTATGTTTACTTTTGTATCCAGTTTATAGATCTATCTATCAATCTATAAGTGCTTGCTACAATACGTAATTGTTAGTCATGGATTGATTTGAAACAGAAGTTGTCTTCTTAAGATGAAGTAGAGCACAACTCCTTATCACATTAACTGTTAACTCTAAATGGGCTGGGCTTACCCTTACACCAGCTGGCAACTATTTTAGTATTTCAAGCCTGTTTGAACACGGCTTTGTGCTAGCTTTCCCTCCGCAGCTCATGGGATGTGAAACTACCTTTTCAGCTTTTATCTTTCTAATTACCATTACAGCATTACCAAAGTGTTTAGAAATATAATATATCAATCATGAGGGCTAAAAGCTACAGCATCATACGAAGAGCTACTTTGGGCTGTTTAATAACTGCTTATTGTCATAACAAACCAAACTACTGAAATTGCAGGCATATTTGTTGTGATATCAAAAAGAGCAGCCTGTCTAGTTGCACATCTCCCACTCCAGGATCTCTAACACTACCACCTCCCAGCCGAGCAGAGTTAAAGTCTCATATCATTTGTCCTCCCTGAGTGGGCCTCACATTGTCACTTCCTCAACATGAGACATTGTATGGAATTTGTGACTAGTGCCAGTGGCACACTCTTTATAATCACCAAATAATTGTGTCACATTTTCTAGTGACACAATCTTGTCATGGGATGACACGGAATTTTATGACAAAAACCCTGATGACAGGCATACTCAAATATACTGTCTTGTGTTTTACACACCCAGACATGTCCTTGGTTAACTTCCATTAATATTCCAGCCATCGGTACATCAGCTATAGAGTTCGTTAAGTACAATTAAATAGTGAGGTCATTTTATGTATCATTAGACTGATCTTTTATTGGAATACAATCAATAACTCAAAAAAATGAAAATTTACTCTATGCTGCCACAAATACAGCTACTGTACTCTGGAGTGGAAATACAACCTCTAGTAAAACAATATGAAAAAAGTTTGTTAAAAAAGTTGCTAATTGTTGAGTGAAAAATTGTTTTATCAAAATGTTGTACTTGATAACTGGCAAGTAAAAGTTGTGAATCACTGATGAGGTCTGCTGTCCAATAACCAATAGCTGAGTGCCATCAAATCCCATCGGCAGCTCACAACCTGTGTTTTGTGCACTCTAGCTGAGTGCGTTTGTGTCCAGCTTGTCTGTCGTTTGAGATGTGAAATGAGTAAGTTACTTTAGGCTTGATAGATGTATAGGCACCTAGTATGATGGTAGACTCGCTTAGTCTCAACCACAGGCTTGCTTAGTCTGAACCACAGGCTACAGATATAGCAGTAAAACAATATTACAAGAAAAGGCAGCTTTTTGCTCTATATTAAAAAACTAACAACGTAGCAGGACTTTAGTTTAGAAACTTTTTGCACACATTTGCAGCTGATTGCTACAATAGATTACAGAGTGCAGCTGTTGGTAGATCACCAACCTTATCATGTTATATTTGTTGTTTTGGCAGGCTTTCATTCGCGTCTAATATTTCTCACAACTTTGGCAGTTTTACGGAGGGTTGACTCACTTGACGTATTCTATACAGTGAATTGACCCTCATCACTAGGTACCTGATTGGTTGTAGTGAGCAGCTGGAGTAGTGCGTTGTACTTATTGATATTTGTATTGCAACGGCCGCATTCCAGCGTGGGGAGTTGTCTCCTCAGACAAAATTGTATGAGAAAGGTAATTTAAGAACGTTATACATAATGTACAATCACTATGTATGTACATATGCGTATATGTATATATGTACATATGTATATATATACATATGTACATGTATATATATACATGTACATATGTATATATATACATATACATGTGTATATATATATACATAAATACATACACGCATTGTTAAAATCAGCTAATGAGCCGTAAAATTCTAAAAATTAAAAAGCTAGTGGGCGCTAAAGAAGACAGAGTTATCAGATGACTGATGGAAGCCACCCTGCATTACTCATTTAATTGGAACTTAATCATGTGTAATATGGGTTAGGTGACATCACACTTTCCATATCAAACCATTTTGTATTAAATAACATACTTTCATTCTTGTAATGTTTGTCTGTGCGGACACCTGGTGTACCTTGGCACCAGGTGTACCTGGGTGACAGATGATCCTTGGTACTTTCACAGTCACGCATGGATCATTACTTTTTAGCTCAAATATTTTGAACTTATAGGTGAATAGCTGTGTAACAGAGTGAAGTGGTTCCATCTTGGATCAGTGTGACTGTAAATGCTGTCAGTCTCTAATCAAAGAGAGCTGTCCGCATTATGCATTAGTATTTCAGTTGTTTGCCAATTTTTGAGATGTTAGTCTCCGATTTACTTATCAATTCTTTTGATAACTGATTGAAGTGTGATCAGTGACTTTTTCTTGTTGTATTGTAGATTTGGTTCAATTTTCCTAACATTATTGGTTTTGTCTGTAGCTCAGGAATCAGGAAGAGCAATGACTACAATGACATCTCCTGCCAACGAGGAGCTTATTAGACAGAGACCATGGCTGTGAGACAGCTGACAGATAATGAAACTTGCCATGGCTGCTGCATTGTCACTCTGGGTGACAGACGTACGTCAATGTATAATCCCTCACAATTATAGCATGTTTGTGTTTGGAGTTATCATCTCAATGCACTCACAAAGTGGGTGTGACTTATTTCAGTGCACAACCTATTTGGTAGACATGCAGCAAGCCAAGCATTCAGGCGGTTTTTATTAAGCGTATTTCAATAACGCTGGTGTTGTTGGTTTGGGACAGGTTGCTGCTACTGCTCTCTAAAACATCTGTCTTTTCTTGTAGCTCGTAATACATTGTGTACCACTGTGTCGTCTGGTGCACCGAGGGGACACGTCACACTGCAGGAGACAAAGGTATTGCTGGTGTGTGGACAAGTTTGTGAATTGTTGGTGAGTTAGTTTATTTAAAAAATAACCATAAAAATTATATTTTAAGATTTTATCGTAGAAGAATATCATGTATTTATATTTTACTTACCTTGCACTCATTGCTGCTGCACTTCTTTCTACTGCCTGCTGTCATACGCAAGCTGACACACTACGCTACCTCCCAATTGTATTCACTCTTCCATTTACTCCCCTACCATCCTTGCTCAAACCAGGCTCTTCGCCGTAAGCTCGCTCAACAGGAGCTGTAGGTGAAACGGATGATTTATTTCTGCACCAAATGGTAGCAGTCCATTGTTTCCTCTCTGCTTGCTTGAAGGCTTGCTGACAGTGTCATTGAGTCACCCTACCGCTACTTGTTAACTACTTACATTCACAATTCTCGGGCTAAATCTCTAGCGATGACTTTTGTACACAATCTTCGGGTCAGTGCGAGTCTTCGCTCTAGCGCTTGTATTGTAGTAGTTGTATTTTTGACTTAATCTAAGCAAACATATGAGTGGTTGTTGCACCCAACCACTATCTGCCCCTCAGATAAATCTACATCTTCTTTGTCAAAATTTGTAATTACAAACTGAAACAAAAAGCCTATCATCTGTTAGACATATTTTAGACTGATTATTTAAAACAAATGAGCACTGATGGCAGAAGTGGGTAGATTGTCCGCTCGTGCTACTGATGAGTAAGGCTAATGATTCACTGATAAAGGAAAGACACTTCCAATCTCTTTTGTTTTAAACCATTCTAATCATGGTTTAGTATAATACACAAGGAGGTTACATTATTTATATACAACACATTGCGATGAAAAAATGCTATAAAATCGCACTCGATAGCATAACAGAAATACTTTACAGCTCATTGGTGCGTGCACAGATCATTTCCCCTATGTATTCAAATTATTATTATTTCTACCGAGCCAGTTCAGACGGATGCGACCATTATGAGGTAATGAACAACAAAGTGACACTAGAAAGCTCGTAGTCTGATTGTCCCTCTCACAGCTGATCCAGTATCAGTGTCGGACGTAGTCCAACATTTGTCTGCATGTTACTTTAAGTTACGTTGTAACATTGGGGCCGTTCACAGCTAGCCCAGCCGTATTGATTTACAGCAGGCATAATAGTGAAGTGTGAGAGATAAAAGGCTGCCCCAGCTGTGCTGTTTGATATTAAGCTACAGTGAGACATTTTTCAACCTCCCCACCTACTGTGAATGCAGAATGTCCGCAAATGAAGCATCGGCAGCGAATCAACGACAAATACATTTTGTAGCAACATCTGTGTGAACATAAGGGTAACACGTACATATGTGTCGTGGGATAGATAAGTAATGCAGGCCTATTGTTGTTTACTCCGCCATGTTTTACTCATTTTCTACCAACCATCTATGTTTTCATTAATCCATTAGCTAATTAGCACTAAATTATCACAAATTAGTTCTCGAGCCCGACAATTTATACCCAATGGTTCTCTGTTTCATTTTTTGATGGACGGGCAGCTTATGCGTTATGCATCACCTTCTTGCGTGTTATGAATATATAATGCGCATTATTACTCGTTTTCATCGGATGTACAGGTATGCAACAGGTAGAGCCAAACAGTTGTTATATTGTGCTCAAACCTGCCCTCCCATGTACCATATGTTTAATTATTTCTTCTCTGTACTTATCATGGAGGCGTATTCTGTCGACTTTAAGATTGCTTCTCTTCTTGTCATCTTTGTTTAAATATGTCCACACTCAGCTACACCGAGCCTTGTAGAGCTACATAAGTAGCAGAAACAATAGAGAGAACCACAATGTTATTAATCCTCCCTAGCGTAGCCCGAGGGCGTCGCATGTCCAAAAAGCCATCAACTTTTTCTTCTCTTCCTCATATTAAATATTTGTTTAACAATTTGGCCCGAGCTTTGTTTCATTTTACGTGTTCTTGACTTCGCTGAGTCGTGGATCAAGTTGACTACAACTACAATGTAAACAGCTACTGTCTGTCCAGTCATACAATGTACGAGCTGGTGATTTCTGGGTATTTGTCTGTAAATGTTATAGTAGTCATTGGTGCAGTCTTCTCCAATTGAACTTAATCAATGGAAGGTTGAATTGATCTCAAACCTAAAGCTTTAGCATTTGAAAGAATAACAAAAGTTTTCTATATAATTTCTAAGCCCAAGGCATATAAATAACATTGCTACAAGTGCTATTGTGCTTGCATAACCATTGCCAATAGACCTGAAAGCTTTAATTTATTGTCATAGTCTGCAGTACATTTCAAATAAATTACAAAATTTCATTCATACGAAAATATGTTTTTGTGGAAAGTCAAGATTAATTCCACTGCGACTGGGCGTCTGACCCACATAAAATAGTTGCTCAGCAGGAAGACAGGCTTAGAAAGAGCTGCGGGACTTTTTTAATGAAAATTTAAACAATTTTTGAATTGAACCTAAGGGAAAAGTTGTCTTACAATTAGTTACCGCGTTCGAATTTCTTTGTGACACGTAATTTGAATTATAGAGTCTCTGGATGGTCCATGTCAATGTTTTAAGGTGAAAAATAGCTCGTACCAGCGTAGGACACCAACATCATCGCTACACTATCAGTTTTATATCAGGTCTAGTGTTACACTCTATTGTTGTAGCATTCAATTAACGTCTTGTACACCTGACACATCTATCCACCAGCCTTTAAGGTTCTGCACTGAAAAACTATACAATAATCCAATCCTAAGCCAAAAATATGTTAGTTTATTATTACATTATCGGCTTGCGGACATTTTAGCTTTTTGTTTCACTCAATGAAAACAATGACTCAGCCAGCGATAATGGTAAAGTAACATGGAACTTAATGACTGCTAGCTATTCTCTCTCCTCTTACAAAACTCTAAGATAAGTCAAAGCAATCCTAGTGCTTCTGTAGTTCATATCAATCTACTGAATCATTAACCTCTTCAGCCAAGTCTTTTGTCTGAATATGTGAGCTGTTCTAGTGCTCAATTGTTTTCCTTCTTTCTTTGCTTTCTGAATACTGTAACTATACAAGACTGTGAATTCCCTGGCGCATTCACCGTGTGTGTTGTATGACTGACGACTGTCGATTCGTACTTGCCGGAACTCTCCTTCTACCTCCTCTATTGTTCCTGCTTGAAATGAAAGTTTTGATTTAAATGTTATTGATGCATTATTCATGTCAAACGTAAGTAGTTAGGGGCAGCGGCAGCGGTTAATACACCTTACAGCGAGAGATTGATCAGATTAGTGACAGCGTGTTGACAATGTAAGGCAGGTCATTAGAGCCATAGAGGGATATATATATAAGTTTACCTAACCAGTCCATTCATTCACTCCTTGCAGTTAGTAATTGGCATAATTTGATACAACATTTCAACGCATCTGAACACAATTACAGTCAGTTTTTTAGCTACTAACTGGCCTTAAGTGTTCTAACAGGGATTCTACAGCAGAATCTGATAATGTTATAACTTGTGATTACACTCACGGACAAGCCAACTACTCAAACTGTAGTTTGCTGGTGTTACAATCTCACTCAACATGTCTGGACAGTACACGCTTTCTCTCTATTGTACCCACAATGCCTTGAGCAATTATTGAACCTCTATTTGCCGTACAATTAAATGTTATTCCCCTGAGAATTGGTTGCGGTGTGAACGGTCTATGCCGTAGCCATAAAATAAAACGCGGTGCACGTTGTGTGTAAATCTCAGCAGTCCCTAATGATCAGTGCGATTTTTTCACATCCTTCGATGAAGCTGCCAAAAATTGTATACCTGATTGACTATCCCATTTATTGATTGTGACAAGACATATCTCCGAGGGGTAAACTTATACCCAGGGTTTTGTGACACACTTGTCAATCATACAGTTAAGCTTGCGTGTACGCGGGTATCCTTTACCGCCTTGTTCTTTGGTAAAAGAGGTTTCTTTTGAAAGCAAACACTCCACAAATTTCTCTAAAAATGCTTGCAGCTTTTGTAAGGAGAGGATGACATTGAGACTTGCAGGATTCTATGTCACTCAAAGCATAGACTGACCTGCTCACTGTATACCTGGCTTACTCATTGGCGACACTTATTTTAATGCTTTTTGTTCTCACAATATGCTGATTAAATTTCAAGTTGATGTAGTCCAAGTAAATGCACGCTGTCTACGCATTCACTGATGAGTAGTAAATATTATTAAAAACATTACCAAGTCCAATTCCTGCACACGGGCCAGTTTCCTCTTGTAACACTCTATAAACAACAGTACTTCGCACCAAACGGCTGCTATATTATGCAAAAGGAAGTTTTTGCGAATAGTGATTTGTGTAACAAATGCCGTCACGTAGCAACCGACTTTTCATATTTTGGCATTTAATCAACGGTTTAAATACGGCGTACGTACAAACTTACCATATACTTACAACAAACAGGTGTTGCGCGCAATTATATACTGATATTCATAACTGAAATACATTCTACCTCAAGTATCCATTCAACTCTAATGAATTTAGGCTAGAACCATCTGAAATAGAACTTGCATAAATGTGTAATTTCTAATTATATACCAGCGCGATATTGGGCAGGTGGCAGCGGCTGTAAATATACAGTCAGCTAGGTTTAGCCTACGTACGTAAGTGGTGACATCAATTGTCAGACAAGTGGAAAGCCTTCAAGATGATCATAACTGTATAAAGTTGAAATCAAGCTGAGGGCAACACTTGATTTTACTGTAATTATTGTATTGATTTTAAGATAGTTACTGTAGCGAGTATCTTGCATTGTGCTTGTCCAAATGGAGCTTTCTATCTCTCTATACATCTGTGCTCCTCTATTATCGCTCGTCACGCTACTTCTTTCACCTCGACGAACTAGCGCATAAATGTAACGTAATACGGTTTAGTCAGTATTGCACTGCTTGTTGTCTTCTCATTCTGGTTCAGATCAACGTTATATTCATCTGTCGTTTCTAGATGCCCCTTTGCTTCATCCTGTGGTTAGAGCTTTCTTTACCCGGTGGATTCATCCTGGTGGTCTTTTATTCTACACGCTTGTGGCATTAACTCTATGGTATTGCTCAATTGTACCACTCTATGGTATCGCTTTAGAATACCACTCCACTCCATGGTATCACTCTAATGTACCGCTTTATGGCATTGTTCTGTTGTATCACTCTATTGCACCACTCTAATGTACCAGTCTGTTGTATCAACTTTATTAAACCATTCTACTTTATCACTCTATGGTATCGCTCTGCTGTATCACTCTATAACATTGCTCTATAGAACCACTCTATAGCATCGCTCTATTGCATCACTCCGCTGCATGGCTCCATAGCATGGCTCTAGTGTACCGCTCTAATGCTCTAATATTTTGTATCGCTTTATTTTAGTTAAGAAATGGCGTACTGTATGAAGCTGGGGCTGTTACTGACGTTGCTGTGTGCTACTCACGGAAAACTTCCCCTTGAAGATGCCTCTGCCACAGTCAACCAGCTCTTCACCTACCAGATTGACCCAAATGACTTCACAGATCCACTTATCAAGGTTCGTACGGGGACTCCACCATTTGAGCTGTGTACTGCATGAGTGAGACAACTCCAAGAGTAGCTACACTGTTTGCATTGAGGTGCAATGATGATATATTAGATATGCATATGAAGTTTTGTGTCCGAACAGGTGCAGAAATGCCTTGAGCATACCTACCTGATGCATTGTTAGCTAATTGATAGCGTTTGATCATCTTGTATTGTCATACTGTTGACACCTTTACACGAAATTATGTGCATCAATTGTTAATTGTCCTGACATTAACTGTATGTAGCTATAGATAGTGAGATAGCAGGCTGGTGCTGTCACCAGGGTATTATGTGACATTTACCTACAGAGTCTTGTAACCTTAGCGTAAATTACTTGTTATTGTCCTTACATTGGGGCTATAGCTGCGCTCTACACTGGACTATATCCATTACACGTTATCCAATGCGAACTGTTTCCAGGTAAAAGAGGCGGGCAAGGAGACGTTACCCTCGTGGCTGGCGTTTGACGGAGACAGAAGTGAGCTGGTGGGTGTGCCCACTGCCAAGGATAGAGGCACCTACATCCTTTCCGTCAATGAGGAGATGTTTGCAGTGACAGTAGCTGAGCCCTCTAAATACCAGTTAGCCCTTCCTACAGACGTACATGAGCCCACCGTGTGTAAAGGCCGCGACCCCATCACTGTCGCCTATGTCAAATTGAATGCTGACATTTCTGCCATGCTGCCACAAGAGAAAGCCAATCTGATGCACACCTTCACTGCACACCTCTCTCTCAAACCAGACCATGTCTCCATGTCCAGCCAGCCATCTGATCTATTAGACACCAACCGCGCCCTTGTCTCTGGTGCTGGCGATGTGCCCTCTACAGGTGATAGTTTGAGTGCACTTAGCTGGATTGTTGGTTGCGGGGCGGTCAAGGCGCACCATATGGAGATTCTTGAAAAACTGGAGAGCGCGGCTAAGGATGGAAGCATGAGTAAGTCGTTGGCGACTGGAGTGGTTGGCTGGCAGGTGCAGAGTAACCAACCCAAAGCCTTGTCTAAGAGACGCCTGAAGAGACAGTCTATTGTGACAGCAACGCCCGTCCCTGCTACAACTACTGTTGGTAAGTAGATAGTGCATTGAGTGTAGGCAGCACTGTCGAAGGTTACGCGATATCGCATCCCCAGAGAGCAATTGTAAGTGAGTTACCCTGTCTGATAGGTTGAGGCGCGTGTAATACATTTAGCTCTGAATCTGGTGCGTGATATAACAGTCAGTGCAGAGACTGCACAGTAACATAGCCCTAGTTGTGTGTTACATTCTAACAATACCAGAGTCAGACAAAAGTCAAAAGGCTATAGAATGTAGAGTTATTCAAGTCCTACTACCAGCTATTATATATAAAGCATTACCCCAAATTGAATAAAAAAGTCACGTTTAATGCAATTGGACATCGACAAAGGCAATAATTTTGCGCTTGCCAAACACATTCATCCAGAAATTCTTAGACACGTCAATAAGGATAGTTGCATACATGGAGCTGTTATAACCTGAATACAATGTTTATTGCTATGTCTATGATACTTTGTAATGCGATATATTACATTATGTTGTTACTATGTAACAATGGCGCAGGATTCATAAGCAAACCAAGCATTATCCCTCCTTTATTTCCCAAAATGCAACATCGGCGCTATTGTACATATAACTTATTGTCTTTGTTATTCAAAATCAAAATATTCCGTAATTCTTTTCAGAGATATCAAACTATTGTCAGTGAAAGTTTGGACTCGCCATGAGCCGGCTTTGATTCGCATTAAATTCTATGGCATTTGCTCGGATCAATAGAAATTCCACACATGTGTAACACTCCCTTTTTGAATTGTTTGAATTAATTTACCCTTTCCACAGCTTGGCTAATATTTCTAAAAACTGTTGTGTAAACATTGAAATAAGTAGGTGCAGCTTGTGTGGAGCAGCTACTATCAATTCAAACCATCCGTTTGTTTAAGCTTTTTCTCATGTTTGAAATGTTACCTTTTGTAGGCGAGAGTACAACAACAAAAAGCCCAGCAACAACTAGACTGTAAGTGTGTTTAATATATATTTTAGCTTTATATGTGCGCATACAGAATGCATTGATGTCTAGCCAGCTTTTGCACGCATTATTGAGCACTGTATCATTGGCGGCCTTGTTTATCTCTTCTGAAAGTTTGCCAAATTGTTGATGGAACATTACGCAAATCTGCTCGCTGGTACAGAATTTTCTTTTCCAAAATTCAGCGAGTCTGTGGTATTGCACGTTGTAATAGCAGTAGATGTCTATGGTATGGTAACATGTACATAGACGTCTTAGTTGGATGCAAATAGTGAAAGCCTAGTGCAGGTGTCTTATGATCTCCAAATCAAAACATGTCAAGTCGAGTCACGTACCAAAACCCTGGAGCACTCTATTGTTTGAGCGAAAACTACTTCCAAAATAATAAAACCTTCTAACTTAAGAATCAATTTGATTCGCTTGTATCCTTGATTTCACCAAATGATGTCTCTCTCTCTCACTGGTCAGCAATAACCTCCCAGCCTTTGGCAGCAATAGAGCCTTGGCAGCAATAGAGCCGTCATTATAATTACCGTATCAGGTTGTTTAGTGCACAAATATTAGTCTCAGCTCCATAATTTACTACAATTTGTCTCCATAGCTTATCACGATAAAATAATTAATGCAGGGAGCCAGGCTATGGTGGCAATAATCAGCTGCTCTATAGCTGGTAATTGTTGAGCAAACTGAAAGAAGTCAGCGTTACTGTTATTAAATGCCTAATGTACATGTTTAATGACAATATAGTATCATAACACGACAGTCACACAACAAATATAGTTCCCACAGGCTCTACCTTTGCCTCAAGCATCACTTATACTTTAATATATACAATCGATAATCAACCGTCATTAAAATGTTGTTACTTTCACAGGAAGCTGTCTGTATAATAATATTATATTAAGTGAAAGCTTTCGTTTTATTTAGACTATGATAGCTGTTTACCTGCTAGTTATTCATGCATCTATACGTCTTACCTACGACTACCTACGAGCTAGGTATTACATCTTACCTACGACTAACTACGAGCTAGGTATTATTTCTTAGGACAATTATTTCTGTCTGAGTCATAATCATTTCAACCTGCTGTGAATTTAATTTTTTTTGTCAATTAGCGAGTAGATAACTTCCAAAGATTTTTGACACATGAATCAGCTATGTTAGCGGGAATTGAGTGAATGTTTGTTAACTGATTGTTATCAGCCATTTACAATCTTAAGTCTTCGGTGCCAAAAAGTCGTAATTGGTGAGCATGAAGATTGAATAGAAGTTGATGAATCACGAAATGTAACAGTTACATCTACAGCGTAGGTTACAGTCTGTTATCTAGGTCAATACTTTTGTATGAAATACTGCTACAGTTTACAAGCGTCATTGAATACGATTTAGTGTGATAACAAGGTTGGATGGACAAATGCTCCTTTATTCTTCCACATCAGCGCATCATCAACATTTTTTATTTAATTATTTTAACTTCCACTAGAGTTGATATGTAACGCTTACTTCCTGTGCCTCAGCGGTTATCTATATGGTTTGGATTTGTTGTTATGTGGATATGGCTGTGTTTGTAGGACCCCCACAGCAGTGGTCACCACTACACAAACTACACCTGAGGCTACTACAGTCACCACTACAGAGAAGAAGGCACAAGTAACAACCCAGCCTACTACTGAGACGGTAAGTTAAACATTCACCACCATCAAACGCACTATGGTGGTCTCAAGGACATCTAGAGGGCAGTGTCTGTAATGGCTACCTTACAGATAAGAGCAGCCTTAAACAATAGCTGCAGAAGTTTTCTGCCATTATCTATTGTTTGTTGTGGCTTTGGGTTAGCTTCAATGTCTCAGCTCCGCTTTGTTGCAATATGAATCTCTGCTATTTCAACTGAGCTCTTCTATGCAAGCTCGAAAGACGATCACAAATGCCAAGCTATGGACTCCTCAAACTTATTGTTCAAATTGAATTTCACACTTTTAGTCTCAAATATCAGCAACTGTTCACCTGTTGAATAACGTTTGATAATAGATAAGCCATTAGCATAACTTGATGAATTGAAATGCCACTTCTGTACATTGTTCAAATGTTACATTAATGTGTGTGAATTTTTTGTCATTAGAGAACATCGGCTCCAGCCAATCAAAAGCCAGTGTTAGACGAAAGTCTTCTACCCGCAGAACTAACTGCGTCTGCTGGAGAGTTGGTGAGATGGCCGATACCAGAGGGACTCTTTGTTGATCCGGTAAGTTGCCGTCAAATCAAGCTAACAAAGCCTTTTTCTAGCGTCTGTCGTTATGCCAAAATTCGTTAAATTTTTCACGAGTGACTGGAAATACTTTGCCACATGACTGAAGCCAACAATGTCAGCCATTTACTGCTGTCAGTTTGGGAAGAAGCCATTCGGGCAGCTGCGGTGTTGTGTAATTGTTGAATTATTTATGATCCCCGTTGAATATTGATTCATTAAATTTGGCAACATACAAACTGAAATATGTGCATACATATGAGGGGTTGAGATTGATGGCAAGTTTCAGCCCCAGAAACTATTGTTAGATTATTTGCATTTTAATAATTTTTGAATGTTAAATATCGGAGAGAAGACAAAGTTGTTGTCTAGGGAAAGAGATAAGCTGAGGGTAAACAAGATGATGAGCATCTGTACCTAACTGTTAGTTTATGCTAATAACGAGTTTAGTGGAGTTGGCCTGACCAGTTAAAGTGCTTTCTTGTCGATAATTAAGTGTATTAGCCATTCAGTAGGCCCAGTGGTAAACAGAATTACTTGAAAAATCTGTCAACTAAATAACAACGATTGGTCACCATCAATAAACTAGCGTGACATCTTTCTATAGTAGCGATGGTGCAGCAGTAACTGTAGAGGGCGCTTTCACAAGTATCTAATAATATTGTTACTGTCCGAGACCGACTTCGTCAGTTTATGATAACAACAGTCATTGTTTCTGCGTAAATCCTACAAATTATTTAGACCAATTGCTTATTTCTATTCTGCCTGACATTTTCTAATCTCTGGTGTACCAGCTTCAGTTGTGAGAAGGCGACAACTACGAGTAGCTGGTGGAGATCTGCGGCTTTCTGGAGAGGAAGTCATATTTAGCGTGCAACCTGGTGGTTTTATATAAAACGACGCCTTCTTCTGATATAGATTATGCAAAAACTAAAACTTTTCAGTAAAACAATTCATTCTCTTTTTGTTGAATTTCTGTCACTCAAAAAATGATATTGCTTTAGTTTTATGTCTTTTAAAACCGTTGAACTTTTGGACTTCCTTTATATTAAACACAAAGTTACGCACAGCTATGTGCCAGCTATATGTCAGCTATGTGTCAGCTATATGTCAGCTATATGTCAGCTATATGTCAGCTATGTGTCAGCTATGTGTCAGCTATATGTCAGCTATGTGTCAGCTATGGGTCAGCATATGTGTCAGCTATGTGTCAGCTATATGTCAGCTATGTCTCACCTATATGTCAGCTATATGTCAGCTATGTGTCAGCTATGTGTCAGCTATGTGTCAGCTATATGTCAGCTATGTGTCAGCTATGTGTCAGCTTTATGTCAGCTATATGTCAGCTATGTGTCAGCTATATGTCAGCTATGTGTCAGCTATATGTCAGCTATATGTCAGCTATGTGTCAGCTATGTGTCAGCTATGTGTCAGCTATATGTCAGCTATATGTCAGCTATGTGTCAGCAATATGTCAGCTATGTGTCAGCTATATGTCAGCTATGTGTCAGCTATATGTCAGCTATTTGTCAGCTATGTGTCAGCTATTTGTCAGCAATATGTCAGCTATATGTCAGCTCAGCTATGTACAGTTAATTTTACACAAATTTGTCATTCCAGAGTCCAAATATCCATAAATTCTATACATTCCCAGTTTTCATAGAAAATTGGAAATTGTGCCAAACTGTTTCAACTGTTTCCTGGATATGACATCATGAAATCACAACTTTTTATAACAAACCCAAGTGACTGTATGTGTTGTAGGCAGTATTCTATCAAGAACAAACCCAAGTGACTGAACGCGTCGTGGGCAGTATTCTATCAAGAATAAACGGCAGAGACTTCATCAATTTTTTATGTATCTCATTCGTAGGAAGGAGAAGAGCTGACCTACTCTGTACGAAGCAGTGTGTCAACAAATGAATGGCTTGTAACAGATCAGGTGATTGATGGAAAGCTTGAACTGGTTGGAATTGCCTTGGAGTCATCAAGTGGTAGGGTGGAGGCTGTACACCTCACTGCTACAGATTTCTCTGGTGCCAAAGCACGGACTACCATTAATGTAAAACACGTCGACTCCAACAAAGGTTCTGTTACTCAGGTAAATAAATGCACACACACCAACTGTGTCTGTGTCACACCAACAGTGTCTGTGTCACACCAACAGTGTCTGTGTCACACCAACAGTGTCTGTGTCACACCAGCAGTGTCTATGTCACACCAACAGTGTCTATGTTTGCTGAAAAATTCAGATTCTGATTGAGCTCAGATTTTTGCTTGTACTAGAATAAGTATACTTGTCAGAGTTACCAGATGCTAATGACGGGAAAATCGTCGAGGTTTAGTCACTTTCTAACACAAAAAATTAGCAGATGTTATTTTTATTGCTCCGTTGTACGCATCTTGTGTTATTGAGTGGGGTATAATTACAAATATATATATATTTGTATGCATTGCTCTATGCTTTCACTAGATGTACAAACTGAAGATTAAAAGAGACAGAAGTTTGAGACTACAACAAAATGTCATCTACCTGGCGCTGACTCTGCAGGGGAGACAACTATTCACCAGTGTGCTAGTAGCTAGTGTGGAGCAGTCCCCACTTACGGTGGTTGTGGGAGACAACATGGGCTACCAGGAGAGATGCCCCAAAGAAGCCAACAAGTAAGAAGTCTATCAATCCTCAATGAACAAAGTGTTGTACTTCACTAAATCATGGCTACAAAAGAAAGCACCATTATCTAGTTAGTCACTTTGGGACTCGAGTTTTGTGCCCTCAACCATGGTTTCGTTCACGATTCGTTAAAAATTTCCTATCAATATATCAAAAATCAAAAATAACTGCAATCAAGTTGTTACCTTTGTTTTTTTTAGGCGAACACTCGAAGGTCTGAAACAAATAGAGGGTAAAGATGTGTCCCTGGTGGGACATAGTGAAGGTGTTTTACATATTCAATCCCTGGTCTCTGTTACACCTGTACAACCTTGTGCGGACTCTAAACCAACGGTGAACAGCCTTCAATTCAAACAGTACCAGCCACTGACAGTGAATCTTGGAGAGCTGTACGAATCCATCATACCCGTAGACTTATTTACTGATCAGGTTGGTTGTTAATAATAAATAATTTGAAATGAACTATTCCTGTGTCAGCAATTGAAATGTAAAGCTTTATTCTAGAGTGAGTCACTCTTTATTAAAAATTTCATTTAATAAGCTGCCAACTTATTGGTGTCTGCAGACTGTTTGTCAATCAATTCCCAGAGTCAATGTGTGAAAAAGCAGGTGAATGTAAGATCTAATCAGTATTGTTGCAAATAAGTGAATTCGCTGCACATGTCTCACCGAGTCAGACTCTCATTTTCTATTTATGAGCACTGGTAAAGCTTTCTCTCTCAAATCATAATTAATTTTTGCTCGCTAATCAGCTGCGTTAATCACTGCTAACTGTTAATTAAATCTCGCAGGACGCAGTGGAACAATTGCGTGACAAGAGTTAGGGATTAGCAGTAAACGAGTCAGTTCATTTGTCTCCGACTGCACATAATAGCCTGTGCACCACGCTGCACATAATAGCCTGTGCACCACATTTGTTTGTTTGTTAAAGAGAGAAATCTACTGTTCTATTTCTTTTACAGGAAGACGGTGATTTGTCTAAAATGTCGTTGAGCTTGCTGGTAGATGGCCGAAAGGCATCTAATAACTGGATTTCATACTCCTCGTCCAGTAGAAGACTTCAGGCCTTCACATGGGAAATGCCAGAATCCATGCCGCAACTGGCTTTTGTTGTTGAAGATTCTGCCGGTAATCAGAAAGAAGAGAGTATTCAGGTATCACTGAAGGACAACTCTATTGATCCAACCAATCTCGTCACTCTAAAACTATCAACTGCTTACTCTGTGTTTGCCAACAATTATAACTCTCAGGTTGACCTCTATAGAAAGCTCAGCAATGCATTCCCCGAGTCTGTGGTTACGTTTGACTCGGTCAAAGAAGGATCAGTCATTCTTGCCTTTTCACTCCGAGCATCCACAGATTCTTCTAGTCCACCCACGGACTGTGATATACCTCGAATGGAATCTTACAAAAAAGTATTATTTGATGGAGACATTATCAACAAAGATTTTGCCAAGCAGCTGGATTCCTACACAATTGAACAGGTTGACTTCTTGCCCTTAGGAGTGTGTGAAGGAGCCGTCCTTCCCAAGAAAGGCCTCGTCTCGTCTGAAGTAACTTCGGTTCCTCCTCCTACAAAAGCTGGAATCTTGCCAATTATTATTATTGTCATAGTTGTCATTCTACTTACAATAATCATTGTCATAGTCATAGTATGTATACGTAGAAAGAAAGCAGAAAAAGCGAAAACTAAAAACCAAAATGGTAATGACATAGAGAAAAGAGTGCCTGTAGTCTTAGATGAGGAAATGAAGTCATTAACTAGGTCAGAAAACGAACCTTTAGTGCCGTCTCCTGAGGTTACCACTAAATCTACGCCGATTCCGCCAGCTTATCCAGGAGAGGACAAATACCAACCAGATACGCCTCCTGTTAGTGAACCCGATGATGAAAGGAGAATTTTAGACACATCACCGTAACATTGCAGATACTAAATTATTATTATTAGTATTACAGAGATTATCATGACCAGTATTCGTCAGTTCACAGCAATGAAAGGCCACTCATCTGTCCCAGCAATATGGCCACTGAATGTTGATGTTGCCGGCACTTGTTGAGCGTGTCATCGAGAATTATGCCACCGTTAGTTGTCAAGGACACAAACCGCTGAGCCTTTAGCTTGACTTACCAGCAGACTCTGTAGTTGCTGGTCAACCTTGCGATCATCTATTACCGGCGAACAGCAGGAGCTATACTGTACTAGCTACTATTCATGAAAGATGATATATTTTCGCTAACTCGGAGAAAGTCGCTGTAGTACAGTTTATTTGTAGTATTATATAAAGTATAAATATCTCTCATGGGCAAACGCACCTACAACAATCATTGTCCAGAGAGTATCTCCTAGCATATACATGTATTGTTTGCTTATATATTTGTCATTGATGAACTCTTACAACTGACTGGAATCTGCGCCTGGCACCTAATTGCTTAAAACACAAAATGGATGCCTTCACATTAAGCTGGTTTCCTCGTCTAGTTGACAAATCAAATATATTTGTTGTATTGTAAATAAGTTTAAAATATCTCCAGGCTATAATAATCTTAATGTTTTACCACAATTCTGTACAGCTTTCATTATTCATATAGATCGCAAATCTTTTGTTGACCAAGTTTTTTGTGTCGGATACTGTCATGTAGCTGTTTTCAATCATATCTATTTTTCAATAAAACGCAGGTGTATCTGCAAATGAATCATGCAGCTTTAATTTTTTGACACATTTGACACCTTAATTCCATAGAAATGCTCATTTTACAGTTGGATTTGTGTCCTCTCATACTTGGTAATGGGCAAGTTCATTTTAGCTGGTGAAAATTGACACAGGCAAATGTGTTACACTAGAAATTTTGACTGAAAATCTTTAAAGAAAATATGGTTGGAAAATAATGTTAAATTTGAAGAGTTATCTATCCCTCAAACAACAGAGTTCTGAGCGGGCAACTCCAAAAGCCCAACTTCCCAGACGTCTGTAATGCAATAGCAAGCACATGATGTAGGGCCATTTCCAAAGTCATGAAAACAAATATGGGACTGAATGGGCAAGTGACGGAAAGCCGTTAAGATTATCATTAAGACTGCTCGTTGACCTAATTATTAGTGTTTGCTGGTATTAGTAGTTGCTTTTCAGCTTATCGATGTTGGTTTGCCAATTTGATCATATTTTGAACTCAAAATTTACCAGCGAATGGGATATTCGATGGTGTTTTCGGAAAATTTGAAACTCGGTGCAAATGAATGAGTCAGCAGGTATACAAGGGTGCATCACCCAATCACAATGCTGGAAAGAGCTTTGATGAAACAGCCATGAGAAACAGCAGGGCAGATTTCACCCAGCTTTGAATACTTGCACACAGACATTGCCTCGGCGCTTTCAGCTGTGATTCAAAAGTTCTCACACATTGGCAGACAGTGAGCGGAGTTACCCATTGTAGGAAACACTACAGTAAAACTCTTGGTGATGGGCTGATACATGTTGTGTGTATGTATGTTGGCATATATTTTCATTACATTAGTATAACATAGAGGAGTGAAACGACAATCACCAATGAGGGTTCACCAGTGCAAGAGTTGAGCCAATCATGTTGCCGGACTAAAGCAAAAAAAAACTCCAGCTCCGCTATCACAGTGCACCCCGCAGTCCATTTTTTAAAGTGATAGCGTTGTATTCTGGCAGACAACAAGTTTTGTGCTAAGAAATGTGGATGTACATGTATTTATTTGACAACGCAAGACTGAAATAGTCTACGTAGGAATTTCACAATTTTGGTTGAATGAATTTTTTGAAGCCTAAACTGTACCTGCGAGAGACCGGCACAGCTACCAGGCATATTCCCCGAATCTCTCTCCATTACCAGGTCATTCGAGGTTAACAAATACGATACGACAAACAATATCAAAATAGAAAATATTAAAATACCATTTATTTATACTATGTTTTTCATGTGGTCAGACAAGTTTTAACCAGCTTGCAAAAAGCCACAAGGCTATTATACGCAGATGCAAAAAATGAAAGAGTGAACAAGCTTTACAGTTGATAAAAGCCCAAACAGTTTAATCTAGCGAAGCAACCAAGTGCAGTGAATTCTTTCACAAGCAACCAAGTGGAACGACAGATTTTTAGGTTCAGTTTGTTATAGACAGTTTGGCTTGTTATAGACAGTTTGGTTTGTTATAGACAGTTTGGTTTGTTATAGACAGTTTGGTTTGTTATAGACAGTTCGGTTTGTTAAAGACAGTTTGGTTTGTTATAGACAGTTTGGTTTGTTACAGACAGCTCATTTTGTTATAGACGATTCGGTTTCTTAAAGAAAATTCAGCTAGTCATCTGATAGATTCTTTATAAATGAGGCCTGTTGCACTGTTGAAAACTTAAAATCAAGAAATCTAAACCAAATCCCCGCTGAAATAAAAAAGACCTCGGCCAGTAAAACTGTCTGTATTGTAACCGAAGTATGGGCCAACTCAATTAAATAGCCAAATTACTGAAGAATTAAAACAAACCGTTGAGCACTATAATTTTGAATTAATCAATAATTGATAATTGCCCACTAATAATATAAGCTATAAAACACACCCATACACTGTTTAACAGCGTAAAACCAAATCACCAGGCATAATGACCCACTACGCATTTTCGCATTAAAAACGCCC
Source organism: Cryptosula pallasiana (assembly GCA_945261195.1). Classification (NCBI taxonomy): domain Eukaryota; kingdom Metazoa; phylum Bryozoa; class Gymnolaemata; order Cheilostomatida; family Cryptosulidae; genus Cryptosula; species Cryptosula pallasiana. The sequence continues at coordinate 32,353,228 of OX183133.1, read as the reverse complement.
ATGCCTTGAAAAAATTCCGAATGCAATTTTGACGTTTGTTCCTGGCATAATTTATGTGAGTTGAATGTTCAAAAATGCAAATTTCTATATCAGGAGTTGTGTTTTTTGTTGTCAGCTGGTCGCAAAAATCCGGAAACAAATAAAAAGCAAAAAATCCAGAAACAAATAAAAAGATGGCCGCCCACAGAGGACGTCCAGTTTTAATTATTAAAAAATCATCATCGTTTTCTATCTATCTACTGACTAACCACAGAAGATATCAGTAATAAATAATTATTATAATAATAAACAATAATACTTCAATAAATAATTTTTATTATCATCCATAATAATAATAATTAATATATATATTTGTTGCATCTAAGAACAAAATGGTAGCTGCAGTAAAAATGCTCGTATTATGCAAAAATATTTATTATAGCAGAACTGTACGTGTTCGGAGCAAGAACGTCGTACAGTGAACAATCCCCTGTACGGTAAAACCACTGTTCAGCATGGAGTTCCAAAAGTCAGGTTTTGTACTCGCCGAAAAAAGAAAAATTTGCCAGTTTTGGTTTGAACGTTCTCGATCCGAAAATTCCTACTAAAGCTAACCATGTTATAATTGTACCCTACATGTTATATTACTCGATGAAATGCAACATAAAACGTGCGACACTACAAATGTCAAGCTGCAGTCGAGCTGTATTCTTACAGAAATGTTGTGAGTGGAGGAGAGGAGGAGCAGTCAACAAATTTTGTCAAACACTGCAAGCTAATACGCTTGCACAATTTTACGGATGTTTTGCAAGACTATTTGATTCAACAAACTTTACATAATGGCTTACAGACAAGTATTTAGTAGAACATGCAAGAGAAACCAAACCCAAAACAACATGAGTGGTTTACATGCGAGTATAACATATTTATTCACATAAATTGGAGTTTATAAACAGCAATATAACAAATACAACAAGTGATTTGACATTGATACAATAACCTACTGTCATGACCAGAATATAGCTCGTAATAGAATAAGTTTTATGTTAAAGTGCAACCAAACAACTCCATAGAGCTATCAACTGCTCTAGGACGTTGGCTCACAATAAAAGTATGAAAGGTCAAAGTGCTATTAATCTATGCTGGTAGATCATATTTGATATATGGAACCTCAACATCTTCATCACTAGTGTCATTACAGCACATTTCCAAGACGAGAGATTTAACGTGAGCTGGGAATGCCTGTTGTTTTGTCACCTGCAGCACCACCTTGCTCAAGCTACAACACGATGAACCAGTGATGAAGAGAGACAAAGACAGTATGCTATTTCACTTGTAGGCGATGGCTAAACCAACACCAGTGAGCAAGGAGAATGATTAGTAGGTAATGCACACTGTCAGACTCCAGCAACAACTCATCAACATGGGTGGCAGTACAACCATTTGGTCGATATAACATATGAAGCCATATTGTTATATCATCTAGGGCACCTGCAAGGTGTCAGCACTGACTGTAATAGACACACGGTTGTTCATGAACGTATGCCGTAGATGTACACACAATCTCAGTAAACCTGTATTGAACCAACTGGAACAAATACTTGTAAATTGGCATCATCAATGACCTCAACGTTGAGGATAAATTTTTGTGTTTAAATGCAGGATTTGAAAACACCTCAATGTCTAAATCAACGTAAATCTCCAAATTTAGTTCGGAGCGTTGGTATTAATACCTGAACCACCAAAGTTCCTAAGCACTTAGTAAAGTTTCTCAACACTTACAAAAGCTCAACACCCAGAAAATATAAATTAACTATGTGTTGACTTGCTTCCTTCAGTCAAAGAATATTAACACAAAAATAGCTGTGTACATATATATATACACAATCCTACACATTCCTACAAATTGATCACAAAGGCAATTTTGGTAGTAAAAGTAGTAGTAAGACAAACTACCCTTTGTTCCCACAGCTATGCACTGATGATACACGACAAGAATCAAACCATTAATAGGTTATAGGATAACTTTAGCCATTTGGTACAAACAATAGCCATGATATGAGATGTATATTTCATTTACATACATTTACATGTGTCAAAGAAGGAACGGAATACAAATGTGCTATTATGGATGTGGGAAGGAAAAACAAACCCTACCATCCAGGCTGTAAACCCATAGTAAGCTAAGTAAAGGTAGACCAATAGAAGACACTTACGGCATAGCTAGTCTCTCCTTCTTCCTGGCTGGAGGCATAAAGAATGAGAATATCATGGCCACTCCTTGTGACAACATTGTGATCTCCAGCTTATGCTCATTCTAAACAACGAGTCAACGCACAGTTAGCCAGAGGGGACACAACTCCTAACGGCAATAGTTAATCTCGCAGTACTCTTCACATGCTATCATATCTGAACAAAGGGGATGAAAAGGTTATGAAGATGACATCTCAAAGTAACTAGACTTAGTACCTGAAAGTAGTCTATGAGTTCTTGCAGGGTCATCTCTCCATTTTGTCCTTTGGAGCCATCTAGCTCAAACCTGTCCCAGAGAGAGAACTCAGTATCATAGTACTTGTTCTTCACTGGAGCCACAGGATTAGAAAAGCCAAAGAAGGGCAAAGCAAGGTTAACAAAACCATTCTTATACAAGTCTATGTTCTTGTGTCCTTGCACCATCTACAACATTACAATACCCTATCAACCAATGTGATGTGTATGTTGGTTACACACTGACCTTGAGATAATAACTGTGAAGGTCTAATCACCACATTACCGGCTTTACTCATCAAACGGTAATTGCAGGAGAAGACAACCCAAGAAATGAGGAATGGGCTTACATACAGCAAAGGATATGACATAGCTAGCAAAGGCAATCTATACACAGGCTTTTAGAGCTAACGAAACTTGTGTAAGTGACTACATCATACGATAGGCCCAAGTACAATTGTTGTACAGCTTTTGTGTAAGGTACAAGTGCAATACCAACCTTGTACATCTCCAGACAGACCAGACCAACAACCATGGAGGTGGTGGTAGCGATGGCTGGTATGATTTTGCCAGCAATCAGCTTGCTCTTGTGTTTGTCTGCAGGGGCAATTTCATAGTTTTCAGCTCTGAGGTTACTGCATGCTGTGATAAAGTCCATGTGGTAGTTGGTATCATCGTCTTTCTCAAAGTCAGACTTGCGTATGATTACATTCTTGAGGCTGCTAGGAGTGGGCAATTGTGCAAGTATTCCCTCTAGACTCTCAGGATCTGCAAGTGATGGAAGAACTATTCACTGCATGCCTACATTACATGCCTACATCACATGCTTAAACTGTGCCTAGGCTAGGCTGCTGACATACAGAAAGCTGTGGCTACACACACCTACGTTTCGTAGGAATATGACGAGAAATAGTTGTAGCGTTTTGTAGCTCTGGTGGCTACACACACAGATGATTGATCATCACAACGCTACGGAGTGTCCAGTGAGGCAAAGAGTGTATAATTATTATAACCAGTCGTTATAATAATTATTTTAAGTACAAATAATAATAAACAATTAATTGTTATACTAGTTTATACTATTACATAAATAATCGTATCAGCCGTAATAAATAATTGATGTTTATAAATAATAATAAGTTGTTTATAAATAAAAATACCCTCTTAGATAGAAGTAATTGAATGGTTTGTTGGCCAATCAGTAATGACCAGGTCAAGGTTGCATTAGAAAAAAGTTCATGGGCATCGTCAAGTTTTGTCCTTAATATTTAATAATAATTGTCCAATCACTGAAGAGTCAGGTAAAAAACGTTTTCGTAGACCAACATGTCGGTCTACGACATTGAGCGTCTCATTGTAAAAAAAAATCGCCGCCTGATTAATATAAAAAGCGTTTTTACTGCATACCGACAAAACGTAGGCGTGTGTAGCCACAGCTTAAAGGTACTGAAAGCGATGCTCTAATGAGGAGACATTCACACAATAAAATAAAGATGTCTCAGAAGCTTGTTGAGAAATTACCAAAACTGTGGTATTCGGTAAAAAGATTCATAATTATTTACAACTTTTAAAACACAATGAGAGGGAAGACCACTCCAAATACAATGCATAATCGACACCTGGTAGAAAATTCACAACCCACTCTAGTTTTGTGAAAGGCCAATATAGCACAACACACTGTCACCAGTGACCAAGACCCTATTCTAGGAGATGAAATGCGATGAGCACCCACCTACAGAGTCGTTACTTGATGCAGCTGCTTCTGCCTCATTAGCGTCTATTCTGACGCCAGCCTTGGGCTCAAACGAAGGGGGCTTCATGGCAGACACCATTTTAGCAATAGCTGACCTGTCAGGACACTGCTTGATGCCGTACATGTAGGCCCTGAGGTTGGCTGCGGATACTACAAATTCTAGATGCATGTCATTTGTTGGGTCAAACACTAGAGCATGCGGACAGCGCTTGGGGCCAGACCAGAATAAGGCACCACTGGTGGTGGTGGCATCTGCAGGGAAATTGAAGAGCAATTGCCGTATGGTGTTACTATAGTTCTGTTGGAACAAATTTAAAGCCCATTGCACGCATTCTGCAAACGTTGTAGCTCTAGATGTCAAAACACCATTTAGCATGTCAAATATTTCCAGCTGCAAGAGAAAGAGAACAAACAAATTGGTGAGATATATAGACTTGTGATGTACTAGCAATGTGAGGTAGAGTATATATAGAGTTACTATTATGTTATACACTTGCTGGGCATTGACATCATACAACAATGGTCTTACAATTTAACATCTGCACTAATAGACTGTGAGACTCTTCTACGATTGGATACAACGAGACTTACTGGTTGAGATCCTGGAAGCTTTTTGGTGCGACTAACAAAGTTGGGGTCACGTATGTATTGGTCAACATTCTCTGCAGCAGACGCAAAGTAAAGCTCAAACTGGTCTCTGGCCCACGCCAGGGTGTGCTCTATGGCGTTGGGAAAGTTCTTTAGTGTGCACTGCGGGATGGATTTCTCTGGTGGGTCTTGGCTTGACGAGTAGCTCTCTGTTATGTGAGGTAAGACAACTTGCACGTTAGCTTTTGTTCCTAGAGTGCCAGACTCTAATAATGTCTTCTTATAATAGACGCACCTTCGGTCCATGTATGTTCCTAGAGAATGTTAGGTAATATTGGCTGAGAAAAATAGAGTACCAAATGGGCCATGTCAGAGCTTGAGCTGTCCCATACAACAATTACGGGCCTGGGGAATGCAGGAAGTGGGAAATAGGATAAGGGAGGGGGTAGAAGAAGGGGTGCTTAGAACTAAACTGGTGGACAGGAGTGGGGGAGGGGGAAGCGACAATATGATTTAAATGGGAAACTGAGGGTTAAAGGTTTTCCCTCAAATCAACAGGATCCTTTTGGGTCCCTGTCTGGACGCAAGAACTATCCGTGGTTGACAGCGAGCTTGTCATTGTATGTCAGTACACCCAGATAACACAAATACGTAACAAGCAAAGACAAAACAGACAGAGATTGATTAGTAGGAAGAGCAGACTCACTGGCTGCAACATTGTCAAGTGCATTAGCTACACCATCCAACGCCTCAAAGAAGGAGTCATCGTACACATTCTCAGTGTCCGGTCCAACACGGTTTTGATGAGAAGTAATTTTTACACTTGGATTCATTCGTCTAACAGCATCAGCTGCACAAGTGGATTTCAGTTTCTAAAAAGACAAAATAGTCTATGTCACAATTGACTACACAAAAAATGAAATACGCAACAGGAAAAGTTCAATTTGAAAAATACTGCATCAGAAATTGGATTCAAAAACTTTTGGAACTTGCCCATGAATATTCAAAAATTATATTTAGTTGATGAATTCATCAGACTCCAATCATTTTTGAAAAACAACCATAAGGAACATAATGGAAAAACTTCGATAATATATAATGCTCTCATTCTACCAAAATTCAATTTCAAAATAAATTAAAAAAAACTAAAGAGACAAACTTTTTCCAAAAATCAAACAAACAAAAGAGATAATGAAAGCTTTGCACACCAGGTATTGATTATCGGAAAAGGGTTTTTGTAACGTTAACCTTATTATAAAATATACACAACCTGTCTAGGATATTTAATGCAAAACTGTGATAGCCGGTGTCAACTTGTGTGATAAAGCATTAAAAACTATGAAAAGATGTCAGGCCAAAGCAGAAATGAAGCCAGAAACATGGAAAGTGACAAAAGGTAATGATATGAATATTAACGAAGAAACAATTTTTGAGAGACGGTTCTCTGTTTTATACAGAGCACAACTACACAACTCAACTTGGAATTGTCTTCACTGTAGAGTTGACTTTAAGATAGTTATTACAAAAAAATCATGTGAGTTTTGACACCTGTACTATTATTATTGGTGCTCCCGTCGGTCATATTCCATAACTTGTAGCTAAAACTGTCTACTAATATCAATGTTGCACAGATAACAAACAAATAAGTTAAACTGCTGCCTGCACAAAATCATCAGTTTTATTTTAGTCGGCACAAAGAGAAGACAATAGGTAAGACCCATACCTGGACATCATGGGAACGGAAGAGGAATTGCCTATTTAGGTTGGACTTTTCTATCGTATCCATGTCTGTGACGAATATTTGTCCACCTTCACCACAGGCTACGCCCATCATAGCCCAGTTCTTCAACATTTCACAGCCAATAGCTCCAGCTCCAACCTACATTACCAAACATCAATAGTGTATCTTATCATTGGATTAAAATAGTGAGAAGGTTGCCTTCAATTAACATAATTGACAAGATTTCAGTCTTTATGAGATTGGAAACAAAACTAAAGCAGTTTGTATTTCCTGAAGTGGACAACTCCAAATGGGAGCGATGGGTATAGGTGTATGATGACAGTTACTTTTAAAATGTATAATATTCTCAAGGCGAGCAGTTCTTTTCTCTTCCATTACGATGTAACTAAAAAGGCAGTTAGCGTGGTGTACGTGAGGACAAATTCAAAACAAGGACACTATAACATTTAAGATAACTGACTTATAAGTTAGTAAAATGTGCACTGTAAGAGAGGCGGGACAACCCCACCACACCATCAATGCTGACGTTTAACCAGCCCATATGATACTCAGCAATCCATCATGCCAACTCCACAACATGTCAAGTGAATTTGGTTAGAACAAGTGAGACAACTTACCTGGTTAGAACAAGTGAGACAACTTACCAAAAAGTACTTGAGCTTCTCCAACTTTTGTTGAAACTCGCTGCCAAAAACAGCCACTTGACTACTATATCGGTTGTTGGGCTACAAGAGACAGTTTTATACTACATTAGTGACATAAACAAGCTAGTGGGTGCTTGCAAACTGCAGGTGACACTGCGATAAGGAGGCCCCATAGTGCAAGTACATAATGTTACTTTTTTTAGTTTTTGGATGAAAAGATCTCAAAATTTAGCACATGAAAAATAAAACATATTTTAGTACGTGGTAAGTTATTCAAAAGAAGTCAACAATTGTTAAAAGTTTGTTATTCTTTCACTAAAAAATGAGAAATTCTCACCAACTGCAATGACACAATCGAACGATAAAAAGGTGAGTAACTTTGCTCAATAATTTCATCACCATGACTGAAAAATAATGCAAAATAAAATTATATGTCAAAATCTAAACTAACACATCTCCACATTAAATATGTTTTAAATTTGGTATTGTGTTTGAGAGACTCACATTTTGTATTTGAAAATAACTCTTGAAGGCAGAATGTGATACACTTGCGTATTTGCAATGGCTGCTTTATCTAGTATCAACTTCAGGCTGCTCAAAACCCTTCAATAAAAACCTTGTGCATTTCGATTTTTCTTGAAATAAGTGGAATTATTTTCTTTTTAATCGAAGATAAAAATGAAAAACCTTCAACTATTGCCTGAATTTGGCTTTTGTCCAAATATATTACCCCAGTTCTCCGGTTGGCACAAAAGAGCGCCATTATTCAAAAATATCTTTAATAGTTTGCTTCTCAATTTTCTGCATTAGCCCCTAAATACAGTCTTCTCAAACCATAGTAAAAACATTGAAGAAAAGTTTTCCTTTTGAAAGAAGTTTAAATTCAGACTATTTCTGTCTTGGTTTTATCCGATAATTACGTAAAACGCAGGGAGTGGCATAGATCGTCTCATACCGTTTCCATAACAACATGGCGGATTTTTGCGAACTTTTACTGACCAATTATTATTCATTTTCACAGCATCAAAAACGTATGTGTTAGCACTATTTATCAATCTTCTGTGGCTCCTGATAATCCTCGCCCTTTGTCTCCACCACTTACACTTACATAGAACTAATAATAGTTACATTACTAACAACCATTGTATGAGTTTATAATAATACGTATAATAATAAATTTTAGTTAAATATTATTACGATATATATATTTAATTTATTATAATTAATTATTACTATATATGTAACATATATAAACATGATAATATTAATAATAAATAATAGTAACTAGAGAGGAGCTATTAATAGTTTATTTTACTTACATTTTATAATTATTACACGGGGACATCAACTGTTGTAATGATGTTTAGCGATAATTGTTATGAATGATTGCAACAGGTGCGGGGTTAAAACTCTTTGATTTTCTATCGCTTCCACCAATTACTGAGCTCATCGGTCATCCGCTTTTTTTCAAAAAAGCTCAATTTTTAAAATTTTATTAAAATTCATCTATATAAGATATGGTGATAAATTTCGGCTTATATGAATCAGCATCTTCTCTTCTCTAAGTAGAATTAATGACATATTGATTCCACCAGTCTAAAGTAATTTTATTATTTTTTTAGTTCGGAGACCAATTTTTAGTAGTGACCTTGACAGATCAACCAGCAACAAAAAAGTAACACACTAAACGTAAAACTGATAGCACAGCTGAAAAGAGAACAAAATTTTGATAATACTACCAAAATTTGAAGCAAAAATATGCAAAACAAGAATTAGAACACTGCACCAACAATCTAGCACTGGCTGCACAGAATACCGAAAATTTCGGAAATTTTTTTTCTGAAAATAATTAATAATTTGATTATTAGCAAAAATAAAGCCGTTGTTGTATCAATGAACTAGAAACATTCAGAGCTACATTTTGGTGAAAATAACAACATCAATCAACGACTTTACAAAAATCATGGAAAAAATTAATAATAATTATTTATTATCAACGCCATTTCTAAATAATTAATTACTAGCTTACTAATCTTCAATACCACTATCAGAGAGCTCAAACAAGCTAAGATGATAATAAATTAAGTAAATCAGAAGAAAAGAACACTGTGCTTGCTTCTTTCCAGAAAAAATTCTGCCTATTATTATGAAAAAATTACCAAATTGAGTACAAGAAGTGATGGGGTCAAGGAGATTTCAAATTGTTTCCGTTTAGAAGGTCGCAGAGTGTTCAAACAAGAACCAAAATATAGGCAAGACTCTGCTCTACACGATGGTATAAGAATGATTTCTGTCAGTCTCCACAAACTTGTGTAAAACGTTCCGAAAACCGGACGATTCTAAACACGAGCATTGCTCGTGATAGACAAACAAGAAGTTAATTTTGTGGTGTCGTAATTGATCATGATATACTTTTTTTCAATATTTTTTTTATTATGATAAATATGCAAAAGTGGTAGTATTTAAATAAATTTAATAACTCATTTAATAATTGATCATGTTATTCAACATGATTTTCATAACTCCTACACAAGAGTCGAGAGCAATAGAAGATGACAAGAGTCGAGAGCAATAGAAGATGACAAGAGTCGAGAGCAATAGAAGATGACAAGAGTCGAGCGCAATAGAAGATGACAAGAGCCGAGAGCAATAGAAGATGACAAGAGTCGAGAGCAATAGAAGATGACAAGAGTCGAGAGCAATAGAAGATGACAAGAGTCGAGAGCAATAGAAGATGACAAGAGTCGAGAGCAATAGAAGATGACAAGAGTCGAGAGCAATAGAAGATGACAAGAGTCGAGAGCAATAGAAGATGACAAGAGTCGAGAGCAATAGAAGATGACAAGAGTCGAGAGCAATAGAAGATGACAAGAGTCGAGAGCAATAGAAGATGACAAGAGTCGAGAGCAATAGAAGATGACAAGAGTCGAGAGCAATAGAAGATGGCAAGAGTCGAGAGCAATAGAAGATGACAAGAGTCGAGAGCAATAGAAGATGACAAGAGTCGAGAGCAATAGACGATGACAAGAGTCGAGAGCAATAGAAGATGGCGTTGTAACAATAAAATAATAATTGGCATTGATTACACAGATACTTACTGATTGATTTGCCTTCTTGCATTAATAACAATAATTATGATGCTGCTCATCACTTATGTGACCTCTGCATGTTTTATTTAACCAGCCAGGGGGATGTCTACGCCCCTGTGGAAAATTAAAAGCTGAAGATTTTTCATTTCTAGTTTTAAACTTGAATGGGGAATTTTCTTTTGCATTCTACAGTAACACAGATATTCACCTGGCAAATTTTATTTTTACTTACCTAGAGAGGGGAGTGTTTACGCCCCTGTGGCTAACGTATGGCTTTGAATTTGTAAAGTTTAGCATTAAGGGTGCTTTCAGATACCCTACGCGTAGGGCTTAACGATTGGATTAAACGAGACCATTCGGAAACCCCGTCGTTGAGGGCAGAAAAAACATGGCGGCAATGGGCAATTTGGGCTCAACGATGGAGGTGACAAGCGAGGTAGGTCGCGTTGTTAACTGACCTTGACTCCACCTAACCAACAGTTTTAACGAGTCAATTTTTATTAATCATTTCTCTCCCCGTTTCAAGTCGTGACAATGCATTATAATGTATATAAAAAATACAACAGACGGTAAAACCATCGTAATTAATTTTTGTTTGTAAAGAAACTAAAGTGGGTTCGCTTCAGCTATACAGTTTTCACAGACGTTGATGAAAATAAAGCTGTCTATGGTTTACGCTCAAACAACTTCTGTTAAACGACAGTCATCGTTGAGCCCTCAACGAGTCTTCAACGACTGCTCTATGCATAGGGTATCCGAAAGCACCCTAAATGTCACATTCACAAAAATTGTTACTGCAATAAAAAAAAAACATAAGGTTCACATTGATATTTAATCAGATTTTTCTTAGAAATAGGGTTATGTTTACACCCCTGTGGTGGGTGGACGCCTTAAAATTTTTTAAATTTTGAAAACAAATTTGAAATTGCCATGATCTTTTACCTCCTAGGTAATTTTATTGAACTTTTTGAACAACACTTACTTTTTATGATTTTGAGAGTGTCAACAGCAGTTTGCAATTACCCGGGTAACAATGCCCTATTAGCTATCACCAAGCGTTAAAATGAGTGCAGGAAAGGTAAGAGAAGACAACTTACACATTTAGCCAGAGACTCGTCTATATCTGCCTCTGGAAGACATTCCAAGGCATCAAAGTGCAGATGTTGACGAATAGGCATGAACTTGCCACTGCAGGCCTTCATCACTTCCTGGGCAGCAATTCCACCAATGACAGCTTGCATGGGGCAAAGGTCCCCAGCTGCCACATAAGACAGTTTAGCCATTAGGTCTTCATCCAAATCTACCTTAGCTGGGGACCTTACATTGGTAAACTTGGCTAGCTGAACAAACTTCTCTGCATCTGCCTGTGTGACATATACAATCCGTGGCATAGCAGGCAATACGTGACACAGCAGGCAATACATGACATAGTTGACAATACGTGACATATGTAATAAATGACATAGCAGACGATACGTGACATAGCAGGCAATACATGACATAGCAGGCAATACGTGACATAGCAGGCAATACATGATAAGTTGACAATACGTGACATAGCAGACAATATGTGACATGGCAGACAATACGTGACATATCAGACAATAGTGACTTAGTAAGTCTGCCTCTCCCACAAAAGTAACGATTCAAATCAACTTACTACTGAATTTTTTGCAAGTGTCGATAATAAGAACAAGTGAAATGGTTAACCTGCTACAATGTATATTCGCGGGCTGGTTCGATCCGTACAGTAAATTTAATAAATAATATTTTTCATAATTTATTTAATGCGAATGGGTTGGTAGCGATATTTTTAGTGGAACGCAAAATATCATCCCCACAGGAAAAAAAATGTTAATTTTCGAGGCATAGTCATAGGTCGTGAACACATAACAGAAATTTTACTATATACACACGTGGGTGACGTTCGGTATTCTTTATTATTATTATTACTTTATCCTTATTTATTATTAATTATATATGTTGTTTATTATTATTAATTATTATGATTGATCTTAATAATGAAAAACAGAACTATTTTGCTAAAACAATAAAAATAAATGCTACTTACCGATGCATCATGCTAGTAGTACCAGTAGGGAATCAACGACACGATAACTGTCCCTCATAAATTGCTTACACATGTGAAAATAATTATGCTAGCTACAATGCGAGTTGAAATTTTATATCTTTACATTTGATGCGAATCGATGGATATTATTTCTTAGTATTATCTGATAAAATTTAAACGCCTGGATCGATGCGTTCGCTGCCCAGCGATGTGGATCCCAAATATGACTAATAGCAGAAGTTCATCGATTCAGCCCGCGAATACACCTTCATCTATTCTACAAATGTCCATGTATCATGGTTTAACTGGTAAATATGAAGGGAAAAATAGCCAATAAGAGAATATATCAACATGCCTAAATTAAACGTGTCTATGAGAAATAGAAGGGCTACATAGCACACTACATACCTCATTAGACACCTGCTCAACTCACAATAGAGACCATCCGTACACGCATAGATAGCTTACCTTACACCAGGGTTTAGGTAGACTGCCATGAGCCTTCTTGTAAGCATGCAGGGCTTGGAATCCAATGTGACACTGTTCAGCTCTTCCGAACTTGGCAAAGTCTGTTAGCATCATCTCTGGCTCAGCCATGGAGTCCTTGAGAGACTTCTGTAGGAGTAAAGTCATTATTGTATTAGATATCAATAACATATATAATAATATCTGGTTTGTTCTGTATATAGTTGTAGAAATACATACTTTGTAGAGAATGCAAAAATTAGTTGTTAACCAATCATAAATGTACAATAAATAGTTCATGTCTGCCAATGCAGTGATATTTGGTCGGTTGACATAATGTGCAATAGAAGTTGATCGCAATAAAAATTGTCAATGAAAGCAGAGAAAGTATGTAACTGCTTTACAACCACACAATAGCGTATTCCCATTACATAGCACAATTGTCTATATTACTGAAGCTGCAAACAATAAAGACATCAAATTGATGGAAGTATCATAGTATATTGTAGTAGAAACGCTGACCAGGTAGTACGTATGTAAGTAAGTACGTATGTATGTACATAGGTGTGTGACAAGTGCACTTACAAACTTCACAGTGCTAGGCTGTTTTGACTGAGTAGCAATGCCCCCTCTCACATAATCACTGAATGAACTGGTGTCTCCAATGCTAAATGTAAATGGGCCCAACACCTGCAACACAACAACTACATACATAACAGATATATTGCAGATGCTACCAATACTGGATAGGTATAAATAGCACAAGCAGGCACTAGTAGTCCACCTCAGAGAGTGAACAAATCACTAACCACTCCAGGGACTGACAACAAAAGCCCCAACACTCACCTTTATTTCTCTAGGCTTACAGTCGTTCAGTTCAACCATACCCTGAACTTCAGAGAAAGTGACAAAGTCTCCGGTCTCCATGCCGTGTCTCGTCTCATCCAGACAGGTAACCACACCCTCCTTGTCTTTACTGATGGAGGCTATCATGTTACTTATTGCATTCTCTCCATTTGTATCATAGACAGTGAACTCGTCACCAAAGTCACAGAATATGTGCCTGTAGACAATTACTACATCAATTACACACCAGAGACTAATGAAACAACTAAATGGTAAACTTATCAAACACCGATAGCGTGTGCTGGTGGTAAGCAACCCTGGACCCATTATACAGAGCAGCACAATCATCGTGTACCATATACCACGTTTCCTGAGTCACACGTGCAAACAGAGAATATTCATAGTAACTACTTGATACGGGGACTGCATGAAACTATCTCAAAACCAGCTCATAGATTTCCATGCATCCAAGTTTTGACGGATTTTTGGATTGTTCAAATCGCGGAATCATGGAAGTCTACCAAAAGTTCGAAGTTTTGAATACTTCGTTCTCTTCGTTGCACTGATGTTCAAAGTGGAATTGCTGAACTCTTTGGAGATTTAAAAACACAAACTTTTGAAGGTAGGTCAATGGAAGTTGAAATCTTTGTGAATTTTGTTCAATTATCAGTTATGAGAATCGTCAGAAATTAATTATTATTAATGTTAAACTTGAGCATACTTCATCAAAATGAAAAAAATCATCCTGAAAAAATACAAGGTCACTACCAGCATGATAATAAGTAATAAAATAATCAATGGTGCTGTCTGTAATAATAATAACTATTCATATATTTATATCAGAGATTGACACCTGACTACTACTTGCAAGGTTCAGTTGGCTATGAAAAGCCATACATACAGACCACAGCGGTCATACATACACAAGTAGTGAAAAACCAACTCACTCGCTAGCAATTAATTTTAGACCAGTGATTTGGAATGTAAACAATCTGGTGACAACACAGCCTTGTAAAAAAAAAACAGAAAAGCTTTTCTTATATTGTGGGTGTTGTTTTGATAGAAACTGTTCATGACTCGTCGAAACAATAACACACGTAATAAGCCACCAAATCAGTGATTCAAAAGGCGATGAATGGGGATCCGGCCAGTAGTTTCTCTTTGTAGATGCAACTGGAAGAAGTTTGATTGCTAATATAACTTATCATTAGAATTTACGACTTGCTTGACTTTTATTTTAATTTGAGACATTTAAGCAGCTAATATGACAAAAATGATGTGATTGAGGAAGCTTGAGGGATCAATGTAACCTCTAATTTTTTCTTTTAAAAAATATTTTGCTTTATTCACTTGAAAAAAATTAATTTAATAATGATGCTCATAGATAGTATGCAGTTGAACCAAAGCATCGTATTTCGGGCCTAACTAAGTTTGCCAACGTAAATAAATTACAGTGCGCCCTTTCAATTTATCTCAACAGCAGCGATATACTATTATGCTTGATCTACGCGGCGCATCCTCAGTATTACAAGCTCCATCCCCATCAACTGCTCATGAATCGTTTGTTGCGGATTTCATAACTCTAGTAATCGACTAGCAATAATAATAATAACAAACTCTTATGACACAAGTGTATCAAAAATCTGGTGTACCCTGTGATATGTGACTAATAAATGGCAATTGTTTTTAAAAGTTCGTTTTATATTTTTTAATTTTTAGGGCAAATGAATAATAATTTTTTTATATTATTATAAACAATCATCATAATAATAATTATTAATTAAACTAAATAAATTAATTTTCTTCTTAAGGCTTCTGAGTGAAACTTGTAATTTCCTAATCACAAGTTGGATCAAACTTGTGCTTGAATGAAAATTATTTAACACTGAAATAAAATGAACACACAATAAATAAATAATAAGTAATAAATAATAATAAATGGGAGATAACTCTTACGAGCTCACTCTATATTTTATATAGCGATCTATAGTTAGTATTGCTAGCGTTCGTAAAAAGTGATTATTCGAGTTAATTATAACTGTTTATTGTGCCAAAAAAAATTTAGTGAGCTAAAACAGACACTGGAGCTCCTGCCATCTCAATATATCAGTGAGAATAAAATTCTAAAGCAAAAGATAAAAATAAAATGAGTGGATTTTTGAAAATATTAACGATATTATGATAAAACGGCAAGTAAACTTCCGGTATCATCAAATTAGCACCCCCTGGTGAGCACCTAAAATCGGCCGGGTCCCCATTGTTATTCTATTTTTGATGAAGACAGCTCTACTTGCTTCTTTCAAAAACTTGTGTCTGGAAATACGACAACGTAAAATGCTTAAAGTTTCATGAATCCACAATCCTTGAAAAACTTTGATGCATGGAATTTTAGTGAAAATGTCATTTTACAAATACACGTGTATATGTGTATATACATGGGTATACAAATGTGTACGTTGATTTAGCTCTGTTATAATAAATAAAAGTTTGTCTTTTAACCAGAGTGATAAAACATTAAAACAAGTGAGAATACTTGCTCCAAAGTAGCAACACTGAATTGCTGTTACAGGGAGTAAACTATACTTTTAACGCTCCAACAGTATAATTATATTTCATTGAAAACAGTAATAATATACTAGTTATATATTAAATTGCAATTGCTACAGGAGTGTATTCATCAGAGTTGTCTGACCCGCAAGGGATAACTCTATTACAACTTCAAGCTGCTTTCTATAGCAAGTGATCATTTAGTTCTATTAACTTGTCCCTGGCCTGCAGGGGACTTCTTACTATCCCCACAGCCTACTATTGCTGTGGAAATGAAAAGAACAACTTTCCAATTAGAGATCGTTAACTATAATTCTTAAGAGCAGACATAATATATGAGCACCAACCCAAACAGTCCATAGGTCTCAGCGACAATAAGCTTGATGGAATGGCTATGGCAATAGTCGCTCAGTATCAGCTGTTCGTCTAAGGAAGAATTGGTCAGCACCACAACCTGCAATACAACCACAACACAAGTGTATGTATGTAAGAGTATCTTGTATATGCAGTGATGGTCACAAACAATCAGAGTGGCTCTACCGCTCTATGCTGTGATAACATTTACTACTAATAGTTTCATACAAACTGTAATCACCCAGTGAATGTTAAACTGATGGTAAGATCATAATGTATGGGAGTTTTACATAAAAAAAACGGAATAACAACAAGATAATAGACTGGTAGGATGTGGCCCAATAAGTATTATTGCTATCTATTGTCATGTAACCAGACGTTCAAATATATTATGCAGGTACATGTATGATAGTGTATATTATAACAAGGTACATACCCCACAAGATGAAATTATTAACGGAAGTTAATTCTGCGAGTTGTCTGCTCTCTGATGATTTAACCGATAGTATTTTTCGCGAATCGGGAAACCTTTGCGGTAGGAGAAGACAACTTCACATATTTTTTATGAATCCGCCAAAAAAATCAAGCAAAAATAAAAATTGATGTAAAAATGGCATTAGTTTTTAATGGAAATGATACTTTGCAAATTTAGAACCCGCGTAAACGTGAAATTAACTTTCAATGAATGTTTTCATCCTGTAGGGCATGAGGATATGTATATTTTATATGTAGGTTTATGTAAACATGAGTGCATATTTGTATGTTGAATGAAACTATTAAAGGAGCCAAGTAACCGATCTTGGGCCGAGTTAAACCTACTATATCTATTTCTATCGATTTTTGCCAAAAAATCTCTCCGGAGCTTTGCTTTCGTTAATTCCATCTATAATAAAGCGCAATAGAGGCTGACTCGTACCCATTCTTTTTTCGATACGCAACAACTTATAATAAGCCATAAAAAAAGTTGCTAAAATTAGGTTTGTTTGTTTAGAAGGAGGGCATCCTAGTAATAGCCATTGTGCACAGACTTCGAAGAGATTAAATAATTAGTGTTGCAATCATTCTCAGACTTATTGGAGGTGTTTTGGCTGAGTCAGAATTTTAATTTATTGCGGATAGATTTGCTATTGCGTACACATTCGCGTTCACGCGATATATTACATTGCCAATACCTCAAAAATAATAGACATACACCAGCTCTATTGTTGACAAACTGCCGATCAATCACCCTAGACAAACTTGACGAACTGAAACTGATAGTCGAGAGCAAGGATCCCCAAGTGATAATGCTGACAGAATCTTGGCTCACCACGAGCAAAGAATCAACGCGGTTGTTGAACAACTTCAACCTGCACACATCAAACCGGGGATCTGGAAGAGTCGGTGGAGGTGTAGCCATGTTTGTTCACGAGAGCCTCAACGCTAAAGTTGTGCATCATCACTCGACCCGGCGCTACAGCACTCTGTGGATATACGTATCGGATAAATCACATTCAACTATATATGGATGTATTTACCACCCAAAATCCAGACGAAACTCAGACACTGACGAAATCCTACGCCACATATCAGAGACGATGGTGAAGTTAGCTACCAAGTATACCGACAGGTTCATCATCGGCGGTGACTTCAATCACCTGCAGATTGATGACATCGCGACACTCTTCGACCTAACAAACATTGTCAATTTTCCAACCAGACAAGACGCCTTCTTAGATAAGGTGTTCACGAACATACCGGAGTTGAAGACTGCAAACCCAGAAAAGCTTGCGCCACTCCAGGACAGCGACCATGATATCGTGTATGTACCGAGCACGGGATATGCCCCCTCCAACTCCAGTCGGGTGCCATACCGGTACGTTACCAGAGAAGGGAGGCTGGGTGTCGCAAAGGAGATAGCACAAATCAACTGGTCACACATCACCAGCCTATCAGATCCACATCAAAAAGCTAAAACTCTCCAAACCACCATCACTGACATAGTAAACAAACACTGCCCCATGAAGTATAAAAAGCAATCCAAGACCGCCACGCCTTGGTTTGACAATCTCGCTAGAAAATTACGCAACGCAAAAAACAAATCTATGAAAAATGGCAGAACAACCTCGAAATTCTTCGGCAAGTTACTAAAAGGCCATCTCAGAAAAGCTAAAAAGAGATGGATAGCAGAGAAGCTGGGAGAGAACAACTCCAAAATCACATGGAAAACCATCAAATCTCTGACCGCCAAGGATAAATCCAGCGCCGCAAAACAGTACTACACGATAGATGATCAGCTGATGACCACCACCACTGCTGCAGAGACGCTGAATAAATACTTCACCTGCATCTCCGGCACTCCATCAGACCTAGACACTGACGCACTGCTAGCAACTCTTCCCGATCACGAGATACGTGTCAGCGTCGGACAGGTAAAACACTGGCTAAATAGTATAGACACCAGCAAGTCGACCTGCTCGTCTGATTTTCCATCGTGGGTGTCTAAGCTATGTAGTGAATATATCTGTGTGCCATTGTGTGATCTCATAAATGATTGTTTGCTTATGGGAATTTTTCCTGATGTTTGGAAACAAGCAGAAGTGATACCATTTGAGAAAACTAAATCTGTAAACAGCCCATCTGATTTTAGACCTATATCATTGCTGTGGAATCTAGGAAAGGTTTTAGAGAGAGCAATCATGTTTTTCTATTCCAAGGTAGTGTTACCAACCATAGGCTCCGATCAGTTTGCGTATCAGAAAGGCAAAAGCACCACCGATGCCATTCTCTCAGCAGTCGACAAATGGACGGAAATGCTCGATGAGAAGATCCACAGTATCCCCACAGCCTTCCTAGACATGTCTAAGGCGTTTGATCGCATGGATAAGTCCAAGCTTCTCACCATGCTAGCAGAAAGAGGTGTGAGTAGACGAATCGTGGCTATAGTTGAGAGTTTTCTGAGAGACCGCTGTCAGTATGTAAGGTTGGGCAACTCCAGAAGTGCCGATCTACCTGTTAACAATGGGACGCCGCAGGGTACACTTCTGGGACCAATGTTCTGGCTGTTATATATAGACACTCTCACCACTACCTCAACTAAAACCATCAAATATGCCGACGACATTACTCTCACACCAAACCACACCTCCGACGCCAACAACAATCTTCAGACCGCCATCGACGAGACCACTAGATGGTGCAGAAACCACAACATGATCGCTAATCCGAAGAAGTCTGTCACCATGTCCATCTCTAACATCCACAACAACTTCGTCCCTGAAGCACCCACCTTCACAATGAATGGAGAGCAGATCTCGAATGAGACAAGCACCAAGTTTCTCGGCGTCATTATTGATGAATATCTGACATTCAAAGATCACGTGGACCATATTATAAAGAAAACACGTGGTCTTGTGTACTCACTACTAGACCTGAAGAGATCAGGAGTGCCGACAAACATCATGAGAAAATTCTACACAACATGCATTCGACCAATCATCCTTTATGCCTGCCCGTCCTGGCACTCATTCACAACCGGTGAGCAGAGACGGCGGCTAGTAAGACTAGAAAACTTAGCTCTGAAGATTATGGACCCAAGCAGCCGAGACTATGATGAACGCGTTCAAACAGCCGAAATAGTGCCCATTCTTACTCTACTTGAAGACACCAGCAAGAGTTACATCAATCGCATCATGGGCAGCCCTGAACATTGTCTCCACCAGCTAGCCCATAGCTATACTCCTGCAGCCCCACCTCGGAGATCTGCCCGCCTAGATCTACCTATACCACCATCCACTCGAACCGAACTCCGATCAAAGTGTCCGCTCATTTTCTATCATAACATTTAAAGGTCACTCTCTCTCGATTCCACTTTTTTGTTTTTATATCCAAAGATCAATAATAGATTTTGATTAATTTTTAAAATCTCTGATCAAATATAAAGTTATAGTATGAAAAACCAGAGCAATATTACAGTTATTTTTAAATCAAATAATATCACTAGCTTCAAATTATTATTATTTATAAATTATTTGTGGAACAAACCCGCCATATTGATGTTTTTGGTAGAGTCTTTGCAATCAACAACAATAACTTTTAAATCCGAATTACATTTTATTCGACCAAAAAAAATTAGACAATATAAATGGTAAATAAATACAATAAAAAAATAAATAGAAATGATACAACTCAATTACAAAATAATATAAATGAAATTAGAATGAAGAACTCAATGTATACATCCAAGTCTGGTGTTAATCTAAGACACATACTACAATGCCATTAGTGCCAAGACAACGAGTACATATATGATAAGCTCTGCAGAGAGAGCTGATAAAGAGTATAAGGAGGTATAAAGAAATAAAAAATGAGTCTTTTAGCTGAGATACATGCACATCTACAGACAGGCTGCTTAGTAATGCGGACACAACCATATAATGCAGACACAATCACATAATGGGCGCTTACAACCACGTTAACGAGAATAACTTTGTTAATCATGGAGCATTTCAAAAACTCTGCACAATTTCTGTTAATAAAAATCTAGCAAACGCTGTAAAGCTACATTCACACTATGTGATTCTCGGCCGAGTGGGCGGAGCAAAAATTGGCTTCCAAGTGTGAACAATGAAATCTTAACGATTTCACAATCGGTGGCCGATTTTTTTCACCGGGCAGTGATGGAGCTCTGTGCGATTATCGGCCTGTCTAGCCAATCAGCATCCACATCACAACTTTTCAATTTAATACTTTTCAAGAAACCTGCAGCTACTTGATAATTATTATTTAACCAGTTTTAAAATATTCTTTGATATTTCCCTGATCAATTGCAAGCTTTGTTTATAAGTAAAATATTAATGCGGGTATACTTATTATTGTCAATATAAATAGAAAACAACTGCCAGATCCGTGATTATAATAAATAATCGCATTCAAAAAAGTTGTTATCATTTATTTATTATAGTTAAATATACTTACCATTATTTATTATTATTTTTAAGTTATTTCTTATTAATGATGAGTGAAGAAATGGTATAATTTATTGAAATCTCTGGTAATATAAGCTATATCATATTATTATTAAAGGACTTAGGACGGGCTTTTCAAGACGCACTTTGTGTGTAGAGTTGTTTTCTCATCAAGCATTGTAAAACTATTGAGAAAACTCACTTGCGTCAACAAAACACCAATAGGTATCATCTAGAGGTCTATGGAGGTCTATGACAATGCGTTCGGCAGAAAGGACTATCTGCATTATGATATTATATAGTATATTACAGCAAGTAGTTTGCACCATTTTTGTTACTTTTTCAGTTCCAAACTACTTTTCAAAAATCTTAAAGGACCAGTCCAGTTATTTTTAACTGATGCTCAATCACTAGTTTTACATGATAGGTGCATGTTGATCAATATACAACAATTGCCTGGGCCCCACTTTTGGAGTTTTGAGCCCCAAAACATGTGACCTATTTAGCTACAACCGATATAGGTCAAATCTGATACGGATGTGTTCTACGCATGACTTTAGACTGAGAGTCATTGGGAGGTGATAATGTTTAAACTTTTGAGGGACGATGCCTGCTCCACTCTTACATAAGGAAAAACGTTAGGATTCTGGGACACGACTGTGCGAGATACAAGATTATTAGAGAAGACTGCGTGCTTTTCAGAGCAGTACATTTTACTACTACAAATAATAAATAAATAATCACAATGTCGATCCGCTTTTTTGGAGATGTAATAGTAGAAAGGATAGACATCTCTATATCACAGGATACCTCCCAAACAGCTCGAATTTTCCAACTCTTGGTTCCTCGGGTGAGTATTATCTATCTTATTAGATTATTATTATTATTTATTATTATTATAATAATAATTATTATTTATTTATTATTATTATCATAATAATAATTATTATCTATCTACTACTACTACTCTACTGGTAGTAGTACTACTAATAATAATAAAAATAACCATAATAACAATAGTTAATTAATGAATAGTAATAATAATATAATAATAATTATCAGATCATGATGACGAGGTTGTCTTTTAGTTACTAAGTTAGTGGACTGCTACCATAATAATAATGATGATGATGATTATTGATAATAATCATAATAATATAACTTATAAATAATTTAAATAATAATATTTTATTTATGTTAAATTAATATTATTAATAAATTATTATTTTCATTTGATTATTAATTATAATGATATAATAATGATTTTCATAATAATCACTGCAGTAAGTAATAATAATAATTAATTACACCTTTTTGTTTCAAGAAACATTATTATTATAATTATTATTACATAAATATATTGCAGATTTTTTTGTAGGGAAAGTTTCATAACCATAGTAATAACTAACAATAAATAATAACGAGCTAAAATAATAATAAAATTACTACTATTGTTGTTAGCAATAATAATAGTTATTAATAATAGTTGTGCAACAATAGATAGATGAAAAATCAATTTTATGAAATAATTTTTATTTATAGACTACAATAATAACACATTTTATTAGTTGCTAATAAATAATGTTACTTTATTAATTATTCATCATAGCTCACTGACAAACGCTGTTTCTAATTCTACTAGTGCAGAATTATTTCTGGAATGCATTGACAGACCTGCTGATTCCAAAGGGGAGACAATTTTGTTGTTACCCTACTGCATGGCATTTTTTTATGCTTTTGTAATGTGGAGTGCAATTTTGGCCTTTATTACTTTTCTTGAAGTAGCCTACAGGCATATAATAATATTTAAAAAAACAAATATATGAGTTTATTATTAGATTTTCTTATATGTTATATAATATTAGATATCAATTCAACAATGTCCCATCCATTTTCATTTATTCCTCAGAATTTTATCACTAAATTTCAGAAAAAGTGTTTTTTTTTGTTTTGTGATTTAAGGCAAATGCGTGTGGGGTAGATTGTTTGAGTTTCATCCTCAATGCACGGCAGTTCCCAACGTGCCTTTTGACAGACTGGTCGTATTATTCAGCACACCAGACTGGGCATTGGCAGTTTCAATAGTATCATCATGAGAACGATCAGCGTGGAAGCTGGTGTGTATGTCTGTTATAATGATAAAATGTCATGGTTCTCATTTTAGTGAGGAGCATGACTCTCTGCCATATTTAGAACCCGGTGACCCAGCACATCAGGTTTTGATGGAACAACTGCATAGTGAACATTTTCTCAAGCAGCTGAGCATGACAACCCATGGTCAACACACTGGAAAGCTGGAGAATTTCCACTCCATGCTTCTAACATATGTGTCTAAAGGATAGACTTTGACCCTGCAAGCTTCACAGGAAGGATTCAATGGGCTGTTATTGATCACGACGAGAATGCCCACAGAGAATGTTTGAAAGGTGAGTGGGCTATCACATGACTGCTGTAATGTAACAAAAGATCATAATTACACTTGTGCCAATGGGACAGCAGTACAATTTGAGGCCCTGTTTGATCAGAACTGAAATAACCACAACAGAATTTTTATAGGTGCCAATGTGTGTATGGTTCTGTGGGGTACTTTGTGTAACACAGTCAATTTTTAAAAACCAGGTAAAATCAACTTGTTACAGAAATTGATGCTAAAATGTAAAGCCTGGTTTATATACATCGTAGATGGCTCGCAAAGGAACGCGGATCCCTCGTGCGACGGATCCGCGATACATGTTCACATAAACTTGGCAAACCCACGATCGCAAGAGGTATAATCACTCTCTTGACTGGGAGGTGATAAAATCTCGAAACACGTCTTCACTGACCAACGACTATATACATACTAAATTAATTATCGTTGTTCAGTTACACCAAATAATTTATTTTTACCAGTTATAAAAAAATTATTACATTTTTTCTCATATTATCATTAAATGTTATTCCATATTTTTTATTTAAATTTTCAACTGTTGTTCAATGGTGCATTATCATTTTTTACCATCTCTTGATATAAAATTTTGAACCTCAATTTATAATAATATGCTAATCATGCTATTATATAAAAATTTAATGAAAATATATATATTTGTACATTTAAATCAATTTTCACAATATTTCATGCAGAAAATTAATAATAAAGAATAATCAATATTTATAGCTAAGCAATGATAATTTTATTATTTATTATAATTTTTTGATGGCAGTCATTTTTACATGAGCAACCTTGACCTGAATGTGGTTTTTGAAAAAGAAAGTAAGAAAATTTACTCTCTATCGTACCACGGACGCACGAAAGTTTGTTCAGCTGAACTTTTCTACGAGCCTCTACGACGTCTTACGAGCCACAGGAAATCCAGGTTCACATACATCGCATATCCGTCGCACGAGGGATCCGCGATGACTTGCGAGCCATCTACGATGTATGTGAACCAGGCTTAAAGAATCAAAATTGAGATATCGACTAACTGAGATTTTTACAGAGAGTTATGGAACTCCCAAGTTGAGACTAAGTTGGTTAAAGGCTGCCAAGGACTACCGATGGTTCAAGATATACCCGCCTAAGACATACACATTTAGAGAAACCATTCTGGCAGATATCATCAGACTAGCAGCCCAGCCACAACCTCCTTACCCAAAAGTCGGACGAGTGAGTTCTATAGCACTTCACTCATAGCAAAAATATCATTGGGCCAGTGTCAATTATTCAGGGAAAAGATGACCCAAAGCCACTGGATGGCCAAATCGCTGAACACTTGAGTTACATTTTGACTTGCCTTGTAGTATTTTGTCAGGCAAATATTAGTGGTTTGTAAAATTTATGCTTTGTCGAGAATATTGTTCGGCTGAAGACAGGCAATGATTTTAGGATGTCAGTTGTTAGATCATTTCATATTTGTTATTGATTTTAGTATACTGTTGTGAGGATCTCAAAAGGGAGAGACAAGCCACAGGACTTACAGAAATCAAAAGCAGACTATTTGAAATACAAGCGCTTCTGATGAGAATCACCAAGTTGTAGACATGCTGCTATTCCCATTTGTTGAATTTTTAATTCGCAAGATTTTGCATTGCAAACTAATGTTGCATGTTTGTAAACGCAAAGCTGAAGGCTAGATAAAAAATAAATTCCAAAGAATATTATGCTGCGCCTGGGTCTCACATGTAGGGAAATTTTGCATATCACTAGAATATTTTTTTACACCATGTGGAAGACAACTTCATACTCAAAGTAACTGCAGCAGTGACTAGTTGAGAACCTGAAATGCTTGTACAACAGTGACCAGTGGGTGTGTTTGGCAGCATTTTTTTACTATAGACAAACAATTTTTTAATATAACCAACATATATAATAAAATTTTGTAGTACATATATAATATTGTATCTCTGTATTTCAATAAGATCCGAGTCCGGTCAGCACATATGATTTGTTCAGTCTCCTGGAAATGGCTCTCTCAACTGAAGGATCTCGTCAGATGATCACGATAAGCATAATTCATCCTATGAATTCGGCGCCGCCCGAGATGAAAGTTTCATGGAACCAGAATCTTCTAGTTTCCTACAAAATAGAAATTAGCCACTGCATGTTACGATATGCGCTTACTCCATCATATTTTGAAGGTTTTTTGTTGTTGTAAGGACTTGAAATCTCCAGGACCAACAACCGTACAAAAAGTCTTGGTTGATGTGGAGCACACACATGTACAGTGGCTCTTTACATAAAAAGTAGTGAGTACCTCAACTGCAGGTTTGCATTTTCTTTCATTTGTGTGGGGGGTAAATTTGTTAATCAGGTAGTCGAATTTGACGATGATAAAATAGTAATGGCTTGTACGAGATAACTTTTTGTTTACCGAAAACTTTTAACAATGGGAATCTAAGAACTTACACCAAAATTCACCCTCGGTTCCATCAACATCAATCTCGTGTCCTGTCTCCTCATCCATGCGTTTAAACCCCACATACACACCGTTCTCTTCTGGGTACAGCTCCTGAATTCTCAAAACCACACACGATGGAACCACGTTTCGAATGTGCTTGCCCAGGTAGCCGTAGATGTAGTTCACATAAGATCTGCAACAAAAGCGGATATTTACTTCTGCTGATTGCTATTTCCAGCAATACCGTGATACCTCATTCATAGATTAATCCAAGAAGTAGAGGTTAATCCATCATGCAGAAACAATTGCAATGATATGAAGGCTTAAGAAAAAAAAAAAATTTATTTTGGGGATTTTTACGATTAGAATTTTCTGCAATGTTTCTGTCTCTGGCCATGCTAAAAGAAACCTGAGATGCACCTATTTATTGTTTTGTATGAAGTCTGCGAAGAAAAGTTGAATTAAGGCATGACTTGAACCGTTTTCCAATTTAAATCGTTACCAAGAAATAAAATTATATCACTCGATTAATTTCAATAATTGTGGGGGAAACGTTACAAATATAACACTTTTGAGCAAATGACATCAGCATGCATGATTATAAATGGGGCACTCAACATCTTTTATGCTATAGTAATCCGTTCTTATCATACTTTCTCACCTATAGGCATGATAGCGATAGTTGCGTATTGTCATATGCCGAAAATTGAGTGTATCGCCACTGTGACCATAATGCCTCATCTGGTCAATCCATCTGCATCGGTAGTTGACAGCCGATATCACATGTTGAATCTCCTCACACTTCAAAAAACATTGACCGGTTTCATATCCTTTGATATGTGTGTTGTGCTAGGGGACATCTGCGCAGAACCTGGACTCCAGTCGAGTAGGCATTTCTTGGCAGTTGCAACCACACCTGTTGTAGATACATATTATAAATTATATACATATATTGATGAAATGGGAGCTGGTCACAAGCAAGGGATTCAAAGTACATCACAAGAAATATTGTGAGCTGATAAGTTGTAGAGCTAGTGACACTTCATTATCAAAAAGAGTTTGGCATAGCTAAACTTCTGTTGTTTCATAGCTTTAGGAGCTCAGTAAAAAATCGAAACACAAAGCAGGAACATTGGTGACTGATGTTTAGTTTACAAAAATCATTGGTTAATAAAATTGGTCACTGGCAGGTACAGGTAGATTTTTTCGGAGAGCTAATACCGTTATCTGAGCATAACAAATGTGAGCTATGAAATGGTGTTAATTGCAGATATATTATCTGTTTGTGGGTATTACAGAGCGCATAGTGCTGAGGACAGAGTAAATTTGATTTAAGAAAATTATTTTAAAAAGAAGCGAGCTTGTTTGATATCTTCTGTTATTGATGATGATATCAATGCAGCTTCTGCCTAGCAAAATCACCAACAATAACATAATGTCAGTTATAAACATTCATCTTTAAACCTGTGAACGGGTAATAATAATAGTTGATCGCTAACTTGAGTTTGATTGATAATGTCACACTCACAGAAGCATAATTGTCACACTCACAGAAGCATAATTTTTCTCTGAGTTTATGATATAATATTATTCTAAAATAATAATAATATCATTAATTATTAATAATTAGTATTTGACGGTATAATTATTAAGAGTAATATTCAAACTTTAAACCCCTCTTACTCCTTGATTATATTTTGTTTATTTATGGAGATTATCTAAAATTATATAATCTCAACAGCAAAAATGGCTTGTTGATCTGAAAAGAATAACAACATCAGTGGTAACGATAATAATAATATAATAGGAAGCTCAAATCAAAGGAAAAACATGCATTACTTGCTGTTATTATTATTATTATCATCACTATCATTATTATTATTATTATATTTATTTATTTAGAGTAAACAATAATAATCAGTGGTGGTTTGATGATCATCAATGATGATGACTCCATAACATTATCATTTATTATTATTACTAGTACTACTACTAAATATTTTTTTAAAATAATATTAAACTTAAAAAAATAATAATAATTAATTAAAGCTTTTTTGGTGTGAGTCCTTCCTTCCTGCAAAAGTCATACTACATAGAAGAAGAATACCCTACTACTACACAGATCATTGACTTGTACACACTGCTATACACACCTACATTCAAACTGTGTTTCTTGGTGAAAATCATCTGGCGTTTTAGGCTCTGGTCAATCACCACCACCGTCACCCTCCACTGCTGCTGCAGCAGCTGTTGGTTTGTCTGTTTCATTTCATGGTGCTTTCTCCTTCGTCTGTTAGCTGGCCTGCCATTTTTCAAACAGTGCACCTGCCTGGTGTACAACTCTTCGACAGGGCCTCTCTGTACTGCTTGGAAAAGAAGCAGTGGCAGAAGAAGCAGAACTACAGCTAGCCTCGCTGTCTGTCAAGAAGACACGAAAGTTTTTTGGCACCGACCCTATCTTCTACTATGATTGATGAATGATCATGGCGTGCTTTGTTAAAGTCAACTGTTCCATCGTTAGTTTTAGGAGGCTTTTCCAATTCCCAGCGGTGTTTTCTCCCATCCTTAGTTGGTGCATTCAGATAAGGTGTAGTGTGAGTAGACAGTCAGAAGCTTTTACTTTTACATGTAAAATACTTTGCAGTTTCTGGAACATTTATTGTAGATGGCAAAAACGAACATTTGAAACCGGAAACACTATGTCCCCGGATACACCACATTGCATTGTGGATCTGATAAAAAGTTTTCTAACCGCACCAAAAAGGGGACAACTCCGTGTTTTTATGCAAAAAACAGACCTTAGAAAAGTGGCTATAGCTCTGGTCTCAGGCTATGTAGGTGGCTAAATCTTTCTGTGTCAGTAGTCAAGATGTGAGGGTATCTACATATGAAATTATAATTTGCTAAGCTTTTATTGAAGCAGAGATAACCTCCATTGAAAATGCCCTTCAAAACTGAACTGGTCCTTTAATTATTATTATTCAGCGCTTTTGAAGTTTTTTCTTGGAAAGATAGCCGGTATTTCAGATTTAATTATTATCGTTGTAAAAAAAACAACGCCGGAAATACAATTTCGGCAATGTTTTTTTTCACCTAGTATTATCCTGAAAGTATACTAATGTTATTGTTTGATTAACTTTTCACATGAAAATTATTATTCTGATAAAAAAATTTCATTATTTCTTTTGATTTTGATGATAAACACTATCACGTGAACGCCAGTGTATATATAATAGCGAGCTTACCAAAGATAAACCAATTTGCTGACTTGAGAAAAACAGCTCCAAAAAAATTAAAATTTGTTGCAATATCATTTTTTTTGCAATCAAAAGCGTCTCTGCACAAAACTAATATCTAGAACGCCCTATTTCTATGCAAACAAGCCAAATTTTTGAAAACTCGCTTTATAGCTCTATATAACTTGGTGCGTCTTCGAGAAAAAAAAGGCGTCTTGGCAAGTGCTGACTGCATCTATAGGAATCGTCTTACTGGTGAGAGGGCAACTCCAGATAGTTTTTCTGAACACATTTCCACCTCAGAAAGTTTAAATTAAATCAAATCCTCTTCAAATTAGGCGTCATAGGCCCTTTAAGATGATGTTCTGTAATTACCAATGAAATGCGGTGTCTTGACAACATGTCAAGGCCATGCAATATCGGGCACAAAGAAATCGCAAGCGTAAACTCTTGTAAATAATCGGGAGAGCAACTCCCGATTCCTCCCGATAATCACATGGCCGAGAATCGCAAAGTATGAACGTAGCTTAACAATGCAAAAAATAAACTTATTGAGTTGTCTTCTCTCAGAGCAACTACACGCCGTTTGACCAAAAAGCGGAAATTCAATTATTTACAAGTAATACTTATTATGCGAGTGGATAATCATAATTATTATTTTATTACACCTCTGCTACCAGCCTTGCGTGATCATTCTTCAATGTTATTGTTTTCTGCGTATTCGGAACTACTGGTTACTAGAAAACTGTTTTTCTCCTCCCTACGTGAGTCCAAAAAAGACAACTCTTAATTTTCTCGATATTGCATTCATACAAAAACTTGCGCAAGACCATTTTGTGAAAAAACCCTCTTTTTTACTCCCAGACACAAAAAATTTGCCCAATCATCACGATCGTGACCTTTTGTTGTCTTAGTCATAAGTGCCTAATACAGACACAAACAAATAATGCATGCACTTCCTTTACACTGTAACTTAGACACAAACAAATAATGCATACACTACCTTAAAGCCCTGGTCACACGAGACCGAATCTCTGACGAAACTGTCAACGAAACTTTTTTTTCAAGCCCAGCGAATTCGTTGCTGAGCAAACCGAGCGAATAATTCAGTTTCGTCGTGATCAAGCAATGCTAGGTTTGGGAAAATCTTCGGTTGCGATGCTTGCATGTGATTGGACCATTGGACCAGATAAGCTCATTAATAGGTTTATTTTCTATGTTCTATTTTCTATTGGCTGGTCTCCAATGTCAGGGTCATTCACAACGAACGCATGGTTTCCATAGTAGTAGCACATTTGTTTTTTGAATAAATAATTATTTATTATATTGTATTCATAATGAGTTTTAAATAAATGAAAGATAATAATAATAATAAATTATAATCAAACAATTGGAATAGTACTGGCTGGTCAAACTTACCTATTTATTAAAATAATCTATTCCAAACATCAATAATAATAATAATTCTTCCATGCTTTTACATCACGCAGTAAAGTATGAGTAGGCCCGCGCACAAAACGCAATCCTCTGTCATTGGATGAAACTAGTGATCGCTAGGCGTAACGAACTAATTATAGTTCTCGTGTGACCAGCACAACGAAACTATTATCGTCGCACCTCAACGATTTTCTAAAATAGTTTCGTTATAGTTTCGTTTATCGGTCTTGTGTGACCAGGGCATTACACTGTAAAGGCTGCTCCACACGGCAACGAAACGAGGACGAAACGAACTGGCCGAAACGAAAAGTTTTTCGTTTCGGTGCATTGTTAACGAAATTTGCTTCACATGCGAACGAAACTGCATGTAGCCGATCAACGACAAACAACTGCCAGCCAATGACAATACACGAATTGTAATAACAACTGCCGCCAATCATAATAATAGTAGTATTCAATACTAGTAGTTCTTCTACTAGTTCTTCTGTACGGACAGCTTCCAGATATTCGCATTTAGTTAATTTATTGGTGAGTAAACTTAATTATTTATCAACTGGTTATCATTATTACTCACTCACCAGACTAGTAATTTTATAAGTGCTAGGCTCTTTTTAATTCCTTCTAATAATAATAAATAATGATGATGATGATGAATCATTTGTTATTTTGTTGCAGTAGGCCCAATTTTTATTAAAAAATTAATTAACTGTACTGTAATAATAATAATTACTTTAATAATTCTAATAATTTTTATTATAATAATAACATCATTAGGCAAATTTAATAACAATAATAATAAACAACTGCCAGCCAATGGTAGTATTTAATATAATACTACTAGTAGTAGTAATAATAATTATTAAAATTATTATAATAATAAATTTTAGTAACATGTGCTGTGTTTAGCGCCACTAACGCAACATGGACCAATGAAGTTACGCCTTGTGTGGCCAATAGCAAAATGCAGAAAAGACTTTTGACCAATGATCGACTAACGAAAAAATGCCAACCAAGCACTGCTAGGTCTGGACGAAACGTCACCGTAACGCTACCGAAGTGACGGTAGGGCTTTCGTTGGGCAAATTTATATTTGTTACGAAATTAATTTGACGTTTCGTCCTCGTTTCGTTGCCGTGTGGAGCAGCCTTAACTTAGACACAAACAAATAATGCATACACTTCCTTTACACTGTAACTTAGATACAAGTGAAAGAGGAAAACTCACCTGAAACTTAGATATATACTCAGTAGTAAGCTGGCCGGTGTATGCCTCTGTAGGTACATAAGAGTTCAACTCGGCCACTCTGGGGGTAACCACCTCCGCCCTGTTACGCCCAATATCATCCTCAGAAAGAAAGAACTGCAAACAACAGGAAAACTAGAGGATGAATGATCGCTAATCGTATCGGCTGGTTATAATGGTTAATGATGAAAACTTAGAGTTGCAAAAATATATTTTCATGGGGGCAGTTTGTAATACAAAAATTACTGTGAAAACAGATGACAAACCTAGGTAGTAGAAAACGTAATGGTTTAACCCATGGTAAGCAGCAGCCTAATGGCTAAATAACCACATGAAAATATCGCGAAAAAACTTGGTTCACACTTGGTCGGCTTTAACCCGCAGTAAGCACAGGAACTGCTCCACTGTGAAGCACAACTCAAGGGAGACCTAGTTGTAGCCCCACACCTGCGAAGGCAAGTTGACATAGAGTGGCATCAACTACATAATCCTTCAACATATGCCTACCACTAACTTCAAGGGCTGCCCGTATTACCATCAATTTGTTATTATAATTATGAACAATAACCGTACGCTCATCACGTTATCTTCATTTATCAACTATTAATTATTTATTACTGTATTACTGATATTGTTTTTCCTCACTTTTCGAATGTTCATTAGTCGCAGTAGGACAAAGAAAATATTTTGATAAATAGTTAATTTTTCCAATAATTTTGAGAAAATTTGGAGAACTGAAATTTCGGTTACACATTTTACTCATTATTTAGCAGAAATGCATTATTTAAACCGATCGTTTATTATTGACATGAAAATTTTGTACAAAAATTGTCTGTTATTTCTAATAATTCAGTTGGTTTTAAAACCATAATTTTTATAAAATTTACTGCGGCTAATGGAGAGCCCAGCCAAAAATACCGAGGTAGCCTTGAGGTGCCATAGATGTAGCAAACCTTGTACAGCTTGGTACCCACTTTGGCGGTTTTGCCGATGCGATAGGCATATGCACGGCGCTTGCTCAAGTGTGAACTACACACCAAGAATAACCGCAAGGTAGCCAAGCAGCTGACAAGATAGGTTGGAAATTTTCAACTATTCTACGGCTCGTGAGCTACTTGTGGGAGTGAGAATCAATTTGTGGGAAGACCATGGCTTCTTCTAGCAAATAACATTTCACAGTGTTTGACACTAGCATTGTGTTGCATTGTCTGGAACGTTTCATTAGTTTTTACCACTTTTATATCACCTCCAGCAAATCATCAAGAAATTATACTTTCCGCCGATAGTAGCGGAGCTTTATCCTTACTGCGTGCCTCACCGAATATACACATTATTACCTACCACCTCACTATAATCGCTGCCATTATGATTATTCTCAATTTATCATACCAACAATTACAATAAGAAAATAATCAACAAGAAAAAATATCACTAAATACTACTTATTATCTTTAATTGTACCAAAAAAAAATTCAATATTATTATTACATGTTGATTATGGCTGTTACTTTACAGCAATTTATTGAATTATTATTATTTATATATAAAACTTGCCTATTTTTCCATCTTGACAAATTGCTGTAAGAAATATGTATTCACTTACTTGAATATATACAAACTGATCAAATCATTTGCTAAATATAAATTTCCAATAACGTTTTCATTTATGTCTATCAAATTGATTAATTATTTATTAAGAGACTGTTCGAAAATTTTTGCCAAAAAAAATAATGTCAATTGGTGATTTAATACAGTAAATAATTATAAAATAAACGTCTTGTGGTAAAAAAAATCTTCGCTCTAGAATAGGCTCTTGACTAAAAAGCCGATAATACCACATCTCCATCAACTAATCAATACATTTATAGTAGGCAGGTAGACAAAGAGGTGACTCACCTGCGATGAGAGGTCAGCGATTTGTACGTTGTCAGTGTCATGGAGTATACAGGACTTTACCCCACCCAGTACCACATCTTTGGCTATTTCTACTCCAAGACCTTTCATGCCCGATATGAGAATATTTGAGGCATTCATTTTACGCATGGCCTCATGGCCTAGCACATAGCTAAAACAACAAAGGGACCACCATAAAACCAACCAATGGCAAAAAACTATTTACCAAATCTACTTTAAATTTAGCTGCAATATCAATATTGGAGAATTAATTGACCCAATTTTTAAGGACATTCTCTGAACTCCGCAATTTGGAACAACAGCATGCCATGTGATAAGGCTAAAACAATGGGGGTGTATATGATTGAGAAGAGCGATTATTTTAAATTTATGTTATTTTCAGCAGATTGTAAAGTATAAAGCAGAGGACAAAAAGCGAAATTATTAACAAAGTAATAGCATTACAAGAGTATCTCTTTGGGTGCACAAACTGGGCAATAAATGTACTTATAGAAATAAAAACTACAATCCAAAGGGAAAAAAGTTAACTTTTCAGTTACCATTTGCGACAGTTGTCGCCGGAGTTGTACACTCTTCAATTATTAATTGCGACAGCTGTCGCGAGAATTTTCGAGAGAGTTTTCTAGTAGACCTACAGTAAAAATTTTTATAGCATCGTGTAGAGCAGAATCTCCTGTATTTTCTGGTCCTTATTTGAGGTAAATCTGACAGTCTAAACGGAAACCGCTCCATGAGAACCGCACCCCGTTCCTTGTCGGGCAAGAAATAATTTTTCTTGCTGAGATAGTTTGAAATAATATTTTTTGCAGAGAACCTCCACGGATGAGATTTGTTCTGATAAATGGTTAGATTATATTTATTTTATTTAGGCATGCTGGAATTGTTTAGAAGTGGAAATGACAGGTAGTATGCCAGAAATTAATTATTTGGATGACGACGATATTGTTGACTAGTAATTTTTTATTATTTTTTATTTTTTTTTTCAAAGTGTTTAATATTATGGTTCTTTATATCAGAAGATAGCGCTTGAAATTCTCTATTCAGTGGTGTAAAAAGTCAGGTGCTAGCTTGAATAGAAAAAAAATTAATATTATTCTTTGAAAAAATTTCCGGGATTTTCGCAAAAACAAGGCCAACTTTGATTGACGTGTTATGGCTAATGTGGTGGCCCATTAATTCTTCAAAATTACCTACATGCATCAAAATTAAATTTTCTTTCTATCTGTTGCATCAGTTTTTTGTTTTGAGCTTTACTTTTGGTGTTTTTTCAAAGCAAAAATGTCAATTTTCAGAAATTTGAAAAAAAAGTAGTGTCAATAAAAAAATATTTTTACCTCTTCACAAGTACAAAGTTAGCTTTATCTAAAAATCTACTTATAGAATAGGTATTGTTGAGTCTGATGATCTTCTTTTCAACTCTGTAACACCAACAGCTGAATTTTAAAAAATTCTCAAAGTTTGATGATTTTTTTCAAAAGCGCATGAGACTCGCAAATCAATCAGGCATAAAGCAGACGAAAATTAAAGAGTTTTAAGGTATGAAATGTACGGTGAAAGGCATATATGACTCCAAAACTAAAATTCCTTAAGTTAGCATCTAAGCAATTAATTCATTTAATTGTTATCGTCTGACCATTTTTCTTTTAAAGCAAACTTACAGTTGTCTTGAGTACAATCCCTCATCAATATTTGAGCTAGCGGAAGTGGTCTCCATTGTGGTTGCAGTGCTGGTGCTGTTACCGTTTGTTGCAAGCTTATGCCTTTTAGGAGAGGGCGACAAGTTACCTGGGTTGCTATCGTCAACAGTTGCAGAGGACATCTAAATACTACAACGTAAAAAGATAATAACAATGAATATAACACCACAACACTGCTAACAGAACCATCCTACATATTCATATGCGTTGTGATCACCATTGCGCCACAGGAGAAACCAGATAGCTCAATCAGATGTGGGTTCCAACTTTTATGTAGACAACCAGAATATGGTCATAGCACTGTTAAAAATCATGTCATTCTATCCATTGTTAATGTTACCACAAAACACCGTGTAGCTTTTAAAGCTACGTGTTTATTGCCGTTAATGTCACATGAAATAAAAAATGCTTAAATAAATACACAAGATTTACTGATGATGATACACAATTTTATATCAAAACATAAAAGATTATTTTCAATGTTTTTTTACAGTTTCAAAAGGACCCATTCCTACATACAACTTTTTTTTAGATTTCTTGGCAAAAGAACATATCACAGACACCAGCGATGTCCTCAACTGGTTCCTGTTGCTTCTTTTGGAAAAACTGAGCAGCATATAATAATAGTGACTAAGAGTACTAACAACAAGTTCAAATTATTGCTGTGAATAATACTAAACTTACTACATATTATTCTATATATAGTTACAACGCAATTATAATTAATATAAGATACGATCCATTACTTTTATTACTCAACAACTAATAAATATTTGAAATATTCACCAATATGATTTGCAGCACAGGGAGCCATGAATGATTAGTCACAGACTGACACGGTGATAAAAATTGAAAAATTAAATTTTTAAAATTTACGATATAATACTGAAAATATGGACAATTCATTGGCATTTTAGTCCGACGCTCTCATAAATAAATATTTAAAGTATCTGAAAGAAAACTCTGCATCACTCTGATTTTTTTTAAAAAAAAGAACACTAAGATGACTTTTTGAGTACAAATATTTTCACTCTGTTGATTTTGATGTTCAATTCTTGAAAAAAACTTCAAATGTTGTGCCCAATTTTCTGCTCACGGAAGACGGACATGACTGGATGAAATTTAATCCTCATATACTGTACTGCTAACAGCCAAACTAAATTTTCTTGACACTAACACTGCATGGAAAGATAGGAGTCGTAGGTCAATGACTGAATCAGAAAAAGACATGGACAACAGATTTTCACAAGCGACTGAAGCGTCAATAATTTTTCAAATTCGCAGTATTAGATTGCAACCTTATCTTTCAAGTCTATGTTACAAAAACTTCAGACTGAAAAATAACAGGGCAGTATTTGAGGATTACATTTCATTGTCACGCGAAAGATTGGGCATAAAATTGAGACTTCCACAAAAATTATAGCTAGTGCTCAATTACAATTGTAGCGCGATAGGAGTCAAAGCATTCATATAGGAAAGAATGTCTACAAAAATAGTCAATTTTGTGTAGTAAAAGAAATCACGTTTTTTCAACTTTTCACACTAAAGCTCATAGAGCTGCAAATCAAATTACGTAGGATTGAAAAAACTGCAGCGTATAAATACGACCTTCATTGCTGCTACAGACTTGAGAAATGCCTTTAAAGTTTTGTCTCTTCATCGAATTTCCACCAAGTCTCTTGAGGACATTGACATATTGTTATGAGGAAATGAAAATAAAAGCACTGCCATAATTTTTTACAATGAGGTCCACTATTTTAATGCTAGTAAGGCTTTACAAAGATGTCCACGCCAAAAGTTTTTTGGTTGTAGCTATTCGTAACTTTTTGGATTGCTGCTAGTGGCAATAAATATATTAATATATAGCAGCGTACAATGCCATTAAACCAATCGTAGAAATTTTATTGTTGTTATTAATCATAATATTACTATTTCAGATGATACTTGTCTTTAACAATCATGCTATGTTTTAATCTGAACAGAATTAGTTTGCAAGCAACTTGCTATGTAATGCGGTTGATGCTATTTCAGCTCACTACATGACATATAAAATGACAAGAGAATTGAAGAGCCATGCAAAGAATTTATCAACATGACATACTACGCACGTCTGCCTTGTGTGTGAACATACCCAATTGCCTAGAATTTGGACATACGCCAATGCACCTTTTTTCAACTATAAGTACATTTTGTAAAACTTGTTTTGACAGTTGGCTTGAGTTGACATTGGCAAACTTGGTATCATTGTATTTGGAACACATTACTTTTCACACTAAGACTATTTTAAAATGTTTCAGACTAACTTGAAAAAAGTGAATCAACAAAAAATTACTCAACAAAATCGACCACAGCACTAAGTTTCACGAACCAAAAGTGTGCTTAGAATGTCCTTATTGGCTTAAGTTGAATGATTCAGCATGTTCTGTCAGAAATTTTGGCATTTATTGAGAGTGTCGAACAGAAACGCAAGTGAAGTGTCCATAATTTTAGTAATATATATCATCAGTTTGTTATTACTCATACATGGCACACCGTGATTCACAGTTGAATGATATTGCTTATTTTATTACTATTATACTATCCCTTCTTTCAGCAACTAAATAGTTACAATATTTTGATTTATAACCAAAATTATAGTGATGAATTAATAGCACAGATCTTTTTGTAAAAAATTTTCACATTTTAACAATATGGCATAAAAATGTAGAGTAACGTCTTGTGGTTGTAATGGTACCAACACTTTTAGTGTCACGCTATTCTAGCACACTAAAAATCAGTTAGATAACAATTGCAAAAAATCTGTCATATATTAAACACATTTCTATGTTTCGCAGGACAAGATAGAGACACACGATGAAGCTACAGAACAAAAAGAGCACAGCTATTAGAAGACCAAGGGAAGAAATTATTTTCAAGTTGACACATACATTTTCTACTACAAATAATAAAGCAAATACATTATTGTTAAATTGTTATATGATAACTATTATTTTTAAGCATTTGTTAGTGCTGTCTCATGTCTGCCATCTGATAAAAATATAAATTCTGTTGCAAAAACAAACAAAATTTTTCTCTTTATTACATCGATCTAGCTGAACGAGTAGTTCTGGTTTTCACAAAACTTGAAGTTGATAACAACAACAATTAGCTTCTCCTAGCAGATATCCAGTTTTTGCCTAGACTGAAAAGGAAATTCTCAAATATGTAGAAAATAGTCACCAAGCCTAAAGCAGAATCGGTTAGGCATGCAATAAGCCCGCACTGAGGGTTGAATCCTTGGCAACAAAATAGCGGATCGGACCAAATCATGAAATTAAGAAAATATAATTATTTGCAAGCTTTAAAAACATGACTTTTCACAATTAAAAATATGCACCAAGTTGACAGAGCAATTAGCTATCGCAAAATTTTTTAAAGCTTTTAAAAATAGCTCCAGAGTATAGTATGACGTCTTGCCACCAGAATGCTACCAAAAGTTTCCATGTAGCATCATTTTAAACCACATAAAAATCAATTTTAAAAAGACCTTACAGCACCAATTATTTTATAATTCCAGGTAATTTTTAGCAGGCGGATCAGTCGAGCGTGACGCTGTATAAGAATGCGTGCGAGCCTTGTTCTGTAGTTATTGTGTAGTAATAATAATGATAAAAAATCTGTCACATAATAGTATTATTATACTTCCATATTTTACAGGACAACAACATAGAGACCGTCACCATAAGAAGAGCACAGCCACAGATGAAAATGATTTTTTTCTATAGTAGTATTACGTATGTTTTTTTCTATTGTAACTATATAATAAATAATAAAGCAAATAACAACTTATAATAATATTATTATTGTTAAATAGATTGCTCTTATTATTACTGATTAATAATATTTTTCAAACGTGTATTGTTAGTTCTGTTTTATGTCTGTCATCTGATAAAAATATAAATTATGTTATAAAAACAAATACAATGTATTAATTTGATTTATTTCAATGACTAAGGTGATCGTGTATTTTTTACAAATCTTTGCGTAAGTAAAAACTGGATAGCAGATTGCACCGTAGTCATCGGCTCAAAAATCAACTGAAATAGAATCACTCAGATATGCCAAACGCCCCGCACTGCGTGTTGAATTCTTGGCAACAATCTAGCATTTCCGCCCAAATCACGGAAAAACATTTCAAAAAATAATTACCAGTAAGTTTTAGAAACACCAATTTTCAACCATAAATGTTACACCAAATTAATGACAAGATGCAGCAATGACATGATTAGAATTTTTCCGAAAATAATAAATTAATAATATGCCCGGAAGTTGATCGTGGTGCTCGGAAAATAATTGTTTTCATGAAGGATTTCAAATATTATTTATTTGCCAGCCCCAGAGCCTAGCCTTAGAGTCAAATGAATGTAAAACCTTTGCGGAATAGTATTACCTATTCCATGAAGTTTCGTTTTTTGCCTAGCTGACTTGAATCCCAAGCTATTTGAAATAAGCTGACTGCAAGTCCGGAAAAAAAATGTTAAAAAAATATTTTAAACTAACAGTCAGAGAGATTTTCACCGAGTTTGCTTCGCTTGCGGAAATTTCTGTACTATCTACGGCATTTTTTTGAACATAATAAATGAACCATTAAAGTTGATGCTGTTCCATTCCTTTGGTGTCTAACAACAATTTGAACATTACGAGTATCATACCCAGGAGTAGTAGTAGTAGTAGCAGTAGTAGAAATAGTAGTGGTAGTAATAGTGGTGGTAGTACTATTATCATCATATCAACTATTTAGCAAGGACAAAAAGTATCGTAGTGTACCACGTGACTGGTCAAATTCCTCAGTATATGAAAAAGTCCAACGCAATGTTGACCAACCCTTTTCAGGAAAAATTAAATATTTTTTGAACTAAGGCTCCTATTACAAAAGTAAGGTCATCACCAGGCAGGGATGTAGTGGCACCCCAACGATCCCCAACGGCGTCCTGGTAAAGATTTGACAAGGAGACACAACCCCAACGGTCGTTGGGGCATCGGCTTTTCCGTTGCGATATTGGGAATCCCCATACTTTTGCTCGGTGTTCTATCGTTGGTGGAGTAGCACGTTTACTAGCCTTTTTTGATAACTTTTTCTGGAAAGAATTTGGTCTACTAAAAACTTGACACACATTCGACCTTCAGGTTGTTATGAAACATTTGTCACTGAGGGTGGAGTGCATAGTCGCTCAACAACTAACTTACATTTGATTAAAACTTTGGTTAACAATAAAAACAATTTTATAATTTTGGCTCACTATTTTGTTGGCAAAGCATGCATAGAAGGGCAGCTCCATTCAGTGCAGGCACCTTCCAAAGGTTGGAAAAAACACAGTGAAGTAGAAAGAATGAATAAGATTTTGTTTCAGGAGTGACAATACTATGATAATAATAATTAGAAATAAATATTTATTTATATCTTCAATTTTTATTATTAATAATAATTAATTATTATTACTTTACTAACAATATTTATTATTATTAATTATACTTATGTTAAAATAATCATTATCAATCAATAACAGCGAGCTGTTAGTTTAATATTAGTTGATGTGTCAATGAATTGAATATGTTATGCCTATTATTTATATGATGGTGATTGTGATAATAGTTTAAGAGAAATCCCTTATATAATAA
Organism: Cryptosula pallasiana; assembly: GCA_945261195.1. NCBI lineage: Eukaryota > Metazoa > Bryozoa > Gymnolaemata > Cheilostomatida > Cryptosulidae > Cryptosula > Cryptosula pallasiana. The sequence goes on along the minus strand of OX183133.1, from coordinate 32,311,657 downwards.
TAATTTCATGGTAGTGTTATTATTGGTGATTGTTATTATTGTGGTTAATTAATATTTTTTTTTATAAATAATAATAGAGATGGTGATTATCATTATTATTCTTATATTATTGTTAACATCAGTCTCACTATCATTAATAATTGTTATTATGATTATTATGTGCTGTTTTTTATTATTTTAAATTATTGTGATTTCTATGTTAATAATGAAAATTTCAAGATTGAAACAGCTATTATTAGAGATTATTATTTTTTTGGTTTTTTGATATTATTCATAAGTAATTTTTTTCTTGCTATTATATATCGCCACTATCTTTCATCTTTGAGGATGACAATAGTTGTTTTCATAAAAACAATTGAAAAGTGCATGATGGTTGTTGTTGATAAGTTTGAACAATAATAATTTAATGACAATGAAGGTAATACTTGTTATTGTGAGAAGGCAAAACATTATATCAAATTGCTTGATATGTTGAGGAAGAAGTAGACATAATGAAAGATTTTTGATAGAGAACAGTAAATAAACACTCACTGAAGAAGATGAATGTATCATCAATTTGCTAATTGAGTGTTTTCCATAAATCTCTCTTACCAGAAACAGTGGAGGAGACAAGTTTAAAGTTTTTTTATTTCATTACCATCTTTGCCACTGGTTGAATCTATCATAGTTCTGCAGAGACATCCAAAATTTTCTAGATTTCTTGGTGCGATTTCATCTGTTATGTTATATTCTATGCTCCAACTGCCCCAGTTGCACTGGCTTTACTGACTTTCTCAAATCGATTTTTATAAACTGTCTAACATGGTGTGGTTTGATTTGGCTTATTGGACATTTATGGAAAGATGTAATTTTCCTGTCTATGACCAGATGTAGTCAGCTGTTGTCCAGTTAAACGATAAACCAAAACAGTGTATGAATCAGTATATACGAAGCTGAGTGTTTTAAGCCTGGTTCACATACATGTCGTAAGTGCTCGCAAGCCATCACAGAACAGCGTACGAGTGCTTGTGTTCTATGTGAACCCAGAACTTGCACAGCTCGTACGACAGCGCATGCTGTCGTAGAAGCTTGCAAGATAGTTCAGTCGGGCAAACATTTCTGCGACGTCCTACAACAAAGCGTACGGTTTTCTTTCCTTCTTTCTCAAAACCCACAGTTAGGTCAGGGCTTTTCATGTAAACATGAGTGCCATCAAAAAGTTATAACAAACTATAAAATTATTATTGTTATAATTTTTAATGTTAATTATTATTATTTATTATTTCTTTTCCAAGTGAAATATTATGATAGTTGATTTAAATTTTTAAACATATATACTTTCTGTAAACGTTTATGTAATAGAATAATAATTATATTATTATAAATTGAGATTCAAAAATTATGTATGAAGACAATGGCAGAACAAAAAATAATGCATCATTGAAAAATGGTTATAAATTAAATTCAAAATTATAAAATAATATCCAACAATAATATGAGTAACAATATAATAAAATCAAAACTAATAAATAGATCGGTGTCATTGAACAACAATGATTCATTAGTGATTTTATTCATTGGTCGGTCAGTGAAAGCAGGCTTCAGGATTTTCTTACCTCCCAGTCAAGAGGGTGATTAATAGTTCTTGCGATCCTAATTTTTGTGAAAATGTGTCGCACACAGTGGAACGACAGTCTGCGCTGGCTTGCGAGCACTTATGAATATATGTGAGCCAGGCTTTATTTTAGCAGGTCTATTGGGTTTTGCCATTCTGACATAGCAACCAACTCTTTACAGTAACTTATGATCTGAATAAATGCAGGTATGCACATCGTACATACCTAGAGTTATTTGTCTCGAGTGATATATAATGTACTACACCAAATTTTATGTTAGTAATATAACAAGTTTGTTTTACTTGTTAACTTGTTATTAATGTGACCAGACATAGAAGCATATTTGAATTTAAGCAAAAAACTTTCATACTTTGGTATATGCTTGCAATATTTAATTTTATTTATCCACAGTAAAAATTTGCAGATTGATGTTGTATTGTCAGCAAAATAGTCAAAAGTAATTATTGAACCGTTCAATTTTTGAAAAGTTTCTGTTCAAAGTAACAAGTTCAATGCATCTGTCTTGTCCTGTTTTGAGCTTTCTGCAACCTTGGAAATGCATAAAATGCTCTGGCGGCCGGGGCTCCGCCCCGGACCCCGTTGGGGGGGCTTACAGCGCCCCCCCAAACCCCCCAGCTGTGTCTGGTGCGTACGCCAACGATCGCCTACTGACAGCAATGAGACAGTTGGGGTAAAATTTCAGTTGCCACTACAACCCTGTCACCAGGTAGCAAATCTTATTTCGGTAAATTTGGCCGATAGGAAAACATCCAAGATTCACTGTGAATGTCGCAATTTGAGCTCGAACTTCTAAAACTTCAACAAAAATCTGTCAAGTCCTGAAATGCCATCCTGCAATGTAAATGTCATTAAGTTATTCAAAAATATCTTTTCTAAGCGATGGTACATATTTTTGGTAATTGGTTAACTGATGTTTACATTCTGAGTTTTTTTTAGAAAACAACCACAAAATTATCTTCGATCGTTAATAGGCTACAGCGTGATATTCTGGATCACAATGTAGTAACACAGTGTGGGCGTCGGAACTCCACCTCTAATGATTATATAAAATAAGAAACTCTGGCTACATTATTACGATAGTTGCTGGATTCATGGCTGATCGACCAACTCTGAGCATCTACTTCTTATGTGTTTTGTTTCCATTTGTAGTTTATAATAAACCAGTTTGGTTAATTACACTTTTTCTAACCATCTTTGAATTTGGTTATTATTATTTATTAATATAGTAATCAATATTAAGTATTTTTTTATTATAAACAATATCATTGATTTATTTATAAGTCACAATTTTTTTTCTTTATTTTCTTTCTTGTCTTATCCGTGCATAATAATATTAGTCGAAGAAATGTGAAACAAAAAACTGTAGCTAATAAATAATAATAGTTGACAGTCTGCTTATAGTATTATTATTATTATTATAACAATCATTTGTGCGTTATCATCATTAGTAGATTGTTGCAATATATATAATAATAATAAGCGTTTATATATATCTATATATGATACAGCGAACCGTGCTACGCGTTAACACATTCATTACAGGGTGCTTTCTGTGGTTTTCGTGGTTTTACGCTTATTTTCATTATTTTTTAGCGGCCCACTCGATGCAGCTACAACAGTGAAACAAATACCAAAAGAACGATAAGATTCTCCTCAAAAATTATAGGGGCATTATCATGGACACAGAAAAAACCAAAAAAATTTTCCCCGCCTACTCTTTTGGGCCCTTATTGCGACATAGCAAGTAACCACGAAGCTAGGCCGAGGGGAGGCCGATGTATGGATTTGCATTTTACACGAGAAATATTTGTCCTAGACACAAAAAAATTGCAGCAATGAAAAGGTGGCAAAATTTTGTTCTAAAATGATTATTTATTTGCTAGGTTGGGCTTTGAAAAAAAAAAGCCTCAAAACCTCAATCAAAAACCACAAAACCACAAGAATGCCATTGCGCAACATCTGTAATGGCTTATTAATTGGTTTTTATGAACTAGAGAAATAAATACTTATAATGCTTGAAAGTCAACAAAAGACTGCCAAGACAATGTTTCAGTGGTTATCTCTCAAACTTCAGTTTTCTTTTGCCAATGGAACCCTCTTAAATACTTTAATTATTTGTCCCAAAATGATGTTGTGGGTAATAATAATAAAAAACAATGGCTACTATTGATAAATAATTAACAACCTTATATTGTTTTGATATTCATATAAATTGGTGTATATGATCAGAAGACCATGGGGATTCTGAATATCAAACTTATTTTGACAGCCGCTACCGTTTTGATGGAACAAATTAGCTCCGAAAATAAGTCCGATTTCGGCAATAATTATTATAAATAGCGAAAAGTTAAAAAAATTCATAAGTCAGCCGAAACTTGTCCAATCAATTTGAAACTTGGTGAATATGAGCGCTAGGATGTGTATTTCCTTCGTTTCAAAAAAAGATTGTGCTAATTTTCTTAAATAAGAAAAATATTTACAATGAAAAAAAATGACGATTTTGGTAATAATAAATAATTATTAATTGTTATTACAATGAGTGAGAAACTACACTTACCGTGCTCGAAATTTCACCAAAACTGGTCACTATGCTCAAAACATAGTGCTTTCAACATCCTTATATTTAGTTTTTTGAAAATTTATCTATAAAAAAAAAATTCTAAAAAACAAAAACAACCACATGCACCAAAAATCTGTGCGCCATTGCTGGTTGCTAAGGAACAAAAACCAAAAATTGTAAAAGTCAAAACTAGCCTGAGGCCATGTATTAAAGATAATTTAGAATTATACAGCAAATGATTCTGAATAGAATGATACCAAAATGTAAGACCTTACTCTTACTTTGCTCACATGGAAATTGTGAACAGACAATTACCGGTTTACTGTACTCAACCCGAGTGGGCTCGTGTCATGTAAGAGATGTGTTAACGAACATTTTTGTGGTTTGCAGTCGAGACAAGAATGCAATATTTTTTTTAGCTGAGAGTACATTTTTTAAAAAATAATTAAAAATTCCAAAATACTAGCTATGGGAACAAACTTTGTATCAATAGAATAAGCCAAAAATCCTCTTCAATTCGATATTAATTTCAATAGTGTAAAATCTTTTTGAGTGTTTTTTTGCACTTGCTAATAGATAGTTGAAAACCCTTGCGCTCGCCACGTGATATGAGCAAAAGCATTGGTATAAAAAACTGTCCCGGAAATTCGTGATTTTTTTTCAAGTCCAAAAAATCATGCTTTTTCATATCTTTCAAACTGAAGCTCACAGAGACACAAATCCAATTGCTATAGCTAGAGTAATCTACCGAGCGTGGATGTGACTATGAACATTTTTCTCATTTCACCCATAGACTTGAAAAAATGCCTTTATATTTTTGACATTTTATCAAAAATCTACCAAGTCCCTGAAGGGTATCGACATATTGTTAGAGGACTATAAAATAGACTGTGGAGTTAGGATTTGAATGGTGTATAATTATTGTAGTGTGTTCAATGTATTTTGAGAATAGGAAGGTTTTTCAAAGACGCCCCGACTAAAATTATTTTTTCACTCTAGCCAAATATAAATTAGCCTAATCATTACCATTGCAAACGCATTGTGGGCTTACCACGTGCGCTGCGTGTTTTAAAGGAATACTGGGTTTGCCGCAAACGCTACGGTTAAAGATGGTTAGTAGTCATTAGTATCGCGGCTATTTATTTGTCATCATTAATGATTTAATTAATTTATTCCGGTTCATAATTAATCTAATATTATATCTGCTAATCCAGAAAAACATCATTGAATGATAACAGCTAGTGGTAATAAATATGATATAGCAAAATGCAAGGTCATCAATAACCATTAGTTTTAATAATTATTCATTAATTAATTATTGAAATTTTATATTTAAATTTATTTATTATTATGACTATTAAATTAATTACAAGATTTCTGATGATGACACCTGTCTATATCAACTGAGATAAGGAACCGGTGGTTTTTTGTGTAGTCCAGCTACTTCTACAAAATAATGTTATACAGCCAATGCAAAGCATTTATATTTGTTACATATACATTGTATAATTATTGAGGCGTACGCGTGATATCTATATATAACTCGCGTCGCATCATGCGTGAGTCAACACTAATTGCCTGGGGGTGGTTTCAATTAGCATCATAAAAGTGTCCTAAGGTCGTTTTGGTCGTTAATTTAGACCTAATTGGTCGTTGGCATTTAGGACCATTTCAATTACTAAATTTAACGACCGCTTTATGACTAGTTTAGGTCCGATCCTATAACCACACACTCGTGGTTATAAAAAAGTTCTTAGCGTTTATTTGCATGTAATAATGATCTCATATGAATTATAATAAAAAATTGTGCGAGATACTGACAAATAATGTCTGGTAAAATAAGAATTGTGGTTAGAAAATAAAAATGAAAGAAATGCGATGATTTGAAATAGTCATGACAATCTAAACCAAATTTTATTGTGGCCATTTTTTCCAAAAACAAATACATTGTTTAGCTTGCATTTGTATTAAAACTCGCCAATCAAATTATCTCAAAAAACAGCAACAACATTTATAGCAGCAATATATGTTTAAAGCATGTCAGCACTGATCACTTTTTGGTTGAGTTTCTGAATATTCAAGTCTTAAGCAGCAGATTGATGTATTAAATAACCCTCTAGGCCTAATCAGTCCTGATTCACAAGCTTGCCAAAAAGTCATTGGCCTCAAATGCTCGTCGCATCAGCCAAAATTCAGCTTACTATAACTTCCGTTGATTGCCGTGTACGTCATCTTCGGGATGTGGGCGTGGTCAGTTATAATAAATAATAACAAACTTTTATAAATGAACTTACATCGTCTGCGTTTAAAATGAAATCTGATTGGGCAATTCATTTAGGCTTAGGTCTGATGAAGGCCATTGCAACAGGAATAAATATTCCTTACGAAGACACCCCCTCAAAAATGGATTCTAAGAATTATTGTTGAGATTTACTGTTACGCGCCATTTCTTATCTAGCTTGAAATTGCACGCTGCACGCATAAAATCGGAACTAGTGGTTTTTATCAATATGGATGCAATTAGTGCACACACATCGTAAACAAAATCAATGCTTGTTTATTACGCAATTTTCTTATGTGAAATGGCAACAACAAGAGACGATTGCGGGATTTCTCAGGTTGTCCATTGTGATCACAATCACAAGGATCATCTCATCTTATACTCTTTACATCAATAGTATAGAAAAAAGTTGTGCTTATCTTGGTGAGTAAGGGAACAATAAATGCTATTCATATAAGAATGGACAGTACTAAGTATGATGTTGGTAGAATAATAATAAATAAAATAATAATAAAAAATAAATAACGGGATCTGATTGGTCAAATAAATACTGCGCAGCAAAGAAGTAAATACCCGAAGATGACGTCAATTTTAAGCAGTGTAAAAATTGGCGAGCATTTCTGGAAGAGGGGTATTTTGCAGGCTTGTAGATCAGCACTGAGTAGGCCTAGGGGGTTGTTCAATACACCAATATGCTGCTTAAGACTTGAATATTCACAAAATCAACAGAAAATTGTTCATTGCTGGCATGCTTTAAAAGTTAATAACTTTGATGATTTAATAAATAAACAATTTTCAAAGGCGGTTATTTGAAAGTTATAACAATAATCAAATAAAATTTCAGTGCGGCCGTTTCTAGGAAAACCTTAGTGGTTTCAATGGTCTCGCCTTAGTGCAACTACATGACCAAGCGATAGCAAGCATATTGTGTGCGATCACTGATGCTCCGGTCTAATACACAATGATCAGCTGCAGCAATTATTTATTAGCTAACGACGGTCTAAATTGGCGGGTCAGGTATAATGGCCTCCCCTGAGAACCTGGTTTACTTTTTAAACCATCATGATGATGGTGCCATTTGTTTTAGAATTTCATTATATTCATTCATAAATAAACAATAAATATTTTTTTCATGATGAAGAATATTGCTGCAGTTAAATGCATCCAACAATAAGTGTGAAAGTAAAAGATGAATATGATCTTGTTTGAGTGTTACATTATTATACATCAGCGACAAACTTGAAAATGGGGTTATTATTATGTAACACACACTCAAACAACATATATATTTGTCTTTTACACTAATTTTTTCGTGCATTCAACTTCAGCAATATTCTTTATCATAATAAAAAGTCTGTATTATTTATTGATGAACTAATATAATGGAATTCTAAAACAAATGGCACCATGCATCATCATGCCGGTTTAAAAAACATACCAGGTTCTCAGGGAAGGCCATTATACCTGACCAAATTGGTGACCAATTAATTGAAACAAACTTAGCTTGGGCCTAGGCTTGTCTTAAAACTGTCACTAATTAGTTATAGGACCAGTTAGGATCAACTTGTAATTGAAATCATCCCCTGGAAGTCAAATTTACCATGAATTTTTTTTACTTAAAAAAAGTATAGTTGGTAAAACTTGTTTTAACAGTTAACTACTGCGGTGAAAATAATAGATTTGGTCTCAATGTATCCACAAGACATTGCACTACCAACTGAGACTATTTAAAAAAAAATTTGAAACACTTTGAAAATTTTTTTTGCGCTACTATCTATTATTATCTACTATCTATAATACTTAAACAAGCTGCTAGGGCTATTGCATAAATAGTAGTATTAACTAGCATGTTTTGTCTCAAAACTCCATAGATGGATGCACGTGGCATATTAGAAAAAATATATGCTATGAGTGAGTACCTGTGAAGTTTATAAGAAAACAAAAAACCTTGTCGTGACCAGACCAGTAGAGATACTGAAAGAGCAAAATAATGCGTCTCGCACTCGTTTTCCAAAATCAAGATGGCGAAAAATGTAATCGGCATAAAAACTATCCGGATATAGCTTTAATCAATGGGTAGGAAGTAACACCGAACATATTTAGTTGCATCATCGTGATGATAAAATTTTACGAATTTCCCGAAACCAAATCATAAAATTTATGTCTTTTGACTATAGTAATCTCTCAGAAAACATAGTTTCCTTGCCCCAAAACTATTTTATTCCATCCAGAGATTATTAATAAAAACATCAGCTACCCCCCACTAGACTAGTCGGCGAACAACAAAGCCAAATAATAATTAGAAATAATAATAATTAATACAAGAAAAAAGATGTCGTACATACTACATCACCATTATTTTTATTATTAGGTATACAGATCATCTTCTACGATTGCTTCGCTATTATTTTGAAAAATCGTAACACAACAGAGAATCAATTGTTGTTAACAAAAAGAAAACCGATGTTACAAAACATAATAATAATAATCAATAATAAGCAAAAAATATATTAAGGTTATAGCAAACAACATTTTCATGGGTAGCTACTCACTGTAACTTAACTATTATTATTATCAATTGAGTTAGTAGTAGCTTATTAATTATTATTATTATCAATTATTAGTTCGTAGAAGTAAAATAAATAAGATTTATAAATAATTATAATACACACTACTACTAGTAGTACAGTATTGAAAAACACTGTTTTTATTGCACTTCAATGTCAGAATATGCTTACCAAAGCTTAAATAAGGAACCCTGACCAGTGACCACCACAAGGAAACTCACAAACAAAGATATGAATTACGTCTCCTTGTTATTACGCCAGTCTGATTTGATTACCCGACGAAGGAAGAGTGACTCACGACTTGGTTACAGGGACAAACTTTGTGAGATTTATTTTAATATTACCACAAAACAAAATATCTTTATTTATTTCAGTTTATTTTTTCTTAATATTTGTTGATAGTTTTGGCATGTGTAATAGCAACCAATGCTCATTTTCACATATGGAGTCCGCCAGGGCCGTATATATATACGGCTCTGGAGTCCGCAATAGCCATTAGGGTAACTTGCTGCAGATCATTGCTAAACTAGTACGGCAAAGGCTGTATGCGATTAATTATAAAGTATTTGAAAACAGTATTTGTTTGCGAGGAAGGTGTGTCTACATTAGCCAATCAGCGTGTTTAATGAAAAATCAGCTGAGAAGAAGAATGGGAGAAGTTTATTACCACCTACATTTGAGTTAAAACCGCCGCGAGAGAAAGCCAGATTATCTTCATTTTTAAGAGCTATCTACCACTCAGGCCTGTTAACATCTGGTAAGTGAGACATTTAACTGCTCAATGAGGAATTGCTTTACTTTAAAAAACACTCGTTTGGCATCAATCATCAATGTTGTTGTTGTTGTCAACTGCCTAAAAAAACTTCTTCCATCATCACATGATCATCATCATGGAAGAAAGCTTTTTCTTTGAATGAATGTTGTTATTACACTTTTAGTAAAAAAGTATATTATAATACTTTTTTTCTAATTCATCCACCTACAGGAAAGAAGAATACAACAACAATACATTGATACAAAGAAGCTACATTTATTATTATTATCACCCGTTGCAATAGTTCACTACTAGGGCTAAGTTAGTTAGCAGGCTCACAGTCATAATAAACGGGTATGAGGTCAGTCTTCAAGAACGTGTCTGCAAAAAACAAACTAACAATACTGAATAACTCATATGGAACTAAGGGAGAACTCTCGTCTGTTGGACCATCAAACATCTCATTTCACAGACAAAACAGTAAAAAGAAGGTATGTTGTTTATGTTGTATATATGTATGTATATATTATTTTACCAGTGTTGTTGTTGTTGGGAGATCTTGGGGCAATAACAGGGTCAGTGTTAGATAATGCCTTGAACTGCAGAGCGATTTCGCACTTTACAGCTAGTGATGTATGTTATCAGTCCAAAAATAATTACCAAATCCAATATTATTGTATTATTTTAATTAATTATCAGCATAAAAGAGTTATTTTTCGTTGTGTTTGATATGAATTTTATTTTAAAAATAATTTTTAAACGTTACGGTAATAATAAATTTAAATGATTTTATTTGCTTTTCAAAATTATTATTTTATTGAATTTCGATTACAACTTGAAGTGCATTACTGTTTATGATTTTAAAAAAAAAACACTATTAAAATATAATACTATCATGTGCAACTATTTTTGGGCTAACAGCAAGGCTAAGTGGAAAGCGCGAAGTCAATCTGTAGTTCAAGGCATTATCTAACACTAACCCAATAACAGTGCATTTGCGCCACTATTTTTGTTATTATTTATGTTGTTGGGCAGAGAATAGCAACCACTCGGAAATGAACATACTATGTATTATGTTATGATATTATACCAGCCAGTTACTTTTTCTTTGCTCATTCAGAGGATATGGTTTCATTTACATCTCCTTGAATACACAAACACATGCATGCAATGCATTGTGGATATTTTTTTTAGCCTTCGAAACGATTTGGTTTCATGTTTGACATCGATGGAGTGTTTGTGAGAGGCAAGGAAGTATTCTCTCACTCAGCCGAGGCTCTCAAACTGCTACTGGACCGACACGGCAACTTTAAAGTGCCTACAGTGTTTGTCACCAACGCTGGAAACACTCTTCGTTCAAGAAAAGCCGAGCAGCTATCAGAGCGAATTGGTGTGAAGGTATTTAAATCACCAATCTCCGTATTCTATTTATGTTTGTGGTCCCAGATCCTGCTCTCCGTCCTCTCTTCCAGGATCTAGCTAAATATTGTCTGGTATAAAAAACATTTCATCATCCATCTGCATTGCATCATCCAAAGGGCTTTTGTTGAACTGTAGGCAAAGCACAGTGAATAGCGCAATGTAACTAGAGACTGGCTCATTTAGTACCATACTTGTGTAAATCAGAGGCTACTTCACCTCTTATTGGTTTGTTCAAGTGTGCCAAATATCTACAACCACCAAGTTATATATGGCATCTTATACTGACTATCAGCTAGTATATTTTCTAGCGAAACACACAGTAATGGGTTAGATAGCTCTGTCTACAGTGAATCAGCATATTCCATCATTGTTAGTGCAGCCTTAGTGGCACTAGTTGGCAAGCATCCAAAGCCCATGTTGTTATATGAATGTATTGATTTTTCTTCCTGTTTGAGGTCAGTGTTTGGCATTACCTAGCGATGGTTTGCTGGCTAGTTCTACTAGCAGTCTTAATTCTGCGCCATCACTCCACCTTTCTCTTTGCTTCTCCATAAAAAGTCTTACATCTATAATTATCTCAACAACGGCCACAGCTCTCGCACTGGTTAGATGCTTTTTAGCGGAACGTCTAAGCTACGTGATCTATAATTACACATTGGTTGCCCTGATGTCGATATATTATTAGATATGCTAGCGACCCTTCTGTAGAAGGTCGCATATAAAATGAATGGAGGTCGTTCACACACTGACTGAATAGTACTTGCTTCAACTACTTTACGAGACAAAAACTTTTGTAGATTGACCAAGAGCAAATGGTGATGTCTCACTCGCCCTTGAAGATGTTTCAACAGTTTCAAAACAAGACTGTGTTGGTCTCAGGTCAAGGACCAGTAAGAGAAATAGCAAAGAATCTGGGTTTTCAAAAAGTCGTGACTGTTGACAGCCTACGGCGGTGCTACCCGCTGTTGGATATGGTTGATCACCATAACAGAGGCCACGAGGAGGTAGGTTATACCTGTATTACATTGGCCATTGTGTAACTGGTGACCTGTGTGGGTCCATTACAGCTTGGATTAGGTGCTTGAACTTTAGTTAACCCGTGTTGGCACAATGTGCTACATTATGGCGTGTGAGAGCTGAGGTGTTGGTTATATCCAGTTCCTTGCTTCGCTAGCAAAGTCTGTGAGTATCTAAAGCATGTTGGATTTACTCTCTACCTTCATGTACAGTTTGAACCAACTGCTTACTTTTGGCACGTTTTTCTGCAAGTTGTCATCCAGCCAATATCCAGTCAAAGGTTAATGAAATCAATAAATGCAATGCATTATAATAATAAAGTCATATAATAGCTGCCAATTGCTCAATGGAACCATTCAATAAGACTTGTGTAATACAAAATTGTTGGTTAGCCAATCAATGCATTTATTGGACTCCTCTGAACTATTGAAGGCGGAGGATGATGAGGAGGAGTACTTCCCTCAAATCGAGGCTGTTATACTGTTTGGTGAGCCAGTCCGCTGGGAGACAAACCTACAGCTGATCGTTGACCTACTGATGACCAATGGCAAGCCAGACCATTCCCCTAGCACAGTGTCAGAATCTCACATACCGGTGCTTGCGTGTAACATGGACATGGTGTGGATGGCTGAAGCCTGCATGCCTAGGTACTTATCTACTACTGTATAGTATAGCGTAGGTAGTACGTGTGGCTGTGTGTAGTGCACATGGGCATTGAATGGTTGTGAAGTAGTAGAAGCATACTGCTAGTTATTCACCCAATGGGAATACGTGTTTATACTTGTGTTTGTGCCAGCGCGTGTATTATTACATCACGATATTTGTTCGTTTGCCAACTCCAGTGGTTGTTTGTATCATCTGCCGCGCCTTCCTTTCGTTTACTCTGATTGGTTATGCTTCTAACTGGTTATAACCAGTTCTATATAATATGTGGCGGGCTGCTGTAACCGGATTGCCATACGCATCGCTACGGTTGCTATGATGTGAATGAATAGCCAATAAATATACAACACATGTAAGCATGGTTCTTGTTCTCACCTGCCCTGACCTGCCACTGCCAAGATGTTTTGAGTAGGCGGCTAGAAAGCCTACCATCTCAGATGGTATTATTTAATATTAATGGATAATGATTGTGTTTTAGATTTGGACATGGGTGTTTTCTCTACTGTTTAGAGCATCTATATAAGGTAACTATACCGTTGCTCATGTTACTTGTGTGTTGATTGCATGAGTGGAAACAACTGCAGTCTTACAATGATAGATAGCAGTGTAAGATTAGATGTATCCAGTAGGATGTGTTGTGTATTGGAGACTTCCTCTGACAGTTACATACCAAATATATAAATATCCCTGTGGAAGTCTCTCACGTTAGCCGAGGTTACATTTCACTGTTGGTTTGCCTGTAGAGGTATGAATGGCTGTAGTAACTACATGATAGCTGTGAGATCTGACACACTCCTATATTCACCAGAAAACATGTAACTTCTTGCGTAGGATGATGTCATTAGCTATCCCACAAGTCCCCTCCCATCAATTGCAGTAGTTGAATTATTTGTTAATCACAAGCTGATCATAAAACCAGCAATGAATGCTGTTACATAACTGGTGATGCAGGCAGAACTCATCATGAACTGATTGTGCTAACTACTAGTTGGTACACGCTGCATAGTTTATAGTTTTTATTACTAGTAAAGGTTTTTGTGTGGTGAGGTGGCCTTGCAGTTTTCCCGGATCTTGACAAAACCACAGTTACTGCTGTCCCTGATATCATTCACTCGCGTATTGCAAATCAAAGTCCCTACTTGAAAAATCTTCATTCCAAACAATCAATTTACTGTATGATTAGGCAAAGCATTCAACTGTAGTTATCATGGAATACAGTGGATATGATTACTGCTTCCTTGTTACTTCCTGAGCCCAGCTATAGTTTTAAAACTGCTGCCTATCGGCACTGAACTCTGCTCTACCTTGTATTGTGTTGTACAGAAACTGTCTGGAAGAGATCTCAAGTACACGGCACTGATAGGAAAGCCCAGCCCTATAACCTACCACCACGCTGAGTATTGCCTCAATGAACACGCCAAGTCTATCGGCTTGCAGAAGACTATATCTCATCTGTACTGTGTGGGGTGAGTTACGTCTTGGAGTTGTCTGCTTTATCACCATTGCGCTAACTACGCAAGTCAAGTAACAAACAACACAATAATTCATCTAGAAAGTTCTAAAGAACCGTATGCTGTTGTTTTGGTGTCCATTATTTAAAAAGAAAAAAGGACAAAGATTTTGTGCCGACTTTCCAACAATGTAGTAAAGATCAAATAGCAATAAGTTACTGGCGATAGAGGAAACAACCAGTTGGTTTGTTATTGTGGTTTTTATATCTGGTGTGGCATTCCTAGAACTGACACCCATCAATGCCTGGTAAATAGTAGCGGCTTCCTATACTAGCTATAAGTACATGCAGAGGGTGCAATCTGTGTAGTGATGGTAATTTTAGAACAAATCATAGATAATATTATTGTTGACTGTTCACAGAAATGCTTGCTTGCGTGATGCATTAGTAAACAAACATGTTTAGGTACTCGATCTGTCTGATAGATAGACATTGAGATTACGTATGAGGAAGTATGAGGAAGCTGGTACGCATTCAATGAGTAATCAATAAATGATGTTTTATTGCAGAGACAATCCAGACACTGACATCTATGGAGCCAATCTCTACTCCAGATATCTGAAGAGCAAACAAAGGCAAGCGGAGGTGACCTCTATTGGTACGTGTGCGAATTTATTTAGTATCATAGTATATGTGTAACGTGCGCGCGTGTGTGTAACATCCGTGTGTGTGCGTAACATATGTGTGTGTGTAACACATACGTGTGTGTGTAACACATACGTGTGTGTGTAACACATACGTGTGTGTGTAACATATATGTGTGTGTAACACATACGTGTGTGTGTAACATACGTGTGTGTGTAACACATACGTGTGTGTGTAACACATACGTGTGTGTGTAACATATATGTGTGTGTAACACATACGTGTGTGTGTAACATACGTGTGTGTGTAACACACATGTATGTGTGTAACATACGTGTGTGTGTAACATACGTGTGTGTGTAACATACGTGTGTGTGTAACATACGTGTGTGTGTAACATACGTGTGTGTGTAACATACGTGTGTGTGTAACATACGTGTGTGTGTAACATACGTGTGTGTGTAACACACACGTATGTGTGTAACATACGTGTGTGTGTAACATACGTGTGTGTGTAACATACGTGTGTGTGTGTAACATACGTGTGTGTGTAACATACGTGTGTGTGTAACATACGTGTGTGTGTAACATATGTGTGTGTGTGTAACATATGTGTGTGTTGTATCTTGCCTGTTTGACAAAAATAAGTAATAATTTTTTAATTGTGCAATTGTGATTTTTTATAACCCTCAAAAAAACATTTTGATCAATCACATATAATTATTGCGGTAAAAACTTGAGGATTCGATGCTGGTTGACTTTAAAAAATAACAGCTAGCGTAATGTGATACAAACAAAGCAAAACTTTGATAAGTATTTGCTGCTGCAGGTAAGAGAAGTAAGATGATGCTCGGAGCACCTGCACACATCCACAACGGCAGCTCCGTTGACGAGATCAATGAGGAGGAACTGTTGGACTCTGCAGAGAGCTGCAAGTCTATATTAGTTAATACTGGGGTCTACTCAGCAGACTCCAGCATGGCCTACGGGACGGGTGTCAGCAGCCACGTAGACTTTGCTATTGAAGATGATCTAAGGAAACCGGACTATATGGTAGCCAACGTTTTGGAGGCGGTACAGCTAGTGCTGGCAAAGGAGTGTGCTTTAGTTAGGTAACAGTTGATCTGAGGACTTTTTAGTAAATTCCAAAAGTGTTTACACATATGGCAGCTAATTATTTTATTTTTAACAATATGAAGCAAGTTTTATACCAAACTAATAAAATACTAAATGTCATTTTTGTATTAAGCCACCTGGTGGCCGATATACCTACATATGTGTATGCACTCCACAATATGTGGTAGTGCAGACAAAGGTGGCTTTAGGTAATTCGATGTTGGTTTGTTGTTGAGTCAAGTCGGTGTATTTTCTTTTCGTTACTTTGTTAAGGTTTATATTTCATGTCAGTACAGTTTCTTTTTGAGGTTCAATCTCATTTCATTGAATTTGCTCAGAATATATTTTTCCACTTATTGCTGTGGATTCGTTCCTACCAGGCATTGTTTACTGATTTACTGTCTCCGCAATGAATGGAATTTATAAGAAATAATTCTGCAGAAACGCTGTTTTTGGAGTCGTCTGCTCTTACTGTGTGGCAAGTATATCTCTACAAGAGTCCTTTAAAGTACATTTATCATCACATTTATAGGAAATTGGATTCATGTAATTGAAATGCATTACCAAGAAATGATAGAAATACCAGTTGTGTAATCCTAGTGGCACATGAGAAATGAGCTAGTGAAATTTGTTTTCTTCCATGTATTGACAATCAATGTTACATTCCATAACAAATTACGATATTGAGGTCTAGTGTCCGTGTGCAGTGTGTGCAGGCAAGAATTAGTTATACAAGGGACTGCACCTGCTATCCTGTTCCAGTGCTAATAGAGGGCAAATGCGCTTAAGAAAGGGCCTTGCTCATAACTACACGGTTTAGCTAGTTAGGTGGCATGCTTTGTGTCTTCAATCACTGATAAGGCTCTACCAAATGCAAAAGCCGTTTTTAAACAGAAATGTCGTAGATGAACTGTACTTTTGGCTGATTAAGATTTAAGTGCCATCAACTGAAGCAAAAGTAGCTGCAATACGCTCTCATAGAACCAGTTGCATACTGAGAGCAAATAGAGAGAAAATAACTTCTTCAATATAGGATGAAACCTTCTCTGATTGTCCACCAGCCATTGTAAGAGTTTTGATAGTGAGAAATAGTGTGACAATATTTAAAGCCATGCCAACACTTGATCATTATTGGATAAACAGATATCCTGTATAAATATCCGATATATAGTTGTACAATATATAGCTATCCACTATACAGCCGTACAATAATAATTGTACAATATACTGCCGTACAAGTGTATATAATTTTATCAAAGAAAATCTGGTCAGCCAAAAGCACCAAACGAAAAGCTGGAAGTACAACTGGCTCATTTGCAATACTCATCCAATGAATTACAGACGGTTTCTGATTTAGTCAATATAAGAAGACATATTATTTGACCCGTAATAAGCCGGACGTGGTAGATGGTGTCACCTGCTCATCATTAGCATCTCTAAAATATGCCCATTTGTTGTCACTTAGTTGCCTAGAGTGCAGGTAGCCTAAGTTTAGGCAAACATTAGAGGCGGATGTGTATTTTGCTTGGAATATGCTGTGCGTTTTTTTATTGGGAGTTGCATGCCCCATTGTTATCTTGGCAACTTTTGAATGGATTTCATTGGATGATTGGTTTAGTGGGCGGGTTTTTGTGCTGGTTTGTTGAACAGCAAAACAGCACAAAAAACCCGCCCACGAAACCAATCATCCAATGAAATCCATTTAAAAGTTGCCAAGATACAATGGGGCATGCAACTCCCAATAAAAAAACGCACAGCATATTCCAAGCAAAATACACATCTGCCTCAAATGTTGGCCTAAACTTAGGCTAGAGTGCAAGGTACACTTGTTAAAAAACCTTTAGTTGTATAACACTAATTTTTGATGACCAAGCAATATATATCAAGACTTTGGGCAAGCTGCCAAGCATAGCTACCAAAGGGCACAAACACATTCTTTTATTCAAATACCACCGACTGTTATTGTCGTGCATTTGTCCTACATTTGTTAAAAGTCAAACAAAATCATGCCTGGAAATCAGCCCAGGAGAAGACAACTCCTGCTATCCAACATTGTCATAAGTAAACTTCTCTATTTACTGCTTACTTTATTTGTTCAGTGCGTTTGCCGTAACACAGAAACTTCTAATGTTTGTGAGATCGTTTATTTCAAATAAACAATTGACTGTTACATCTCTTAGCATGATAGCAAACCAAGTAATAGGTACATAAACTAAAAAGCTCTGTTGGCAAGGTCTTTTAAAGTCCACTTGTCCTCAATTCCATTATTCAGAGAAATGACATTCCTTATCAACTACTCTCTTCCAAACCACGTCCACATAGCTTAGTTCAACCCATCGATGAAACCACCTGTTCCATTTGTGAGCAAAAAAACTTCAAGATCAAAGTTATTTTCCTTAAATAACAAAGAGACCATAAAAACTAGTGACTACTAAACAAAAATGAAATGAAGCAGAGGGAGCTGGAAGGGACTGCAGGGTCATTAAATTCTTCTGGTTCTGGTCCAGACACACTTTACATGTGAATGTCCTACAACAAACTGGTACATTCAGTCACACTTGCGATTTCACCCCATCTCACCTGTCACTTCTCACCTGTCACTTCTCACCTGTCACTTCTCACCTGTCACTTCTCACCTGTCACTTCTCACCTGTCACTTCTCACCTGTCACTTCTCACCTGTCACTCATCACGTAATTCATATTGCTACTAGAGTGACTAGCAGTTTAGTTTATTTACTTGTTTGCTATCATGCTAAAAGATGTAACAGTCAATTTTTTATTTGAAATAAACGATCTCACAAACATTTAAAGTTTTCGTGTTACGACAAACGCACTGAACCAATAAAATAAGTAACTAGAGCAATTTCCTTATAATAATGTAGGATAGCAGGAGTTGTCATCTCCTAGGCTGATTTCCAGGCATGATTTTGTTTGACTTTTAACAAATGTAAGACAAATGCACAACAATAACAGTTGATGGTATTTGAGTAAAAGAATGTGTTTGTTTGTGCCCTCTGGTAGTAGCTTGGTAGCTTGCCCAAAATCTTGATATATATTGCTTGATCATGCAAAAATTAGTGTTATACAACTAAAAATTTTGTAACAGGTGCACCTTGCACTCCAGGCAACTAACTGACAACAATTGGGCATTTAGATATGCTAATCATGAGCAGGTGACACCATCTACCACGTCCGGCTTATTACGGGTTAAATTATATGTCTTCTTATATTGACTAAATCAGAAACCGTCTGTAATTCATTGTATGAGTATTACAAATGAGCCAGTTGTACTTCTAGCTTTCTCAGTTTATGTTCCTTAGATCTGACAGCTGGGTTTTACACCACACAACATGGTGCATAGGCAGACAAACTGTCATAGAAAAAACAAGGTCCTGCTCATGCATCATGCAGTACATTCAAGATCACCCTGCAAGCTGTACTGTGGAAAACGGTGCGTATCTAACATTCCTACCCCTGCTTGGTACAGCTACACACTGTATTGCTGCAAAGACCTAATCAAAAGACATGACAGTTTGTCTATGACTAAAATTTCCAAACATAATTTTGTGTACAAAAGTGTCCCGACAAAGCTTATCTACTCCGACTCGACAATGTTCTAGGACATCTCTGCATTAGCTGTGTACAATGTAGTCTCTAAGGCAGATCACAGACTACACTACCACTTTCCTCAGAAAAACACCGCTCATAAGCTCGGCGCCAAATTAGCAGACGAGCCAGTTCTCAGCAGCAGAGCAGAGCTGTGAAGTAAATCGATGTTTCACTCATTCATGAATAAAAGGTTTTATTTTTTAGCTAACCAGAGTAGAGTTCATTTATTGCACAGTGTAGTATTGTAGTGCAGTATTGTAGTGCAGTATTGTAGTGCAGTATTGTGGTATTGTAGTGTAGTATTGTAGTGTAGTACTGCAGTGTAGTACTGTAGTGTAGTATTGTAGTGTAGTATTGTAGTGTAGTATTGTAGTGTAGTATTGTAGTGTAGTATTGTAGTGTAGTATTGTAGTGTAGTATTGTAGTGTAGTATTGTAGTGCAGTATTGTAGTGTAGTATTGTAGTGTAGTATTGTAGTGCAGTATTGTAGTGCAGTATTGTAGTGTAGTATTGTAGTGTAGTATTGTAGTATTGTAGTGTAGTATTGTAGTGTAGTATTGTAGTGTAGTATTGTAGTGTGGTATTGTAGTGTAGTATTGTAGTGTAGTATTGTAGTGTAGTATTGTAGTGCTGTATTGTAGTGTAGTATTGTAGTGTAGTATTGTAGTGTAGTATTGTAGTGTAGTATTGTAGTGTAGTATTGTAGTGTAGTATTGTAGTGTAGTATTGTAGTGTAGTATTGTAGTGTAGTATTGTAGTGCAATAGTGTAGTGTAGTATTGTAGTGTAGTATTGTAGTGAAGTATTGTAGTGTAGTATTGTAGTGTAGTATTGTAGCGTAGTATTGTAGTGTAGTATTGTAGTGCAATAGTGTAGTGTAGTATTGTAGTGTAGTATTGTAGTGAAGTATTGTAATGTAGTATTGTAGTGTAGTACTGTAGTGCATTGTAGTATTGTAGTGTAGTACTGTAGTGTAGTATTGTAGTGCAATAGTGTAGTGTAGTATTGTAGTGTAGTACTGTAATGTAGTATTGTAGTGCAGTATTGTAGTGTAGTATTGTAGTGTAGTATTGTAGTGCAGTATTGTAGTGTAGTATTGTAGTGCAATAGTGTAGTGTAGTATTGTAGTGTAGTATTGTAGTGAAGTATTGTAATGTAGTATTGTAGTGTAGTACTGTAGTGCATTGTAGTATTGTAGTGTAGTACTGTAGTGTAGTATTGTAGTGCAATAGTGTAGTGTAGTATTGTAGTGTAGTACTGTAATGTAGTATTGTAGTGCAGTATTGTAGTGTAGTATTGTAGTGTAGTATTGTAGTGTAGTATTGTAGTGTAGTACTGTAGTGTAGTATTGTAGTGCAATAGTGTAGTGTAGTATTGTAGTGTAGTACTGTAATGTAGTATTGTAGTGCAGTATTGTAGTGTAGTATTGTAGTGTAGTACTGTAGTGTAGTACTGTAGTGTAGTACTGTAGTGTAGTATTGTAGTGTAGTATTGTAGTGTAGTAATGTAGTGTAGTATTGTAGTGTAGTACTGTATTGTAGTATTGTAGTGTAGTATTGTAGCGTAGTATTGTAGCGTAGTATTGTAGTGTAGTATTGTAGTGTAGTATTGTAGTGTAGTATTGTAGTGTAGTATTGTAGTGTAGTATTGTAGTGTAGTATTGTAGTGTAGTATTGTAGTATTGTAGTGTAGTATTGTAGTGTAGTATTGTAGTGTAGTATTGTAGTGTAGTATTGTATTGTAGTATTGTAGTGTAGTATTGTAGCGTAGTATTGTAGCGTAGTATTGTAGTGTAGTGTAGTATTGTAGTGTAGTATTGTAGTGTAGTATTGTAGTGTAGTATTGTAGTGTAGTATTGTAGTGTAGTATTGTAGTGTAGTATTGTAGTGTAGTATTGTAGTATTGTAGTGTAGTATTGTAGTGTAGTATTGTAGTGTTGTATTGTAGTGTAGTATTGTAGTATTGTAGTGTAGTATTGTAGTGTAGTATTGTAGTGTTGTATTGTAGTGTAGTAGTGTAGTATTGTAGTGTAGTACTGTAGTGTAGTATTGTAGTGTAGTACTGTAGTGTAGTATTGTAGTGTAGTATTGTAGTGTAGTATTGTAGTGTAGTATTGTAGTGTAGTATTGTAGTGTAGTATTGTAAGGTAGTAGTGTAGTATTGTAGTGTAGTATTGTAGTATTGTAGTGTAGTATTGTAGTGTAGTATTGTAGTGTAGTATTGTAGTGTAGTATTGTAGTGTAGTATTGTAGTGTAGTATTGTAGTGCAGTATTGTAGTGTAGTATTGTAGTGTAGTAATGTAGTGTAGTATTGTAGTGTAGTGTAGTAGTCTAGTATTGTAGTGTAGTATTGTAGTGTAGTATTGTAGTGTAGTATTGTAGTGTAGTATTGTAGTGTAGTATTGTAGTGTAGTATTGTAGTGTAGTATTGTAGTATTGTAGTGTAGTATTGTAGTGTAGTATTGTAGTGTAGTAATGTAGTGCAGTATTGTAGTGTAGTATTGTAGTGTAGTAGTGTAGTATTGTAGTGTAGTATTGTAGTGTAGTATTGTAGTGTAGTATTGTAGTGTAGTATTGTAGTGTAGTATTGTAGTGCAGTATTGTAGTGTAGTATTGTAGTGTAGTAATGTAGTGTAGTATTGTAGTGTAGTATTGTAGTGTAGTATTGTAGTGTAGTAATGTAGTGTAGTATTGTAGTGTAGTAGTGTAGTATTCTAGTGTAGTATTGTAGTATTGTAGTGTAGTATTGTAGTGTAGTGTAGTAGTCTAGTATTGTAGTGTAGTATTGTAGTGTAGTATTGTAGTGTAGTAATGTAGTGTAGTAATGTAGTGTAGTATTGTAGTGTAGTGTAGTAGTCTAGTATTGTAGTGTAGTATTGTAGTGTAGTATTGTAGTGTAGTAATGTAGTGTAGTATTGTAGTGTAGTATTGTAGTGTAGTATTGTAGTGTAGTATTGTAGTGCAGTATTGTAGTGTAGTATTGTAGTGTAGTAATGTAGTGTAGTATTGTAGTGTAGTAGTCTAGTATTGTAGTGTAGTATTGTAGTGTAGTATTGTAGTGCATTATTGTAGTCTAGTATTGTAGTGTAGTATTGTAGTGTAGTATTGTAGTGTAGTATTGTAGTGTAGTATTGTAGTGTAGTATTGTAGTGTAGTATTGTAGTGTAGTATTGTAGTGTAGTATTGTAGTGTAGTATTGTAGTGTAGTATTGTAGTGTAGTATTGTAGTGTAGTATTGTAGTGTAGTATTGTAGTGTAGTATTGTAGTGTAGTATTGTAGTGTAGTGTAGTATTGTAGTGCAGTATTGTAGTGTAGTATTGTAGTGCAGTATTGTAGTGCAGTATTGTAGTGCAGTATTGTAGTCTAGTATTGTAGTGTAGTATTGTAGTGTAGTATTGTAGTGTAGTATTGTAGTGTAGTATTGTAGTGTAGTATTGTAGTGTAGTATTGTAGTGTAGTATTGTAGTGTAGTATTGTAGTGTAGTGTAGTATTGTAGTGTAGTATTGTAGTGTAGTACTGTAGTGTAGTACTGTAGTGTAGTACTGTAGTGTAGTATTGTAGTGTAGTATTGTAGTGTAGTAGTGTAGTATTGTAGTGTAGTATTGTAGTATTGTAGCATAGTATTGTAGTGTAGTACTGTAGTGTAGTATTGTAGTGTAGTATTGTAGTGTAGTACTGTAGTGTAGTATTGTAGTGTAGTATTGTAGTGTAGTATTGTAGTGTAGTATTGTAGTGTAGTAATGTAGTGTAGTATTGTAGTGTAGTATTGTAGTGTAGTATTGTAGTGTAGTACTGTAGTGTAGTATTGTAGTGTAGTATTGTAGTGTAGTATTGTAGTGTAGTATTGTAGTGTAGTAATGTAGTGTAGTATTGTAGTGTAGTAATGTAGTGTAGTATTGTAGTGTAGTATTGTAGTGTAGTATTGTAGTGTAGTATTGTAGTGTAGTAATGTAGTGTAGTATTGTAGTGTAGTAATGTAGTGTAGTATTGTAGTGTAGTATTGTAGTGTAGTATTGTAGTGCAGTATTGTAGCGTAGTATTGTAGCGTAGTATTGTAGTGCAGTAAGTTCCTATTGGCTCTGAGTATTCAACAGCAGAATAAAGTTTCGTCTTATTAATCTATTATTGTAGTTGTCTCCTCGGTTCAAGTCTGATAATTTTGTACCTTAAATATTTAGCTAGTTTTCATACAAAACTTTATGAATATTACATTTAAGAGCTCACTCTTGGCTTCAAAAGACAGCTTTCTTTTTCTAAACAGGTTCATTTTGCTAATAGCTGCAATTTTTCCCATAGCTCCCTTCCCCCCCCCCCATTACATAGCTACTGAGAAGATAACTCCAATAGATATTTGACTGCTGATGCAGCTTGCTCGAGGTAGACCTATCAAACGCAGAGTAAATTTTAATATTTGTACAAAGACACTTTGCTCCACGTATGAGCCAGTATTTACTTCTCGATCAGCTCCAACCACAAGCTTCCCTTTTACAAAATGGAGTCATATCTCGTGATAATAACGAGGGACAGTACCTATAACAAAAATCGGCTACACAATTAATCAGACAATGCACAGATTCTATAACTCTCAGATATGCAAGTATCTGCTGTGTTTAGGGGCAGCTCATTTGGTCACATCAACATCCTGGTAGGTGAGGCATATTCAGTATATTAATTGGTAACATTTTTATCAAGTTTTTACTTTTTACAAACAGCAGAAAACTTATGTTTACGATCTACTGTTAGCTTATGGCTTCTGCTTTGTATAACTTATATATTGTAGCCAGTGCAAATGGACTTTTCAATTTTTTTTCAGATCAGCCTAGAGACTTTAAAAATCATGTTATGGCATAGAATCATATCTTGCCGTCACAATAGTGGTAAAACTTTTTGTCTCTCAATGATAGTTACTGAGAAAATGAATTTTAAAAATGACTCTCTCTGCACCAAAATTACTTTGTTTCATGTACGCGCAGAGTAGAGTTATTTATTATTGATACATTTGAGTGAAATCCGTGACGCGTGACCAAGCATCCGCTATTAATTAGCGGCTAGTTACTAATTACTTCATTGTAATATATAAAAAAAAATTACGTTTTTATTTGGCGAGGGAATTATTAAATTTATTTTCGTACCTCCAGATATAAATGATCTACAACAAGTAGTATATCAACAGGTCGGTAATTTGATAGGCTAGTGATATAAAATGGACTAAAATCATGAGGGCCAACGGCGCAGTAGGAAATTTCCGGTTTACAATGTGATTTCCAAACAATTTTTCCCAAAGCTACAGAGATGTAAGAAGTACAGTGATTGGTTAATCTGGTCCGGACTAGTGTATCCTATTAAACCATTTTAAAATTTTGTTTCTAGCAGCCTGTGTTCCCAAGTAATTAAAAATTTAGTAATTCCCCGAATATTTGGAAACTGAAAAAAACCGGGTGATACAAATATTTATATCAATGCATATGACTGACGCATGACGTCATATTTCGTGATCAATTTGTGGACGCTATATATTGTTGACAATCCTTTGTGAGCCCCTTCTTGTCAGCATTGTTAAATGATGGCCCTATTACCACATACAAAATTACAAAGAATGGGTATAAAAACCAGGAGTTTATGATTACTGATAACATAATCATGTAATTGATGCATCGAGTAAAATGTTATTTTTGTTTCACGTTTTGTAGAGTTGTTTACTTTATTACTAGATACATGTATATGAGACTATCTACACATATAATATTCAAAGTTGGTTTGATATTTGGCTTCAAACTTGCCCATTAAATTTTTGTTTTCTACAAAACCATAACTGTCTATTACGTTTTTTAGATTACTGCGAGTGTTAATCATTAATATTCAACATATTTTTTTAGATCTGTGTAAAACTAAAATTAACAATTGTTAACCAGCATATTTAAAAAAGATTTGTTTGTTGAAAACAAAAACTTTCTTAACAGAACTGCTGCTGGTAACTCAAAAATTAACTAAAAAAACTATTGAACTTGATTGGTTACTCACAGCTGAGGTAAGACCAGCATCTACTTTCTACTAGTTATTCGAACCGTAGCAACTTGTGTATGTGCAAGCTTCTGTCAGATACTGCAGTTAGTCTGGCTTTTAGCGGCTGCAACAAAAAAGCCATCAAAAAGCAGCTTCAAGCAAAAAGCACAATAACTATATTACAAAGCATTAAATAAATAAACCTGTCATATTATGTGTGACATCTAACAGTTTCTAGATGAATACACACAAAAAGCTCAATATCGTCTTACATTTTGTACTTCAAACATAATCGGTTTTTTGTTTCTATTGTCATTTATTTTGTGTCTTTTCAGGTTTGTTCATCGGTTGCCACCACTCTCTGTGGGGCCTAGGTTGTTTTGTGACAATATACCTGCACTGTCCAGCTCGCAGAGAAGACTGTGTGAGCAGTATCCAGATCTGACAGCGGAGCTTGCTACTGGACTAAGGTTGGCTGTTGATGAATGTCAACACCAGTTCCGCAAACACAGATGGAACTGTAGTACATTCCAGAACCAAAGAGATACTCTGCTCTTCACTAACTTCCTTCAAACTGGTCAGTATTTGTAAAACTTTCAAGTGATAATTTTTTTCTGTTATCAAACTTTTTAAAATGACAAATACAAGATTTTTTGAGCTGATCACATTCAACAGTTTGATTACAGTTTAGTTCAGCTGATTTCACTTCTATTACATTTTTTGTTTTAAAAAATCAGCAATTCACGGATTGTTCAAATTTTTTTGGGACTTAGTTTAAAATTAAAATTGAATTAGAAATACAGATGCTAAGACCTTCAATACAAGTTTTATTGCTTCCTTTAATACTTTAGCTTATTAATTATTTTTCCAAGAATAATTTAATAATTACGAGATTTCATTCATAAATTCACAGTTTCAAACCGACTAGTGTTTCAAGCACTAGTAGTATTGTCTGTTATATTTAGTCTTCTGCTACAATAAGCAGTTACTTCATGTTTCTATTGATGTTTGCTTAGCTCTTCCCCACCATGCCACTTCACTCCCTGTATTTGCTGAACATGTTATTTTCCTTGAGTTGATCTGAAACGCTGAGGATCAGCCATGAACTGGCCTAGGCTAATATTGAGTTAGTGTTTACTAAAATAATACACAGAAGTCTCAAGTACGAACGAGTGCATTAAACGTTTTAAATTTCATCATCAGATTTTAAATTTCACAACCGATAGTTAACACGAGCATCACCATTCGTAACAAAGTTTTTAAAACAGTTTGCTCCTGCGATTTCTTATCACATACAAATACATTTGTAGAACTGATGTACTTTCTCATGAAACATGAAAGTATTTTAAATGTTTATAAAAGTAGAAAAGTATTCATTAACAAAAAACAATATCCAGTAAGGGACAACAAAGAAAGCAGAATATTCTGATAGCCATGTTACAACAACACTTCATGTTGCAGGCAGCAAAGAGGTGGCCTTTATACACGCTGTCACATCTACAGCAGTTGTCTACTCATTAGCCAATGCCTGCAGAGAAGGCTCGTTAGAAAACTGTGCCTGTGAGCCTGGGAATACTAGAGGAATGAGTGAGGATTCAGCCGGAAAGTTTGAGTGGTCCGGTTGTAACAATTACATAAAGTTTGCTCTAAAGTTTACAAGACTATTCATAGACGCTAAAGATTCACAAACGAGGGATGTCAGAGGCCTCATGAATCTACACAATAACAACCTTGGTAGAAGGGTAAGTTGAGATACATCGTTATATTGAAGTAGATTTTTATAGACTTAATGAACACAAAGATCCCTCTGACAACTGCAGAGTGTCGACAAACCTTTCAACAAGTCTGGTACTGCCAGAGCCATTTCAATAAACAGGAATTAACCATGCCGGCCATGCATTCAACAAAAGCAACAAAAGATCTACTATAGCCTGAGGACCCAAAATAGTCTCAGATGATACAGAAGCCTGGATCCACAACATACCTAACCACAGAATTATCTAAACCTTGGATCGCAAGCTATATAAGACTAGGAATCTGGCACAGGAAGCTGATGGTGCAATACCTAGCATGACTAAACATTATTGGCCCTAAACTCCGCCTCCTACTTTTGGGTGCCTATTCTATTTAACCCTATTTACTGCATTTTATTGCTTGTTATATTTATCCTTGTTATTCATTCGGGTACTTATGTTCTACTTATGTGTGATTGGTTACATACATATACATTCACTTCCTGTGCCTCAGCCTATAAAAAGCAGAGATTGTTTTAGTCTATAAGCTTTATACTGGAACAGGGTTCTACTTATGGTTATACCAAGTTAGTGAGATACCGTAGCACTGCTATTTTACACGAGCGTTGTAAAATAATAAATGTCTAGTAAGCTGCAGCGCTGAGTGTTGAGTCTGAGCCATGGGCTTACAATAGCTGTGGAGTTGAGCGAGACACCTCCATAGCATAGTTGGTTAACCAACCTCTGGAAGGGAGAGGTCGAGTTGGTAGTTTTCAACGGATCCCCCAGAAATCCACTACAATTTCATTGTGATAATGTGAAAAGTGACTCGTTCCTCTGCTAATCATGGGTTACAACTCCTAGGTGGGACAACTCCTAGGTGGGACAACTCCTAGGTGGGACAACTCCTAGGTGGGACAATTTTCTTGAAGTGAAATACAATTTCCTTTTTTAAAACTGCCAGACTCCTTTAAAACCACTGGAATTTATATATTTTTTTTCTTAAAATCTTCTGCGACCTTCACCTTACGTTTTTACTGCGGAAGAACAAGAGTTTGAATGGCTAAGGTCGGCACTGCTTTCACACTCTTCTTGCTTGGATAGATTTAGTTTGCTCTCTAAAGTGCCTTTTTCATCACATCTCATATGTGACACGCATTCATCGACCAATTGATTTTCTGAACTGAAAAATTAGTTATCGACTGACTTTACAATCTATACAATCACTTCTTCTAAACTATCAATCCCAGTTAATATCCTTTTTTTCACAAGCCAACGTAACAAGTTTCATTTGCCCATTTATTTTCTTGCGAGTTGACAAAAAAATATGTAAACTTATTAACACGATTAAACAAAAACTTATTTTATGGCTAGTAGAACTTCAGGAATGACTCATGATTTTCCAAACACGTACACATTGGTGCACACCACGTACACATTGGTGCACACCACGTACACATTGGTGCACACCACGTACACATTGGTGCATACCACGTACACATTGGTGCATACCACGTACACATTGGTGCATACCACATACACATTGGTGCACACCACGTACACATTGGTGCATACCATGTACACACTGGTGCATACCACATACACACTGGTGCATACCACGTACACATTGGTGCATACCACATACACATTGGTGCATACCACATACACATTGGTGCATACCACATACACACTGGTGCATACCATTTACACACTGGTGCATACCACGTACACACTGGTGCATATCATGTACACACTGGTGCATACCACATACACACTGGTGCATACCATGTACACACTGGTGCATACCATGTACACATTGGTGCATACCACGTACACATTGGTGCATACCATGTACACACTGGTGCATACCATGTACACATTGGTGCATACCACATACACATTGGTGCATACCACGTACACATTGGTGCATACCACGTACACATTGGTGCATACCATGTACACACTGGTGCATACCATGTACACATTGGTGCATACCACATACACATTGGTGCATACCACGTACACATTGGTGCATATCATGTACACACTGGTGCATACCACATACACACTGGTGCATACCATGTACACACTGGTGCATACCATGTACACATTGGTGCATACCACGTACACATTGGTGCATACCATGTACACACTGGTGCATACCATGTACACATTGGTGCATACCACATACACATTGGTGCATACCACGTACACATTGGTGCATACCACGTACACATTGGTGCATACCACATACACATTGGTGCATACCACGTACACATTGGTGCATACCACGTACACACTGGTGCATATCATGTACACACTGGTGCATACCACATACACACTGGTGCATACCATGTACACACTGGTGCATACCATGTACACATTGGTGCATACCACGTACACATTGGTGCATACCATGTACACACTGGTGCATACCATGTACACATTGGTGCATACCACATACACACTGGTGCATACCATGTACACACTGGTGCATACCACATACACACTGGTGCATACCACGTACACATTGGTGCATACCATGTACACATTGGTGCATACCATGTACACACTGGTGCATACCATGTACACATTGGTGCATACCACATACACACTGGTGCATACCACGTACACATTGGTGCATACCATGTACACACTGGTGCATACCATGTACACATTGGTGCATACCACGTACACATTGGTGCATACCACGTACACATTGGTGCATACCATGTACACACTGGTGCATACCACGTACACACTGGTGCATACCATGTACACATTGGTGCATACCACATACACACTGGTGCATACCACGTACACATTGGTGCATACCATGTACACACTGGTGCATACCACGTACACATTGGTGCATACCACATACACACTGGTGCATACCACGTACACACTGGTGCATACCATGTACACACTGGTGCATACCATGTACACATTGGTGCATACCACCACCAAATATATTAGTGATGCTCTATGCAGGCTGTGAGCAAACACCTCGAGTTGAAGTGTAAATGTCACGGAGTGAGTGGATCGTGTAGCGTTAGATCATGCTGGAAGTCAATGCAAGAGTTTGCAGTGATGGGAGATTTCCTCAAGGCCAGATATAACAGAGCAGTCGAGGTGGGAATCAACCAGGAGCCAATTGGCCAGCTCGTCTTGAACATGCCAAACAAGAAAGTTAAAAAAGGGGACATGGTTTATATGGAGAAGTCCCCAGACTATTGTGTGTATAATCCTAAAGCAGGTACGTTGAACTTGGCTTCTACTCAACAGCGTAGGTTTATGTGCATGCCTTCGAATGTTACAAAAACCGCAGTAGTTGTCTTCTCTAACAAAGACAACTCCAAATACAATCTTTGGTTTCTAACAGAAAATAACTCCTTTGTAAAAAAGTAGCTGCAGTTGTATTTAAAAAACTCGCTGATCAGAATAAGAGCTTTCTGTCTCCTAAAAACTGTTTGTTGTCATCTCTAGCACCACTTTCTCCGTTTACATTACTACAATGTGATGTTTTCTTTTCCTTCAATGTCTTATTAAATGTTTGTAACCTTGAAAGACAAAGCTGAAGGTTTGACATCGTTATGTTAAATAACGCTTGGCTGGTAACAGTTTTTGCCAAGTTACGATGTTTTGTGAAAGTGACACTCTAAAGCTGAGTGTTGTAATTTACTCAATGAGTCCATTTACTGGCGTTACTGAAAGTTTGCCAGTACGACGATGTTACAACAAGTTATGTTACAAGCTTTTCAGTGCAAATTTTTGCAATTAAAATCTAGAAAATAAAACTTGACATTTTTCATTTGGTTCCTCAGAATCAATGGCAGAAGATGCACATCGTTAGCGGGAGCAGGAGCATGGGTTCGAATCCCATCCTCGTCGCCAATGTACTTCTGTTATGTTTCTGTATAACTAGAAGTAGACTAATTCAATTTGTTGCTGAATTCAATGAGTCAGTTCCAGTGTTTGAATGAAGGTTTATTAGTAACTTTATAAAAGACTGATTATTCCAGGCAAAGGCATTTCTTTTATAGTCAATGCTTGTAGCTATGTCTAGTTTCATATAAGAAAAGCAGAAACAAAAGCAGTTACATAGCTAAGGGAAAGAAACAAGTAGAAAAGCCTTTAGCTTATAATAATATTGTGGCTTTATATGAATGTCCATGTGACATCATAACAGGAAACAATATTTGATACAAAATTGTCATATTCATTTTGATAAATGGGAAACATAGCACATGAATTAACAGCCAGTTTGTCGTTTAATGTTTAGACTGTGTACCACAATAACATCACTGTAGACTTTGTAGCACAATAACATCACTGTAGACTGTGTACCACAATAACATCACTGTAGACTGTGCACTACAATAAGATCACTGCTTGTAGGTACACTGGGCACGAGGGGTAGACTATGTAGCACCACTAGCAATGCTAGAGATGATGAAGCCTGCAAAAGCATGTGCTGTGGTAGAGGACACAACTCCAGAATAGTGCAAGAGAGGAGCAAATGTGACTGTCAATTCCAGTGGTGTTGTTTTGTTGAATGCCGAATGTGTGGAGTTACTAAAACTGAGAATACTTGTAACGAATAAATAAAATCTAATTACCTGTTTGATATCTAAAATAAACTTGGTGGAAATAAAAGTATGCGCTGGTTGTATAAAGCATACTTGGTGTAAAACACTGAATGGCTGTTGGTAGTATGAGTCGAGCGGTATATGTTAGAGCTGTTGGTAGCATGAGTCAAGCGGTATATGTTAGAGCTGTTGGTAGTATGAGTCAAGCGGTATATGTTAGAGCTGTTGGTAGTATGAGTCGAGCGGTATATGTTAGAGCTGTTGGTAGTATGAGTCAAGCGATATATGTTAGAGCTGTTGGTAGCATGAGTCAAGCGGTATATGTTAGAGCTGTTGGTAGTATGAGTCAAGCGGTATATGTTAGAGCTGTTGGTAGTATGAGTCAAGCGGTATGTGTTAGAGCTGTTGGTAGTATGAGTTGAGCGGTATATGTTAGAGCTGTTGGTAGTATGAGTCAAGCGGTATATGTTAGAGCTGTTGGTAGTATGAGTCGAGCGGTATATGTTAGAGCTGTTGGTAGTATGAGTCAAGCGGTATATGTTAGAGCTGTTGGTAGTATGAGTCGAGCGGTATATGTTAGAGCTGTTGGTAGTATGAGTCAAGCGGTATATGTAGAGATTTAACCAACTTTGGATCACAACATTAACCTGTACAAGAATGGTTTGTACATGTTGCAGAAAATTTTCGCTATTCATTTCATATCAGTAAAAACAACACATACAAATGCGTCAAAAGCTAATACTTCCCACAATGCTATAAATTCCCATTCACCCAGTTGGCTTCATTAACCACTTGATTATACTCGATGGATGAAAAAATATAATTGATCACACATCCTAAATATTGCTATTGGCGACTCCAATTATATCAACACTGCAGTACAGGTACACACAGGCTATCCATAACTTGTCCAGCAGTCTTCCCTGTGCCTTGTGTATGTAAGTGGAGGCAACTACATACCTGGATTACTCAGTTAACTCTGATACTTTTAAAGATATCTAACAACAATCCAACTTGCAGTAATAACACAGATTGGGTCGAGAGATAGTGATTATGAGATAAGCGGAAACAAATTTAATGAAACATTAGGGCACAGAGTGCCCACAACAACACTTACTTAAAGCCTAATATTTAGCTGGTGCCCACTAAATATTAGACTTTGACACTAAATGGGCCGTAGCTATCCTTGCGTATGTAGAATGAAGTGGAACACACTCTATGATATTACTTTGTAATGTAGCGTTTAGGCAAGCTTGTTTTCTGCTGATGTAAATGTATTCACTCGAAAGAATATCACATTAGGAGTTGTTTCCTCAATCTCAAACTGAACTATCTTGAGAACATAACTCCAACAATCCTTCCCAGTTTAAATATTATTAATAGATCTTTATAGTCGGTCTACGCAGAGCTATTGAACAGACAAGATTTTTCTCAAAACACCGTTTCACATATTTTAGTATTATTAAATCTGCTAGCATGAAATTCATACAGATATACAACAACCTTACCTGCTCCTACAGCTATCCATGAGTCAGTGTACATAGGCGAGTAGGATATAGAGACAACGGTGTCTACAGACACATGAACTCAAGTATAGAATAACCTACCTGGGGTTGTAGTTTGCATCCGCAGGAGCTAATACCTAACTGCAGATGATAACTACTACATAGACACTTAACCAGAGACTAACATTATTCATGGCTAGACCAGAACCTAAGTCTATACGACACATGGAGACGTTGATCTGAGGGAATACCGCCCACAATAAGCGTACAAGGTGAGATAATAATTCCCAACATTTCTGTTCAAATCACAGCCCAGGCTGTCACTTTGTAAAACAGCAGCAATTCTCATACCATTTGAATTTAACCTACTCGCATGACTACCTGTCTCACAAGGACTACGCACTGCCAAAGATTATATTATATATAATATACATTATACTATATATATTATATACAATATAATATATATTATATATAGTATAATATATATTATATTATATATATCATGATACATAACTCACAGCATATTTAAGAGCAATACGCCGACTTTCCAAAAGTCATTAAAATTTTGTCTGCTGGCAAGCATGTTTATCATACATAACTAATGACATTGGAAAAGTGGGAGTTACTTCCCCTTTAACCTTTGTGTCATTGAGTTACACATTGTAGTATAAACTATCATTGATACAACTACATACATTGATTAGATAAGCAATATATCTATGGTAACCCCTAGAAACAGACCACAACAACTCTCATGGATGTCTAAAAGATTTATTTAGGCAACAAAAGAACATCAACTCATACTGTGAAGTTTTTCCTTTTTTAAATAAGACAAACAGTGAGACTAAAAACAATAAAACAAACATGAAAGACTAGCACTAGCCAGGGATAGAGAAGAGAACAGGTGATGCCAGTAGCGTATAACTGGATGGTACATTAGGGGTTACACCTGAGACATGTAATGTAAGACACCCACTGGTAGAATAGAGTCTATCTTCTCTAAGGCTATCCGTAGTGGATCGCTCACAGTCAGCAGTATCTGTAATGTAAGAGCTGAGGCTACACAAAAAAACATCTTAATTACCCGCTGCAAGCGCGTGAATGAGCTTGTCCTTGTATTAGCATAAATATTGGAAGTTGTCTCCACAAAACAAAGCATAACTGACGAGTGATATAAAGTACACACTCACACAATGTTATATCATACTACTTGATGTGGTTGACAGTAGGACAAACAAATAGATCTATTAAACTATCTCCTATATGATGATTACAATCAACTTTTGAGAAATCAGGTTAAAACATCTACAAGTGCATGAAGAGACAAGAATAGAGAATGTCCAGTGCAATATTAGCGGCCAATAAAGGATGAATGACTTGAGCAGACAAGCTATGACAGAGAAGTTTGTATGAACTTACAGCCCTCATTATATCAGCCATCTTTTCTGGGTATTTGTGAGTCATAATAGCCATGAGAGCGGTGACAGAGCACAGACCGGCTGTGAAGAGTATAAAAAATGGCAGCTCTTTCTTTGGGTAGACAGACACTTCATGGAAAGCTAAACAGACAAATAATTGCAAGTAGTGCGTAGTACTGACACAACTATACATAGTACTGACACAACAACATATAATACTGAGACAATTACATATCGTACTGACACAACTACATATAACATTGAGATAACTACATACAGTACTGACACAACTACATATAGTACTGACACAACTACACATAGTACTGACACAACTACATATAGTATTGACACAACTACACATAGTACTGACACAACTACACATAGTACTGACACAACTACATACAGTACTGACACAACTACATATAGTACTGACACAACTACAAATAGTACTGACACAACTACATATAGTATTGACACAACTACACATAGTACTGACACAACTACATATAGTATTGACACAACTACATATAGTACTGACAACCACAGATAACACTGAGACAACTACATATAATACTGAAACAACTATGTATAACACTGAGACAGCTACATATAGTACTAACACAACATATAGTACTGACACGACTATGTATAACACTGAGACAACTACATGTAGCACTGACACAAGTACATACAGTACTAACACAACTACATATAATACTGACACAACTGCATATAGTACTGACACAATTACATACAACACTGAGACCATTACATATAGTACTGACACAACTATGTATAACACTGAGACAACTACATGTAGTACTGACACATCTACATATAGTACTGACACAACTACATATAATACTAACACAACTACATATAGTACTGACGCAACTACATATAATACTGACAAAACTACATATAGTACTAACACAACTACATATAGTACTGACACAACTACATATAGTACTGACACAACTATGTATAACACTGAGACAACTACATATAACACTGAGACAACTACATATAGTACTGACACAACTACGTACATACATAGAGACTAAATGCTCACGTGGTAATATTTCCTTGTCCATATTCTCAATGACTGAAGGATAAGGATAAAATATCTGCCCACTTTCCAGAGGGTTGGGTAATGCACGAAATGCTAAAACAGTAACATGAAATGTAATCTACAGACTTATTGCCCTCCCAGGTACAGTAAGATGTAATCTACACACTTATTGCCCTCCCATGTACAGTAAGATGTAATCTACAGACCTACTGCCCTCCCAGGTACAGTAAGATGTAATCTACAGACTTACTGCCCTCCCAGGTACAATAAAATGTAATCTACAGACTTACTGCCCTCCCAGGTACAATAAGATGTAATCTACAGACTTACTGCCCTCCCAGGTACAATAAAATGTAATCTACAGACTTTCTGCCCTCCCAGGTACAATAAAATGTAATCTACACACTTACTGCCCTCCCAGGTACAGTAAGATGTAATCTACAGACTTACTGCCCTCCCAGGTACAGTAAGATGTAATCTACAGACTTACTGCCCTCCCAGGTACAGTAAGATGTAATCTACAGACTTACTGCCCTCCCAGGTACAATAAGATGTAATCTACAGACGTACTGCCCTCCCATGTACAATAAGATGTAATCTACAGACTTACTGCCCTCCCAGGTACAGTAAGATGTAATCTACAGACTTTCTGCCCTCCCATGTACAATAAGATGTAATCATGGATGAAGTATAACAGGATTGCCAGCTACGGCCGTTCAATATAGCTTTGACCACGATGCAAGTGAGGCCGTTTATGGGAGTCGCCATGACAGTGATATTTATCCAGTGTCCGGTACGTACATTGTCTCTTGTGGAAGCAGTGCGCAGCTGTCTTCTCATTAAAAAAGACAACTACGCCACTCCACGGGAAAACAGTGCCGTGTTTCCGGTACATTCTCATTATTGGGCGTTTAAAAAAGTGCGGTGCTTGCTATAAAAAGATTTTAAGAAAACTTGCGGCCCCTTACTATAGCGTATGTCACGACTACCTTGTAAAAGTTGCGCAGGTCGGTCTACATCCAGTACCAACTTTGCCATTCAAATTGCCTCACCTGATTGGGCGCAGCTGGCAATCCGATTATAGTTCATCTATGGATGTAATCTACAGACTTACTGCCCTCCCAGGTACAGTAAAGGAGCGGCCACACGGAGTAATATTTCCACGATTCGTGGGAATTTCCACGACTTAATTCGCACGAATGGGGAATTCTCACGAAATCGCGCATCGTGGTTTGTTAACCGTGCACGATTCGTGTAATGTGAAAATTTGCGCGATGGTTCATTTGATTGGCTGACTGAGATCGGAATGAGGTCAAGGTCAATTTTAGAAAGAGCATTCAGTCAAATTTGTTCATGCCTCCACTCGTTGGCCTCTGCTAAGTGATGATGGATGATAATTGTTAATTATAAATAACGAATATTATTATTTTAATTAATATTATTATTAATTAATTATTATTAATTAATTATTAACTATTATCATTTTATTTATAATAATAGTAACTAATAATAATAACAATGATTATTAATGAATATTTAATTATTATCCTTGAAGTAATTCATTATTGTTATCGTGTGCATTATTATTCTTGTTTATCATTATTATTTACTACACAGGAAACTGCTTAATAATCACAAAGCTAGGATTGCTAAAATTTACCTTGTTTTCTCATTGGCTGGCTACAATTTACAGGCGCAAAATGATTCGTACGATATTGGAAGAAGACAACCCCGCGTGGCAGGTAATGATTCGTACGAATTTTTATTTGCACGAATTCGTGGAAGTTTGCACGATCGTGTGGCCCCAGCTTAAGATGTAATCTACAGACTTGCTGCCCTCCCAGGTACAGTAAGATGTAATCTACAGACTTACTGCCCTCCCATGTACAGTAAGATGTAATCTACAGACTTACTGCCCTCCCACGTACAGTAAGATGTAATCTACAGACTTATTGCCCTCCCAGGTACAGTAAGATGTAATCTACAGACTTACTGCCCTCCCAGGTACAATAAGATGTAATCTACAGACTTACTGCCCTCCCAGGTATAGTAAGATGTAATCTACAGACTTACTGCCCTCCCAGGTACAGTAAGATGTAATCTACAGACTTACTGCCCTCCCATGTACAATAAGATGTAATCTACAGACTTACTGCCCTCCCAGGTACAGTAAGATGTAATCTACAGACTTACTGCCCTCCCATGTACAATAAGATGTAATCTACAGACTTACTGCCCTCCCAGGTACAATAAGATGTAATTTACAGACTTACTGCCCTCCCATGTACAATAAAATGTAATCTACACACTTGCTGCCCTCCCAGGTACAGTAAGATGTAATCTACAGACTTACTGCCCTCCCATGTACAATAAGATGTAATCTACAGACTTACTGCCCTCCCATGTACAGTAAGATGTAATCTACAGACTTACTGCTCTCCCATGTACAATAAGATGTAATCTACACACTTGCTGCCCTCCCAGGTACAATAAGATGTAATCTACACACTTACTGCCCTCCCATGTACAGTAAGATGTAATCTACAGACTTACTGCCCTCCCAGGTACAGTAAGATGTAATCTACAGACTTACTGCCCTCCCAGGTACAGTAAGATGTAATCTACAGACTTACTGCCCTCCCAGGTACAGTAAGATGTAATCTACAGACTTACTGCCCTCCCATGTACAATAAGATGTAATCTACAGACTTACTGCCCTCCCATGTACAGTAAGATGTAATCTACAGACTTACTGCTCTCCCATGTACAATAAGATGTAATCTACAGACTTACTGCCCTCCCAGGTACAATGAAGTAGATTCAGAGCTCCCTCTACCCTCATCCAATGTTTCAGGTGGAAGAAAGAATAAGCTATAGCCTCAGAGTCGCCCCTTTTTAGAATATGTTCCGGGGGCAGTACCAAAGGCTTCATCTCCAGTAGATATTTAGGTACATGAGGATTAAACTCCACAGCTCTATGTATTGCTTCGACGGCAGCCATTTCTGCCGTGCTTAGGCCGCGTTTCGAAGCTATATCTGGTGAAAATCTACAAGCGAAAAACTTTTGGATAAAAAATGAGTCTTGTCCAAATTTGGTATGAATGGTTAACCAAAATATAGACAGTGATCTTTATTTTAAAATGACAAAAGTAAGTGGGGTCCTCATACCAACCGCACTAGAAGGTCAACTTACTTTTCTGCGACGGAACGAGCCTTGAGCAACGCAACTGAGTAACAAATGCACGCTGACTTTGGTAGGTTGATGTCGTCGTATTTAGTGAGCACTGTTTGCACATCCGGGTACTGCTGCAGCTCTAGCAATGCTTCTATTAGATTCTCATGCATGTTAAATGGAGATACTGGAAAATCTTTGACCAACTAAAAACAATAAATAACTGGGTATCGCACCAAGAAATACAATGTAGATGAGGGAGATATAATACAGAATCACAAAATACTGCCCTCTCAAATAGCCTGATGAATCAATCAAATGACAAGCCAGACCAAAAGACATCTTAGACTAAGGGATTCATTAATGCTGCAGAACTTGAGCAAATGTTTCTGCATATTCCTGAATGATAAGAAATGAAATGACAAACCTCTCTGAATAGTTTAACTGCCTCTTTTACTTTGTTTAACCGTCTCAGACACATGGCCAGCCGTCTCTTAGCATACACATAGATGTTGCTATCCCGCTCTGTATGATATAACATACTACAGATGATGTACATATGAGAGTTCACACGCTTGAACAATTACATAATCACCCAACGCACAGCTGCCAACAACATATTTACGTCAGCGGGTTATCGATTAGTCAGGCAATTCAATTTTTTATGCTTCACGAGTCAAAGATTTCTTCGAACGCAGCTTTAAATTACGTATATGACCATAAATTAGCCAATTTTTCTTTTCATTGATGCTAGAAATTATGAACTATTACTATTTCTTGCTTAAAATTTTCGGTCATATAATATTTAATGAAAGTCTGGCAATTACTAGTCTAATGGCCAAGCCAACTTGTGCGAGTTTTGTGGCACTCCACTATCAAACATCCTCACTGCCTCGAAAAAAACCTTAGTGTACTGAGAGTTGTCCTCTTCTTCTTTTTACAATAATTGACGAAACAGCAACTTCCCTAAATATTCTCCATTGTGATTGGGTTATAACGTGTAAAATAAAAAGCCGAACCAAAATTAAAAACAGTTGGGAGAGATCCCGTGTTTGGCAAGGGTTTGTGAGACCAGTTTACTGCATCATTAAGTTTGTAAACTGGTTAACCTCCAATTTTACAAACCTGGTAATTTTTTTGGTGATGATATTTACTACAACAGAACCTTTTTTCGACAGGAAACACCGTAGCAACATATTCATTGGAGAAAATTTAATAAAACATGATAACTTTCTACACAAATCTTTGGGTTTATACCAAGTGGAGGACAACTCTCAGTACACAAAGGTTTTTCCTAGACACTTGGGGGTGTTTGATAGTGAAGTGCCACAAAATCGCACAAGCCGGCTAGGCCCCTATGTTAGGTAACTAATGTTGCAGTCAAATGTATCAATGCACTTAAATAACAAAAATAGCAAACACTTCAACCTTCAATTTTTATTTACAATTACTATGTTTCCTACCACAAATAATTGGCGACAACGACATATATTTCCACGACTCAAAGTTTATCGCCGTTGGTTAAACCACACCCACAGAGGCAGTTGCAGTTTTTTTATTATTATTATTTTCTGATATTGTGGAACAAATATATGAAAAAATATCAGGGAGTTATTGGCTAGCTAGGGAAGCTGTGTGATGA
The DNA here is from genome assembly GCA_945261195.1 of Cryptosula pallasiana. Taxonomy (NCBI): domain Eukaryota; kingdom Metazoa; phylum Bryozoa; class Gymnolaemata; order Cheilostomatida; family Cryptosulidae; genus Cryptosula; species Cryptosula pallasiana. The sequence goes on along the minus strand of OX183133.1, from coordinate 32,270,815 downwards.
CAAGGGACTTTAGTAGCACATTGGCTATGATTCAATAAATTATATTAGTTACTGTTAGTTCGTAATAATAAAAAAGAACCGAGTGAATTTTTGTTAAAACAAATACTATCATTTGTTTTTTATTACTGCAATAATTATGTACCAGCAGCTAAGATTCGTTCGTTTCAAATTAGTTGCATTGTTCCATAAATATCGGTGTAATAAACCACAAACGACCCTCGTTAGTTACGCATAAACACACACACAAGCTAACAATGTCACGTGGTTACAATGGATAATTTGCTTGCGGCTTCCTGTTTTATTGGCATGCCTGGTTTTATCGCCTTTGGCGACATGAACGTTTCCATCTGAGATTCGGCTTATCAACAAATTTTTGCTTTCAGAGAGCGACAAATGTTTTTCGACAAGTCTCACGACAAATTATCGACAATGGAACTTCCAACATGAACTTTCCTTTATCGCCGGCAGTATCGCCAATTTGTCATGATGTGGAAACCTAGTATTTATTTCACCTTTTGACTGTCTCTGCAGAGTGGCTATTGTTGAAAAATCGTTTTTTTTTCATACAAACAAAACTGTTTCATGTAACAGTGCTTTATGGTCTTACAGGAATGGTTTCTAACCGAAGAACAATATTTCATAGAAGCCAGTATCTATTGCACTATACTATAGACATCTATTGCACTATACTATAGACATCTACTGCACTATACTATAGAATGAAGCCAACATCTATTGCACTATACTATAGAATGAAGCCAACATCTACTGCACTATACTATAGAATGAAGTCAACATCTATTGCACTATACTATAGAATGAAGCCAACATCTATTGCACTATACTATAGAATGAAGCCAACATCTACTGCACTATACTATAGAATGAAGCCAACATCTATTGCACTATACTATAGACATCTATTGCACTATACTATAAAATGAAGCCAACATCTATTGTACTATACTATAGAATGAAGCCAACATCTATCGCACTATACTATAGAATGAAACCAACATCTACTGCACTATACTATAGAATGAAGCCAACATCTATTGCACTATACTATAGAATGAAGCCAACATCTATTGCACTATACTATAGAATGAAGCCAACATCTACTGCACTATACTATAGAATGAAGCCAACATCTATTGCACTATACTATAGACATCTATTGCACTATACTATAGAATGAAGCCAACATCTATTGTACTGTACTATAGAATGAAGCCAACATCTATTGCACTATACTATATAATGAAACCAACATCTACTGCACTATACTATAGAATGAAGCCAACATCTATTGCACTATACTATAGAATGAAGCCAACATCTATTGCACTATACTATAGAATGAAGCCAACATCTATTGTACTATACTATAGAATGAAGCCAACATCTATTGCACTATACTATAGAATGAAGCCAACATCTATTGCACTATATTATAGAATGAAGTCAACATATATTGCACTATACTATAGAATGAAGTCAACATCTATTGCACTATACTATAGAATGAAGTCAACATCTACTGCACTATACTATAGAATGAAGCCAACATCTATTGCACTATACTATAGAATGAAGCCAACATCTATTGCACTATACTATAGACATCTATTGCACTATACTATAGACATCTATTGCACTATACTATAGAATGAAGCCAACATCTATTGCACTATACTATAGAATGAAGCCAACATCTATTGCACTATACTATAGACATCTATTGCACTATACTATAGACATCTATTGCACTATACTATACACATCTATTGCACTATACTATAGAATGAAGTCAACATCTATTGCACTATACTATAGAATGAAGCCAACATCTATTGCACTATACTATAGAATGAAGCCAACATCTATTGTACTATACTATAGACATCTATTGCACTATACTATAGAATGAAGTCAACATCTATTGCACTATACTATAGAATGAAGCCAACATCTATTGCACTATACTATAGACATCTATTGCACTATACTATAGACATCTATTGCACTATACTATAGAATGAAGCCAACATCTATTGCACTATACTATAGAATGAAGCCAACATCTATTGCACTATACTATAGACATCTATTGCACTATACTATAGACATCTATTGCACTATACTATAGACATCTATTGCACTATACTATAGAATGAAGTCAACATCTATTGCACTATACTATAGAATGAAGCCAACATCTATTGCACTATACTATAGAATGAAGTCAACATCTATTGTACTATACTATAGAATGAAGCCAACATCTATTGCACTATACTATAGAATGAAGCCAACATCTATTGCACTATACTATAGAATGAAGCCAACATCTATTGCACTATACTATAGAATGAAGCCAACATCTATTGCACTATACTATAGAATGAAGTCAACATCTATTGCACTATACTATAGAATGAAGCCAACATCTACTGCACTATACTATAGAATGAAGTCAACATCTATTGCACTATACTATAGAATGAAGCCAACATCTATTGCACTATACTATAGAATGAAGCCAACATTTATTGCACTATACTATAGAATGAAGCCAACATCTATTGCACTATACTATAGAATGAAGCCAACATCTATTGCACTATACTATAGAATGAAGCCAACATCTATTGTACTATACTATAGAATGAAGTCAACATCTATTGCACTATACTATAGAATGAAGCCAACATCTATTGCACTATACTATAGACATCTATCGCACTATACTATAGAATGAAGCCAACATCTATTGCACTATACTATAGAATGAAGCCAACATCTATTGCACTATACTATAGAATGAAGCCAACATCTATTGCACTATACTATAGAATGAAGCCAACATCTACTGTACTATACTATAGACATCTATTGCACTATACTATAGAATGAAGCCAACATCTATTGCACTATACTATAGAATGAAGCCAACATCTATTGCACTATACTATAGAATGAAGCCAACATCTATTGTACTATACTATAGAATGAAGCCAACATATATTGTACTATACTATAGAATGAAGCCAACATCTATTGCACTATACTATAGAATGAAGCCAACATTTATTGCACTATACTATAGAATAAAGCCAACATCTATTGCACTATACTATAGAATGAAGCCAACATCTATTGCACTATACTATAGAATGAAGCCAACATCTATTGCACTATACTATAGACATCTATTGCACTATACTATAGACATCTATTGCACTATACTATAGGATGAAGCCAACATCTATTGCACTATACTATAGAATGAAGCCAACATCTATTGCACTATACTATAGACATCTATTGCACTATACTATAGACATCTATTGCACTATACTATAGACATCTATTGCACTATACTATAGAATGAAGTCAACATCTATTGCACTATACTATAGAATGAAGCCAACATCTATTGCACTATACTATAGAATGAAGCCAACATCTATTGCACTATACTATAGAATGAAGCCAACATCTATTGCACTATACTATAGACATCTATTGCACTATACTATAGAATGAAGTCAACATCTATTGCACTATACTATAGAATGAAGCCAACATCTATTGCACTATACTATAGAATGAAGTCAACATCTATTGTACTATACTATAGAATGAAGTCAACATCTATTGCACTATACTATAGAATGAAGCCAACATCTACTGCACTATACTATAGAATGAAGTCAACATCTATTGTACTATACTATAGAATGAAGTCAACATCTATTGCACTATACTATAGAATGAAGCCAACATCTATTGCACTATACTATAGAATGAAGCCAACATCTATTGCACTATACTATAGAATGAAGCCAACATCTATTGCACTATACTATAGAATGAAGCCAACATCTATTGCACTATACTATAGAATGAAGCCAACATCTATTGTACTATACTATAGAGTGAAGTCAACATCTATTGCACTATACTATAGAATGAAGTCAACATCTATTGCACTATACTATAGAATGAAGCCAACATCTATTGCACTATACTATAGAATGAAGCCAACATCTATTGCACTATACTATAGAATGAAGCCAACATCTATTGCACTATACTATAGAATGAAGTCAACATCTATTGCACTATACTATAGAATGAAGCCAACATCTATTGCACTATACTATAGACATCTATCGCACTATACTATAGAATGAAGCCAACATCTATTGCACTATACTATAGAATGAAGTCAACATCTATTGCACTATACTATAGAATGAAGTCAACATCTATTGCACTATACTATAGAATGAAGCCAACATCCATTGCACTATACTATAGACATCTATTGCACTATACTATAGAATGAAGCCAACATATATTGTACTATACTATAGAATGAAGCCAGTATCTATTGCACTATACTATAGAATGAAGCCAACATCTATTGCACTATACTATAGACATCTATTGCACTATACTATAGAATGAAGCCAACATCTATTGCACTATACTATAGAATGAAGCCAACATCTATTGCACTATACTATAGAATGAAGCCAACATCTACTGCACTATACTATAGAATGAAGCCAACATCTATTGCACTATACTATAGAATGAAGCCAACATCTATTGCACTATACTATAGAATGAAGCCAACATCTATTGCACTATACTATAATAGAATGAAGCCAACATCTATTGCACTATACTTTAGAATGGAGCCAACATCTACTGCACTATACTATAAAACAAAAAATGAAAGCGCAACTCCGCAATAACTCCAATAATTTAAAGTCACAAGAAAAAGAAAATAAAGTTGAATCTGCTAAGATATCTATGGTGCAGCACCTTTGAATGCTGGCTAAGAATAAGCTATTGCAACAATAAAATGACCGATAATATAAGTAATTAGCAGCACTCAACACATACTATAACATCACACACATACTGTACCATGTACTTACTATGTGCCACTTCCTGATCAGGACTGACGGAGTTAGACTGCTGGGCCTGAGCGCTCTTTCTAAATTGAGATTCTGCTAGTCTAAATGCCTGCCTCAATATTCTCTCTATCTGCAACATTCATTCAACTTACAGTTATACAACTTACAGTTATACTACTTACAGTTATACTACTCACAGTTATACTACTTACAGTTATACTACTCACAGTTATACTACTTACAGTTATACTACTTACAGTTATACTACTTACAGTTATACTACTTACAGTTATACTACTTACAGTTATACTACTTACAGTTATACTACTTACAGTTATACTACTTACAGTTATACTACTTACAGTTATACTACTTACAGTTATACTACTTACAGTTATACTACTGACAGTTATACTACTCACAGTTATACTACTTACAGTTATACTACTTACAGTTATACTACTGACAGTTATACTACTCACAGTTATACTACTCACAGTTATACTACTTACAGTTATACTACTCACAGTTATACTACTCACAGTTACACTACTTACAGTTATACAAGTTACGTACTAAAACAATTGTTGTAGTTCCACAGTTGTATGTCTACATAGCTACAATGTATGCGCCAGATTGTTCTAAGAACCAAAACAAGCAGATAATAGGCATTTTCGGATTGAGAATGTTCATTACAAAACAGGCGAAATCCTCGTTTTTCGACAAATAAACAACCTGTTTTTTTCGAATTCTATGCTGAATAGTGATTTTACCGTTCAGGGGGTCGTCCACCCTATGACGTTCTTGATCCGAATGCGTAGCTTTCAGCTATAGTAAATATTTGTTACAAATAATGAGCTCTTTTACAATAACTACAATGACAAGACAGTTGAGACATCAAGTTCCATTTCAAACAAAAATGATAAATAATAATTAAGTCTCGAAGCATGTTGAAAGTATTTTTGGACACATTTACCATGGATGGTGAGTTATAATAAAATTATAATAAATAATAATAATATAATGAAAAGACATGATAATCATTATTATTAGTACTACTGTTATTCAAATGATATCATTAGTAATATTATTATAAGTTGTTGTCGTTATAATTAATTACTTTATTATACTTTTGTTAGTAAAACAACAATTATTCAACTGTTATATCCAAATAAAAACAACTGTTACAAAAAGTCAAATATTACATAGTAATATACATAGTAGTTAATAATAATTATCAAAATGATTATTTACTTTCGGTTTATTTTTATACATAACCAAAAAGTTGTCACCAGGATGCATCTTTTGCTATTCACTGCGACACTCGAAAAAAAGAAGACTACTCTGCATAAAATAAGCTGCTGATTTTGAACGTTCGTGCATGGAAATTATGCCAAGAACGATCGTCCAAATAGCATTTGGAAGCGCTTTTACGTACCAATTTTTCAAGGCATGGACATTCTTGATCCGAAGATGCTTATTTCTCAGCATACATACTTAGCGGTATTTAAGTGAATAAGTACGCTGAGTTTATTGTTACAAACTTACCCTCAATTTTTCTTGTAAATTGGATTGATTTGAATCGGAATCGGATGGGTTTAATGGCAAAATCAGTAAAATGGGGATCAAATCGATAAATGTTTTGCGGATAAAAAAAAATCTTTAAAAATATGCCATCGTCTCGTTAGATAGTTCCTTATCGAAAAAAATTGCGTACTAGTCAGCATTTATTGCACATGTACTATTCACGAGCTTAATGAGAGCACAACATCACGGCAATATCCACATTACCAAAATCGACTAAATAAATGAATAAAAAACCGTGGAAGAGCATCATTAACGAGGGAAAGAGTCTCATCACTGCAGAAAAACCTAGTCTAACCAAAGCAAGATAAGATTGAGAGGGTGAATATTATGCGTTACTGACATACATCTACTAGCATTGTACAGTCTTCCTCTGCCATCAGCAGCAGTGCCGGTACATACTCCGGTTGTTCTTCTAGCGCTTGCTTGGCAAACTCTATTCTCTGTTCAGGTTTTCTCTCTCTCCATGCCTTCAACATCACTACATACAAAAATACTGACTGTCACTGCATACAGAAAATACTGACTGTCACTACATACAGAAAATACTGACTGTCACTGCATACAGAAAATACTGACTGTCACTGCATACAGAAAATAATGACAATCACTACATACAGAAAATACTGACTGTCACTACATGCAGAAAATACTGACTGTCACTGCATACAGAAAATACTGACTGTCACTGCATACAGAAAATACTGACTGTCACTGCATACAGAAAATAATGACAATCACTACATACAGAAAATACTGACTGTCACTACATACAGAAAATACTGACTGTCACCACATACAGAAAATACTGACTGTTACTGCATACATCTCAATAGTGATAAACCATCACGCTTTTCCATAAGCCAGCAATACAGTATGCCCAAAGGTCATGAACCCTAATTAGCGAGTCAACGAGGACTTTTAGCTAATGAGTCAATGAGTGAAACTGTATCAAAGGGAATTGTTTTAAAAAACAGTTAGTTTTAAATGCTTTTCTTATGTTAGTTTCATCTAATACTACATACTCCACAGATAAAATTTTGAAGCAGCAGTGTTTGGCTAATGTGTAATTCATTTATTAAATTTAAAATAATTATTTATTTTTATTATTATTTAACTACGGCCAATTGAGTATTTATTATTATTTAAATTATATCATTATCAAATTCTAAAATAGGGAAAAAAGATAAATAACCGGAAATAAAAACACATACATATATTTGTGAACAGTTATTCTGCATCATTTTTTATTAATCTAAGCTAAGTGGTCTAGAAAGGCAACTGTCTCATATCACTGAAATGTCTGTCCAAATTATTTATTTATTTCGACTTCAAGTGATGCTAGAAATTCAATACACGCATGTGCAAACTAGTAGAGCTACGGCATTCTCTTTTTCCATAACTCTTCAGTGGTCTGGCTCTACTTAGTAGCGAATTTGAATAGCGCCACATCATCACCACAGTAGTAGCGACATACCCATTTCCAAGGGGGGGGGGGGGGAAACCCATGGCGCTACAACGTCGTGACATGGAAAGCCACTATTAGACCCTATTACAAAAAAGGCCAGATAAAAATATATTATACCTATCATACTAATGATTAGGAGGACTAAACTCACGCTCACACTCTGGTTTGCCCTTGTCGAGCTCACAGACAAAGAAAGTCTGTTGGTCCTGGGACATGAGGTTCATATCATGGAATGTGAGAGGCTCCTTCTGGGTGCTGGTGAAGAATCTCTGGTACTCCGCACCCCTGAATAGGTTGAGTGGGTTCCTCCACACCTTACACTCTGTATTATACAGTATACATAGTAAATACACAGTATATATATATATAACATGCGTATTGTATAGTATACCAATAGCTAACTTTTTATATTGGATATTATACATGCACAATGTAGAAATCAACAAAAGACATGTTACTGGCAACTATACAATTATCCTACCCTTAGGTCGTTGAGTATATACAGACAATACCAGTTACGTCTTTAGTATTTTGCATAGAAATGACTTGCTAAAAATTGGAAAACAAATATTGTTCGACGCACCATGAATGAGTATTAAAGATGAAACACTTTTCAAATTTGAAGTTATTTATTGTCACAATTTATTATCCATAAATAAGTTTTTTAGAAAGTAGATGTATATATGATAATTTATTTTATATGCAACTTTGTTCGCGGTATGATAAATAATACAAGGTGATTATAACTTCTTTCACAGTTTCATTTATAAAAGTCTTTTTACTGCAGTAGAATTTTCACAGTGAGCCAGACATGAGTGTTTTTACAACGGTGTCGAACATCACATACCTGACTGGGGTTACTCGGGACCTGAAGGTAACACCATCTAACTCAGAGGCCAGGTACGTTAAACATTATGTCGAGTGGGCCAACAAAACTAACAGTTTATTAATACATAAATATCACTTCAACATCACTGTAGGAGCAAACAATTGTTGGCAGAAAATTTTAACACCAGCATCTGTCTTGACCAGAAAGTTTGTGAACTTTTGCTTTTGTGAAGAGACAATTTCACTAAACTTCAAAAAGTAAAATTTCAAAGACAAAGTCTACAAGGAGATACAACACTTTATAAACACCCGTATTCTGGCAAGTTATACCTTACATTGTGTTAAGGTTTTCAGCAAGCTGAACAGCTGCAAAGGTTTGCATAATTGATTTTTGATTAGATTTGCAAAAAGAGTTGCTTGCGTCACAATATCAATTATTATTTTATAGCAAAAAAATAAAAAAATATTACAAATGAAACAAATTAGCACATTTTGTAGCAATAACCATTTCTAACCAGATGTAAGTATTAGTTTATTAGATTATCTAATAGGAATGGTCTATTATAGTCTAGCAGTAAAACACTCCAGAGAATAAATCAGTAAAAAGACGATGTATTACAAGGTCAGCAGGCTGCCAAAGGTAATGATAGAGTACTGTAAGCCTGTATTGCCTAGCAAGAAATATGCCAACCATCGGTGTGGGCTTGTATTGCCTAACTAGAGTTAGGTCATCAATCAGTGTGGACTTCCATACAAAACAGTATTGATAAATGAAACTACTATAGATTCCCCATGTCCCAAGGCTCAAATTTGTTCAGGTTGAACATTCATTCGAGTTGGCACTGCGAACCGCTCCTATAGTAATGTGAAGTGAAATCATATGTGTGAGTTGTCCCTCCCTGTCAGTGAATAGCGAGGGCAATAATTTTATCGTGGATAACATAGTAGGTAACACGAGTGAAGATTGTTGAACAGTTAAATGCTCACAGCATGCACTATTAATAATAATAATAATCAGTAGATGATTAATAATAAAAACAACAATTAATAATAATTACACATGATTATTATTATATCAACTATAATAATACAACTATAATAAATAATAGATAATAATTTATTAAATAATAACAAATAATAATTCAGTAGTTTGCCCACCTATCAAACACAGCTATGATTCTCTGAACTCTGCCATCGATACGTCTAAAACTGTCAGTTTACCGAACAAATAATAGAAACGTTATAAATTCGATGTTATTAAGTTTGCAAAAAGTTGATATTTAATTGCAAAGAAACTGCAGTAAAAATGGACAAAAACTGACGAGCGTTTTCAAGTAATTTACAGACAAAACACTAGTTGAACGCCTCTTCCACAAAAGAGCTGTTCAAACAATGCGAATTCTTCAACACAAGTGATTTCCACGATTCTAATGGATGCTCAACCCGAACCAATACAGCTTGGGGAAACGAATTGAACTAGTACAAACTAACCCGAACCAACTAGTAAGAGTCACAATCCCATGACCCAAATGGATGATTTAGGAGTTCAACCCGAACGAATTCGAATCATGGGAACATAGTGACTATATTCTATTGAGGATGAGTGCGTTAGCCTTAGTACCTACCTGACACATGCTGTGAAGAGCCATCAGACACATCTGCTTCCACGCCAAACCAAGGTGAGATATGAGTGAGAGACACATGCTCAATAAAAGAAACTCCATACTTTTTAAAGTACCACCATTCAAATATCTGAAAGCAGCAGCAGCAAAAATAGAATTGCTTTACAGATAGAAATAAAATAAATGGGAACAAGTGAATGCATAACATAATTATTTGCATGCCACCCCCAGGACATGCCACCCCCAGGATATGCCACCCCCAGGATATGCCACCCCCAGGACATGGCAACACCTACTCACAATGTCCAATATCAGCTGACTAAACATGATACTGGTACCCAGAAGGCACTAGTAAGCTACAAATTGTAGTTAGTCATTAAACTCACCAGAATAACACCAGATATAAAAGATGATGTGCCAGTGAGGGCTACATAAAACTTTGGTGTAAGAGTCTCGGCGAACCAGTTAACTAAAACATAGAGATATAGAGTGGAGAGTACACACAAGTATATAACTAAAACATAGAGATATAGAGTGGAGAGTACACACAAGTATATAACTAAACCATAGAGAGATAGAGTAGAGAGTACACACAAGTATATAACTAATACATAGAGAGATAGAGTAGAGAGTACACACAAGTATATAACTAAACCATAGAGAGATAGAGTAGAGAGTACACAAGTATATAACTAATACATAGAGAGATAAAGTAGAGAGTACACACAAGTATATAACTAATACATAGAGAGATAGAGTAGAGAGTACACACAAGTATATAACTAAACCATAGAGAGATAGAGTAGAGAGTACACACAAGTATATAACTAAAACATAGAGAGATAGAGAGTACACACAAGTATATAACTAAAACATAGAGAGATAGAGTAGAGAGTACACACAAGTATATAACTAATACATAGAGAGATAGAGTAGAGAGTACACACAAGTATATAACTAATACATAGAGAGATAGAGTAGAGAGTACACACAAGTATATAACTAATACATAGAGAGATGTAGTAGAGAGTACACACAAGTATATAACTAATACATAGAGAGATGTAGTAGAGAGTACACACAAGTATATAACTAATACATAGAGAGATGTAGTAGAGAGTACACACAAGTATATAACTAATACATAGAGAGATGTAGTAGAGAGTACACACAAGTATATAACTAAAACATAGAGAGATAGAGTAGAGAGTACACATAAGTATAAAACTAATACATAGAGAGATAGAGTAGCGAGTACACACAAGTATATAACTAATACATAGAGAGATAGAGTAGAGAGTACACACAAGTATATAACTAATACATAGAGAGATAGAGTAGAGAGTACACACAAGTATATAACTAATACATAGAGAGATAGAGTAGAGAGTACACACAAGTATATAACTAATACATAGAGAGATAGAGTAGAGAGTACACACAAGTATATAACTAATACATAGAGAGATAGAGTAGAGAGTACACACAAGTATATAACTAAAACATAGAGATATAGAGTAGAGAGTACACACAAGTATATAACTAAAACATAGAGAGATAGAGAGTACACAGAAGTATATAACTAAAACATAGAGAGATAGAGAGTACACACAAGTATATAACTAAAACAGAGAGATAGAGAATAATCATAAGATAATATATACAGCATGAAGAGATATAGTACATGTAAATACACAATTAAAACGTGGAGTAGAAAGTATATTAAAGTTAATCATCAAAGAAAAAGGGATACAACAACCACGAATAGAGTGATATAAACTTGTTCATATAACTCTAGCTAGCAGTAGACATAGAATACAGTATTTATTGTATGACACAAACCTTGAAAGAGATGATATGCCCACAATTTCGATTTTACACAAAAATAAAGTTACCTTTACATTTTGATATCATAGATATTCAGAGTCAAACTTGATGTGTACAGTACAGATACATTGTACAAACAGTAAATGTGGAGGGATAAGTAATGATGTGGTAGCTGTAACATTCCAGACCGAGTCTAATTATCATTAACAAAGTATATCTAATCATTTGAAGAAAGCGCAGCTAGTAACAATGACTGCAATAGTTCCAAGTAGTTATACAGCAAATTAAAATAACAAATGTGTAAAACAATATACATAATTACGAATTGTGGAAGAAGGTAAAGTCAGGCCTAAGTAACAATAAGTCAACACTAACTGTTGTACATATAGCATGAGGTATATTGGGAGCAAACAGTCAGGCGCTACTCATCATGTATACAAATATTTGGTGCAAATTATCGGAGTTGTTAAAACGAAAATAAACAAGTTAGAAAAAAAAATCAGTAACAAACCATATTGTGACTCAGCCAAAAGTCACAATATAAGCTTTTCATCAATTCTGTCAGTAAAACAGTTCTAAATTTTTGGATAGAAGTAGTTTGATAAACACCAGTGCTGAAACAGACCAATCAAGTGCAAAACCCACTAATTATAACCTTTATGGTAAACAAAAACTTTATTGTTTAGAGTCATCCATGTCAACACATTCCAAAAAATTCAAGAGGAAGAGAGCTGTTGTTCAGCATTGCAGCTAATATGTTATTGTTTCAATGGAATTGTTATTTTTTTTCAAATGATGTTGATGTAACCTCTTCATTACTCAGCTATGGCAGCACAAAACTATGAGATATTTTTCTCGACCTTTTTTTTGCGGAATCACATTGAAGAATATACTTCTGAGTGCAATTTTTGACCACACTGCCAAATATAATTCTACTTTCTATTTTTTTTCACCTCCTGGTGGTTTATATCAGCATAAAAAATTATCAATGTTATATCAATCTTCATACAACTTTGAATAAACATAAATTAATGTCCTTCACTGGCTTCACATAAGCCAGCTTAATCGACAAAATCAAATCAACACAAAAATTATCTCATGTATCATTTCAATAACAATAATTAGCTGTATTGGTCTCTTAAGTATGGTGGTGCATAATGTTAGACGCTTTTGCTTTCAAAAGCGAAAGGATGGTTTTGAAATAATTAAGCCATTTTACATTGAACAGTATTGGATAAATGTATTAAATAGCTGAATGAGCTACATCCTAAAATAAGTTTAGCACTCATAATAAATATATCCTAGCCTTGGTAGTGGAAGAATTTCACGCAATGAAACTGTATTTCCTGTCCAACAGCTAATAAATGTTACAAACCTTTCAGTTGTTTTACAAATATTGCAGATGAGTTTGAAAAGTGCGAATCATATAAATTTTAAACTGCATGTACATATAGCGATCGCTTGGCGGTTAGATTAGCGATTGCGTTATTTGGCAATTTCTGTTTTTGGATAAATCGCTTAGTGAACGGAAGCATTTTATTTGGGGTTATAGCCAGGTTTTGATCCAGATCAAAAAATCGCTAGCCGATTACTTGATCAAAAAATCATGCCATACCACCATTTTCAACAACATCATGCCAACTGCATCGCCCCGATCTATCAACAATTCTATAAAAAGTTATAGGGTATAGTTTGTAACAGCGAGTTCAAACAGAATTGCTGAAAAATGGACAGTGTTAAAATGTTGAGCAATTTTGGAACGAGATTTCTCCTATCGCTAAGAAAAATCGCTGTAAATATTTACATATGTACACATCGCTATGTGTATACATCGCTATGTGTGTACATCGCTATGTGTACACATCACATTAGAAATAGTATGAATTATTTATAAACCGTATAAAATATTTTGTAACAGTCTGAACCGTTTTAAATTTATCCAAACTATTTTGAGAAGATTTGAAACAGTTGCAAAGTACATGATTCTCAAACCAAATTAATTTTCTTTATAGCCTCCATGCAAAAATACTGTGAGGGACGCCAGTACTCTCTCGTATTTTATTATTTACTCTAAGACAGTCTCTCACAATTATTGGCTAAGCCCTTCTCTCACTGTGTATTTCTATTGTGCAAGAATTAAGCCTTTGACTCACAAGTAACTCTCTGTCTATGCAATGTCTACGTTTATATCTAAATACCTACTCACTACACATTGTCTATGTCTGTGTCAGCGTTCTATTGTTTACCTGTGCCCATGTTGCTAGAGTCTATTTAGTGCGTTCTATCTCGTACCCAAATAATTATTATTTACTGTATATTATATTTTTCCACGATTTTAATTATTGTGAAGGACGCCATAAGCGTAGCCCTAGCGCTACTCACCTTGACATTCTACCGAATAGATTTATTCTACCTTACCTTTTCAGTTTGTTCTATGTGTCTTCGGAATTATCTTACCTTACATATCATTCTATGCTTTACTTGTTCTATGTCTCGGCTCCACCCAATTATTATCGATGGGTGGAACCATTCCTTTGTTCTATGTCAGCTTCACCCAATTACTGTCGATGGGTGTAACTATTCTTTATCTATTTTATTCAAGGAGGTGCTAACTGTCTTGAACTAGCCAATCATATGTAACAAGGCGTGTATCCACATTATATCTTATACCTTTCCTTGTGTAACAGTTTATTATAAAATGTCTTGTCTTGATACAATAAATCAGAGTTACCCTGCACACTCTCAGAAGTCACTTTGTCTAACAAAACACTTCACAGCGCACTATACCACACATTGCAATACGCTATCCACTATAGCCTGCTATAACGATACATTCTTGCACAAGTAGTATAGCACTCAGACAACACACTAGCCAGGCTGTTCGGCCCTGCCTAACATTGTTCGGCCTCGGCTGTAGAGAGCACTAGTGAGACTGGCCGGCTCAGCTAACAGTCAGTAATGACTAGTCACTGAGTCAGCAGAAGGTCATAGCTGTGCCACTACTAAGCAGAGCCTACAATTGGTAGCGGGAGAACGTACAGGTGTCAAGGCTAAGCTACCACAGAGCGAAATCCTGTACATTATTATATTTTGGAGCTGATGTAAGGGCAAGGCGTGGCTTGCACCAATGTTTTCCCAGGCGTGGTTAGTAACTTGCACCCGCCTACTCTGTATATAATTTCATGTTTGTACAATAAAGTTCAGAGTTAGCCTGGCTCTCAGAAGATTCTTTCTCTCAAGAAGCAAGCACAGCTAGAAGCAGCAAAACTACAAGCGCTGACCTGGTCGACTATTAGCAAGCACGAGGCTCTGTGGAAAGTGAGAACGGTTCGCCCTATCACTGCGTATTCCCTCACCTGAGGTGAGAAATACGACGCAAACACCTAGTGCCCTAATAGTTCGATTCATCATAAGGTACGAACTCTGAGAGTTCGGGACCAGATAGCACACAAATAATTTCAGTGCAATTATTGTCGATCTCGACTGAGTCAGATTCGACACCAAATAATTCTAGCACAATTATTGTTGGAGGCAACAGTTCGTAACAAACTATAAACTAGACAATAATCCCAGCACCATTATTGTCCGAGCTACAGTTCGCAACAAACTATAAACTAAACAATAATTACAGCGCAATTATTGTCGAACATAGACATGTTCGGATGCAGCCAATAATTATCAGATAATTATTGCACTCACTCCACGCCGGATTCGGCTGCACACGAAACTGCACAAGCCAATGTACGCACCCTGAAACAATAATAGCACATTATTGAGCGCTGACTTAGGGTCGAGACAGAGCACATCGGGAGAGTGTACAGGTGGCTACCACCCAGACACAAATTCCTGTACAATACTAACAAAAACGTAACAATTAAAAGACATGAAAAAATGATTTAAACATTTAAACAATTGTTGAATATAGTCTCTACAACTAATTTTTAAGAGTTAGAATAACTTTTATGATTAATTGTAATTATAATAATATTTATTATCTCATCGTATGCCATCATGGATGATGATGATGATGATAGAGTAGCATGTTGTTCTTCAATAGAAAGTACGTTCATCAAAAGTGTGTCAGATGGAAGTTTTTTTTCCTGTCTTGAAGTGTCTGTCGTAAGACTAGTTGAGCATTGCTGATGGTGATACACATTATTATTATTACTTATTATTGTTGTGTATTCATTCATTTATTTACCACTAACTAACTAATCAACGAACTTACTACTAACTAACAGCAACTACTAGTACTACTAGCATAATTATTACTATTATTATCAATTTTTACTATTATTATTATAATAATAATAATAATAATTATTATTATGATAACTGTTATTTATTTAGTTGTTGTTATTCTTATTATTATTATTATAATTATTATATAATTGCATTTATTCATACTACTACTACTACTACTACTACTACTACTATTATAATAATAAATAATAATTATTATTATAATAATAATATTATTATTATATATAAATAATATGTATATAATAATGTATTTACATATAATAATGATAAATAATGATAATTGAGTATTATCATTATAATAATTATTATAATTTAATAAATCAGACAAAATAATGTATAATAATATTATTATTATAATAATAATATTATAATTATTATTATTATACATTTTGTCTAATTTATTAAATTATAATAATTATTATAATGATAATACTCAATTATCATTATTTATCATTATTATATGTAAATACATTATTATATACATATTATTTATATATAATAATAATATTATTATTATAATAATAATTATTATTCATTATTATTATTATAATAGTAGTAGTAGTAGTAGTATGAATAAATGCAATAAGTACCATTAAATTTTTGTTGCCATGAATAATTTGAAACTCATAATCAATGCAACAATAGAACAAGCTTAAAAGTTTGCTATAATGCATACCTGTTCTCAACATATCTCTAAATCCTATCAAAAATATGAGAATTAACAAAGTCACTATCCAAATTAAGACTTTAACAGCCGCCATACTTTTGCTAATTTGCGTTGGCCTCCTATCATAGTCTGTTGAATTACAAAATAGTTACCAAGCACAGTCTCTTAGACGTCATCGAAACAAACAACGTGGCTATAATAGCCTAAGTTCGTAAACTGGTTATTACGAGTTGTCTATGCAGAAGTAGACAACTTCGCAAAATCTGCTATCTCAGTTAAACGGTGATGGTAGAAAGATTTAGTTAATAAATGAAATATCAGTTATCATTTTGTTCAGTATAGTTCAATGACACAACCATTGATTACAGTGGCGGATTTTCAACTTCAGTGAAGGGGGGTCTTGATATGGTCACAGGGTGGGAGGGGAGGGGGTGCGGGGGAGGGGTGGGGTGCGGGCACCCCTCCCCCGCAAGAGCCCCGCGCTAGCGGAAAAAATTGAAAATATGAGTTCTGAGATGCCTGGAAATGCGTTCTAAAGTCGATGATGTAAATTGATGATGAATATATGATAGAAATATAAAATATTAATTATTGAGTTAGCAAAGCAAACCACCTGCACCAAACCACATAATATAACATTTGGATGTTCTGGATGCCACAGTAGTACATAACTGTGATGTTAGGTTGTGGAAAAAGGGAGATACATTAGACCCATTGGTTCCAGTGGTCGCAACTGGGTTTGAGGGAATAGATGGAGTGGTTGGTTGTGTAGATGGCAAAGTGAGATAACAAGTCATCTATTAGCTCAGAAAGTCAATTGCTGTGACTAACACAGCATAAATATGGGATAGGGTATAAAAAATTACCATGTCAAACAAAATATAAGGACAGTATTATGTAAACAGTGTAAACTCTAAGCTACCTCAATGTCAAGCTTTTATTCAATGTAAAAGTGGATGTAAAGTCATCAGTTTTGGAGTCGTTATTCAAATTTCACAAGCTTTCAGGGAGTTTAGCAGTTTTCAGGAGTAGGGACAATTTTCAACTAATAAGCAGGTAGGTCCCTAACAAATCAGGTGACGTGACAGGTATGCCACAGTCGTTTGTGTGTATATAAATCAAAGTTGAATTAGAAGAAATTAATAGTCTTATGGCTTCTTTTGGGGGAAAAATAAAACAGACATATTTTAGGAGAGGTTATTAAAGTTGATTATTATCAATATGATATTGCTAATTGTTAAATAATAACAGTAATTCATAATAATAATAATAATAATAATAATAATAAATTAGCAATAATGATTTAGATTTATTAATATATAAATAATAAATAAATATAAGAAGGTTAATAATAATAATAATAACACCACAAGTAGTTACTAAGTTGATGTTATTTTTATTACTATCAGAAGAATGTTAAAACATCAACAACTTGGTTACATCTTCTTGTTTTACTACCACTATTATTATACAGGTTATCTCACCTAGGAGGTTTTTTATTACTATCAGAAGAATGTTAAAACATCAACAACTTGGTTACACCTTCTTGTTTTATTACCACTCTTATACAGGTTATCTCACCTAGGTTTGAGCACTCTATTATGGCAGATGCCCTACTATCACCACTAATAATAATAGATAATAAATACTAAATATATTATACATTAAATTTAATTATTATTATAATAATAAATAATAATTATATTAATGGCTTATTATTTATTATAATAATAATATAATAATAACAATAAATAAATAATCAATTAATAATTATTTTATTATAATAAATAATAATACTTAGCCTCCCTGTCACTTACTACTAGTAGTAGTAGCCTAGTAGTAAGTAGTACTAGTAGTATTATTATGACCAACATACAAAGTTTTTATTTATTTCTGCTACTAAGTGACTATTGATAATTTATTTTATATTATCATATTACAACAATTATAATAATACTATACTAATTAAAAATAGTTAATTGGACAAAATCTTTTCAAGGTCTTTGCAAGAAGATAATAGTGTCCTTGCCCAAATTTACGTTGCTGCTCACTAGTTGTTTTGATCAAATAGCATTGTGGGCTGTGTTCCAAAGAATGGCCAGTGATGGCTAGTCGTATCAATTGTTTCATAACAAAAAGTACCAGTACACAGGTTAATAAGTCTCTTGTCTAGGAGGTTAGAAATGTGTTTGCTTCCAGAAAACATTACAGTAGCACATAACTCCAACTGAAAAAACTTCTAAAAAATTTTTTTTTCTTTAGCCTGAAGGGGGGTCGCACGACCCCAGCGACAATAGGAAAATCCGCCACTGGATTAAACTGTTGGCATGCAAAATGTGTGCAGAAAGCGGTGATGAAGAGGTAAACTGAGCCAAATACTACAGTGCAAAGTGTAACAAATGGTATTCCTCTGTAGCGGTCCAGTGTTGCCCCCAAATCACTTTTCATGTCATCACTCTCTCTACTGCACCACCTCAAATAATGGTATGTAGGATGCATTCTATGATTCAAGAAAATGGATGCAATTGTATTAAATAACTGTTGTTTTTTTATTGATCAGACTACATGATGTAGCAAAAGTCGGACAAAAAAAAAACAGTAAAGCTGACAATACACACAAAAAGAGCAAACTGGTAAAGCAGAGAAAGAGACACAATAAAATGAAATTACTGCTGGAAGTACATGGGACAAACATCATGGTAGGGCAGTTTGAATAAAGCTAACTTGACTAAACAAAGATAATTGTGTAATAGTGCAATATCTATCTACCAACAGCAAGTCCATTGAGTCAATGCAGAAGGGAGACTTTTGGTAACCTGGCTAACGCAATTATTCTCAATTAGCCATTTTCAACAAACCCCAATCAAATCAGCTGTTGGTTATTGTGTCCCTCAGTGTACAACAATAGAAATACTGGATGTTAGCCACTCTCTGAGATAAAACAAACTGATGGGGGAGATATAGGATAGTAATATTTTACTACAACACTCACTACAATACTTGGTTAAACAGGAGTTGTCTACCATTAATTATTTACTGCAAATCTATTTCTGCCGATAGCCTCAAATAAAATGATGCTAACTGTTTTTGAGTTTTATAGAAAGTGTAATGAGGTAATTGTTCAACCGAGATCGGTCAAACAGGAAATGGGAAATCCGCAGATTTGTATAACAGCTCTCCATTTTCTGTTGTTTGTCATTAGACGGTCTGTTTACCCAAAAATACGGAAATTCACATATAGTGAAGCAGATTCATCATTACTTGCGCAACATACTGGCAATGCCACCAAAACAGTTTAACTTCGATTTGGTTCGCTCTGTGTCACGATCAAAATCTGGTTCCACCAAAACTGCTTTTCTATTCACTTCTTGCTGCGGTTTGTTATCCTTTTTTCTCTTGAAGTTTTCCTCTATGACCTACAAAGACAAGATATAATGTAGATGACATCAGGGCAACTCTGCACTAAACAGCCTGTGCAGCAGCTCTGTTACAAAACTTTTCCTTTTATACTAACCATATCATTGCTAAAACTTTGATTCTATAACGGAATGTTTGGTAAAAGTGGGCTGATTTGGTCAGTAAGTACACTTCAGAGGAAAACTGGACAAGCATGCTTTAGTAGATTTATATGAATAAGTGAGCCACGCCCTTTTCTCTCTACCCCCGGACAACACCATAGATATTTGACCTCCTGGTAACAATCAATAACCCGCTCACATACCTTCCTTTCCTTACACTCTCCATAGCCTTAGCTCCCCTTGTGGAATTTGCATAGTATATAAATGAGAGTTGTTCAACTGTAAAACAACGAGGGTTGGAGTTGCCCCCTCCTCCTAGTAGCAACATTCAGTTCCCCTTTCTACTGCCTCCTCTATATGCCCTCAATCCCTGGTAAACCATACAATCTTACCCACCCTCTCCTTAACCTTCTCTCACCCCAACATTTATCAGTTATTATGCTTTATCCCAAGAAATAGGAGAGTACCCTAATACAGACACCACCCAGCACTACCCTTGACTTCTTATTAGCCCTTTGACACATCCACCCCTTTTCCCTCTCCACCCACTCCTTCACTCTTGTAAGCTTCTGTACGCACCAACCTCTGTGTGCAACTTGGACAAATCATAACAAACTAATATTTAACTAGTAACAGGGATTGTCTTTCCTAGACGTGGCTGGAGCAGAAGTTTAATCACCAAATACCAGCTAATCATACAGAAAAAAAAGTGTATTTAGTTTTGTAGGACCGCATGGACACAGCGTGATTGATTTGTCAGTTATCTGCATAGTTTACTTACATAAACTATGCTATGGGAACATAGCTAATCGGTCTTTTTGTTACGTTTTTTGTTTTGTTGTGAATCTAGATCGAAAGCAAATATATGTACTACGTGGCTTACATTGTAGTTTCCTTTTGTGAACAATAGTCTCCAGTGTCCCACACGTCACTTAAGTCTAAATCTGGAGGAGCCTCTAGCTGATGGTCGGTCAGCCAGAGGCTCCTCCATGTTGGTACAAAAAATGCAAGTGAATAAAGCACCATCTATAAGCATTGTAGCAAAATTAAAGCAATAGTTACTACCCCAAAATAGGATAGTGCAAGGTGTACCGACCTTGGCTGCAACACCAGGCCAACGACAATTTTGTCATATTAGTATTTGACCCAAGGATAGCACTAGGACCTTTCATTGCATGGATCCACAAGATTTACCATCTACATTTACGACAAACATCAAACTCCTAGCCACCCAACGACCAAGGATCTAAAGGAGAAATTAGGGGCCAACATATTTGATACATACGCTCTCTTATTGTATAAGCACATGTGTTTATTCTCGATGGTAGTTAAATCTAATATGTATTGTGATTTGTTGACATGCTTCATTCTTATGTATCACTGAACTGCATGTAAAATAAGACAATAGTTTCCTGTGACTCAACCTTTAAAAAGCACAGCACTTTGCCGTTTATCTTCCTTTCCACTTTTGTCACTGGTGTTTGCTTTTGTTCACCAAATCGAGATGATGTTTTCACTAGAGCACACTGTTTTGTGGATATAAACAAATGTAATGTAAATTACATTGCGACTATGACTCATGGGTCTGAGCCGCGAACTCTGTGTTGTGTAGCTGCTAGTTAATCTGTGAGATTTATTTAAGGCCATGGCGCTGGGAGTGGGGAGGAACAATAGCCAGATGTTGGGAGACTGCTCCAGAAACACTTGGGCTGTGCCTGCAAGCTGGGAGCTAGTGGACACTACCTGTATCTATGTGGACAAGCAGTCAGAGGGCGAAACTTACTACGATATCTCAATAAGGTTGTACGGTTCATACCAGAAAGTTTGTTGTTTAGCTACAGGACTCAGAGGAGCACTGCGGGAGTTAAAAGAGACCAGGATCAAGGAGAGAGTTTGCACTGGTTTCAGGAATTTTATAACTTTTGGAAAATAACCAGCAGCTGATTAGTGTAACTGCTGGCTCCAACTCAGAGACAAGGCTGAAAACTTTTACAAAGTATATTTGAGCTGTAGGTAGCAGGTGTAATAGATGGAGCTACCGACATTGTCTGTTATTATTTACCGCATATAAATAGAGATGACACAAAATAAAATCATTGATCACGCCCAGGATCCATATTTTGTTATAGCTTAAAAAAATGGGGATGCGCCAGAGATCAACTCTTGTTAGAGTGGTAGCCTGTGTTTGCGATCACGCAGTAGCTGCTGCTCACCAATAGTCGCTGTCAACTAGATTAATGCTGCCTTTGCTTTTTGAATGCTCTCTCTCTCATTGCTTCCTTAACGCTCTCTCAATGCTCTCTCAATGCCCTCTCAATACTCTCTCATTGCTCTCTCAATGCTCTCTGAATACCCTCTCAATGCTCTCTCAACGCCCTCTCAATGCTCTCTCAATGCCCTCTCAATGCTCTCTCAATGTTCTCTCAATGCCCTCTCAATGCCCTCTCAACGCCCTCTCAATGCTCTCTCAATGCCATCTCAATGCCCTCTCAATGCTCTCTCAATACCCTCTCAACGCCCTCTCAATGCTCTCTCAATGCCCTCTCAATGCTCTC
Organism: Cryptosula pallasiana; assembly: GCA_945261195.1. Taxonomy (NCBI): domain Eukaryota; kingdom Metazoa; phylum Bryozoa; class Gymnolaemata; order Cheilostomatida; family Cryptosulidae; genus Cryptosula; species Cryptosula pallasiana. Next base: position 32,247,549 of record OX183133.1, on the reverse strand, counting down.
TCAATGCTCTCTCAATGTTCTCTCAATGCCCTCTCAATGCCCTCTCAACGCCCTCTCAATGCTCTCTCAATGCCATCTCAATGCCCTCTCAATGCTCTCTCAATGCCCTTTCAATACCCTCTCAATGCCCTTTCAATACCCTCTCAATGCCCTCTCAATGCTCTCTCAATGCTCTCTCAATGTTCTCTCAATGCCCTCTCAATGCCCTCTCAACGCCCTCTCAATGCTCTCTCAATGCCATCTCAATGCCCTCTCAATGCTCTCTCAATGCCCTTTCAATACCCTCTCAATGCCCTTTCAATGCTCTCTCAATGCTATCTCAATGCCCTTTCAATACCCTCTCAATGCCCTCTCAATGCTCTCTCAATGCTCTCTCAATGCTCTCTCAATGCCCTCTCAATGCTCTCTCAATGCCCTCTCAACGCTCTCTCAATGCTCTCTCAATGCCCTCTCAATGCCCTCTCAATGCTCTCTCAATGCTCTCTCAATGCCCTCTCAACGCTCTCTCAATGCTCTCTCCATGCCCTCTCAATGCCCTCTCAATGCCCTCTCAATACCCTCTCAATGCCCTTTCAATGCTCTCTCAATGCTATCTCAATGCCCTTTCAATACCCTCTCAATGCCCTCTCAATGCTCTCTCAATGCTCTCTCAATGCTCTCTCAATGCCCTCTCAATGCTCTCTCAATGCCCTCTCAACGCTCTCTCAATGCTCTCTCAATGCCCTCTCAATGCCCTCTCAACGCTCTCTCAATGCTCTCTCAATGCCCTCTCAATGCCCTCTCAATGCTCTCTCAATGCCATCTCAATACCCTCTCAATGCCCTCTCAATGCTCTCTCAATGCTCTCTCAATGCTCTCTCAATGTCCTCTCAATGCTCTCTCAATGCCCTCTCAACGCTCTCTCAATGCTCTCTCAATGCCCTCTCAATGCCCTCTCAACGCTCTCTCAATGCTCTCTCAATGCCCTCTCAATGCCCTCTCAATGCTCTCTCAATGCCATCTCAATACCCTCTCAATGCCCTCTCAATGCTCTCTCAATGCCCTCTCAATGCCCTCTCAATGCCCTCTCAATGCTCTCTCAATGTTCTCTCAATGCTCTCTCAATGCCCTCTCAATGCTCTCTCAATGCTATCTCAATGCCCTTTCAATACCCTCTCAATGCTCTCTCAATGCTCTCTCAATGCCCTCTCAATGCTCTCTCAACGCCCTCTCAATGCTCTCTCAATGCCCTCTCAATGCCCTCTCAATGCTCTCTCAATGCCCTCTCAATGCCCTCTCAATGCTCTCTCAATGCCCTCTCAATGCCCTCTCAATGCTCTCTCAATGCTCTCTCAATGCTCTCTCAATGCCCTCTCAATGCCCTGTCATCAACCTCCCGACACTCTCCAACTACTTCAATGACCACCACATCACCTCTCGCTTTCTCTTCTCACTACAGGCCTTCATGAGACAGATCTCCATTCTCTGTATCTTTACTAACCACCAGCCCAGACAAACAACACAATATCTAGCAAATCACGCACCTTTAATAACCTATCTAAACACAAGAGTTTAAGTAACTCATTGTGTTCATTGCAAAATCCAACTAAAGACTGGCAATGCTAGCGACGTGGCGATATATATAACCTTATAGAAAACATATGCAAATAAATCAGTTGAGAATTATACCAAATCATCATGCAAGAAAATTACTCTGAAAGATCATCTTCAGTAAGCCAAAGATTAGATGTTCTGTTGCGCTGACTTGCTGTTTCTCTTTTTTGCACTACTCTGATAGGTTACTTATTGTAGATTCAGGAGGCTCCTCATTCGTGCCATCAGTTCGGCTGAGGTGAATACCCCTGGTTTTAATTAACCAGACATTCAATCACAAAGACATTTAAACTCTGCCTCGATAATATTTAAATTGATGGACTGAAGCTATATCCTAGTCTTAACTAAATTTTTAAATTAATATGGCGCTAAAATTTTAATTCGACCCTCTGAGCCAAAACTACTTTAAATATTGGTAGGAGGAAACAACTCCTGATTTTACTCTGTTTTTTTCATCTGTAGGCTGTTGTAGGGCAGTTGGAAAAAAAGACTGTAGTTTAATTGAGGCGAGGAAAGGTGTGGTAGTTCTTTTGGGATCGATAAGGAAGGGTGTGGAATAGACGAGGTGAGTTTGTAAGAGAAGGCAACTGCAAAATATTTTAGCTATTCTCCTTATAAATACAGCTACTGCCTGAAGTTGCTACTGAAAACGTATGTAGATCATTGGGGAAGGTAAGAAAGTTACGACGAAAATTTTGGAAGGAGAGAGGGTGAGTAAAAACTATGGGTGGGTAGAGGTGGGGTGTAATGAGCGCGTGTGTAAAAGGAGCGGAACTAGAACAAGGGGTACAGTCAAGAGATAAGAAACGGACTGCCAAGCAAATCTACCACAATAACAACGCGCTGTACCAACTAGAAAATACTTCTCTACAATGAACTTGCGGAGACACACCTGAAGTTGGTCTTTCACTGTTTGAATCAGTTCAGGATCAAATGAATGATCCTTCAGTGCAGGCAATAACGAATGTATCCGTTTGTATGTTGGATTTCCTGGAACAAGATTGCAGTGCAGGGGATCTGTCAGATAGTAGTTGTACGCTTTTATTAAAGCTTGTAGCCTCAGGTTTTTTAAGTCTTGTATCTCCGTTTGCCTGAGTTCTGAGTAAACACAATAAGGCAATGGATAACTACTAGTCTGCAACGTGTCACATAGTGTAGGCGTGCACTTCACAACAGCGCAAACATGCACAGGTACCACAGATACAAAAATCTACAACAGTTATATAAATCAACAATGAAATATTAGTGTGAGTAGTAATATATGAGCAGATCTCCCTACCAAGTGTTTTTTTGTGGATCAGACCTTGGGGGTTATGCAATGAGTTACGACGTTGGATGGATTCGCCTAGTTTATATTGTATTTGATTTGAGGGGTATTTGAGTGGCATTTGAGTGGCATTTAAGTGGCATTTAAGTGGCATTTGAGTTTTGATTATTTTTTTACTTGATTTGAACTTATATGGCATATAGATTTTGAATGTATGGCACTCATATGACAACATTTTTGATGGAGTTGTAATTGCTACTGAATTGTTTTTGTATATGATATAACCATCTACAACGATATAGTTATTGTTATAGTTTTATTATTACATAATAAGTATTACATTAATTGCTTACTGGAGAATGTAATAAAATGTATATCATAATAAAGTGTAATAGGTTGAATATATAGTGTTAAAGTCTATAAAAACTTTTTAATTTGTAAAGTATTTGATGATTTTACAAGAAATATCATCACATTCAGGTTCAATGACGATGAGAAGATTTTCTTCAAGTTTAAGTTTACTATCTTCCAATATAGATAGAGAAAGTTTTGAAAAATCCTCCAAGTCATTATAAATAAAAACTCTATAAATCGATGGTGTTGAACTTGTAATTGCTGCTGAATTGTTTTCACATATGATGTATCTATCACACACACAATCAGTAGTTGTTTCGATTTCTTCTTTGTATATAGTAGAGTTTGTAGGGCTCGGCTGTTCCAAAATTAAATCGACTAAACCCAGAGCTTGTGGAAGAGATGGAATTGATGGTGATAAAGCTGGAACTAGTGACTCGTTTGTAATTTTTGTTGTTGTCGTCGTTGTCTGCGGAGTTGTGGTGATTGTTGAAGTTGTTCTTCGAATCGTAGGTAGTAATCCTTCATCGTATAAACGAATGTAATTTAAAGCTTCATCGGTTTTGCAAACAAAGTATTGTTGAGGCCATATATCATAAGTGTCACAGCTTCTACGTTGTTGAGAAAACTGCATGAAACATGTGAGTGTATGCATACGATATTTTAAGTTTTTTTCTAAAATATGAGTTACTGAATTAACCGCCTCCATATTAAGAGGTCCCGAAAAACATCCAGACTCTCTATGAGATAAAGTGAATGGTTGAATCTCTGTTGCAAGACAATAACTGCTTAGGATTGGGAATAATAGAAGATAGATTCGATATTTCATTTTTATTCAGAGAGAGAGACTTTTAACCTAGTTTATGCTTTCATCATCTAGAGTTAACTGTTTGCATTGCGGTGGACTTTGGTTAATATGCTCCAACTAAAGTTCTATATATATAACTTTGGGATCGCATTTGTCTTTGTTATCTCCTTGACATGTGATGCTGATGATAATCTTGTTTTGAATAGACTTCAAACTTTCAAAACTCGAAAATGACAAATTTACACCTTCAATACCATTGATGTTAGTGATGATAGCAGCTATTTTCGGCTTCTCATTGGTCGAATGATTGCATTCCACACATGCAAAGTTGGTTAACTCAAACTCTTCTGTTGGTGGACAAATCAAACGTGAGGTGTTGTATTCAAATACACATAATTCATCATTCCAAAATAGTTTTGTATTTTGAGTAAGACCTTCCGTATTATTTTTAACCCCTATTGCACATTCCTCCTGATTCAGAGTGTATTTTGTTGGCGTATTGCAGGTCAGGGTATCTGTAGAAGTTTTGCTTTTGCAGATCCAAAAAGCGTTTTGAGCGATAATAAAACTACAATGTAAATAGTTGGAAGGATAGAGTCTCACACAGTTTGTTCCATTTTCATCTTTATATCGAATACTCTTTTCAAAAGGTGAAAAAAATAACACATCATTTTTTTCCATAACTCCATCTATACATTCATCAATTTCGTCGGCATAAAATACTTCGCTGACATTGAAACTGTCGAAACTCGAAAATGTTGAATTCACACCTTCGATTTTATTGATGTTAGTGATGTTAGCTGGATTTGATTCCTCATTTACACCTTCGATATCATTGAAGGTAGTGATGTTAGCTGGAATTTCGATATCATTGATGGTAGTGATGTTAGGTGAAATTGATTTCTCGGTATCTGTAGAATCTTTACTCTTACAGATCCAAGAAGCGTTTCGAGGGATGAAAAAACCGCAATATATATAGTCAGAAGGGTAGAGTCTCACACAGTTTTCCCCATTTTCATCTTTATATCGTATAGTCCTTTCAAAAGGTGAAAAAACCAAGACATCGTTTTTTTCCATAACTCCAGCTAGACATTTATCAATTTTGTTGCTATAATACACTCCACTAGTTTTGAAACTGTCAAAAGTCAAAAGTGATGAATCTTTGATGTTAGTGATGTTAACTGGTTTTGGTTCCTTGTTGATCGAATGATCGGAATGAACACATTGCACGCATGCAAATTTGTATGTCATAAACTGTCTTCTCATTGGACAGATCACACGTTCGCGGTTGTATTGAAATGCACATAAATTCCCATTTCGATATATTTTTGTATTTTGAGTAAGTCCTTCCGTATTATTTGTAATACCCATTTCACATTCCTCTTGATTCAAAACATATTTTGTTGTAGTATTACAAGACACAGAATCTGTAGAAGTTGTGTCCTTGCAGATCCAAGAAGCGCTTTGAGGGATGAAAAAACCACAATATAATAAGTCAGGAGGGTAGAGTCGCACACAGTTTTTTCCATTTTCATCTTTATATCGTATAGTCCTTTTGAAAGGTGAAAAAACCAAGACATCATTTTTATCCATAGCTCCGGCTATACATTCATCAATTTCATTGGTATAGAATACTCCACTAACATTGGGAAATGTTAGTGCCAGTAGCAAGATAAATATGCAGCTCATTTTTTGAAATGTTTTTGCTTTCAGTGTTGAAAGTTGAATACTTTCTTTCTTGATGTTCTTTCTATTTATACGTAAGTGGCTAGCGGCTTGTTCAGCTCTCTCAGCTGATTTTGAAGATGTGAAACAATCTCATCAAAGTGGTTACCAAAATGTAAGTATGGTTCCAATCAAGATTGAGACAAAAGAACATGTGTTCCTGTCCAGCGAAATGAAGTCAAACCTCTTAAAATCGAAATATCTATCAAATCACCCAGTTCAGCATCTTTCAAACATTGCTTTATATCAATCAGTTCGATCGCTCTTTTGAGATCTTCAAAATCTATCAACTTGTCTTGCGGACAACATACTTTTGGATCAAAGCTCCTAGAACAGTTTAAGCATTCGAGAGGATTTGCTCTTGAAATACAATTACAGCTCAAAAGCATGCTTTGTATTGATTTACGAACTAGATTGAATCCTAACACAAAATAAAATACTTCGGTGATGAGTTGAACAAAAAGAGGATTCGAACGCTCTAAAGGAATGTGTTCAAAATGAGTCCTTATGAACTTAGGAACAAAATCAGCCAATGTAGCAATTGACTTGAATCCTTGAGTTTTTCCACTCATGTTTCTTCTGTAGTTTAGAGATAAATGAAGCAACATTTTTTGTAGCAGTTCTTTTATGAGTCCTCAGATATATTTGTCGAATCAATAGGTATTATCGGGTTGACTGAGTCTTCTTTTTCATCAGGAGTATAAGCATATGGATATCCTTCCGCTATTGCAAGTAATTTATCCTTTAGACGTTGATAAGCCAGTTTGCTCTGACTAGTAGGTAATAGGTAGGGATTTAATCGTGCTCTCAAATTTGTTAACATAAAGGGAGACTTCAAATGATCAGAGGAAAGATCCAAAAAAGCATTAATCCATTCATCATGCACCAAAAAACCCATTTTATCGTTTTTCAAAACTTGTCTTCTATCAATCCAGTCGATAGCATCACTCAATTCTTTTTTGGTAGGTGTAGCACCTTCAACCATTTCAGCATATCTTTTACAAGTGATACATTTGTCATCAACGTGTGAACAGTAACAGTTTAGTAGTGATAGATTGGTTGCTTGCTTGTAAAAACTTCCTCCTAGTACACAGTATACACATTCTTCCGTAAAATAAATCCTCAACATTTCATCAGAATCCTCAGCCAAAAAAGTCTTAGGTCCTATAGCATCGGAAGCTTCTTGGTGAGCAAAGTCTTCAACACGTAATATATTTGTTGTTATTCCGTTAAATTACAAAACGCGAATGATCCGTTTTCAAATTGAAATACCTATTTAATCATTCATTACTTTTTCTTTTTTTTGAGGTTAATTGTTATGCTAGCTCATGTAGATCTTCATAAATGCTTTAATTTCAACCTGACAACCATCGATTGGGCAAGGTTTTACTTCTGATGAGCATTCAGTAAGTGCTTTTTCCTTACACTCACTACAGTAAATGAGATGACCGCATGGAAGAGAGATATGATTTGCAATTACTTTTTTTTCATGTGACTCAGACACACATTGAGCGAGTTTGCTTTGCTTAGTCTGATCTTTATCTTTTTTTAACGAATCAATTGATTTAGCATCATTTTTTAACAGTGTTGACGAATTCTCAACAGATGTAAAATCATTTTCAAAAGCATGTAAGGCTTCAATCATAAAACCTATTCGCTCAAAAGGTTTTCCATTTAACACTAAAACTTGTTCGATATCGTTTTGACTGTATCCTAGTTTTTTGCAGATAAGTTTCATTTCTTTGGTGTCATTGTTGTGCGTTATTTGTTTTACTTTTTCTCGATATTTTTCAACCCGTCGCTTACACCTTTTGCCTTTTTCCGTTCGCATGTAAACATCCTCAACATACTCTTCACCTTTACTCCTGAGTAAAAAAGAACAGTCTGGGAACCATCGACAGTGTTCCTCCCACGGTAGATCACTCTCTTCCCATTCTTTAAGTTCACCTGAGCAAAAGAAGCATTTTACACTATCTCCGAACTTAGTATAGTAGAAACCTGCATTGGAAAGGAGTTTCATGGAAACTTTACCCTTCCATTGTTTGAAACTGTCTTCTCTAGATGTTTCAGTAGCAAAACGTGGTGTACCAGCACGATCAATTGATATACCTAGAGGTAATACTTCTGCAGTTAAATCTCCTCTTCTAGTTTTTTGTTCTTCCATCGTATAACTTTTGACAATTGAGATGTTTTTCATTTCATCTGCAAGTAGTTTCCTAGGTCTATACACACGATTGTGAGTGTTAAATCCTCTAACAAATCGACAAAACGGAAAACTTTTAGCATGTTCTTTCATCGGATGTTCATCTTCATCCTTCCAGTTTAGTAATACCCCTCGGCAAAAAGCACATCGAACAGCGTTGTCTTTTTCAAGGTTATAGAAACCAGCTCCAGCCATGTTTTCACCACAATGTTTACCTACTCGTCTCCAATTTGTAAGAAATGATTTTCTTCGATAACTTTCATCAAGCATTAAAGTCTCTATTTCATAAAAAGAGAGTTCATTGCAAATGAACTTGAAAAAGTCCGTTGGGGAAAATTGCGCAATAGTTTTTTGTAATTTTAATGACAAAAGACTACAGTGATTATCCGGATAAGTTGTGACGACATAAGTTATTGCAGTGGTATCAGGAAAAGTTCGTTGTAAAAACAACGACGAAGTAACGAGTAAACTATCATCTATCCATTCGGTGTAGTCTTTAGTATTTTCAAAGCAATTCCGAGTTTTTTGCATTTCTTTTTTTCATTATAACTAGTGTTTGCTACATATCTGTTGTTTGTTACTCGACACATTATTTATATATAATATAAGCAGTAGCTTCAGTTATTACTCAAGTTGAAGTTTTGTTGGAAAGTTCTTTCCCTTTGATCTAGTTCGTTGTTATTCTAAAAAAAAATGATAATGCTTTATAGCAAAAAATAAAAAAGTCTAAGGTTTCAATTTTTTTCAATATACTTGAATTGATTACTATTGTAATAGAATGTGAATACTTACATCAGAAATGAAGACTTGTCTTTCTTTGAATTAAAATGAATGATATTCCTAGTTGTTTGAACTTGAGCTGCTTTCTATAAAATTCGGATGAAGGAGTACTTTTTTCATTTTGAAGTCCTGAAATAATAATAATAATAAAACATAATTAAAACTTACATACAACATTTTTTGATATCTTAAATAGTGAATAATCTTGTTTTTTTCAGAAAAATGTCTTCACGTTTAAATTGATTACAATTAAAACAAAATATAAATACTTACATCACAAATGAAGACTTGTTTTCTTTGAATTAGATGAATTATACACATAGTTGTTTGAACTTCAGCTGTTTCCTATGTAATTCAAAGGATGAAGAAGGAGTGCTGTAGTAGATGATGATGTAGTAGATCTTGTTCCTTCAGTTACTAACGATGAAGTGAATGCTTTTTGTATGAAAACAGTGCTTCTTATATAGCTTAAGTTGCACTGCTATGAATCAGCATTATTTTCACGCGAATGGAAACCGTTGCTTTCGAGGGAATAACAAAATTATTTTCATGCGAATACAAACCAATGCTTTCGCGGGAATAAATAATATATTTTCACGCGAATAGAAACCGTTGCTTTCGTGGGAATAAATATTTTATTTTCATACGAATACAAACCAATGCTTTCGCGGGAATAAATAATTTATTTTCACGCGAATGGAAACCGTTGCTTTCGCGGGAATAAATATTTTATTTTCACGCGAATACAAACCAATGCTTTTGCGGGAATAAATACTTTATTTTCACGCGAATGGAAACCGTTGCTTTCGCGGGAATAAATATTTTATTTTCACGCGAATACAAACCAATGTTTTCGCGGGAATAAAAATTTTATTTTCACGCGAATACAAACCAATGCTTTCACGGGAATAAATACTTTATTTTCACGCGAATGGAAACCGTTGCTTTCGCGGGAATAAGTATTTTATTTTCACGCCAATACAAACCAATGTTTTCGCGGGAATAAATAATTTGTTTTCACGCGAATGGAAACCGTTGCTTTCGCGGGAATGAAAATTTTATTTTCACGTGGATAGAAACCAATGCTTTCGCGGGAATAAATAATATATTTTCACGCGAATAGAAACCGTTGCTTTCGCGGGAATAAATATTTTATTTTCATACGAATACAAACCAATGCTTTCGCGGGAATAAATAATTTATTTTCACGCGAATGGAAACCGTTGCTTTTGCGGGAATAAATATTTTATTTTCACGCGAATACAAACCAATGCTTTCGCGGGAATAAATACTTTATTTTCACGCAAATGGAAACCGTTGCTTTCGCGGGAATAAATATTTTATTTTCACGCGAATACAAACCAATGTTTTCGCGGGAATATATAATTTATTTTCACGCGAATGGAAACCGTTGCTTTCGCGGGAATGAAAATTTTATTTTCACGCGGATAGAAACCAATGCTTTTGCGGGAATAAAACAATTATTTCCATATGGATAAAACCGTTGCTTTCGCGTGAGTAAAAAAATTAATTTTCACGCGAATAAAAACACATGCTTTCACGGGAATATCGCGTGAAAAACTGCTGAGTCATAGATATATTATAAAGAAGGTTTCACGAGATGGTTAGCTATTTAAGAACCAGTGTTTTCACACAGAAAGCATCCAGTTCTACAATAGCTAGCAAAGAAGCAACATCTACACACCAACTACTACATTTACTTGAAACTATAGAAAGACTTTCAGTCAATAAGGTGAGAATCACTAAATAATTCTTCAACATATATTGATAGAAAACTTCAACTAGATTTGCTATAATACTTCAGAAAGTTAATTTTATGTTTTAATATTTTGTTCTTATTAATAAAAGATCAAATAGTTTCACCATAATGCATCAGAAAAATCATTTTGGTTTTGATTATGTGTTTATTTTATAAATATCTAGTTAGTTTATTCTTTTCAAATATTTTTCAAATTCCAACCATCTGTTACATAGTTTTTACTCTTTTTTCAGTTCCAACTTCTCACTGAACGCTCTGAATATGAATGAAGACCGTAATACCTCATTTCTCTCAACATCCGAACCATACTCTGATGATAAAGAAAATATCCCTCCTGATTCACATATAATAAAAATGAAACTGAAAACAATTCGACCAAAGCCATGGGATTCGGATAGAAATAAAACGTTTGACTATGCTTGGACTTTGAAAGCACCATCTCTTTCTCATCTTTCCTGCTTGTCAAAAAATGCTGCTAGTTTGCTCAATTCTTGCGATACCAATGACAGAGTAATGATTGGAAGGTTTCAACCACTTCACTTGAATCAAACACCATCGCTTCTCGAGATAATCTCCATCGAAAGACCAGCTGAGGATGTATATAAAAACTTATGTATTATCCGCTACAATGTCGAAACATTTGGCAACAGACGACAAGTGAGATCCATGGTGAGAAATGAGGATTACAACAAATTAGCTCCAACACAACCGGATGTTCCAAAACTGGTGGTTTTTATGGGATTCGATTCAGACAAGCATCCAATCTTTCACCCTATCAACTTCCCATCCAATATTTCCCTTGAGGAAGCTAAACAGCTAAGTAGATTAATTAAAAAAAAAAAACCTAGTCAGTTGATCAGTATGGTTCGTATCGCAACGCTCTCTCAATTTGCTGTTGGAAGTGTAATCAGTTTTGAATCTCCTCAAATATCAACTCAGTTAACATTACCTAATGGAGAAGTGGTGATGGATGCGCTACTGGTAAACTACAGATGTTTGCAATACGATGGTTTGATGATGGGAGTTCTATATATACCTGAAGAACATGCTAGCAACGTCAAACGAATTGGAACAGGAGTCATACTTGTAAGAAATCGTGAAGTTAGTAGATTTGGTTATCATCGACATGATATAATCACATTCACAGCATTACAAGCGATAGAAACAGCTCAAAACCTATCCAACAAACTTGATGATTCCAACCAGATGAAGTACTTTACTACAGATGAGGTTGTTGAGAACAAGGTCTTAGTGCTTTCAATGGGAGCGGGAAACACATCTTCTACACCTTTGAGCGGACCAACACCTCCTGGTGAAAACTATATTCAAGAAGAGCAAGTCAGACAACACAACCCAGTGAGTGTTTTTTATTTAATGTAAACTAATTGATATAAGTAATACTTCCACTTAGACAAAATTTATTTATAAAGCAATTATTTTTTGTTTTGCTTTAGATAGAAGAGAGAGAATCAAAAACACTTGATGAAAATTATGCTCAAGAAAAAACAGACCGAACAATATAACTTGGTGAGTTACTTCCCTTTACTATATAATGTTAACTAACCAATGTAAAAAGAATTATAATTCAAATTCATGTAATTATTTTACATTTTTGTTTAATCATCCTATACTAATACATAACTTTTTATTTTAGTTCATTATGGAATCAAAAGTACATAGAACAGAAGTCTTCCTTCCTAAGTTATAACATCAGTACAACAATGACGATATTGTAAAGAAAAAGACTATCATCCATTGATTGTCATTACAAGTTGTAGTGCTTTGTATTACTTAATATTTATTAACTCTAGCTATATTATACAAGGATATTTTCCTACTTAATATGTAATAAATGTATATAATCATATATTGATTCAATGTAGTTATATCTCCTCGTTCTTCTCTCCTCTCTCTCAAAATATCATATGAGTTCGAGTTATGTAAAAAAATTATCAAAACTTGAATGTCATGCATTCAAAATCTATATGCTATAAGTTCAAATTAAGTAAAAAAATAATCAAAACTCAAATGCCACTTAAATGCCACTCAAATGCCACTCAAATGCCCCTCAAATGAAATACAATATAAACTCGGTGAATTCATCCAACGCCGTAACTCATTGCCTCAACTCCAAGGTCTAATCCACAAAAAAACACTTGGTAGGGAGATCTGCTCCTATATTACTACTAGTGTGATATCACTTCTAGCAGTTTATATCATCTACCATTAGCTCCCTTGGATGAGGAGTTGTCCTCTTTTAAAGCTCCAATAAGCAATCCAAGGGCTTCAGCTTTCAGGGTGATGCTTTTAACAAGAGCAAGTTTGCTAGCACTGTTTAGTATTGTGAAAGCCTCCGTGGCTTCTTCACAATATCCAACTGCATCTCGGTAGAACTGAATTCCTTCTGTCATTCGTTTCCTTTTCTCCTCTCCATCTATATTTTGGTTTCTCGTCCTGCAAATATGATATGGCATTTAGTTTAATCTAATTTTGCCTGTTGAAAGTTGAAATACTGGAGGTTTTAACAGAAAGTAAAACTTAGTCAACAGTATCAATGGCATTGTTTTTAAAACTTTCCAAACAAAGAAAAATTACTATTATTTCAATTACCAAATTAATTATCAAAGTAATAAATACAGTGGAGCAGGGACAGTAATCACAATATAAAAAGAGCGTTTATGAAGTAAAAAACATGTATGGGTGTAGTGGGGACATTTGATAGCATTTTTTGTTGAAGTTTTATTTGAAATTTTTTCTGTCCCCTGTGAACATTAGTTAGGCTGGCCCAGATGTGACTGCCATTTGTTGAAGTAGCAGTTCCCCCCTTTCTAGGGATTGTGGGGCACAAATAGGGATAGGGATTGTGGGTATGGGTAGAGTAGCTGATATATTTGGACTCCCTTGATGTTCCCTGCCTCAATCACCAATAGTGACCATCATTTCAATGGTAGACTGAGTGAGATTACTTACAATGTGTTTCCAAGACAGATGTAAACCATCGCAAGACTCTGAATGGTTGTAGCAGCGGATGAGCTTGTTTGCACCCGTCGACGATTATATACACTCTTTGCATTTTCAAAATACTCCTTTGACTGCTCATACAGACTTTCAGCTTCATCAAAGCCGGTTTTAGTATCCTTTTTGTAAAGCTTATTTGCTTTAAGCTTCAAATATGTTCCCAGTTCCACTTGCACTCTACAGAATATGCAGTAGCAATACACAGGTTCAGTTTCTAATAAAAAATAACTTCAAATAAAACGTACACAGTAAATCCTATAGAACTAAATAGTATCTCTTACAATGGTTTGAGAACTGGGACATCCTTGGAGAGGTCTTCAGCTTCTTCACAGATCCTGTAAGCTTTATCAATTCTGTCCAAATCCGATATGCCTAGCCATTCAGCTTCTGCCAGCACCATCATTACGTGAATGGAAAAGTAACTGATGGGCCTACTGAGACTTTTCGGAAACTTTTTGACCTCGCGAAGGGCATCTTTTAAAAATTTTATTCTTTTAACACTGAAATCTGTTTCAAAGTTCTGGTCATAATCAGTGCCAGTTGTGTAGAGCTTACCACGAGTGTAAAAAACCATTGCATGAATCAGATGAGAGAACTGCTCGTCAACACTTGAAAAAACATCCGCATCATTGTCCATTTCCTTTAATGCTTCATCAAGTTTGGCCCAGTTTTTGTTCTGTCGCAAGATTACCAAGTGCAAAGTACGAATAAGAGCTCTATGCGTAGGATCAAGCTGCGTCACTGCACAGAGCTGCAATAGATCATCTAACACAGGCAACAGTTTGCCGTCAAAATTGTCGTGGTACTCATGGAATGCAAGAAACAGGTAGACAACATCATCTAAGCTAAATAAATTGTTGCTTAGAGTTGTCTCTGGTTGTCCTGCTTCTCTCTCTTTTGTAGCTGCTACATCTGCTTCTCTCCCAGGAGTGCATTCCCCTCCATTTTGCATATCATTTGTGGGTTTCGCAAATAGAAGTCCAGGAGATTTCAGCATCACCATACACTTAAGTGCTGACCTGAGGTTAGCCTTTAGATTCAAAAACTGTTGGCTAGCTTTCTCTGGAAGCAGCAAACACTTTTCCCCGACTTTAACAAATTTTGACACTTGGTGGTTGACAAATCGCTGCTTTATCTGTAAATAGACAAAGTATAAATCTCTAAATAGTTCAGCATTTATAGTTTAGTGAGACCTTTTAATCAAGCTCTTGTAAAAAAAAAGTAGCCAGCTATATTTTTTTTGCAGGTACATTCTCTAGTGGTATATTTCAAGTAAACTTTTGAAAATTTAAGTTTCTAAAATCCTCCGTCTTCTAAAAGTTGGCACCCTCCCAGACACATGCACCTTGGTCACAATCCTTCATATTATATTGTAGTGTAGTAGATTTGCATCCTCTACTAAGGGCGCAACAGCTAACACTCCGCATGTACTCCTTGCACACACTTTACTCCTCCAAACACCCAGGGTTTACCCCGAAATAGACGCTAACAACTCCACAGGGCCTGCGACCCAGACACACTATACAGATGTCAGAGAATAAACACTGTAATATTTCTTTAAATCGGGAAGTAGTTGAATTCAATGAGTCAGTTCCAGTGTTTGAATAACGATTTATCTGTAACTTTAGAAATGTCAAATGTATACCAGTCAAATGTATTTCTTTTATAGTCAATGCTTGTAGCTATGTCTAGCTTCATATAAAAAAGCAGAAACAAAAGCAGTTACATAGCTAAGGGAATGAAACAAGTAGAAAAGCCTTTAGCTTAAAATAACATGATGGCTTTACATGAATGATCATGTGACATCAAAATAAACATTTTATTTTACAATGGGGATCCGGCACGCAGTTTCTCTTTGTAGATGCAACCGGAAGCAGTTCAATTGCTAATATTGTACAGGAATTTGTGTCTGGGTGGTAGCCACCTGTACACACTCCCGACGTATTCTACTGTGGCCCAAGTCTACTCACAATAATCTGCTATTATTGTCTAGAGAGCGTTTACTGTCTGTTGCATTTATGGGTGCGGCCGAATCTGGCGTGTATGTTTTGCTGGCAGTGGACAATAATTATTTGATAATTATTGGCTGCATCCGAACATGTACATGTCCTACGGTAAGTGTACTGCAATTGCCGTTTTAGTTTATATTTTGTTTCGAACTGTGCTCTGACATTAATTCCTCAGGAATTACTTGTCTAGTTTATAGTTTGTTTCGAACTGTCACTGTCGGCAATAATTATGCTAGAATTATTTGCAGTCGAATCTGGTCTCAGTCGAGATCGACAAATAACTTCACTGTAATTATTGCTAGCTAACTTGTTGGATTCCCCGAATCCGAATTTAGTAAGAGCCGAACTATTAGTGCACTAGGCCTTGTGTTGTAATCCTTGCCTCAGGCAAGGGTATACACAGTGATAGGGCGTACCGTTCTCACTTTCCACCTTAGCGTCGTGTTTGCTAATAGTCGACTTGTCCAGCGCTGGTAGTTTTGGTGCTCCTAGCTGTGCTTGCTTCAGAGAGAGAGAATCATCTGAGAGTCAGGCTAACTCTGAACTTTATTGCATTAACATCCATTTAAATACAGGGAAGGCGGGTACACATTACTAACCACGCCTGAGTAAAAATACTGGTGCAAGCCACGCCTTGCCCTTACATCAACACCCACTTTGTAATAATTAAAAACGTGGAAAAATATAATAAGTTGTAGTAAATAATTATTTGGTACAAGGTAGAACGCAGTAAATAGTATCGTAGGCACATGTAAGCAATAGACCCTTGCATAGACATAGACAGTGTGTAGCGAGTAGACATAAACGTAGACAGTGAGTTATTTCGGAGATAGAAGCTTAAGGGTGCTTTCGGATACCCTATGCATAGGGCAGTCGTTGAACACTCGTTGAGGGCTCAACGATGACTGTCGTTTAACGGAAGTTGTTTGAGCATAAACCATAGACATACGTATTTTCATCAACGTCTGTGAAAACTGCATAGCTGGAGCGAGCCCACTTTAGTTTCTTTACAAAAAAAAAATAATTACGATAATTTTATCGTCTGATGTATTTTCTATGTACATTATAATGCATTGTCACGACTTGAAACGGGGAGGAACAGTGATTGATAAAAGTTGACTCGTTAAAACTGTTTGTTAGGTGGAGTCAAGGTCAGTCAACGACGCTACCTTCCTCGCTTGTCACATCCATCGTTGAGCCCAAATTGCCCATTGCCGCCATGTTTTTTCTGCCCTCAACGACGGGGTTTCCGAATGGTCTCGTTTAATCCCATCGTTAAGCCCTACGCGTAGGGTATCCGAAATCACCCTAACTCTTAGACAAAGGAAATCAACAATGAGATATAAGCTCAGACGGTAATTGCGAGAGAGTATCTTACTAAGTAGATAATAATAATAAAATATGAGAGCGTGCTGGCGTCCCTCACAATATAACTTATCACTAGAATTTACGACTTGCTTGACTGTTATTTTAATTTGAGACATTTAAGCAGCTAATGTGACAAAAAAGATGTGATTGAGGAAGCTTGAGGGATCAATGTAACCTGTAATTTTTTCTTTTGAAAAATATTTTGCTTTATTCACTTGAAAAAATTAATTTAATAATGATGCTCATAGATAGTATGCAGTTGAACCAAAGTATCGTATTTCGGGCCTAACTAAGTTTGCCAATGTAAATAACTTACAGTGCGCCCTGTCAATTTATCTCAACAACAGCGATATACTATTATGCTTGATTTAGGCGGCGCATCCTCAGTATTACAAGCTCCATCCCCATCAACTGCTCGTGAATCGTTTGTTGTGGTATTCATAACTCCAGTCAACGACTAGCAATAATAATAACAAACTCTTATGACAATCCCAAGTGTACCAAAAATCTGGTGTACCCTGTGATATGTGACTAATAAATAGCAATTGTTTTTAAACTTTGTTTTATATTTTTTAATTTTTAGGGCAAATGAATAATAATTTTTTTGATATTATTATTATTATTATTATTATAAATAATCATCATCATAATAATAATAATTATTAATTAAACTAAATAAATTAATTTTCTTCTTAAGGCTTTTGAGTGAAACTTGTAATTTCCTAATCACAAGTTGGATCAAATTTGTGCTTGAATGAAAATTATTTAACACTGAAATAAAATGAATAGTGTTAATCCCTGAGGACAACACACAATAAATAAATAATAAGTAATAAATAATAATAAATGGGAGATAACTCTTACGAGCTCACTCTATAATTTATATAGCGATCTATAGTCAGTATTGTTAGCGTTCGTAAAAAGTGATTATTCGAGTTGATTATAACTGTTTATTGTGCCAAAAAAAATTTAGGGAGCTAAAACAGACATTGGAGCTCCTGCCATTTCAATATATCAGTGAGAAAAAACTTCTAAAGCAAAAAATAAAAATAAAAGTAGTAGATTTTTGAAAATCTTAACGATATTATCATAAAACTTCAAGTAAACTTCCGGTATCATCAAATTAGCACCCCCTGGTGAGCACCTAAAATCTGCCGGGTCCCCATTCTGTTTAACAGTATAAGATGTATGCTACTCAAAATCCACTAGACTTCTGATTCTCATAACACACAGCAGTTTTTTTTATAGAAGAAAACCAAGAATTCTCACCCCTTATTAGGGGTGAGCCAATCACACATAATAAAAGAAACAATACGCAAATCAAAACATACATTACAAATATATAAAAACGATGATACCCAATCATATCACAAGCACATGATTGAGTGGCTCCTGCTTTCCTCTTAGCCAATCACAAGGGAGTGGAAGCGGATGGTCCTTCTAAGGCAGGCTTGGCTCCCCTGTCTCTGTTCCTAGGTATTCCAGATTCCGTCTCTATCCTTTATGAGTGGGTACTCAGTTCCCTGAACCTCAGGCTCTCTTTTCCAGACAACTCTGGCTAACTAAGTCTGGATTCTAGCCTGGGGTAGGCTGTTCATGTTTTATATGATAGATACGAGGTTAATATAGATGTGGGCCGGCTGACTCCCTTAACCCGGGATAGCTTATATATAGTACAAGGGGGAGATCCCAGGTCCACATAAAAGTGGTACTAGGGGATAGCGAAAGGGGTAGGAGAAATTTAAGGCAAGGGGTGGAAGGTGGAAGGAGAGGGGGATTCTGATCAGCTTGAGTGCAAAAATCTCCAACAATATCAATAGCTGTATGCAGAGAGACAATTGATAGGATCATATAAAACTAAAAGTTGTGACCTCTGCCATCCCTTTTGACACTCTGACCCAAAAAGCGCCAACTACCAACATGGAGGCTACTATCTTAAGAATGTAAAAAATTTGTTTTTTGGTCAATTTCACTGGATGCCAATTCCCTTACAGTGACTGTAATTTGGATTCAAATAAAAAATAAGTGTAGCGGATTTTAGGGGCCCATTACTTATCCACCAGACGTTTTCACTGGGTAAACCTCCATTTGCCAGCACAAGACAGTCAGCCTCTCAACGTCTGACAAAAAACAGCCAACCTCTCTCCAGAGGTGACCCTGTGCCGGGATGGCACTGCAAACAGTTGAAAAGGAGCAACCTTGACTTTTACAACAATGGTGAGCCCTCGGCTCAGACATACAACTCAGTGCTTTCGAGTAGTATAAGACATTTATTCTGATTAGAATAAAATGGTGGTGATACTATAGAAGCGAACACAAGTGACAACACAATACATTTGTAACATAATTACTGAATGCAAAAGCTCTGCCTTTTATAGGCAGAGCCACAGGAAGTGACAGGAAGTCCTTGGCCTAGTTTGCCAAGTAATTTCTGTAACTTGACCCAGTTTGCCAAGTACTCCAAACAAGCACAAAATCAATGCAATTGTACGAATCAGTATACTTGATATGAATACTAGCCAGTAATATAACCATGCATAAATTAAAGAGAACTGGTGCCCAAATCCAGCCAGTAATAGCTGCTGGTTCCTCTCTCCTAAAGAACTTGGTCTTTTACAGCTTTGGTTCCCGAAGTCCTAACATTTGATAATAGTGAAGGTCTGGATACTGTCTGTAGAGGTACTTTGGTTAGTTTTAGTCTTTCAGGCTATGCCAGCCCAGGATAGCTCCCCAGGGCAGGTATAGTAATCATGCAGGGCTAGTGCAGACTTATCCAGGGCCGGTAGAGCAATAATTGTCCATTCCATTGTTATTTTTAGCTATTAGTGTAACTGCAATCAATCATGGGCTTGTTGGATTGCTCATTTAAGCTTGCCTGATGCCTGCAGACTATCAGAGGAGCCTGTTAAGCAGTGGTCACTTTTGGTGACTGGTAAAATCCATCACATAAGTTCATCATCTAAAAGCTGATAAGCCAACACACTTGCTGCATGCCCATATTGTGAGAGATTTGCATGATACAGCCAACCCCCCCAGCCCCCCCCCCCAAGACCCCCTCCACCCTTTGCCCTGTCAACAAACAAACAAACTAGACACAACCTCTGAGCCCTTCCCCCTCCGCGTCGGTACAAATTCTCCCATAAAAATGGATACTGAGGACTCCGGCCCTAAATGGACCATGTATAAACCCTGTATAGACACTATATAGCATATATAATCTACCCCGGGTCTACTCCGGGTCAGCTACCCCGGCCCAGTATCCAAAGAGGTTGGAGTAGTTAACCTGGGGCCTATAGGGCTGGATGCCCACCTCAGAAAGTAGATGAGCAGAGTACGGCCGCTTGGAGAACAGACTAAAAGCTGGATGCCCTAATAAGGAGTGGAAAAGTACCCAGATGCCCTAATAAGGAGTGGAAAAGTTCCCAACAAGAAAAAGAGCGAGAAGAATAGCCCAGCATACTTTGCCATGTGCTCGCTGTTATGATTGGCTTTCTTTGTTTATTAAATATCTATTATATTTTTTTATTGGTATGTTATTTCTGTTACATTGTACGATTGGTTCACCCTAATAAGGGGGTAAACTTTCCTCTGCTTCTCCTATAAAATGAGCTTTGTTCGTGCATTTGGAGCAGAAGTCTTGAGGAGATTGCTAAATACTCTTTTATTGTATTGTTAAATGGATTAAGTAAATAAATATTATTCGCAGAAACTCTGTCATTGTGTGTCTGGGTCTAGGACCCCGTGAAGTTGATAAAGTCAATTCGGAATGGACTCCGAAATAATGAAGAAGATTCGGAGTGATACCGTTGAGTCAGTGGTAGAAGGTGCAAAACTACTACACTGGTGGCAGCGGTGGGACACCGATGAACAGAAAGACACAATGGAGAGAAGGAGAGAAGAAAGAAGTTGGAGCTATACAGTGCCTGTATCACCCTGTATCCATTTCCCCCTACTCCGAAGCTATGCAGTGCCTGTATCACCCTGTATCCATCCCGAAGCTATACAGTGCTTGTATCACCCTGTATCCATCCCCCCTACTCCGAAGCTAAACAGTGCCTGTATCACCCTGTATCCATCCCGAAGCTATACAGTGCCTGTATCACCCTGTATCAGTAGTAATACATGAGCAGATCTCCCTACCAAGTGTTTTTTTGTGGTTCTGGTCTTGGGGGTTATGCAATGGGTTACGACGTTGGATGAATTCGCCGAGTTTATATTGTATTTCATTTGAGGGGTACTTGAGTGGCATTTGAGTGGCATTTAAGTGGCATTTGAGTTTTGATTATTTTTTTACTTGATTTGAACTCATATGGCAGCTAGATTTTCAATGTATGGCATTTAAGTTTTGATAATTTTTTACATAATTCGAACTCATATGGCATCTTGAGAGAGAGGAGAGAGAAGAGAGAGAAGAGAGAGAGGAGAGAGGAGTTTTATCTACATTGAATAAATATATTGATCAAAAATGAAACATTATAAGATTATATACATAGATTACATAATAAGTAGGGAAAATCTTCCTATATAATATAGCTAGAGTCAGTAAATACTAAGTAATACAAAGCACTACAACCTGTAACGATAATCAATACATACATATGGTATCTTGAGAGAAAGAAAGAGATAGAGGAGAGAGGGAGAGAGAGGAGAGAGGGAGAGAGAGAGGAGAGGGAGATTCTTTAGTTTTCTATACATTCCTATATATATATATATATG
The DNA here is from genome assembly GCA_945261195.1 of Cryptosula pallasiana. Lineage (NCBI taxonomy): Eukaryota > Metazoa > Bryozoa > Gymnolaemata > Cheilostomatida > Cryptosulidae > Cryptosula > Cryptosula pallasiana. Next base: position 32,225,928 of record OX183133.1, on the reverse strand, counting down.
GTTAATTATGTACATATTTATGGGTATATTTATATCTACATAGAGAGAGAGGAGATATTTCTACATTGAATAAATATATTGATCAAAAATGAAACATTATCTGATTATATACCTGATTACATAATAAGTAGGGAAAATCTTCCTATATAATATAGCTAGAGTCAGTAAATACTAAGTAATACAAAGCACCACAACTCGTAATGACAATCAATGCATACATACATACATATGGTATCATGAGAGAAAGAAAGAGAGAGAGGAGAGAGATTTTTTAGTTTTCTATACATTCATGTATATATGGTTAATTATGTACATATTTATGGGTATATTTATATCTACATAGAGAGAGGAGAGAGGAGATATATCTAAATTGAATGAATATATTGATCAAAAATGAATCATTGTATGATTATATACATTTATTACATAATAAGTAGGGAAAATCTTCCTATATAATATAGCTAGAGTCAGTAAATACGCGCATGTCCATATTCATGTACATGTGCATAAATGGACATGAATAGGTACATTTCCATATTCATGTCCATATTCATGTCCATATTCATGTCCATATTCATGTCCATTTATCTACATATCCATATTCATGTCCATTTATGTACATACCTATGTTCATATTTATGTACATGCGCATGTCCAAATTCATATCCATATTAACATTTTATAGCTATGTACAGAGGAGAGAGAAGAGAGGAGAGAGAGAGAGATTTTTTAGTTTTTTATACAACCATGTATATATGGATAATTATGTACATATTTACGGATATATTTATATCTAGATTGAATAATATACATCTATGACATAATAACTATATTGAATGCTATAAAATATGTTGGAAAATCACCAAATTAGTCCTCTAGATGGTTAAAATTTACAGTATTTGGGAAATAACTGCAAGAGAGGAGAGAGGAGTATTTGGTAGAGGAGAGAGGAGGCTTCAAAAAAGAGCTACAAAAAACTAATCAGTACACAACTCAGTTTATTAGGTAGTAGCGCTTCAAGGAGGTACAAACACTGATTGCTGACAAACAACAAATTTTAATGCAGATTGGGAGAGGTAGCTTTTTTTAGACTCTATAATCATCCTGATTGCACAGGTTTTAATATCAATACAAAATGAATCTTCCTCCTTTAAAATATGGTGAACGTTATTTTGTTATACCAGAAGAGGAGTATCATAGTTTGATGGAAAAGAACAGTGGGGCTAAATCAACAGACCAAGACAAGTTTGCGTCATCATTGTATGACAACTCGACAAAAGACAAAATGGTGAGAGATATCGAGAAAATCCAGAATATTTTGGTTGAAACGAATGAAATAGTAATGGGAATCAAAAACGAGTTGCTTGAGCGCAAAAAGACAAATGAAAATGTTCAAAGCACAAAAACCTATCGGAGTGATGTTGGAAAGATTAGGGGAGAGTACAAGCAACCAAAGAGCTGGAACTCTGCTAAAACACCAAAGCTCTCACCATCATCGTTTGATAGAAACACAATTGACGATGATAGCAATAGAGATTCGGAGAGAATGATGCAACAATTAGAAGAGTTTAAAAAGAAAGTATCCGACATGACAGCTAGTAAAGACAATCAAGCGTTAGGTGTAAAAATATTGTATCAATTGAGAGATTCTGGAAAATACGATCTGGATACTGACAGGATAAAACTCAAGGGAAGATGGCTTAGCGCTAAGCTATCAAAGAATTTGTTGCAAGATGTACTAACTGATAAAGACTCAATAAGATCAACAAAAGATAACTACAGTAGATTTAAAAGTCTGCTCACCACTCAAGGAATCACAACTGTCAGGAGATCCTCATGAAAAACTTATTTTAGCTACCTAGTTGTTAATTCAAACATCTTAGCAACAACTTATTAGCTCAAACATGACTTTGTTATACTCAATCCTTTATCCAACACCTACAATAATTCTTAGTAATAGTAGTGTAATGAGACTGAGTAATAATCTACACACACCTTGTTCACTCTGTATGCTGTAGCACATGTTTTTCCTTTAGTTATCTGCAGTTACTTCAATTGGATCTTATCCAGATGTTTTATAGTCTTTGCTGCTACTGCGTTTTGTCTCAAACAAGAGTCCAAAGTAGGCATTGTGTCTACAAAATACAAAAAAATTGATTGTTACAATTGTTTCATTTATTTTCATTGGTTTTATCTCCATATACATAAAGTAGCGAAGAAACAGTTTGTGTGAGTATGAAACTATCTAGTAGAGATAAATTAATATCTAGGTTCAACTAGCATTAAATATTAATTACTTTGTTAACAATAAATAATTAGAGTCAGTTACTTTACTAGTGCTCGGACAAACACACAATTTTGTTAATGTCAAAGTCTGCGATCTTACAAAGAAATAACTTAGATACTATTACTATTAGCATAAAATTATCTAGTAAAGATAAATTACCTAGGAGTGAATTCTAGTTGAGGTTCGATTATTTTAAATATAAATAATTAAAACCAAATTGATTGGAATCGTAGTAATATTTTTAAATACAACATTGCTTTGCAACGACTATTAATGAAAGCGATTATGAAATGTTGATGAGTAACTAAGTAATCTAGTAAGGAAAACTGATTGAAATCACGGTAATATTTGTTAATAGATACTTGCGACATGTTTTATCAACGAAAAAATCAAGCGATTTTCAAATGTTTACGAGTAACTAAGCGATTTGGTAGAAAATACTAACAGAAATCACTCGATATCCGTTTTTGAAATATTTACGATAAACCAAATTGGGATATTGCTGTTATCAACCAAAAAATCAAGCGAGTATCAAATGTTTACGAGTAACTAAGTGTTTCAGTTGACAAAAACCGATTGAGATCATGTGACATCCGTTACAAATATTTACGTTAAGTTAGCAACGGAAAAAACAAATATTTCTTAGAATATTCGCTATAGCAAGTTATGATAATTTTGTACTCGCTCTAAAGGTAAAGGTTTTCAGTCCGTTTTTGGTCAGACCAAAATTTATGCGAGTCGTTTTAGGCATTATTTCTGTCGACGTAATGTTACCAGTTCATTTTCACAAGTTTTTAATATTTATTTTAAAAATAAATAATTAGAGCTTTCTACTAGTGTTAAATGATTGTTGATTATTTTTTACCTTATCACCACTTAGAGCCAGATGATTTAATTAACTAAAGACAAATAATTATTTTAGCATTTCTTACCTTGATGCTCTCCTAGTAGCTGTAGTAGATGATGCTTCTCCGCTTGCTGTTGAAGAACTGGATGCTTTCTAAGTGAAAACCGTGGCTCTTAAATAGCTAAAGTTGCACTGATTAAACCCTATGAATCAGCATTTTTTCCAATGCTTTCGCGGGAATAAAAACTGTTTATTCCCGCAAAAGCAACTGTTTCTATTCGCGTGAAAATAAACTATTTATTCCCGCGAAAGCAACTGTTTCTATTCGCGTGAAAATATATTATTTATTCCCGCGAAAGCAACTGTTTCTATTCGCGTGAAAATAAACTATTTATTCCCGCGAAAGCAACAGTTTCTATTCGCGTGAAAATAAACTATTTATTCCCGCGAAAGCAACTGTTTCTATTCGCGTGAAAATAAACTATTTATTCCCGCGAAAGCAACTGTTTCTATTCGTGTGAAAATAAATTATTTATTCCCGCGAAAGCAACTGTTTCTATTCGCGTGAAAATAAACTATTTATTCCCGCGAAAGCAACTGTTTCTATCCGCGTGAAAATAAACTATTTATACCCGCGAAAGCAACTGTTTCTATTCGTGTGAGAATAAATTATTTATTCCCGCGAAAGCAACTGTTTCTATTCGTGTGAAAATAAATTATTTATTCCCGCGAAAGCAACTGTTTCTATCCGCGTGAAAATAAACTATTTATTCCCGCGAAAGCAACTGTTTCTATTCGTGTGAAAATAAATTATTTATTCCCGCGAAAGCAACTGTTTCTATTCGCGTGAAAATAAACTATTTATTCCCGCGAAAGCAACTGTTTCTATCCGCGTGAAAATAAACTATTTATTCCCGCGAAAACAACTGTTTCTATTCGTGTGAAAATAAATTATTTATTCCCGCGAAAGCAACTGTTTCTATTCGTGTGAAAATAAATTATTTATTCCCGCGAAAGCAACTGTTTCTATCCGCGTGAAAATAAACTATTTATTCCCGCGAAAACAACTGTTTCTATTCGCGTGAAAATAAATTATTTATTCCCGCGAAAGCATTGGTTTGTATTCGCGTGAAAATAAACTATTTATTCCCGCGAAAGCAACTGTTTCTATTCGTGTGAAAATAAATTATTTATTCCCGCGAAAGCAACTGTTTCTATTCGCGTGAAAATAAACTATTTATTCCCGCGAAAGCAACTGTTTCTATTCGTGTGAAAATAAATTATTTATTCCCGCGAAAGCAACTGTTTCTATTCGCGTGAAAATAAACTATTTATTCCCGCGAAAGCAACTGTTTCTATCCGCGTGAAAATAAACTATTTATTCCCGCGAAAACAACTGTTTCTATTCGTGTGAAAATAAATTATTTATTCCCGCGAAAGCAACTGTTTCTATTCGTGTGAAAATAAATTATTTATTCCCGCAAAAGCAACTGTTTCTATCCGCGTGAAAATAAACTATTTATTCCCGCGAAAACAACTGTTTCTATTCGCGTGAAAATAAATTATTTATTCCCGCGAAAGCAACTGTTTCTATTCGCGTGAAAATAAACTATTTATTCCCGCGAAAGCAACTGTTTCTATTCGTGTGAAAATAAATTATTTATTCCCGCGAAAGCAACTGTTTCTATTCGCGTGAAAATAAACTATTTATTCCCGCGAAAGCAACAGTTTCTATTCGCGTGAAAATAAATTATTTATTCCCGCGAAAGCATTGGAAAAAATGCTGATTCATAGGGTTTAATCAGTGCAACTTTAGCTATTTAAGAGCCACTGTTTTCACACAGAAAGCATCCAGTTCTTCAACAGCAAGCGGAGAACCATCATCTACTACAGCTACTAGGAGAACATCCAGCATCAAGGTAAGAAACGCTAAAATAATTATTTGTCTTTAGTTAATTAAATCATCTGGCTCTAAGTGGTGATAAGGTAAATTATTATCAATAATTATTTAACACTAGTAGAAAGCTCTAATTATTCATTTTTAAAATAAGTGTTTGTCCAAGCTCTAGTAAAGTAGCAGACTCTACTTATTTATTATTAACAAAATAATAATAATTATTCAATGCTAGTTGAACGTAGATATAAATTTATCTCTACTAGATAGTTTTATACTCACACAAACTTTTTCTTCGCTACTCTATGTAGATAAAGCTAAAGCCAATGAAAATAAATGAATCAATTGTAACAATCAATTTTTTTGTATTTTGTAGTTATGATGACTACTTTGGAGTCTTGTTTGAGACGAAATGCAGCAGTAGCAAAGACTATAAACATGTGGTCAAGATCTACCAACACCAATGATAGATGTAAAACAACATGAATTCCTCTCCTACTTATGTGACACAGCAAGAATTCCTTTCAAGATCCACCTACTTAGATGATACCAAACCAATGAAGACTCAAACTACATCAATTTTCAAGACAGCACACTTCTCCAACACAGCAAGAGCAAGAATTCCTTTTAAGATCTACCACCTACTTAGATGATACCAAACCAATGAAGACTCAAACTACATAGATTTTGAAGACAGCATACTTCCCCAACACAACAAGAATTCATTTCAAGATCTACCACCTACTTAGATGATACCAAGCCAATGAAGATGAAGACATCACACTTCTCCAACACAGCAAGAATTTCTTTCAAGATCTACCACCTACTTAGATGATACCAAACCAATGAAGACTCAAACTACATCAATTTTGAAGACAGCACACTTCTCCAACACAGCAAGAATTCATTTCAAGATCTACCACCTACTTAGATGATACCAAACCAATGAAGACTCAAACTACATGAATTTTGAAGACAGTCGACTTCTCCAACACAGCAAGAACTCCTTTCAAGATCTACCACCTACTTAGATGATACCAAACCAATGAAGACTCAAACTACATGAATTTTGAAGACAGCATACTTCTCCAACACAGCAAATATTTATTCATTTCAAGATCTACCACCTACTTAAATGATACCAAACCAATGAAGACTCAAACTACATGAATTTTGAAGACAGCATACTTCTCCAACACAGCAAGAATTCCTTTCAAGATCTACGACTTAATTAGATGATACCTGATACCAAATCAATGAAGACTCAAACTACATCGATTTTGAAGACAGCGCACTTCTCCAACACAGCAAGAATTCATTTCAAGATCTACCACCTACTTAGATGATACCAAACCAATGAAGACTCAAACTACATGAATTTTGAAGACAGTCGACTTTTCCAACACAGCAAGAATTTCTTTCAAGATCTACCACCTACTTAGATGATACCAAACCAATGAAGACTCAAACTACATCAATTTTGAAGACAGCGCACTTCTCCAACACAGCAAGAATTCATTTCAAGATCTACCACCTGCTTAGATGATACCAAACCAATGAAGACTCAAACTACATGAATTTTGAAGACACTCGACTTCTCCAACACAGCAAGAACTCCTTTCAAGATCTACCACCTGCTTAGATGATACCAAACCAATGAAGACTCAAACTACATGAATTTTGAAGACAGTCGACTTCTCCAACACAGCAAGAATTTCTTTCAAGATCTACCACCTACTTAGATGATACCAAACCAATGAAGACTCAAACTACATGAATTTTGAAGACAGCACACTTCTCCAACACAGCAAGAGTTCATTTCAAGATCTACCACCTACTTAGATGATACCAAACCAATGAAGACTCAAACTACATGAATTTTGAAGACAGCCGACTTCTCCAACACAGCAAGAACTCCTTTCAAGATCTACCACCTACTTAGATGATACCAAACCAATGAAGACTCAAACAAACTACATGAATTTTGAAGACAGCACACTTCTCCAACACAGCAAAAATTCATTTCAAGATCTACCACCTACTTAAATGATACCAAACCAATGAAGACTGAAACTACATGAATTTTGAAGACAGTATACTTCTCCAACACAGCAAGAATTCCTTTCAAGATCTACGACTTAATTAGATGATACCAAATCAATGAAGACTCAAACTACATTGATTTTGAAGACAGCGCACTTCTCCAACACAGCAAGAATTCATTTCAAGATCTACCACCTACTTAGATGATACCAAACCAATGAAGACTCAAACTACATGAATTTTGAAGACAGCATACTTCTCCAACACAGAAAGAATTCCTTTCAAGCTCTATCACCTACTTATATGATACCAAACCAATGAAGACTCAAACTACATGAATTTTGAAGACAGTCGACTTTTCCAACACAGCAAGAATTTCTTTCAAGATCTACCACCTACTTAGATGATACCAAACCAATGAAGACTCAAACTACATCAATTTTGAAGACAGCGCACTTCTCCAACACAGCAAGAATTCATTTCAAGATCTACCACCTGCTTAGATGATACCAAACCAATGAAGACTCAAACTACATGAATTTTGAAGACACTCGACTTCTCCAACACAGCAAGAACTCCTTTCAAGATCTACCACCTGCTTAGATGATACCAAACCAATGAAGACTCAAACTACATGAATTTTGAAGACAGTCGACTTCTCCAACACAGCAAGAATTTCTTTCAAGATCTACCACCTACTTAGATGATACCAAACCAATGAAGACTCAAACTACATGAATTTTGAAGACAGCACACTTCTCCAACACAGCAAGAGTTCATTTCAAGATCTACCACCTACGTAGATGATACCAAACCAATGAAGACTCAAACTACATGAATTTTGAAGACAGCCGACTTCTCCAACACAGCAAGAACTCCTTTCAAGATCTACCACCTACTTAGATGATACCAAACCAATGAAGACTCAAACAAACTACATGAATTTTGAAGACAGCACACTTCTCCAACACAGCAAAAATTCATTTCAAGATCTACCACCTACTTAAATGATACCAAACCAATGAAGACTGAAACTACATGAATTTTGAAGACAGTATACTTCTCCAACACAGCAGGAATTCCTTTCAAGATCTACGACTTAATTAGATGATACCAAATCAATGAAGACTCAAACTACATTGATTTTGAAGACAGCGCACTTCTCCAACACAGCAAGAATTCATTTCAAGATCTACCACCTACTTAGATGATACCAAACCAATGAAGACTCAAACTACATGAATTTTGAAGACAGCATACTTCTCCAACACAGAAAGAATTCCTTTCAAGCTCTATCACCTACTTATATGATACCAAACCAATGAAGACTCAAACTACATGAATTTTGAAGACAGCATACTTTTCCAACACAGCAAAAATTCATTTCAAGATCTACCACCTACTTAAATGATACCAAACCAATGAAGACTCAAACTACATGAATTTTGAAGACAGTCTACTTCTCCAACACAGCAAGAATTCCTTTCAAGATCTACGACTTACTTAGATGATACCAAATCAATGAAGACTCAAACTACATGGATTCTGAAGACAGCACACTTCTCCAACACAGCAAGAATTTCTTTCAAGATCTATCACCTACTTAGATGATACCAAACCAATGAAGACTCAAACTACATGAATTTTGAAGACAGCATACTTCTCCAACACAGCAAAAATTCATTTCAAGATCTACCACCTACTTAAATGATACCAAACCAATGAAGACTCAAACTACATGAATTTTGAAGACAGTCTACTTCTCCAACACAGCAAGAATTCCTTTCAAGATCTACGACTTACTTAGATGATACCAAATCAATGAAGACTCAAACTACATGGATTCTGAAGACAGCACACTTCTCCAACACAGCAAAAATTTCTTTCAAGATCTATCACCTACTTAGATGATACCAAACCAATGAAGACTCTAAAAATTACTTATATTATATTTCGATGATGCTGAAAAACTGTCCAGAACAAGAGTTCAAAAAGCTGATCTATAACTCAAGGCAATCATATCACTATTGGTGAGTTTTACTAATTTTTACCATAAATTAAACAAAATGCTGAATATATACATTTTCTAGGTGAAAAAAGGACTTTTTTGATGTAATTAGTGTATTTTTTACAACAAAATGCTGAATATATACATTTTCATGGTAAAGAAAAGGACTTTTTGGGTGTAATTAACGTAGTTTTTACAACAAAAATGTTGAACATATACATTTTTTTCAGGTAAAAAAAAAGCACTTTTTTGGTGTAATTAGTGTATTTTTTTACAACATATTTATAAAGCAAGTATTTTTTGTTTTGTTTTAGATAGATGAAAGAGAATCAAAAGCACTTGGTGAAAATAATGCTCAAGAAAGAACAAGTTGAACAATGTAACTTGGTGAGTTATTTCCCTTTTCTAATAATGTAAACTATCTAATGTAACTAGAACTATAATTCAAATTCATGTAATTATTTTACATTTTTGCTTAATCATTCTATACTAATACATAATTTTTTTATTTTAGTTCATTACGAAATTAAAAGCACATAGAACAGAAGTCTTCCTTCCTAAGATATAACATCAGTACATCAAAGACAACATTGTAAAGGAACAAACTATGCATTAACTGTTATTACTTTGTATTTATTACAAGTTGTAGCGCTTTGTATTACGTAGTATTTACTGACTCTAGCTATATTATGTGGGGAGATTTTCCTTACTTATTATGTAATAAATGTATGTAATCATATAATGATTCATTTTTAATCAATGTATTTATTCAATTTAGATATAACTCCTTTCTTCTCTCTCTATGTAGATATAAATATACCCATAAATATGTACATAATTAACCATATATACATGAATGTATAGAAAACTAAAAAATCTCTCTCCTCTCTCTCTTTCTTTCTCTCATGATACCATATGTATGTATGTATGCATTGATTGTCATTACGAGTTGTGGTGCTTTGTATTACTTAGTATTTACTGACTCTAGCTATATTATATAGGAAGATTTTCCCTACTTATTATGTAATCAGGTATATAATCATATAATTTTCATTTTTGATCAATATATTTATTCAATGTAGATATATCTCCTCTCTCTATCTAGATATAAATATATCCATAAATACGTCCATAATTAACCATATATACATGAATGTATAGAAAACTAAAAGATCTCTCTCTCCCTCTCTATGTAGATATAAATATAGCCATAAATATGTACATAATTAACCATATATACATGAATGTATAGAAAACTAAAAAATCTCTCTCCTCTCTCTCTCTCCTCTCTCATCTCCCATCTCTCCTCTCTCCTCTCCCCTCTCTCTCAAGATACCATATGAGTTCGAGTTATGTAAAAAAGTTATTAAAACTTGAAAGCCATACATTCAAAATCTATATGCCATACAAGTTCAAATTAAGTAAAAAAAGAATCAAAACTCAAATGCCACTTAAATGCCACTCAAATGCCACTCAAGTACCCCTCAAATGAAATACAATATAAACTCGGCGAATTCATCCAACGTCGTAACCCATTGCCTAAACTCCAAAATCTAATCCACAAAAAAACACTTGGTAGGGAGATCTGCTCATGTATTACTACTTGTATCCATCCCCCCTACTCCGAAGCTAAACAGTGCCTGTATCACCCTGTATCCATCCCGAAGCTATACAGTGCCTGTATCACCCTGTATCCATCCCCCCTACTCCGAAGCTAAACAGTGCCTGTATCACCCTGTATCCATCCCGAAGCTAAACAGTGCCTGTATCACCCTGTATCCATCCCGAAGTTATACAGTGCCTGTATCACCCTGTATCCATCCCGAAGCTATACAGTGCCTGTATCACCCTGTATCCATCCCGAAGCTATACAGTGCCTGTATCACCCTGTTTCCATCCCTAAGCTATACAGTGCCTGTATCACCCTGTTTCCATCCCGAAGCTATACAGTGCCTGTATCACCCTGTATCCATCCTCCCCTACTCCGAAGCTATACAATGCCTGTATCACCCTGTCTCCATTCCGAAGTTATACAGTGCCTGTATCATCCTGTATCCATTCCCCTTCCTACCCCAAAATTATACAGTGTCAGTATCACCCTGTTTACCACCGTCCTCTTACCCAAAAGCTATACCGAGCCGGTATAACCCCGTTTACTGTTTTTTTCTTTCCTAAAGGAGTTTTTTAGGACCAGTATCACCCTGTATACTACCCCCTCCCCCTCCCAGAAGCTAACCCGGCCCGGGATAATCCTGTATATTGATTTCTTCCTTGCCAAATCAACCACTCCACACTCCATAACTTGCCATTGACTGAAAATGGCCAACCAAAGAGCTAGGAGCGCTGGCAGAAACCCCATTTGAGCTCAACCCACAATAGCTTTAGAACAACTGACTGAAGCCCTGCAGAACTTGGTGCAACCTCCCCAAAGGCCAGCACAGAGGCCCCCGAGTATGACGGCACAGGCGATGTCGAATACTTTATCACTCGGTTTAGTGAGGTTGCAGACGCCAATGACTGGAGCCAAGCCACTGCCCTAATGCACCTCAGAAAAGCATTGCGAGACAATGCCCTGGAGTGTGGCCGCCCCCTCACGTAGAAGGCATTTTCTCCGCCTTACGTGCACGCTTTGAACTTACCCCTAAAGAAGAACAAGCCAAGTTGATTGTACTACGACGCTCCCCCAAAACCTTGCTCCAGCAGCATGCGAACGAGGTAGAGAAGTTGGTTCGCGTGGCTTACTACGACCTTCCCCCCAGAAGAGTAGATTGGACGGTTCTAGAAACTTTTGCCAGTATTATAAGCCACACTTACCTGCAACGACACTTGCTGGCTGTACAACCCCACAATCTTGAAGGAGCCATCAGAGCAGGGAATGAATATTTACAAATAAAAACTGGTTTCAAAGAAAAACCCTCCAGAGTGAGACTGGTAGAAGATGACGGCGAGGAGTCGCTTCCCCCCAAAGGTGGACTCTCACTCACTACCTCCCCAAACAAGATTCATCAGGCAGCCACCATACCTGAAGATGCTCTCTCACTGTTGTTGAAAAATATGCAGATGCTGGCCGAGGCTGTCAAACTCCAATCAGAGGAGCTACGGAAAATGCTCAGGCACCAAAACCCTCCCTTGCTGCCACCCCCCCATACCCCCACACCACATCACCTCCCCTCCAGTTTTGGGGTTGTGGTGCCATTGGCCACCCCCAAAGAAGCTGCCCGGTTAACCCCTGGCCATCTACCTCAACTTCCCCCAACGCTTTGCCAAAAAGCGGGCATCGCCTGCAGTAGGGAGACCGGCCCCCTAACTGCCCCCGGGCACCCCGGAACTATAGAAGAAAGATAGCAGAGTTGGAACAACACAACCCTGTGATGCCAACCTCCCCTCCCGGAAGAGAAAGGCGACCCGTTGTGCAGACTCCATAGCCCTGGCAGCTGCATACCACTAAATGGTATGCTCCCTTGCAAGATTTACGAGATTTTGAATCTTACCCATCTGTACCACATATCAGCCAGGAAACTTCACCAGTATGTTTTCCTGTGCCACTGCACGCTGCACACTCTACCCATCCCCATAGACCACACCCCGCTGTTCAAACTGATCACGGTCACGAGGTATACTACCCCCACAGAGAAAGTTGGACGAAACATATCCCATAGTCACCCAACCCCTCCAACAAATAAACGGCCATCTCGTATTCGAGAATGATGCCCCTCTGCCCCTAAGCCCTCAGCTGTCAAGCCAGCCACTCTCCTATATCCTCCACCAAAGCTCTCATACCAGGCGAGCTATTTCCTACCTGGCCGAGTGGAAGGAAAATCAGTGTCAGTACTCATTGACACAGGGTGCACCACTAATCTGTTGTCGCAGCACCTATTCAACCGGTTGTCTCCTGCCACTCAAAACTCCCTCCAAGAAGGAGACTCCCACGGTATCCTAGCAGATGGCTCACACATTCCCTTCTTCGGTACAGTCCACCTGCCCATTCATCTTCGAGACATTAAAACAGAAGCCACCTTCGTTGTAGGACAGATAAACGAAGATACCATCCCGGGTATGCCCTTCTTGACCGATCACCCGTGCCACATGAAATTTGATCAATCAGTTGTCGTAATTGATGGCCGGGAACTTGCATGCACTGATCAACAGGGCAGGATGCTCACCACAGGTGTACAGGTGATAAGAGACACCCACATTCCCTCACGCACGGAGATGACAGTGCTGTGCAAAGTCACACACCCCGCGCATCTCCCCTTTGGAATCGTAGAAGGTAACCCAAACTCCCTGCCTTTGGCCACGAGTCTCAACACCCCCAATGCCAAACACCACCTGTTCATGCGCTGTCTCAACCCCACCAATCAACCCTTGGCCCTGAAGGCTGGAAAGACTATCGGCAAGTACACTGGTGTACTCGCCATTGACATTGAGCTGCCTGTGAGAGAGAATGGACCTACCCCCCTACCCCTTCCCCTCCCCTGTGCCAGAACACCTGCAGGAGTTATACCTGAAAGCTCTGGAAAACTTTCACACTCCCCAAGAGGCGTTCCAGTTAGCCCAACTCCTACACTCTTACGAGTCCGTGTTTAGCAAGGTAGACCATGATATGGGCCACATGGACCTCGTGGCGCACAGCATCCCCTTGAAACCTGGAACCCAACCTATTAGACAACACCCCCACAGACTAGGTCCCCATAAGGAGAAGGAAGCAAAGGAGTAAGTGACCAAACTGCTTAAAAAAGGGTTGATAGAACCTAGTACCCGGCGCCTGGAGTTTCCCGGTGGTGTTAGTGAAAAAGAAGGATGGCACCTGGCGTTTTTGTATCGACTACCGGCATTTAAACGCAGTGAAACAACAAGACGCCTACCCCCTTCCCAGGATAGACAAGAGCCTGGACGCTCTCTCAGGTAGCCGCTACTTCAGCACTATCGACCTGGTCAGTGGATACTGGCAGGTCCCCCTAGACACTGATGCCAGCAACAAGTTCGCCTTCTCTACCAGGCCTGGCCTGTACAAATGGAACGTCCTTCCGTTTGGGTTGACCTCTGCCACTTTCCAGAGCCTCATGAAATGGGTACTCCATGGCCTCCATTGGAAATCACTCCTCTTGTACCTGAATGATATTATTGCCATCGGCCCTGATTTCCACCCCCGCCTGCACTGGCTAGCCGAAGTGTTACAGCGACTAAAAACAGCCAACCTCAAGCTGAAACCCAGCAAGTGTGAGCACTTGCAATCACAAGTTTGCCACCTGGGCACGTGGTTGGTGAACGTGGTGTATCTACAGACCCTGAGAAAATAGCAGCAGTCCGAGACTGGCCCACCCTTACCTGCCTGAAAGAGTTACAGGCGTTCCTCGATACCATCAGGTATTACCGGTAGTACTTACCCCGGTTCCCCACCGTAGCTAAACCCCTATCTAAACTCACCTGCAAAGATGTCCCCTGGGAGTGGAACCCCCTCAGAGAGAAGCTGTTGTACAGATTAAGGCAGGAATGCTCTCCGCCCCCATCCTTGGCTACCCCAATGCAAATAGTCCATACATCCTAGATACCGATGCCAGTGACGACGGCATCGGAGCTGTCCTCTCTCAAATACAAAACAGTGAAGAGCGAGTAATCACCTACTATAGTAAGACCCTGAGTCCCCCTGAATGCAATTATTGCATCACCCGAAAGGAATTACTAGCAGTGGTCAAAGCAACCAAACACTTCCGACCCTACCTCTACGGACAAACCTTTCGGACTAGGACAGACCATGCCTCTCTCATGTGGTTATGCAAAAGGAAGGAACCGTCCAGCCAAGTAGCTCGATGGCTCGAGACACTGTCCGAGTTCCGGTTCATGATTGAACATTGTAGTGGGCACCTGCATGGAAATGCAGACGGACTCAGTAGGCATTGTTCTCCAGACTGCAAGCATTGTGGACACATAGAAGCTAGAGATGGCGGACTTAGAAAAGAGGAAATAGTCCGTACTCTCCCCACCCTTTTTTTGCGATCTACACAGAGCAACCCCGTTGCACCCAGTCCCCAAGTAGATGCTGTCTCTCGCTCCCGCCCCCTACCCCCTGACATGGACTTAGCAGAGGCCCAGAAGACTGGCCGTCACCCCGTGGCAGTCATATACGAGGCTGTCAAGACTCACTCCCCCATCGATCCCTCTCAGTTAGAGCTAGGCAACAACGAGTTACAGCAGCTAGAAAAGCGTCGACACTCCATGCAACTCCGGCCAGATGGTGTCTTAGAGATACACCAAGTCGGGCAACGCAGGTCACACTGGTGCTGTATGTCCCCCCAGTCTCAGAGGCAAGGTGGTTTGGGAAACCCACGTTATGGCCCACCAAGGTATCCAACGCACCTTCTAAAGGCTCAACCTTACTTGGTATTGGCCGGGCATGACTGCTGACGTACGACGAGCAATCAACAGTTGTGAGACGTGTCAGCAAGCCAAACATAATGGAATGAGACCCAACCCGACTAGGCAACGAATGTATGCCGGCCGTGGCAGAGGTTGGCCGTAGATTTAGTCGGCCCTCTTCCAGAGACAGACCAGGGTAACAAGTGGATCCTTGTTTTAACGGACCCTTCACTCGCTGGCAAGATGCCCTTCCCCTCCCCGACTGTACAGCCCCAGTAGTTGCCACTGCCATACATGAGCACGTGTTTTGTTATTTTGGACTGCCTGAACAAATGCACACAGATAAGGGTGCTCAGTTCGAATCTAGTCTCATGCGTGAATTGTGCACCCTCCGGCGAGTCAAAAAGACTCAGACTACCCCTTACCACACCAAGCCAATGGAGTTGTAGAACGCAACAATCGGGTGCTTGGAGATGCACTGCGTTCCCTCCTACTGAAGAGGCGGCCAGAAGAGTGGGACATGATCCTTCCCTAGCTAATGAGAGCATTTCATGCCACACCCCATTCCACCACAGGAGAGACCCCTAACTTCCTCATGCTAAGTAGAGAACTGCGTCTGCCCGACCAACTGACCTATCATTTCCTCCTAATTGAGTGTGTACCAGTGCATGAGTACGCCCAGGCACTACAGCAGAGACTTGAAGAAGTACACGAAACCCTCAGAACTGAACAAAGGCAGATAAGAGGCGATGAAGGAGAAGAACCTTCCCTGTTTAAAACGGGCGACGAAGTGTGGTTAGAAAACAAGAGAAGACGGAAGGGTGAAAACCCCAAACTTCAGCCCAAGTTTGTCGAACCTTACCTGGTAGAAGAGGCCTATAGCAATCATACTTACCTGATTGGCAGGCATGGGTAGCGATCAGTACAAAATGGCAGTTGCCTCAAGCCATATAAAGCCTGTCTGGAACCATACGGACAAGCCCCTGCAGCCCTAGAGACAGCTCGCCGCCCTAATATGCGTGGTGCTGCTCACCGGAGGCGAAGGAGTCCCCCACCACTCCCCAAAGACGCTCCCTCCCCCTTTTGGAGCTACCCTTACCCCAAGACTTCCATTTGGCCTTTTCATCCCCCCAATGCCATTGGTCAAAAGAGAAACAGGACCTGTTTGACAGCAGCCTGTAGAGGAAGCACCCCCTAACACCTCCAGTGAAAACTGTCCAAATCGGACAAGGACTGGCCGAGCTAGAGACTGTACACTACCTGCAGAAATTGTCCCCCTCTTGTCACACCCCCCTCTACCATAGGGCCAGCACCTACAGGTCACCCTAGGCAAAATGTGGGACCACCCCAATGCTATGGCCAGCCTTGGTGCCACCAGGTGGCTGCAAAAGATAAATCAGTGTGGAGGGAACAATACTGCGAAAAATTGAGGTTGCTGGCAAAAGCAAAGGCATTTACCACTAAGCCTGAGGACCCCACGCCTCCATGCGTAATCTTGAGCGACTTGCCTGAATGTCCTCTACCCCACACCAAATCTCCACGTCCACCCCTGATTTTCCGCTTCCTCAAGACCCGCTAAAGACGCCTCCATTTTCCTCCACTACAATGTCAGACCACCCCCACAAACCAGCATAGTCCTCTCTTCTTCTACTACTTGTACTGAACAGACCGCTTGTCTCCTGCAGCTATTAACTACTTAGCTAACCAAAATGAATGCAGAAAGTGACAACTCGTATCTACAACTCAAAGAGGACAACGACAAACTGCTACTGGAAGCTAACCTAGCTGAGTACCACCCCCTTCTAGTGCCCAGAAGGACCAGTTAGTGGACATACCCCCCACAGAGCCAAATACGTGTTTTAGTCCAAAAGTAACTAACCTGACTGATTGCAGGTGAATTCTACAAGATGACACTCATGGAGAACCTGCAAATCCAACCCTTCGAGAGCCAGCTCCTTCCTTGAGCAGTTTTAGTGAGTTTTCCTTTCCCGTCTAAACATTATCAACCAGAGGCGACTCAGAAATCCTCCCCTATTCCCCCAACCCCTTCCACACACGCAAGCTATAGTCATTGTCTGAAGAGCCACCCTACAGTACCCCTACCTACCAGAAGTGACAACCAGCAGGCCAAAATGGCAAGCCCCACTGCCCCCACCTGGCATAAGCTAATACCCCTGAGAAAACATCTTTCCTCTTCCTCCCCCCCTTCCCCCAGAACAACCCACACTAGTGATGAGCAGAATACGAGCGATGAATGTGTAAATTAGAGACTACGTCGCTAATGAAGCGGGGTATGTGAGAGATTTGCATGATACAGCCGACCCCTCCCAGCCCCCTCACCCCAAGACCCCCTCCATTCCTTGCCCTGTCAACAAACAAGCTAGACACAACCTCTGAGCCCTTCCCCCCGCATCGGTGCAAATTCCCCCATAAAAATGGATACCGAGGACCCCGGCCCTGTATAGACACTATATAGCATATATAACCTACCCCGGGTCAGCTACCCTGGGCCAGTATCCAAAAAGATTGGAGTAGTTAACCTGGCACCCATAGGGCTGGATGCCCACCTCAGAAAGTAGATGAACAGAGTACGGCTGCTTGGAGAACAGACTAAAAGCTGGATGCCCTAATAAGGAGTGGAAAAGTACCCAGATTCCCTAATAAGGAGTGGAAAAGTTCCAAGTCAAGAAAAAGAGCGAGAAGAATAGCCCAGCATACTTTGCCATGTGTTCGCTGTTATGATTGGCTTGCCTTATTTATTAAATATCTGTTATATGTTTTGATTGGTATGTTATTTCTGTTACATTGTATGCTTGGTTCACCCTACTAAGGGGGTGAACTTTCCTCCACATCTCCTATAAAAGGAGCTTCAATTGTGCATTTGAAGCAGGAGTCTTGAGGAGATTGCTCAATACTCTTTTATTGTATTGCTAAATGGATTAAGTAAATAAATATTATTCTCAGAAACTCTGTCATTGTGTGTCTGGGTCTAGGACCCCGTGAAGTTGATTAAGTCAATTCGGAACGGACTCCGAAATAGTGAAGAAGATTCGGAGTGATACCGTTGTGTCAGTGGTAGAAGGTGCAAAACTACTACAATATATCGAAAGAACCAACCACTCCACAAACAGTGGAGTTTGACTATTTCAGGGATAATTTGCACATCGATGTTATTGGACAACTTAGTAGAACCTCAGGCATGACTATATTTATGAACATTCTATGGCAGAAGGGTTGTGTTCAAGCATCTCAAACTACCTCCTTTGCCAACACAGGGATACTTATTTCCCCCAGCTAGGTTTTTTGTGTTACATTGTGGGAGATTTGTGTAACATCAGTGACCCCAGCCCCTTCCTTCCCCCTCAACCCCCCCCTACCCTGCACCCTTGCCACCCCAGAAGAGTGTAATAGAACCCATTCCCCTTGCACAGCTTAGGTGTTTGTATGGATGCTTCTAGATCAAGCTGTGCAACTACTAACTTATAATGCATGCCCAGCCACCCACTACACTGATGAGTCATTCGGAGATTCACTCGGTCATATATGGCCACCATTCGGAGATTAGCCGGGCATATATGGCCACTAATGGATGAGCTTGAGTGCACAAGAAAGCATGACAGCCTATTGAAGTCATACAAGAGAGAGAGCCTTGAAGTGGGACCCAAGCTTAAAGCATGCCAGCACTTATCACTTTTTGGTTGAGTTTCTGAATATTCAAGTCTTAAGCAGCAGATTGATGTATTAAATAACCCTCTAGGCCTACCCAGTCATGATTTACAAGCTTGCCAAAAAGCCATTGGCCTCAAATGCTCGTCGCATCAGCTGAAATTTAGCTTACTATAACTTCCATTGATTGCGGTGTACGTCATCTTCGGGATGTGGGCGTGGTCAATTATAATAAATAATGGCAAAGTTTTATAAATGAAGTTACATCGTTTGCGTTTAAAATGAAATCTGATTGGGCAATTCATTTAGTCTTAGGTCTACTGAAGGCCATTGCAACAGAAATAAACAGTCCTTACGAAGACACCCCATCAAAAACTGGTTCTAAGATTTAATGTTAAGGTTTACTGTTACGCGCCATTTTTCACCTGGCTTCAATTTGCACGCCGCACGCATAAAATCGGAATTAGTGGTTTCTATCAATATGGACGCAATTAGTGCACACGCATAGTAAACAAGACCAACGCTTGATTAGTACGCAGTTTTCGTATGTGAAATGGCAACAATAGACGATTGCGGGATTAGTCAGGTTTTCCAATGTGATCACCATCACAAACAAAGGATCATCTCATCTTATCCTCCTTCCATGAAAAGGATAAAAAATTTGTGCTTCTTTTGGTGAGTAAGGGAACAATAAATGGTATTTATTTATACAATAATGGACAGTAGTATGTAGGTAGAATAATAATAAATAAAATAATAATAAAAATAAATAGCGGCACCTGATTGGTCAAATAAATACTGTGCCGTGAAAAAGTAAATTCCCGAAGATGACGTCAACTTTAAGCAGTGTAAAAGTTAGCGAGCATTTTTGGAAGAGGGGTATTTTGCAGGCTTGTAAATCATGACTGAGTAGGCCTAGAAGGTTATTTAATACATCAATCTGCTGCTTAAGACTTGAATATTCAGAAACTCAACCAAAAAGTGATAAGTGCTGGCATGCTTTAAGGAGGAGGAGCCTTGGAGCTAGTAAACAATGTGCCATGTGTGCACTTTTCTATTTGATTGTCTTTGTTTATTTTATGTATTGATTGTGATGATTTGTTGATAATTTATAAGGATCTGTTATATTGGTTTACCCTAATAAGGGAGTGTGCCTTCCTGGTCTCTCCTATAAAAGGAATTGTTGGAGATCAGGAGGGCAGAAGTTATTGTGGATTACTGTGGAGTTACTATGCATGACTTGCAGTAATAGTGGAGTAATTATTATACTTGTGTCTTGCTAAATAGAATGTTAATAATAAAGATTATTATTAACAAGGAACATTCTTGTCGATTGTCTGGACATTATTAGTATTAACAAGGAATACATGGAAGCTGTTGTGTCGGTGGTGTAAATCAAGATAGAAAAACACTACAATATTTGAACCTGTTTCTGTGCCATACTGAGATCATGGTATGTTGTGAATTATCATTAGCTCTCTGTTCAGGTTTGATTTTTGTTGACAAAATGCTCAACAGTGTAATCGTTTTGTTAATTACCCTCAGATATGTGGCCGCTCGATTCCGTCTTTTCATCAAAGTTTTAAATACAATAGTTCACCGGAAGCAACTAAATCAGTGTCATCTACCATTCACAAACCATCTCCAATAAGCATTGCCAGCAATTAGACACTAATGAAAGTGTTTTGCATTCACAATATATCAGAACTAAACTGGTCTGTAGTTGCCATTTGAGCTTTTTAGCATGCTATGTCAGTAAGAGTTTTGTTTATCATTTTATTTAAATGTTTCCTAAATGCCTCCTAATTGTTTGTAGCGCTTGAAAAGAGGTAGACTTCAGATAAATATCCATGACAGAGTTTTTATTTAGGGCATGCATAGACCAAGTTCTTAAACACATTTGTGGGGAGACAGGGTTGCATGGACAAATTATGGCCTTTTGTGCGCCAAAACTTATTAATTTTTCTTCCTATCCGACAGATGTCAACCAAATACATATGTATGACTAACATACCTGCTACAACTATCTGACAGATGTCAACTAATTACATACACATGACTAATTTACCTTCTACAACTATCTGACAGATGTCAACCAAATACATACGCATGACTAATATACCTTCTACAACTATCTGACAGATGTCAACCAAATACATATGCATGACTAATATACCTACTACAACTATCTGACAGATGTTAACCAAATACATATGCATGACTAATATACCTACTACAACTATCTGACAGATGTCAACCAAATACATATGCATGACTAATATACCTACTACAACTATCAAATCGCTATCACAATCCCACTCCCTCACTGTAGATAACACCATCAACAAAATACACCGTCAGCTAGCATGCAATGATTATATACTTATTATAAGCCTTATTACAACTCCCACCAACAGCGCTGCATGACTAATATGCCATTTTGCATGAATTTCGCTCTTAATATGCTACTCGTAACCATTGAAACTTTGCCTTAAAACAAGAGCTCTTTGAAGTAAAAAATGAGAGCTCATTAATGACACAATCAACACTTTCACTGCCATTACTAATCAATGGAGTAAACAACTTCATGATTGGCCATCAATTCATTCCCCAAAATCAATCCTTAACCACAATAATATTTTATACTTAATACCCTCAGTAGCTGTGCATGCATGTCATTCCTTTCACCACTTCTTACTCTCTCCGAAACTCTTTCCACAAACTCTCTCACTAAGGGATGGTAGAACTTTGTTGTCATTATTCTATCATCTTCATTTCCTGTTGCGCTAGTTGTGAATGAAAGCCATAATCTATTCAGGTTGTTGTGTTTGATTTTGTTGGTAAACTTTGTGAGAGAATCCTTTGGCTTGAGTAACTGTAACACAAAACAGCTATGGTTCTAATAACTAGTAAAAAGTTAGTACACTTAACATACGACAAAAAATATGCAACGATACAGCAAAAGTAATCGAAGCGACATCTGTTCCATACTGTAAAGGATTTCGTTGTGTTCTCGAAGAATCCCTTCACCGACAACTGTTAGAAAGTGCCTGGACTGTAACCGCTGTAGCAGTACGGTATTACAGAGTACGAACAGCAAGCGCTACCGGTATGGTAGTATAGGCTCTCTGTTGTAGGAGGTCCGTATAGAAGACAGACTGGGATGTTATGTATGCAAACGATATTGATAACAGGCAACCAGCCTCACTAAGCACACGATGTTTCGAAGTAATAATAATTTATTAGTTATAACACAACTCTCGCTGGATAAACAGTCCTCACAAGTGAACAGTAACAAACACTTAGGCAGTAATAAATCGGTACAAGTAATCGCTGACACTTATCTGAGCAAGACTAGATACTATCTCAGGCAAAACTAAACTAACAACTGTCTTGCTGGGAGAAATGCCTCACTATTTATAGGAAATCATAGCAGTTGAAAAGCAAGATACATGATTGGGTAATAATAAACTGGCACAGCAGAAAAGGATTTGATAACAAGCTGGCGAAATATAAAAATCACATGAATAAGCTGGCAGATTGTTAACTGGCTAGCCGCCAATATTCAAAGTGATTACAATAATAGGTGACGTCAAACCGTTGTTCTTCATAGTAATCTTTAGCTTGTATCCATAGTGTATCGATCTGGATTATAAGTGAGGCGTCTGGCTCGTCTGGTTTGTACTCAGTGCCATCAACTAAGCAAGCCTTTGGTTACTCAGCTAGCTCATCCCACAATCCATTGCTTGCTCACAACTTGTTCACACGTGCATTGCTTACTGATCAAAACAAGCAGATGCACTGACCGATAACTAGCCACACTAGGCAAAGTCCATAACAATATTGCAGCTGAAAATCGTTTGACTAATTAATATTTTTTGGTCAATTTTATATCTGATTTTGCTACTGAAAAGTTTTTTTGCCATCTAGGTGCGAGTGTTTTCAAGTCAGTAAAAAACTGGGGATTCCTGATGGCAGATTGAACATGAACTCTTATGGTAACAATGCCTACTGAATGGCCTGATACATTAACCATTGCATCAATTAGACAGGTACCAGACTAGATAGGTACCAGACTAGACAGGTACCAGACTAGACAGGTACTAGACTAGACAGGTACTGGACTAGACAGGTACCAGACTAGACAGGTACCAGACTAGACATGTACTAGACTAGATAGGTACCAGACTAGACAGGTACCAGACTAGACAGGTACCAGACTAGACATGTACCAGACTAGACAGGTAGCAGACTAGACAGGTAGCAGACTAGACAGGTACCAGACTAGACAGATACCAGACTAGACAGGTACCAGACTAGACATGTACCAGACTAGACAGGGATCAGACTAGACAGGTATCAGACTAGACTGGTAGCAGACTAGACAGGTACAAGACTAGACCTGTACCAGACTAGATATAAAGCATCACACATCTACAGCAAAGTGGCCGTAGGTGAAAATCTCATGTCCAACAGGTCCAGCACACAGGTACCATTTACAGGTAAAGCCCTTTTTCAATGGATATCTAGTTGGTGCAAAGGTTACTGGGTCTACTATTTGCTGGGCTAGGTGATGTTGCTACAAGCCCAAAACCCTAGTGAGGTATATGCTGTTGTTTTCTTTTGCAGTCATGGAAACACTTGTACCTGCATGACCAAAAAGTTGTCTAGGAACACGGATCAATAACTTGAATACTTGGTTTTTACCACATTTTAATAAAGCTTCAATTCATTGAATCTTTGCATTCAAACTTCGACTTTGCAACAGCCATCTCAACAGCCATCTCAACAGCCATCTCAACAGCCATCTCAACAGCCATCTCGACAGCCATCTCGACAGCCATCTCGACAGCCATCTCGACAGCCATCTCAACAGCCATCTCGACAGCCATCTCGACAGCCATCTCAACAGCCATCTCGACAGCCATCGCAACAGCCATCTCAACAGCCATCTCAACAGCCATCTCGACAGCCATCTCGACAGCCATCTCGACAGCCATCTCAACAGCCATCTCGACAGCCATCGCAACAGCTATCACAACAGCCATCTCAACAGCCATCTCAACAGCCATCTCAGCAGCCATCTCAACAGCCATCTCAACAGCCATCTCAACAGCCATCTCAACAGCCATCTCAACAGCCACCTCAACAGCCATCTCAACAGCAGCCATCTCAACAGCCACCTCAACATCCATCTCAACAGCCATCTCAGCAGCCACCTCAACAGCCATCTCAACAGCCATCTCAACAGCTGTCTCAACATCCATCTCAGCAGCCATCTCAACAGCCATCTCAACAGCCATCTCAACAGCCATCTCAACAGCCATCTCAACAGCCATCTCAACAGCCATCTCAACAGCCGTCTCAACATCCATCTCAGCAGCCATCTCAACAGCCATCTCAACAGCCATCTCAACAGCCATCTCAACAGCCATCTCAACAGCCATCTCAACAGCCGTCTCAACAGCCGTCTCAACATCCATCTCAGCAGCCATCTCAACAGCCATCTCAACAGCCATCTCAACAACCATCTCAACAACCATCTCAGCAGCCATCTCAACAGCCATCTCAGCAGCCATCTCAACAACCATCTCAACAGCCATCTCAACAGCCGTCTCAACAGAATTGACACCAAAATAATAAAAGAAATTGTATATTTTCGACAAGTTTTTATCACTGTAGCTCGATGATAAAAAAGAGGAAATCTTAAAACTATGTTTAGAGGTTATCAGTCTTTATGAGTCATCATTTTTAGAGTTGTCTCTCCTTATTCAATGATGGATTTTGATCTATCTTAAACCGATCACAAATATATAAAACACATCCCAAAGACTGTATTACATACCTCATACAAGACATCCACCCGCACTTCGCTGTCAAACAAAGTACAGGCTATCAGAGCCTGCTGCTGAGTGGTACCGAGATTGTCAAATGGTATTTGTAGAAGTTGGTCTGTTGGTTTATCAATGTTCAGTTTACCTGATTGCAATACTTCAGAGATTTCAAAGCCTAATGAAACCAGCTCTCTGATTATATGGAGTGAAAATGGATGACCTTGACACATTTTTAAAACCGCACTTTTCTCTTCATCGTCAAGCTGTGCCTAAAACTCAATATAATGTAATGGCAACAAGGACAGATGATTATGTAACACACAACAAAACATTGGTTCAATAAGGACACGTGGTTATGTAACACACAACAAAACATTTGTTCAACAAGGACAACCATACATTTACACATGAGTACTCCACTATCAGAATCGATGAACATTGACTATCATGTCATTTATGACTGCTTCTGTTAAAAAAATTAGAAAGTTCTGTTGGTAATTCTGATGCCCAGGATACTTGTTGTAGAACAGAAGTGTTGCAGACCTATAACTAGCAACTTGCTTCTCATAGAATTGACATCGCCTTTATTTGCACATGTTCGGAACATACAATAAAAACATGGGTGGAACAGAATCACTTTGACATACTGTAGTGGCTGGTGTTGGCTACTACACTTCTACTAAAGTTTAACTCCATTATGCAAACACTCAGTTTGTTGACTGCAAGTATATAAGCTCATCGGCCTCTCTCTCAGGCCTCGCTTCTCCTCTTTGCCTCTTTCCAATGGTTTATTTTTGTAGAGGGATAACCCCAAATAAGTCGAAGAGAAACTGGCTTCCAGCTCCATATCTTATGAGAGGCTGTGGCTGCTACACAGAACTCTATATTTCAATATAGCTAAGAATATATTCTGCTCAAGCAGTACAACAAGTACAGTGAATGTAACCAGTAAAGCTGGTACAATCTGTACGACCAATAAAACCGGCAAAACCAATAGAAGCTGTACAACTGGTATAGCCAGTACAATCAGTAAATCAGAACAAGAGTGAAGAATGAGAAAGAATGGATGGCTAACAACTCAGCCTTTTATAGGCTTCACTACTGGAAGCAAATGACCCATTGAATATCTAATCCAATTATATACAATTTCATAAGGATGCAACCAATGGTATCAATGTTTAACTATTTAGGTCTATTGCACTATTATGTACAAGAAGTTGTCTAGTGTCTGTACTCAGAGAATTTAGATAAGTGTTCAGTGAGCTGGCTCCAAGGTGTGGCCTAACTTGTTTTTTGTAGTCTTGGTCTTTCATAGCCTTTATGTATGAAGCTTTTCGCATCGGGGAGAAGGTATTTTGGAGGTAAGCGAATTCAAATTCAATTTAAACTAATGGCTATGGCGGTCATCCAAATGCAGACCCTGGGCACTTCGTAGGGCCGGTATATTAGATTATCCTCTGTTCCAGAATGATAATAATTATTTATTATTTGTTATAATATATTCTAAGAGACTTTTGTAATTAAACTGCCCCTAACCCCCAGCCCCTTCCACCCCAGCCTTGAAAACCCCTACATTCCTCCCCCTGCCCCCTAGCATAACTTTTATATGGACCCGGTATCACTCCATTATAGGTTATATGACCTATACCGGGTTAAGGATACTGGCTATACCGGGTCTTATCCCTGGCCTGTGTTGACCCTAGGTCCCATATATGAAACCTAGAGGACCTATCCCTGGTCATCCCGGGCCAGGATCCCAGTCTAGCCAACAAAGATGGCTGGAAAGAATAGCCTCAGACCCAAGGAGTTAGATACCCATTGTTGAGGAGTGAAAGTAGGACAATTAGAACCATGGAATAGAGACTAAGGAACCAGGGATACCTAGTAAGGACTGGACACTACCACTACCTTTGAAAATGGCAGAAAAGCAGCCAGGAGTCATTTTGTCATGTGTTAGCATTTCTATGGGCTTGCATTGTTTGATGTTTTGTACTGTGTACCCTGATTTGCCATGTACTTGTTTCACTGTATGTAATTGGTTCACCCCTAATAAGGGGGTGAGAGTTCCTAGCAACCTCCTATAAAAGAAGCTGCTGAACATTGAGGCAACAGAAGACTTGTGGATTGTGTGTAGGTTTCACTTTATATCGCTAAATAGAATTTGTTAATAAACTATTTATTCTCTGAACCTCGGTATAAAGCGTCTGAGTCGCGAACCCATGGAAGTTGTTAGAGTCTATTCGGAGAAGACCCCAGGTGTTGTGAGTGTAGAGGAGTGTGTACAGGGAGTGTACATGAAGTGAATGCTATTGTGTCAATGGTACAGGACAGAAATCTGCTACAATATATACTTGGTGATTTGCTCACTGGGTGTTTTACCAAATTTTAGAGCCTTCGGGCTAATGTTAGATCTTTAAACAAGAAAAATTGGACTCTTTGACAATTTTTTGCACTGTAGAGTGGTGCCACCACACCCTACTTTCCAATAGTAGTATTCCAAAAAATAGATGGGAGCGTCCCATCCATACACTTAAAGATTGGGAGATTTAGTGGTAGCTCTTGTTTTAGTGTGTCAAGTGTAGTCATTTCTCATTACTTTTAAACCAAAACAGAACTTGGTAAGTTATTGTTTATTTCGTCGTCTTATTTTACACCGCTTACAAACCATCTGGTTATCTTGGTCAGAATTATGAAGAATGCATGGTCAGTTGCCACTGTCAATATATATTTATGTAATAGTATGCTACTGAAGATCAGCCAAATAAAGCAATGTCATGTACATCTGTGAACTGTTGCTACTGTAACTGCTCAATGCAATCTACAAACCAGAGAGATTTCTACCAGAACAGATTGACTGTCCAACTCCAAAGCACAACTAATAGAACTGCTACAACAAATCAGTACCTCTGATACCTTCAATACAGACGGACTAATTGACCCTTTATTTATATTGTAACTGTGTGATGATAAAACTGTGAAAGGCAGCACCTCTGTCTCAAGGTTATTCTGATAGTTTGCAATCCTCAATGCTTTTGAAGCTGTGTAGAGAATTCTACCGAGCTCCACGGACACAACTATTCATCCACCACTTACTGGACACTATCTCGGTCTCAAAGCAGTTATCTGCTTTCCTTTTCAGCCCTCACCAAGTTTGTATGCGGTGGCAAACAAGCTGACAAAGCAGCCAACCTCCACTATTAACATACCAACTGTTGTAGAGTCCACAACTCAGACACTCTGAAGAAATTCTTAGTATATAAAGTGCATAAATTTGCTTGCAATCTGGAAAAAAAAAACACAAGGCATTTCAAGTACCCCATTCCAGTAAGCTTCAGTCAACAAAACTTCTGTGAGAGAGCACAAATTGTCTGACTTTTTATACAAAAAGTGAACATTATGATACAAAAACAACAACAAACCGTAACAATTGTTATTTACATATAAGCAATAATATTTTATTTAATTGTTTGATACCCTGCTACCTGATGGCTAGTCCAATGAGCATCTGGGCTCAGAAGGGATTGGCATCATACATGTCATGTTGGCTTGAGAAAAAAGGGAGATACATCGGACTTGTTGCTTTAGTGTGCACCACTGAGGTTAGAGGGCACAGATGGGGAATTGTGTAATTCAATAACTGTAGTTTGTTTACTAGTTCAGGACCCTAATTGCTCAGGCAAATACACCTTAAATATGGGATGTGATGCAAAAATTACGATGTTGAACAAATTAAAGCTATGCGTGGAAGGACAATGTGAAAACAGTGTCCACCATATAACAAACACAGGGTGGCTCACCTGGTTGAGCTGTAGAATAGACTCAGATACTTCAACATCCACAAAATCCAAAGTCAACTCTTTAACACTTTTCTTGTTTTCCTCATTGACTAAAGTTGCTTTGTTGGTGTTGACCTTGGTCCTAGTGTTGACCTCGGGTTTGGTGTCGATGGCTCTAGTGACAACAACCTTGACCTTCAATAGATCATGTGAAGTGAGTATTTGAGAAACATGACATTTGAGTGATTTGTTAATAATGTCTGTATTCCTGTTTATACGTCCAGTAATATCTGTAGATATGGACAGGATAAGGATATGTGAATACTGTTTACTGTAGATGAACACTTGGGTGGGCTATCAAACTTGAGCGTACCTTTAAGGATTGTTCTCTTATCATCTCTAACAGAAAATTGAAGAATTCATAAACGTGCTCAGCTTGCTCACAATTGTTGAGTAGAGTAGATAAGTCATCAAGTATGAAGATGAACTTGCCTGGCAATTATACAACAAACATGAACTAATTCGCTTTGTCAGGACAAACAAACTGAGAATTTTTTTTAATTGCTTTCAATTTTCTCATTTTCAGTGCAACCTCTAGTTTATTAAATCCATGTACAAAAGAACAATCTAGAACTCACGGCCTGCTCGGTTGATGAGATAGTTACGAAGCTGACCCATCATGTGCTCTTTGGAACCAGAAGCAAATATATTTATAACTGGATTTTGCAGCAGTTTCACAAGAACATCTGACAGATTTGTCATTCCACTAAAATATAATTAGTGTTCTAATAAATAGTTGATATATTCCATTGAAGGTAGAAGATGTGTGATGGATTTAACAAACTCGTATAGTGTGTAGTTTTTCATGTCCCTAATTAACCTCAAACAGCAGGGAAACTTAACCTGAACACTGTTGTCATGTGGTAGATTCTGGTAAAACTAGAAACCTTTATTTAACCTTAGAGGCAGCAGAGACACACTCACAGCAATCAGGACTACCTAACATACCCACTGTAGAGCTGTTCAAACCCCCTCCCCCAGCAGCACCAGTAACACCAGTAACACCAGTAACACCAGTAGCACCAGCAGCACCAGTAGCACCAGCAGCAGAAGAGCAGAGACATTCAGCTCACCCAGACACAGAGGGTGAGTTTACATTGCACTTTCAAAATGGTTATTTGAAAACTGCTTATCACATCACTTTGCTAGCCTTGTACCAGATTGTCTGTCATCCCCCATACACAGCCAATTATCCCCACCTCCTGCAAACGGTTATGTACATGACATTCCTACCCCATTCCTAATGTTCGTGTTGATGCAGAATCACAGTCTTGGGTGAAAGTGAAGTCTACTCTCACAGTACGGCTGGCAAAAACAATCTCAAAGACGAGCCAACTACTTCTTGAACAGGCGAGGCAGGAGGAATTTCACAAGGTGGAGAATGTTACGCTGGGACCAATGAGAGGATAAAGACCCTACTGCAGACTACGGTCAATCACGTCTGCCTCTAATGTGTCCACCAGGCCAAGAACTCAAAACAACTGACAGTTTATACACCCCAGTATTATATCGGCATTACCGATGATGTCAGTATGCCAATGAGTGCCACGACGTAGTCTATTCTCACCAGAGCAAGTTTAGTGCTGCTGAAGATGCCATCCACTACCATTTTGGTGTAAGGGGTTTGTAGAAACTCTTATTTAACTTTAGAGGCCACAGAGACAAGTGCACAAGAGGGACTGTCATGTTTTCCTAGCACTGAAAGACAGCGCAGGGCCGGTATGAAGCCTGCATGGCAGTAGTGACCCTTGCTGTGCTGGTAGGTACCCTACCAGGTCGCACAAGATGGCCGCCTTACCAGAGTAACCTGGAAATAGTCAAATTTTCACCAGCCCTAAAACTGGAAGCACTTTTTCTCAGACAAAAGATACCACTGTCCCTGGGCTAGTTATAGCCCTAGGACTTTTAGGAGCCAGCTATTGGACGATGAGACCAGTACTTCACGCCTTAGCCACTTGGCGCCTTATTCATTTAATTTCATTACATTATCTGATTGGTTAGATATCTATATATTATATTGTACTGGTTGAAATATTTCCTGTTAATGTATTATTATATGTATGTTAACAATTTCCTGTCATGCAGCCTATATAAAGGCTGGATGAGCCATCACTCATAGCATCCATTATTGTACTGCCACTTACTCTAGAGGGTTGCCTTCCCTGGAACTGGTGATATTAAAAAAAACCATTTAACAAGCTGACACGCTCTATAGTTTGTCTGAGCCATGGGCTTGGTGCTTGCCAACCGACACAGCAGGAAAAATCCTAAATTGTCATTGGCGATACTGGCAGTGATCTCTTTGCCGAGAGGTGGAATACTGGAGATCAGAGGCGTTTCATGGAAACCACATTGAATTTCAATACAGTAAGATGCCCAGTAAGTAAAATAGTAGCAGTAATTGATATAGGCCCAGAATTAGCAGCACTGATTACCCCGATACAATTATGTACTTATCCCAGCAAGGCATCAAGATCGCTGCCAAGCAATGGAACCAGAAATAGCACCAAAACCTACAGCAGCCTATACCCACTCTTTAGCAACCCTCAGATGTAGAGGAGCTTGGAGCACAGGCAAGTAAAGCCAAAAACAAGAGACTTTCTAGTAGCTACTAACTAAATCCTGCTGTAGAATTAGTGAGCAGTTAGACTCGATAGTTTATAGCCACTGCAAGATTGTTTTAAGTTTCAGCAAACTGATGTAGTTATTTGGAAAACCAGACAAAAAGGTCTTTGCTTATCTACGTGGCTTGATGCATCGATGTAGTGAAATATGAAAACATGAATTATACAAACAATGCAATGACACTTACCTGGCATCTACATAGACTATTGTACCCGCGTTCTCTTTATCCATCAGCTGCAATGCAGTATGTTTGACTAGGAAGCTTTTACCAATTCCTGTCATACCATACACGTCTACCACTACAACAAACAGTAACTATTAATGGTGTGTAAGAACGTATAAGAAATGGCTATACTCAACTTGAAAGCAATGGCCAAACTTTGTTTTAGCAAAGAACATTTGCTAACTGAGCTGCCAATATTTTGTGTTGTTTTCTATCTGCTACAACTAAACTATAGTACCAGTTTTTGTTGTTATGAGGTGAGAGATAGTAGTAGTATAATAGGAGCGTATCTCCATACTGGTGTCAAAGGACAATATGATTCTCCTGGTTACAAGTGCCTTTTTAGTTGCAACAGGCATCTAGGGAAACCTGTAGAGTACTCTTGTGTGCAACAGTTGTTGATATTCCCAGTTGATATTATAGTGTTTGAGATTGTATATGATTATGATTATTCATTAGGTATTAGTAGTAATATATGAGCAGATCTCCCTACCAAGTGTTTTTTTGTGGATTAGACCTTGGGGTTGAGGCAATGGGTTACGACGTTGGATGAATTCGCCGAGTTTATATTGTATTTTACTTGAGGGGTACTTGAGTGGCGTTTGAATGGTATTTAAGTGGCATTTGAGTTTTGATTATTTTTTTACTTAATTTGAACTCATATGGCAGCTAGATTTTGAATGTATGGCATTCAAGTTTTGATAATTATTTTACATAACTCAAACTCATATGATATTTTGAGAGAGAGGAGAGAAGAATGAGGAGATATAACTACATTGAATCAATATATGATTATACACATTTATTACATAATAAGTAGGAAAATATTCTTGTATAATATAGCTAGAGTTAGTAAATACTAAGTAGTACAGAGCACTACAACTTGTAATGACAATCATGAATCAATATGTGATTATATACATTTATTACATAATAAGTAGGAAAATATTCTTGTATAATATAGCTAGAGTTAGTAAATACTAAGTAGTACAGAGCACTACAACTTGTAATGACAAACAATATATAGTATTTTTTTACAATGTAGTCATACAGAGCACTACAACTTGTAATGACAATCAATGCATAGTCTTTGGAGAGAGGGGAGAGGAGAGATGAGAGAGGAGAGAAGAGAGAGGAGAGAGAGGAGAGAGATTTTTTTTAGTTTTTTATACATTCATGTATATATGGATAATTATGTACATATTTATGGATATATTTACATTTACATTGAATAATATACATTTATTACATAATAAGTATATTAAATGCTATAAAATATGTTGGAAAATCACCAAATTAGACCTCTAGATGGTTAAAATCTACAGTATTTGGGAAATAACTGCAAGAGAGGAGAGAAGAGTATTTGGTAGAGGAGAGAGTATGTTGAGAGAGAGGAGAGATAAAAAGAGGAGAGAGGAGAGAGGAGATATATCTACATTGAATAAATACAGTGATTAAAAATGAAACAATATGTGAATATATACATTTATTGTGTAATAAGTAGGGAAAATCTCATACAATATAGCTAGAGTCAGTAAATATTAAATAATACAAACTTAGGAAGGAAGACTTCTGTTCTATGTACTTTTGATTCCATAATGAACTAAAATAAAAAGTTATGTATTAGTATAGAATGGTTAAACAGAAATTTAAAACAACTACAAACTCTTACTAAATAGTACTTTTTTATTAATTATTACCTTGTCATCAAAAATTGACTGTTAATCAGATGTTTTTGTAGCTTTTCGTGTCTTACGTTGTTGAGTCCTTACCCTTCTAGCTTGTCTTTGAGCGGACTGTCGCTGCATGTTTCTTCTTTTTAGAGCAAGTTCTTTACGAGCACACTCGATAGAAATTGGTGTGTTTACCTGTTGTAGTTGATATTGTCGTTGTTGTAATACGTAATGTAATCTCTGAATGTCTGATGTAACATCATTCCCTAAGAGCTTTAATGTTAGAAAAGATTCAGTTCGAAAACTATTTAGCTGCTCTATCAAGTCTTTCTGTATGAATTTACAATTGTTTGAGATAATTCGCACTCTCTCTTCAATTTTCTTATTGCATATGTTTTGTAGAAGTATCAAGTCCTCTTGAGTCAAAGATTTAGGCTGAGTTTCTGATTCTGTGTTGTTAACTATTTCCATTTTTTGTCATTGAATCTGAAAAAAAAACAAAAAAAACAGATGATTAATTTTGTTCAGTTGTTTTAGTATAATAAATAATATATGAGTAAAAACTGTAATTTATTAAGTTTTTACCTTGATGCTCTTCTAATAGCTGTAGTAGATGTTGCTTCTCTGATAGCTGTTGTAGAACTGGATGCTTTCTGTGTGAAAACTATGGCTCTTATATAGCTAAAGTTGTACTGATTAAACCCTATGAACACCATCTCGTGTCAATCTCTATGAATCAACATTTGTTCACGCGAAGGAAGGTCAATGCTTTCGCGGGAATAAATAAATAATTTTCACGCGAATACAAACCAATGCTTTCGCGGGAATAAATAAGTTATTTTCACGCGAATGGAAACCGTTGCTTTCGCGGGAATAAATAATTTATTTTCACGCGAATAGAAACCAATTCTTTCGCGGGAATAAATAATTTATTTTCACACGAATAGAAACCAATGCTTTCGCGGGAATAAATTACTTTATTTCCCGCGGATGAAAGTCAATGTTGTCGCGGGAATAAATACTTTATTTTCACGCGAATACAAACCGTTGCTTTCGCGGGAATAAATATTTTATTTTCACGCGAATAGAAACCAATGCTTTCGCGGGAATAAATGATTTTATTTCCCGCGGATGAAAGTCAATGTTGTCGCGGGAATAAATACTTTATTTTCATGCGAATACAAACCGTTGCTTTCGCGTGAAAATAAAATATTTATTCCCGCGAAAGCATTGGTTTCTATTCGCGTGAAAATAAATTATTTATTCCCGCGAAAGCAACGGTTTGTATTCGCGTGAAAATAAAGTATTTATTCCCGCGAAAGCAACGGTTTCCATTCGCGTGAAAACAAAGTATTTATTCCCGCGACAACATTGACTTTCATCCGCGGGAAATAAAATCATTTATTCCCGCGAAAGCATTGGTTTCTATTCGCGTGAAAATAAAATATTTATTCCCGCGAAAGCAACGGTTTCCATTCGCGGGAAATTAAATCATTTATTCCCGCGAAGGCAACAGTTTGCATTCGTGTGAAAATAAAGTACTTATTCCCGCGAAAGAATTGGTTTCTATTCGCGTGAAAATAAATTATTTATTCCCGCAAAAGCATTGGTTTCTATTCGTGTGAAAATAAATTATTTATTCCCGCGAAAGCATTGGTTTGTATTCGCGTGAAAATAATTCATTTATTCCCGCGAAACCATTGACTTTCCTTCGCGTGAACAAATGTTGATTCATAGAGATTGACACGTGATGGTGTTCATAGGGTTTAATCAGTACAACTTTAGCTATATAAGAGCCATCGTTTTCACACAGAAAGCATCCAGTTCTACAGCGACTAACAGAGGAGCAACATCTACTACAGCTATTAGGAGAGCAACAAGGTAAGAAGCACTAAAATAATTATTTGTTTTTAATTAATTGAAACATCTAGGTTTTTGAATCTTAGTTTTTAAAAACAATCTTTTAATAAAACAATAATTTCAGTATATTTACATCATTAAACTAAGTTCTTTTACTTTTTGCAGGTATGATGACATCACACTCCAAAGCACTTCCTAAGCTCCATATTGAACCAATCACAGCTACCAACAACACTAACGCTATTTCCACTACAACCATCATTTCCACCACCAACGGCATTCACATTGATGATAGAAGATCCAATCCTAACACCTTTAATGATACATCTTCTCGCTCAAACACCAATGCTCATGCTGATATAGCAATGAACCATCATGTAGTTTCAGCTGACTCTCCTTTGAGTCCCACACCGGACTACACATATCTGCATGAGAACAGTGAAGTCAAACGAACGGAGGATATCAAAAAACCGATAGTGACATTATCTCAAGCTTCAATTTCCTTTTTATTCAGCAACTGCAAGAATAATACCGCAAACAAACTTAGAGAGTTTGAATTGCTCGAGATGGGTGGAATAATGACAGGAGCTATGCAGAAAGGAATGTTGGAAATCGGAAATTTTGTGAGTTTGTTGGATTTACCAATTCCTACGATATTGGAGGTTTTCGATGTTAATTACGTTGAAGATTATGGTATATTGGACTATGAATATGTTTTAAAAAACAATCACCGAATTCGAGTCAAGTCACTGATTGACAAAGAACTTACGATGGAGCTACAGGAACTTGATCCCGGCTCTTCACAAATCGTAGTGTACATGGGAAAGCTAGAAGAAAATCAACCCGATCTACGTATTGTAGGAGATAATCATCGTCATCAAGGGCTAAAACAACGAGTTATAGCCAAAATCTTGAGAAAAAAATCATTGAAACAGTTGCAAGCATACTTTGATATCATCACTTTCGATAATATTCCTGTCAACACTCTTCTGACATTCACTAGACTTTCAGTTTGGAAAAATTTGAAGTCGAAGCAGCGAAAACGAAAACAAGATACATCGCCTTTACGTATCACTCACACTGTCACTTACAGATACATGATGAATGACGGATCTTTGATGACTGGGAAGATTGTTGTCCCTCCTGAGAACGTTTTGAAGATCAAAAATCATGAATGTGGTATGATCCACTATAAAAGTACGATGACAACTGAAAGCGGCACAAAGAAACACATTCTCACGATTCTGAGTGTTGAAGAAGCTTTGATGCTTCTATCTACTTCAAGTGAAAAAGAAGGAATAGCTTTCAGACTTTCTCTATTTGATGATGCTGAGCTGATGAAAAGTTATGATGATGTTGCCGCTGATGATGCTGCTGATGATGATGATGATGATGATGATGACGATGATAACATTGATGCTTATACTGATGAAGAAGATGATAATATGACGGATGATGACTCTGAGAACAAAAAATTTGAGGAAAAAGATGAAGTTGTCGACAATGATAGTGAGAAAAGCAATGAAGATGACAAACACATTTCAAGCGAAGCTAGCAGGATTTCAATATCGGAAATTTAATTAAGGTATGTTAATCTTCACTAGTAATAAGTAACTACTAATAGCCGTATTTTTCACCATAGTATAATGTAGTTGTTATAACGACATCTATGTATGCTTTTAGATAGAATACGTGTACAAGTGAATGACGGTCGACTCGCCAAAATCTATCAGCAACAACTCATAAACATTAAATTACATATTATTTGTATTGTGCAATAATTTGTATATATTTAGTGTAATAAAGTATTTTATCCATATTTAACATTGGTAATTTAGCCAATTTGTAAAACTTTCGGGGTTACAACTCTAAAATGTTACAAAATTTCAATGTTCCGACACAAAAATAAATATTTCAAGTTATCGTCTCATTTTTCAAAAATGTTAAGACAACTCCCATTTATAATTTCTAAACTTCGTTTTTGAAAAAATATGTAAAAGTTGTCGGCACATTGTGTCAAAATGGTAAGACAACTCCGCTTTTGCACAAAAATTGTGAAAATGTTTTATAATTTGTTTGAGAAACCAAAACAGTAGAAGACTTTTTACAACCACAAGCATTATACTTTAGGTTTTACAGTTTTGTGAATTGGCTGTTGATAGTTTGTCACGATATGACATAATAATTAAGTAATTACAGTCTTTTTCATAACAATGCTATAGATTCAGTAATACAGATGTGAAATTTACTGTTTCATCACTTGGATGCAGTTTGAAGGTAGTTGATGTAATATTTATTTTGTAATATTATGCAAAGTAATACAGTAAGAATGAAGCGTATGGAGTTTTCAACCACAAAACAAATAAAAATAATGCATTAGGTAAACTAATGACAGAACAATTCTACATGAAGTGTATACATATGAATAAAGTATTCATAAAAAACACAGACTATTGTCTGTATATATAATATATATATAGAGAGTATTTATAAAAAAAACATCCTATTAACTATATATTTTGTGGTAAGAAATTATAAAATAGGATAGTTGCATAAAACCTATTCCAGAGCCATGATAATAATAAAAAATATAGTGAAATAAAAATTTTAAAACTCACCTAAGAGTGCAGTTAATACAAGAATTTCTTCTTGAGAAAAATCTGAATTTTTTTGCATTTTCTGTCTAATAGACGCTAATTTCAATTTAACACAATCATTAAAACCCTTTTTTTTCAGCCCATCTTTTATATTCAAAATTAATTTCAGTGAAGTTATATCAATCTTTTGGCTTGGTTTTAAATCTACTTGAGTTTGTGGGTTATCTGTTGTATTAGATTCTAAAACACTGGTTTTTGGACTGCACTGTGAACTAGCAACAGAAATTAAGTCATTATTACTTTCTTCAGTTTCTGAAAAATCAGAATCTGAAGATATAAGTGCTCTCATTTTTTTACGCTGGGTTTTAAGTAAAAGCTTTCGATCTCCAGCAACCGGTTTTTTAGCTATTGCCAACCATTTACACCCTAATCCCTCAAAATCTAAATCGATGTTTCCAGAAAAATAACCTTCTATTGGATAGAGATATACTAACATAAAATTTTTGGGAAAAGTAATGTTCATAACTAACTCAGAATATTTTTTATTAATAAATAAAACAAAATTATCATAACTAGCAATATCAACAACAAAAAATATTTTAGTTTTCAAAATACAAGTATGTTGCTGGAGTTCTCTCAAAGTTGTATGTGATTTTCCGCATAAACAATAAAAAATAAACAAGTGAGCAAAAAAATGTCTTGAAAGAACTCGGCCAGGCTCATGCATCTTCCCTAATTTAAACTTCTTACCACAAAATATACACGAAATACTGTCTTTTTTTTCTTTCAGTGCTTCGCTCAGAGTCTTTGTACAATACGATATCAATAGCAACGAAAGCACTGAAAGAAAATAGCTTGTGTTTTTGTTATCGATATCTACAAGCAAAATAAACAAATTCTCATTATATATATATATATAGATAACTGTCTTGAGTATGGTATATGTATATAAAGATAACGCATATCACTTACACTTGAAGCACTCCTTATCATCTTTTATCTCTCCATCTATAACACTGCTCCTTCTGTACTGCTCTAGCTGCAGGTTCTCTGCTTGAACTAAAATAGAAAATATGAATGTAATTATGTTAGTTTTTGAAAAAATTTATTAAAATTGAATGAGTATGTAGTAAATAATATTTTTATCATACTTACATTCAAATGTGTGACGACCATAGGAGAGAAATGATTCATCTTTTCCTACATAACATGCGCTTGCAATGAATCGTGTAGATGTTTTCTCTACAAAAATAACGTAGTAAATGTAGAGTCGTTATTATTTTACCTACAGAAAAATTTACATTTTTCATAATACAGAAAAATACTTACTCATAGCAATGTGCGCGGTAGGCTTGGTCTTTTTTGGCTTCTCCGTTTCCTTAAAACATTCGTCCAACCATCTCATTGTTTCATCATCGGTAGAGCTTAATAAAGCAATAAAACAAGATTGTGATTAATTAAAAACTCTATATAATACAGTTGAATAATAAAGTTTCAATAATATACTTACATGGTACTGAAATCTATTTCGTCTATATTTATCTCTAATGCAACATTTGAGGATGTAGACCTACAAGTAATATATATATATACATTTGTATAAATTTATAAATGTAACTGCAACAAAATTGTAAAAGATAGTATAAATAACTTACTCATTTGTTGTAGGGATATTGCTAGCCATTGTTGTTTTGCAGATGTGTAGATGTTGCAGATGATGAAGTATAAATGAAAACTGATACTGTTTAAAAAAATAGTTTCTCTTATATACAAAACATTGAAGTCATTTATCAAGATTAATTTGTAGACTGATTTTCTGATTATTACTATGATAAATGATATTGTTTTTTAAAAAAGTGGAAGACGATTAGGAAGTTGGTTAAAAAAATAGGAAGATAGAGATTAAATAGTTTAATAAGCTTAACCACCACAACCACTCCTGTAAACTGTCTTTCCATCTAGCTAAAATTTTTGAATGTAGAGCGTTGGATAAACAAATTTTACAACCTCTTTTAAATATAACTAGCTAGGATGAAACTTACACTTCATTTGAATGACAACTCACATCCTTCAAACATATTTTTATAGCAACAATTTTCATATAGACACATCAACAGCAAAACAATGATGCGGTGTAGTTCCATCTTTATATCATCAGACAGTAAATTAATATGTGAGAGCTTCAATTATAGTTTACACCATTAAGCATGAGTTCGGAATGTAATAAAATACTTTACAGGTACTGATAGCATTTAATAACTAGTTCAATTGCAGTTTATTGAT
The DNA here is from genome assembly GCA_945261195.1 of Cryptosula pallasiana. NCBI lineage: Eukaryota > Metazoa > Bryozoa > Gymnolaemata > Cheilostomatida > Cryptosulidae > Cryptosula > Cryptosula pallasiana. Next base: position 32,185,895 of record OX183133.1, on the reverse strand, counting down.
ATACTCTACTATAACACACACTACCACAAACAATCATATAGACACATCATCAGCAAAACAATGATGTAGTGTAGCTCCATCTTTATATCATCAGACAGTAAATTAAAATGTGAGAGCTCCAATTATAGTTTACAACATTAAGTATGAGTTAGGAATGTAATAAACACTTCAAAGATATCTGATAGCATTTAAATATGCATATGTAACATATAACTCTTGATTTATTAGACAAAACAGCTTCCTAAAAATAGAAAATATACTATGTATGTTGAAACATTATTTGTATTTCACACAAAAAACAATGAGATATTTTAAAAAAAGTACCAGTCTAACTAATAAAACAAGTGGATAAAGTCATGCTTTGCTCATGTTTTTTAGACGATAGCGGAGATACCTAGGATTAAAAGTAAAACCACAAATCCGTTTTGGTGGAAGGCTGTATCTATATTAACTAATATGTAATGAAACAATAAAAAACAGGAGATAGATGCAATCAAGTTCTCTTCCTTTTTAGGTTGAATTCGACCTATAATTCCATCATCTATGGATGTTTGTTGTTTTTGTTTTAAATAGAAATAGCATGATAATAAATAGTGCTTAGGTGTAACTAATGACTTTTCTCGAGCGACACACTTGATATTAAAAAGATCAAAACATATAGGATTAAGCGAGATGATGATTAATGTCTTTTCTGGAATGAGTTTATTAGTAAAATGACACTTGCGGGGCACTTGCGTTATATTATAATTAATTACTTTTTAAAAATGAACTGGTAACATTACGTCGACTGAAATAATACCTAAAACGTCTCGCATAAATTTTGATCTGACTGAAAATGGACTGAAAACCTTCAAGGTGCGTAAAAATTATCGTAACTCGCTATAGCGGATATTCTAAGAAATATTTATTTTCTCGTTGGTAACTTGACGTAAAATATTTTGTAACGGATGTCACACGATCTCAATCGATTTTTTTCAACTTAAACGCTTAGTTACTCGTAAACATTTGATACTCGCTTGAGTTCTTTGATAACAGTAATATCCCAATTGTGTTTATCGTAAATATTTCAAAAACGGATATTGCGCGTTTCAGTTGGTTTTTCCTACTGAATCACTTAGTTACGCGTAAATATTTGAAATACGTGTTTCAGTTGGTTTTTCCTACTAAATCGCTTAGTACTCGTAAACATTTGAAAATTGTTTGATTTTTTCGCTGATAAAACATGTTGCAAGTATCTTTTACCAAATATTACCGTGATTTTCAATCAGTTTTCCTTACTAGATTACTTAATTACTCACCAACGTCCATAATTGTTTTTATTAATCATTGTTGCAAAGCAATGTTGTATTTAAATAATATTACTACGTTTCCAACCAATTTCCTTACTGAATTACTTAATTACTCGCCAGTATTTCATAATTTCTTTCACTAATAATTACAAATAATATTGTAAATAAATAATTTACCAGGAATATTTATGCTCAAGTCTCCTCTCTCTCTCTCTCCTCTAAACACTCTCTCTAGATATATACAAACACAGTTATTTTTATTGTACCTTGCTCATAATTTCTTTCACTAATAATTACAAATAATATTGTAAATAAATAATTTACCAGGAATATTTATGCTCAAGTCTCCTCTCTCTCTCCTCTAAACACTCTCTCTAGATATATACAAACACAGTTATTTTTATTGTATCTTGCACAAAAACACCCCCTAAAACTTGTTTTTAGGCTGAGCCTTATGGGTTATTTTAGGGGAGTATCAGTCCTGGGAGTAGATACTAAATTGACACAAATTTTTTTCATATGAATTTAAAACTTAACTAATGTAGTTTTTTTACCAAACATCAGTACATCAAAAACATTATTGTAAAGGTATATTATATAGGAAGATTTTCCATACTTATTATGTAATAAATGTATATAATCATATAATGATTCATTTTGATCAATATATTTATTCAATGTAGATATATCTCTTCTCTCCTCTCTCCTCTCTTTCTTCCTCTCTCCTCTCTCTCCCTCTCTCCTCTCTCTCTTTCTTTATCTCAAGATACCATATGTATGTATACATTGATTGTCATTACAAGTTGTAGTGCTTTGTATTACTTAGTATTTACTGACTCTAGCTATATTATATAGGAAGATTTTCCCTACTTATTATGTAATCAATGTATATAATCATAAAATGTTTCATTTTTGATCAATATAGTTATTCAATGTAGATAAAACTCCTCTCTCCTTTCTCTCTCCTCTCTCCTCTCTGTCTTCTCTCTCCTCTCTCTCTCAAGATGCCATATGAGTTCAAATTATGTGAAAAAGTATCAAAACTTAAATGCCATACATTCAAAATCTAGATGCCATATGAGTTCAAATCAAGTAAAAAAATAATCAAAACTCAAATGCCGCTTAAATGCCACTCAAACGCCACTCAAGTACCCCTCAAATGAAATACAATATAAACTCGGCGAATTCATCCAACGCCGTAACCCATTGCATAACCCCCAAGACCAGAACCACAAAAAAACACTTGGTAGGGAGATCTGCTCATATATTACTACTGGTATTTATTGTGCAGCGGCTGTTTATAGAGGGGTTTGTATCATGATTTTGGTTATTGTTTGACTAGTGTATGTTGGAACAAACTAGATAATTTAGATTGGATAGGTTCTTTATAATTTGTTAATTTATTATGGGTTCCTGGTTTGTTTGTTTAAATGGTAACATATGTTTGGACAAAGCAATAGTTATTGCATTAAAGTATAGGTTTTATTACAGGTATACATACAATGTACATATCAAAAACAAAATTACCGTAAATATTCATTAATTACCTCTACAAGCCATTCTAGTGAATGTACAGACATTTTTGTTTCACTATTTATCTGTAAATACTGAATGATTTGAGGTTGGATAACACACCGTTATTTTGTTGTCCATTTATATCGAGTTAGTTTCTTAAAATAAGTTTTATCTCAAGCTGGCTTTTGAATCTTTGTGTTTATTGTTGACGATGAAGATTTAGTTTGTAGTTGCATTGCGTAATGTGTCCATAATTGACCATGATTAACTTTCTCTGCAAATGGTATAGCCTTACAGCATGATTACCCAGTAGTCAGAGGGAGTGAGCAGTTGTTAGATTGATATCATTGGCTGGCTAATGAAATGAACAAATCTGATCTGCTGATGGCTGCAAAGGTTTTGAACCATTTGGTAAAACTTAGCTTATTTTGGGGTCAAAGCCATAATGAGTGCAGGCAATAATGGCGATATGAAAGATGATGCTATAGTGGTTTTTACTATTATTATGGTGGTATAATAATGTAATAGAAATGACTTGTGTGCCTCTTAAAACAAGGGAAGTTAAATGTCAATGCTCAGTAACTCTATGCAATCACTTGAGCACAAAGAAAAACTCATGTGATGTAGCTTCAATCTAGGCAGCCTTTGTTTGTATCTATACCTTTTTATTTAATCATGTAATCAAGCTATTATTTTGCTGTCAGTACCTAAGGCTGGCGAATTATGTCACAAAGGACTGCTATGTAACACATTTTATATATAAGCTGGCCGAAGCTTCCTGTAAATCAGAGTAGGAGCAGAGCTCAGCCAGGAGTAACACAGAATACTGAACCCTCTACTTCACTACCTTTTGATTACAAGCTTTGAAAGATACCTGCTCTGCAATTGCCTAGTACGACAAGAAGGAGTGCCGTCTACTACCCGGTTAGTCTGATTATGCTGGGTAGGCATAGCTAGAATCAGTTTAGTGGTCAGACACAGGTCAGCAGCTTGAAGTCTGGTAAAGGTGAATGCTACCAGCAACTCACTACCCTACCCAGAAATCCTGTACAACATCTATGTCACAAACAGCAATTCTGTTTTGTGTGGATGAGAATTGATTGAAAACGCTAGAAAAGGAGAAATAATTTTGTTACAGGGCGCATCGTCTCTGTTATTTTTTCGGTGAACCCCAAAGGCCAGTGTCTAAACCGTACTCTAGGCATGCAGGCTGCTAGGATTTTCCAATAGACTTAGTTCAATATAAATAAACACAAAAATCGAGGATATTGGTTTGCACAACTCAATTAATTGAGACTGTTTGAGATTACTGATTATTTCCCCTCAGAATCAGCAAACCCCCACATTGTTCTCAATAGAGATGATATTCTACTTGAAATAATTGAAAGACCAGGCTATTTTACTACACTACTAGCTTATTGCTGTCACCTATATCCTAGTGATACTCAAGCAAACTCACGTATTTAACGTTTACGTGCTTTATTTTGAAAATATTACAAAAAATTTTTTCTGATCATTTCAATGGGACGGCAGTGCAGTGCGGCCGTCCCCTAAACTACAGGCCTGAGTTGTCATAACACCAAAACTATCAGACTAAAGATTTTTTCATTGCTAAGGTTAAAAATTTGAAAATTGCATTGTCAAGTCTGAAGATTCTGAAGACAGCCACATGTGCAGGGAGCCCCAACTATTATCAATTAGAAATAATAACTGATAAGCAGAAGCTGAATAAACACAAGTATAAATACATGTAGGATTTTCTCTTCCAAGTTTACCTTGTCTATGAATGAAAATGAATTACAATCCACCATGATGCAATCCCAAGCTTATAATTTTTAATCGGTGTGGAGAAATCAGAACTATATATTGGAGAACTGCAGTTATTGCAGGTAACCCAGGAAATTAATTTTGCGATTAATCAAGATCAATAAACTTGAAAATAAGATTAATCTTGAACAAATTTTTGAACCATGTCACAGCCTTATAATTTATATCAGGTGGTGTGACATTGTCATATCTGCCTTAAAGATACATAGTTTTTTCACTCGGCTCGAATCCAAAGATGTAGGCTATGTCATTGGAAAAACTTAAGGTCGTATCGGGATTGATGTTCGTCAGTAAACTCGTTTTGGTATTTTGTTGTAGGAGATAGGGAACTTTTTATCCAAACTCATTTCATGAAATTTCTTTCGTATAACTTCCTTCAACTCTTCTACACTATCATATTTTTCGTTGCCAAATAGGACGAAGGATTTGTTGCTTTTACCGGAGACTCCCATTTTTTCCAGATATAACTTACCCTCGGTAGCTCTTTTCCAACTGTCAGAATACAAGATATCCAGCAGAGCCACCACCCATCTGGGGGCCAATAATATCCAGATATTTATACAGTCTCACCGCAAAATCGGAGGTTGTATTTTGCAGAAAGTCATCAAAAGTTATCGTTAAATTTGAGGGTAAGGTCCACAACATTGACATTTCAACGACATACAGCTGTGACAGTTAACGATCGCACCTTACAAACTATTCATCCACTCACTCGTTGAACTTTTCTCTGTTACCCAACTTCTTAACCAGCATCTGTCTTTTACCAGTTCGTGTTCTTTTCCCCAATCGTTTCAATTCTGTAAATCTGTGGCTTCTCTAATTTTTGCAATTCTTTTTCATCAAGGGCTCCCTTGATTCTTTCTTTGGCGAGATCTTTCACCTTGTATACGATAGGTTTTTCATAGGTCAGCACATCAGCAATTATAAAGACCTCGATGGTCCAATTTGGAGAATAATTTCTCGCAAAAGATCCCCTCGCCTTGCTAATTCTCACATAATCTCCAGCTTTCAACTCTGGTTCTTTACTAGAACTGCGTTCACCTTCTTCGTGCACTCGATTCCACATGCTTTCTCGGTTTTGAGAATTTACGCCATTTGGTTTCATCCCGATAGCCGTGTGAATAGTGTCATTGTTTGAACTGACCGTCAGAGGCAAAACCTTGATGTATCTGTCGTCCTCTTTGTATGTCATGTATTGGTAAACCTTTTCTTTCAACGTCTTGTCAAAATACTCCACCATCAACGATTGTATTTCAGTCTTAAAATACTTGATCTTCTGACTTTTGATGTGCTGGTTGTTAAACTCTTTACCTTTATCCTATTGTGAAACCTTGTGTTTTTCTTTATCCAGTATCCTTCTCAAACCTCTGGCTACAATGTTTCTGACTTTGGAGGTGAGTGGTGCAGCCCATCCTTTTCTAGATAAAGAATCGACAGCCGATAACAAAAATGTGGTGCTGTCATTTTCTCCAGCTTGCCATTGCCCATTGTTTGATTCTCACAACCTTCATAAATTTTTCCTTACAAGTTTGTCCTGGAGACCTCCTGGCGCTTATGATTCTTTGATCAGACAGTAGACTTGTAAATTTTCTGTATTTCATGTGCCCAATTTTATTGCACCTTTATCATTTAAAACTTCTAGCAACAAATCTATGGAAAGTCTAGGGTTCAACCACTTTTTTTCTGATTTTGAGCTTGTTAGTATTTTGATCATATTTCCTGATGCTATTTAACTGGTGCAGCATTTTGACACCAATCACTTGATTGCCTTTGCATGATGACATACCGGATATTTTTTTCTCAAACTCGTCTAACCTTTGCATCGTTTTCTCTGATTCCTCATCACCTTTACCACATCATCAATGACATCCTCGCTATCATCCACTTTCCAGTTTTTGCCGTCAAACAGTCTCTTTTTATCTGTGTCTTTTTTTTAACATTTAACGCTGGACTAGAGTGAGTGGCAACATTCGATGAAAGAAGTGAAACCTCGTCATTGGTAATCATATTACTAGCAAAGGGTGATTTTGGCAATGGCTTAAGTTCTTTAGCGGAAGTCCAGCTATCCGATCGTTGTTGGTTTTCTTAATCTTTCTCACATCACTCATAGAGTTTTGCATGTTTTTAACGTTTTCGTCTACCTTTTCAAGCTCCGTAAAGTCAGTTCTGTTTGACTTGTTATTCTACTGGAGTTGTTCATCTTTGTCCTATTACAGCTTTCAGTTTACCAGGAACTACAGTGCTGACGATGGGACCTAGTAGCAAAGCTAAAAATCCTCCCTTTTGTAGCACAACTTTTTTATCGTGTATTGTCGATTTCCTGACCAAACTAGCAATATCTTTTGCGCTTCGTTGCAAGTGATTATATATAGCCATTGACAACGATATTGCTCCATTATCATACTTTTAACACATTTCATCAAAGTCATAGTTAGATGTTTTTTTCACGTTAGCTGTTACAGACTTTTGATTTGAAACGCACGCGCTGTTGAGCAATAACAATATCGCCGCATTTCTTGTCAACTTTTGTTGCAAAGCTTTAGTCATCATAGTGACTTGTTATACATCCAATTAACAAAATCTGCATGAGAATAATCAATTAGTAGTTGTATTGATATGCTCTCACATGGGCGTATACAACAACATAGGATCATCCGATGCAATATTTCCCAATAGTCTGTGATGATCGTCTGTTTGCTGAGTAGTGTCTATTTGCAGGAAAGAGTAAAGTTTCTACATCAAAGGCTTCTTGTACATAGTTCGTTCTTTCCAAAAAGCATTGACAAGACAGATAGGTAACTGAAGAAGCGTTTTGATGGTTACTAAAAAGAAAAAAATGGTGAATATTCCAGGAAGTTGTACGATTTCCTTTCAAAAAACAAATTCTGAATGATAAAAAAGACGCTTATACGCAAGTGATGACTATGTTTCGTATACAAAACATTGACGACCGCTTTACCGGAAACTTCATCCATCAAGTCATCAATTATCAATTAACCACCATCTGTTTTGTCCATCTCTGGGAAAACTCGTAGTTATAGTTATCATTCCCTCGTGATCTATCACTCCAGATACCTCATCAAGGGCTTTTTGATAAGCACCATCACAGTAATGTATTTCTACCGGTGGAGGATGAGCTATAATCTGACTAGCTTCAACCATTCGTAAAATCGCCCGCCTCTTCCCAGATTCCATTGGTCCCGCAATCACCGCCGTGAATGGCAAAAGCATTCTCACATCAAATACTTCAGCAGTATTATTCATGATGAATTAGATGTTCATCATTCACCTATAATCGCATTTATGATTCGAACGAGAGAGTCCGTTGTCTTTGTACTTCTTTGATGGTGTTTTCATAAATACTAAACTCGGTAATACCTTCAAAAGTAGAAAAAACCTATGACCAATACCAATATCAGCATAATTGTTATCACTTTTCGTTTCAGAGTTACCACAACGTTATATACGATTTCATTCCCGCTGCCATCAACCGTATTTTTTCACTGATCGCTCTCATCTCCACATCTCTTCCCTTCAGCTTGCCAATCAAAAGCTTTATAATGAAACATCATTTTCTTCTTATACGTTTGATATTTGAAAATATGCTACCTCCAATACTCATATACTAGTCAAACAATAATCAAAATCGTGATACAAATTCCAATACAAACAATCGCTGCACAATAAATACATAGAAAATAATCATAATCATGTACAATATCAAACACTACAATATCAATTGGAGATATCAACACCTGGTGCATGCAAGAAGGTACTCTACAGATTCTTTTCTACACCTGGCGCAACTAAAAAGGCACTGGTAACCAGGAGAACCATCTTGTCCTTCGACACTAATACGCAAATCTGCTCCTATCATACTACTGATAATGAAGGAAACATGCAAATTTGTGGGAAGGGGATGTGGAAGGAGAGGGGGTGCACAGGGAGAAGGGAGGGAGAGTGGTTGGGAATGGAAGACGAAGAGGTAGTGGAGAGAGGGGAGGGAAGAGAGTGGAGAGAGGGGAGGGAAGAGAGGGGAGTGGAGAGGGGAGTGGAGAGGGGAGTGGAGAGGGGAGTGGAGAGGGGAGAGAGGATGGAGAGGGGAGGGGAAAAGGGTCAGGAAAACGGAGTGAGGAAAAGGGAGAGGAAGAGAGAGTTTAGTTTGATGCAGTTATCAATATAAAAAAGATATGAGGTATGTGGTTTTTCAACAATATACTAGTGTTGGAGGTAATTAGTATAGTTTCTTACATGATATGTTTTTCTTGTCTTTATCAAAGTTTAACAGCTCCAAAAGTGTTTTTCGGTCCTTATCTCTCCCGCACAATTTACTATCTTTTCGCAGACCAAGGTATTCATATCTTTTTCTCACAACCTCTTCATAACTAGGCATCTATGTTGTGAAAAAAGCACCAGAGATATTGAAAAACTGAGACCATCGAAAAACTTTCACACAAGACACAAACATTGGTATTTCAGTTATATGGTTTAATATCGACTAGTGTTTGAACTACAGTCAGTGGTTGTTAGTCAGAGTGACTGTACTAAAATAGTATGATATAACTAACACTTACTGCAGCGCTCATTGTTCAATGTACCGTGATGTACCCTGATATACCCTATAGAGCAGTTACCTTGTTATCTACAAGCAGACACAGTACAACAGTGAGAATGTGTACATATATATCTATTATACAGAGCACAAGATATGCTATATCATAATATGACAGTTTGTGGCTGGTTACTCTAATGTAACTAGAAATCCATCATATAAACAACACAAGCTCAAACATTCTATTGTACTCTGTAAATGAACACACTTGGATTGCTAAACACTATTGTATGCACACACATGTATGTATGTATACTGGATGTAATATAGTCTATTCAAGTCATACAAAAAGTTATAAGTTGTCAAAACCTAGTTGTGATCTACCTGATTATGAGGTGATAGATCTACTGTATCCATATGAGAATGAGGTGATAGATTTATCGTCTGCACTGAACCAGGACCTGGCAGTTCCACTGATTGTAGCGAAGTGAGGTGGTGGCTATAGCGTCGACATAACAATGCAGACAAATCAATTACTCCTTGAAAACCTTATAAAAAACAGCTTATTATGTATTGTACTGTATTGTACCGTATGTAGACTTACTTTGTAATGTAATTCAATACTTTACAAATATACTTTCTCTTACAACTTGGCAACACCATTGTTAGAGAAAGAGTTGGGGTAAATGAAGGCAATTGATCCCTTTTGTTATTTGAGTCATTAGAAAGAGAACCTATGTCTATTGTCTCGCTGAAAAGAACATACTCTAGTAGTTATGAAATGTATAAAATCTGAGGTTTAATGTTGGTTGTAACTCAGTTATTTGTACGGTCTACTCCTCAAACCCTAACTACACTGATGTAAGTAATACTGTCCACAGTCCTGTGTCAGTGTAGGGAGTGTCAGCGAGCTCTGTATATAGTTAGCTAGGCATGACCCTTTCAGCAGCGTATCTACAATAACAGAGTATTGCTAGTTCCATGTGTAGAACTCAAAGGGTATAGCATTGCTCACTCTGGCTTCATTTACTTTCCTGTCATCCTCCCACAGGGTGTCAGGGTTAGGTTAGGTAGAGAGTTTCTTTCAAGTTGTTCACATCTCGATTGGTTTAATTTACTATAGAGTTTTAGGATTGGTTACTAGCCTGTGTTCTTTTAATGTCTTTAGTAGACTCGCCATTTGCTAGCTCTAGACTGAACTGAATTGACGTGTTAGCATATCAGGTGGATATACATTAGACAAATTTATCAGGAAAGAGTGGCAACTTTTGTTAAATCAGTTTGCATTACTATCAAAGTAGATGACATTTAGGAGTTGTGTTTCCTGTGATAATTCGTAAAGGGAAACATTTTTATAAAAGTAACTGGGGAAAGAAAATGAAACATTCTGATCATAACAATTATGCACGCCTACTATGGACACAACAGCAACTATGAGAACAAACACCAATTGTGTTTGGCTGTCTCTCTATAGTTCGCTGAGTTGACTCCGTGAAGGGAATCTCACGAGGTGATACAGGGCCAGTATTACTCCCCCCTGGGGTAAACTCTGAAACTATTATGTAATAGAAGAGTCCTCAGCTCAGACAAAGTAGGCAATGTTATATGAATAAAACAACTTTATTATTTATATCCTACTTGGCAATGCAGTAATTTGTAAAAATACAATCAAAGAGTACATAACTTCTGCCCTAAACAAGTAAGCGCTGCTTCTTTCATAGGAGGTCAACAGGGATACCCAACCCTTGCAGGAGATGGGTTGGGTATCCCAATCGCATATAATAATACAACAATTGACACAACAATTCATGGTAAATAAAGACATCCAATGAAACATCGAGCACATCTCACAGCTTCTCTATACCCTTTTCAGCTAATCACTTAAAGCGGAAGTCCGAAATCCACATATGGTGACAAAAAATTCTTAGTCTGAGGTCTTATTCTTTATACACGGTCTAGTTCATATCCTGGTTCCCTGGCACCAAATTAGTTTGAAGATTACTTACCTTGAGTTGGTATAACCACTTTACAATCATATATGCAGAACCGAAAGGACTATATCAAGTCAGAATAATTCCAAACCAGGGTTATTCCGAGCTGGGATTATTCCGAGCCTGCGTAGTTCCTGTATGTTTTATATACAATTCTCTATCAGGGTTAAGGACTTTCGGTAGTTTTTACTTGAAATTATTGTGATATTTCTTGGTGGATACTGGTGTGGGATAGGGGTGCTGTTATAATGGGGTTTTGTTGTGATGGCAGGGAGTAACCAGTAGTGATGGAACGGGACAAAGAAATTTAGGTTCGTCCGATTCCGAATCTTTCCACTCAAATCGAACCGGTCCGAGGCGGTTCGGTCCGAATCCTATTTACGTTTGACAACTCCTTGCTTGTACAAGTTTATACTGAAGGTCAAACAGGTCTCTAGGTTACTTGACGATCAATGCAATTTTAGCAAAGTTTAAGTACCAAGTAATAGCAAGCAGCATTTTTCTTTCAAATTTTGCTAACACTAAACTATCCTAATTAGGGTCTACAATAAATAAAAAATAATTATTTTACTGATGTATTATCAATACAACAACAAATATTTACCTATAATAAATAGAATTTACTTTTATTAATTATTGTTGAAATGATCAGGAGTAATATGATAAAAGTTCAGTGTTCTTGGTCGAGTGAACTGGTCAAGTCAAATGAATTGATTGGGTATGTCATGTCATAGATAATAATTATTAGATTGAGCATGTTGTTGAGTGAGCAGTGAGCATTTATTATCAATGCAACTACAAATATTTACCTATAATAATAAATAAATATCATTCATTTACTTTTATTAATTAATTATTGTTGGAATGATCAAGGAGTAATAATTAATAATATAATAAAAGTTCAGTGTTCTTGGTCGAGTGAACTGGTCAAGTCAAGTGAATTGATTGCGTATGTCATAGATAGTAGTTATTAGATTGAGCATGTTGTTGAGTGAGCAGTGAGAAATAATTCCAGACAAACAAAGCTTCTCTTTGACATTTTTATTACTCACTACTACTAACTACTAATCAGCACGTGTGATTGATGTGCCTGTGTTATTTTGTTTACTAGTCTAATTGTTGGAAGTATACACAGCATCCCGACCTTCCTCAAATTACAGGCTATTGGATGACTAAGGCAATGACCACTGACGTTGATAGACACAACACCGCATAAGTAACTAGATCAGCGCGTTTCAACTATATGCTTTTACTATAGTCGTAATTGATCAATGAAAGGCCGAACAATTATGGATTCGTTAGGATTCAAAACTGTTGGATTCGATTCGGATTCGCCCCGGATTCGAGAGGGGACAACCCGTGGTTCGAGGCGAACGAGTACCCGTTTCCATCACTAGTAACCAGTAGAGGAGCGGTCTGAAGGGCATAGCCAATGGGGCTATCTCATTTCATTTGAATCAAAATCTCCCAGACATCTCCCTTTATTAGAGGTGTGCAGTCCGTAGTAAAACATGACTGATCATCTGATTCAAGGGCACCTTGTACTGTAGTGTTTTTGCGTTTACACCATCGACACAACGGCCTCCATGTACTCCTGTTTGCAATAGTTAATGTCCAGACAATGATAAAGCAGTTCCTTGTTAACAATAATTTATTATGCACATTCTGTTTAGCAAGATATAAGTATGCTAACAAATCCACTAATACTGTAAGCCATACACAACAACTTCTCAGCAATCCACAATAACTTCTCAGCAATCCACAGTAACTTTTGCCTCCCTGATCTCCAGCAATGCCTTTTATAGGAAGAGATCAGGAAGGCACACTCCCTTATTAGGGCAAACCAATATAAAAAGTCCTTACAACGTAATAACAAATCATCACAAACAATACAACAATACAACAATGTACACAAGGGCAATCAATAGGAGTAGTGCACACATGGTCCACTAGATCCAGGGCTCCTCCTCCTTTAGCCTGGGTTCCACTCCAACGCTTCATCTCCTGTGTGGCTTCAGCAGGCTGCTATGTTTTAGTGTTCACTCAGGCTTGTCCATTGGTGGCCATCTATGACAGAGTACCTCGGTATTGCGGCCATTTATGACAGAGTACCTCGGTATAGCGGCCATTTATGACAGAGTACCTCGGTATAGCGGCCATTTAGCTGCCAACATTTTAGGGATACTCTTAATCAAGGGGAAGGGGCTCTGCTACATTCTTTCAGGGTGACAAGGGGTGTAGGGTGGGGGTTGAGGAGGAAAGGAAGGGGCTGGGGGTCACTGGTCTCATGCAAATCTCCCACAGTACCAATCTAATCTTGATGCTTGATGAATCCTCTGGTTTATTCACTGCCTTCGTTTTTCTCTTTGTAGGGGAGTTGGGAACACAGTTTTTTTGAGATCGGGGGGAGGGTGGAGGGGGGGGGCTTTTTCAAGGATCATCATCCTACCCCGAGTTGGAGTATCCATTTTACTACTTCCAGTGGGCTGCAGTCTTTTTGAGAAGTTTGTTAAACACTTGTTACGACTCAAATGGGTTTTTGGTTGCAACCCCCAGGAAGGGTTAGAGAGATTGACTTAGGAGAGGGATGTTGGGACACAGGAAATGGAGGGTAGTCTGCTACACTAGCTAGGGAAAGAGAGCGCTCTCCACTGGTAAGTGCTAAGGGCAGGACAAGCAGAATGCTTCAATAAACACTGATTATAGCACTAACTCTTGTCTGTCTCTGTTGCTGATGCGCTCTCCGCTGAAGTTCGCTGGCTGGCAATAATAACTTCTCCGTTGGCATGACCAACTACTCTACATCTTCGACCTAGGAGGCAGAGGATATTTTGCAAGTCCTTTTTGCAAGAGGTGGTCGTCATCTGTGTTGATCTGCAGGCATCCAGCATTAGTGGAACTATCCATAGTTGTGGTTGCTCTTTCATGAAGTTGGTTGATGAGTGCCTGAATTAGCAAAATAAGCATTGCTGTGTTGCTACCATTAGTTGGTATGAGCTGGCTATTCCATTGGTAGATGGATTTACACATTAGTTGCATCACATCAGCATGTTGGGGAAAGTGGGGCCGTTTCTCTGTAACTTTGTTGTGGAGAGAGAGAAGGAAAAGGGTGCGTAGCTCCCTCCCCATCGTCAAGTAGTTCAGGATCTCTCAAGTGGTTAAATGAGCAGTGGCCAGAATTGCTTGCATGAGCTGTGGGAATATCAAGTCCCAATCTTCAAGCTGTTGTTTCCTAGCAACCTATAGTTCCATTCTACAGCTCTGTTGGTCTGACTGTGGTAAAGGGTAGTCTGCCTCTTGGTCAGCCACCACAAGGTATACAGTTCCCTCATCAAGCTTGACTCAATCTGTGCACCCTGGTCAGTCTGCATCGGTTTGGGTTGCCCAGAGTAGCAAAAGACACATTCATCAAAAGCAGCTGCCACTACATGGGCAGCGGCACCTGCAGGAGGAGGGGGGGGGGGGGGGGCTAGGTGGTCTGTCACCAAGTAAAATGATTAATCAGGACCAAAATCTATTAATTGTGCCTATCAGTTTCTGGGAGGGCCCAAGCAAGTCAACAGCCAACTGTTGCTATAAGCAGCCAGCATACATCTGTTGCCTGTTGCCAGTTTCTGTTATGTTTTGTTCCTCCTGGACTGATCTGCTGACAAGTCTCCCATATCACTTTTCCTCTGAGTTTGGGCGGATACACCGCACATCAGCAAGACTTCCCTCGCCCTCAGTTGTGCACTTCTAGTGTGCCGTCCAGCCTTAAATGCACAGAATGCTGCCGTCTGCTAAACTGTCTAAGCTCAAAGCTCTCTAGCTCTAGCGGTCTGGGACCCAGCGATGTATTACTTTGTACCACCACATACATATATTTATCCATGCTCATTATACTACCAGCTGTATACTTCTAGTTTATTGGATGTTGTGGTTTTTCATAGTATTCTAGTGGATTTTGTTGATACACCTTAGCAAACAAATCACCCTAAAAGGTCTCACTGATAACTGTGGAGTGTCAGACATGCCTTACAACTAGTCTGATACTATTAGAAACCCACCAGTAGTCAGTAACTAACTATACCGCCCTTGCAGTCAACTATACCGGCCCGACAGTCAAGCCGGCCAGCCCTTTAGTCACCTTGTTGGCCTTGCAGACACTTTACCAGCCCTGTAGCATCTCTACTGGGCCAGCAACAACATGGTTATCATAGCCTGAGGACCCGAATTACTTCTAGACACTACATATGCCTAAATCAACCAGATGTCTATCTACATCGTCATCAAAACCTTGACCACAAGCTAACAAAGCTCCTGGAATTACCACAGGGAGCAAAATGATGCCGATGATCATATGATCGTTGGTGATGAATTGCTCTGCATGACTAATTTGCTCATGAACTCTGCCTCCTACTTCTGGGGGCTTTTGTCTTATCATCCTTCTTTTGTGTAGTCTTATTCTTTATAATCTTGTCTTACTATTGTTATTTGCTACATGTCTATCTAGGGCATTCAGTTACTGTGCCTCTGTTAATAAAAAGCATAGCTTACCCCATATCAACTTGTACGGTATCAAAATTCTACGTATGCCTAGTTAGCCAGGCACTGTACCACTGGTTACTTTACACAAGGGTTGCAAAATAATAAATGTATATTACTCCGAAGCATTGAGTGTTGAATCTGAGCCATGGCTCACCATAGTTCTGGAGTCTCGCGAGGCTCCTCCATAGCATTGTTGATGTCAACATTGGATAACCTCTGAGAGTGAGGATGAGCTTGGCAGGAATGCCAACTTTGGCCGCTGAAACACTCTGCCAGCAATGAGGTATTGGCTGGTGACACTGCACTTCAGTGGTTTTTGCTGGGTCTCCCCCTTCCCCCCCCTGAAAGTCAACTACACTATTCCGATTTATTAAACAAATATTATTACATATCAGATGTAATTGTGTGTGTCATGATTACTTGTTGTGTTTGTTGTCAATGGTTACTCCTTCAAAGTTATTTATACTTGCTATTGTATAAACCTTTGTACTACATAATATTGTATGTCTTATTTTGTGTATCATAATACTGATAATCAAGCTCTCATTGGAACAACATATAGATGTATTTATATATATATTATATGCATAAATACACATCAAACAGTTAACTATTTAGTACAACGAAAAAACAATCAAAAAGTACATAAAACTTCCTCAATTTTCTCGCTGATGCACAAATGGCTGGCCGGCATCCTTTTATGTCATATACAACTTTTGCATTATTTTTTCCCTCACCACCACCAGGTCTACAAAATCAATAAAATACTTGAGTTGGTATATTATACATTATGTAACTCTATAACAGACTATACTCCATGTACAAGTACAAACAGACAGACATTATACATTAGAGATATTACATCTGATGAACAACTAAGGCGGCGTTCACACTGGTGCAGATACGATAACGGACTGGATGCGCTATGGGCCAAACACGGCCAAGTGCGCACCTGGTCCGTACTCACTGGCTGTTCAAACAATCGAGAAGGAACCCAAACACAATGCATAGCGGCGTGTTCACACTAGGCCGTAATGGCCAGGAACAGCCTCTGACCTCTCCAACACATTTTGCAGTTGATGTGCATTGTAAGCGTTTAGATCTTGTTGAAGATGTTTTTGTGCTGTAGAGAGAGGGTGTATTCTACTTATTATTGTTTTAATAAATATTATTTTTATTGTTAACAAGAACAGCAATATGTTTCATTAGTTATTATTGTGAAATGTATAAAGAAAAGAGTTTTGTGTACAATATTGTCATATTTTACTGTTGTCATACTTTACTGTTGCCTCAACAATGTCTTCTTTTTGATTGTCGTTTTACAACCTTCCTTCTGTCACAACGATAGTCTATGCTGGTCACAAGTAAACTTGCAGCAAGCATTGCATTTCTTCTTTTTATTGATAATAACCTAGTAGCAATGGTGGCATTTGCTATTGCCAAGGTTAGAAATAACACAAAAAACTGGGTTTTGAATTCCATGTTTGAAGAAAAGAATGAGCAGAAATGTTCATATTTGAAACGCTAAAACATTATTTGGTGGGCACGACATAGTTCACACAGTGTCCGCAGCCTTATTGCTCCCGTATGAAAACACCTTGGCTTGCTTTTCACAAATACTACGAATTTGGTCCACTTTGAATAGGGTCATGTGTGAATACTGTCCGGATTTCTACCGGAGTTGTCTGTTCACACTAGTAGTAATATATGAGCAGATCTCCCTACCAAGTGTTTTTTTGTGGATCTGGTCTTGGGGGTTATGCAATGAGTTACGACGTTGGGTGAATTCGCCGAGTTTATATTGTATTTCATTTGAGAGGTATTTGAGTGGCATTTGAGTGGCATTTAAGTGGCATTTGAGTTTTGATTATTTTTTTACTTGATTTGAACTTATATGGCATATAGATTTTGAATGTATGGCACTCATATGACAACATTTTTGATGGAGTTGTAATTGCCACTGATTTGTTTTTGTATATGATATAACCATCTACAACGCTATAGTTATTGTTATAGTTTTATTATTACATAATAAGTATTACATTATTTGCTTACTGGAGAATGTAATAAAATATATATATCATAATAAAGTGTAATAGGATGAATATATAGTGTTAAAGTCTTTAAAAACTTTTTAATTTGTAAAGTATTTGATGACTTTACAAGAAATATTATCACATTCAGGTTCAATCACGATGACAAGATTTTCTTCAAGTTTAAGTTTACTATCTTCCAATATAGATAGAGAAAGTTTTGAAAAATCCTCCAAGTCATTATAAATAAAAACTCTATAAATTGATGGTGTTGAATTTGTAATTGCTGCTGAATTGTTTTCGCATATGATGTATCTATCACACACACAATCAGTAGTTGTTTCGATTTCTTCATAATTGTATATAGTAGAGTTTGTAGGGCTTGGGTGTTCCAAAATTAAATTGACTAAACCCAGAGCTTGTGGAAGAGATGGAATTGATGGTGATAAAGCTGGAACTAGTGACTCGTTTGTAATTTTTGTTGTCGTCGTTGTCTGCGGAGTTGTGGTGATTGTTGAAGTTGTTCTTCGAATCGTAGGTAGTAATGCCTTGTCATATAAACGAATGTAATTTAAAGCTTCATCGGTTTTGCAAACAAAGTATTCTTGAGGCCACATATCATAAGTGTCACAGGTTCTACGTTGGAGAGAAAACTGCATGAAACATGTGAGTTTAAGCATACGATATTTTAAGTTTTTTCCTAAAATATGAGTTGCTGAATTAACCGCTTCCATATTAAGAATTCCCGAAAAACATCCGGAAGCTGTTTGAGATAAAGTGAATGGTTGAATCTCTGTTGCAAGACAATAACCGCTTAGGATTGGGAATAATAGAAGATAGATTCGATATTTCATTTTTATTCAGAGAGAGAGAGAGAGAGACTTTTAACCTAGTTTATGCTTTCATCGTCTAGAGTTAACTGTCTTGCATTTCGGTGGACTTTGGTTAATATGGTCCAACTAAAGTTCTATATATATAACTTTGGGATCGCATTTGTCTTTGTTATCTCCTTGACATGTGATGCTGATGATAATCTTGTTTTGAATAGATTTTAAACTTTCAAAACTCGAAAATGACAAATTTACACCTTCAATACCATTGATGTTAGTGATGATAGTAGCTATTTTCGGCCTCTCGTTGGTCAAATGATTGCATTCCACACATGCAAAGTTGGTTGTCTCAAACTCTTCTGTTGGTGGGCAAATCAAACGTGAGGTGTTGGATTCAAATACACATAATTCATCATTCCAAAATAGTTTTGTATTTTGAGTAAGACCTTCCGTATTATTTTTAACCCCTATTGCACATTCCTCCTGATTCAGAGTGTATTTTGTTGGCGTATTGCAGGTCAGGGTATCTGTAGAAGTTCTGCTTTTGCAGATCCAAGAAGCGTTTTGAGCGATAATAAAACTGCAATGTAAATAGTTGGAAGGATAGAGTCTCACACAGTTTGTTCCATTTTCATCTTTATATCGAATACTCTTTTCAAAAGGTGAAAAAAATAAGACATCATTTTTTTCCATAACTCCATCTATACATTCATCGATTTCGTCGGCATAAAATACTTCGCTGACATTGAAACTGTCGAAACTCGAAAATGTTGAATTCACACCTTTGATTTTACTGATGTTAGTGATGTTAGCTGGATTTGATTCCTCATTTACACCTTCGATATCATTGATGGTAGTGATGTTAGCTGGAATTGATTCCTTGATATCTGTAGAATCTTTACGCTTACAGATCCAAGAAGCGTTTCGAGGGATGAAAAAACCGCAATATATATAGTCAGAAGGATAGAGTCTCACACAGTTTTCCCCATTTTCATCTTTATATCGTATAGTTCTTTCAAAAGGTGAAAAAACCAAGACATCGTTTTTTTCCATAACTCCAGCTAGACATTTATCAATTTTGTTGCTATAAAACACTTCGCTAGTTTTGAAACTGTCAAAAGTCGAAAGTGATGAATCTTTGATGTTAGTGATGTTAACTGGTTTTGGTTCCTTTTTGATCGAATGATCGGAATGAACACATGGCATGCATGCAAATTTGTATGTCATAAATCGTCTTCTCATTGGACAGATCACACGTCCGCCAATGTATTGAAATGCACATAAATTCCCATTTCGATATACTTTTGTATTTTGAGTAAGTCCTTCCGTATTATTTGTAATACCTAGTTCACATTCCTCTTGATTCAAAACGTATTTTGTTGAAGTATCACAAGTTGTGCTCTTGCAGATCCAAGAAGCGCTTTGAGGGATGAAAAAACCACAATATAATAAGTCAGGAGGGTAGAGTCGCACACAGTTTGTTCCATTTTCATCTTTATATCGTATAGTCCTTTCGAAAGGTGAAAAAACCAAGACATCATTTTTATCCATAGCTCCGGCTATACATTCATCAATTTCATTGGTATAGAATACTCCACTAACATTGGGAAATGTTAGTGCCAGTAGCAAGATGAATACGCAGCTCATTTTTTAAAATGTTTTTGCTTTCAGTGTTGAAAGTTGAATACTTTCTTTCTTGATGTTCTTTCTATTTATACGTAAGCGGCTAGTGGCTTGTTCAGCTCTCTCAGCTGATTTTGAAGATGTAAAACAATCTCATCAAAGTGGTTACCAAAATGTAAGTATGGTTCCAATCGAGATTGAGACAAAAGAACATGTGTTCCTGTCCAGCGAAATGAAGTCAAACCTCTTAAAATCGAAATATCTATCAAATCACCCAGATCAGCATCTTTCAAACATTGCTTTATATCAATCAGTTCGATTGCTCTTTCGAGATTTTCAAAATTTATCAACTTGTCTTGCGGACAGCATACTTTTGGATCAAAGCTCCTAGAACAGTTTAAGCATTCGAGAGGATTTGCCCTTGAAATACAATTACAGCTCAAAAGCATGCTTTGTATTGATTTACGAACTAGATTGAATCCTAACACAAAATAAAATACTTCTTCGGTGATGAGTTGAACAAAAAGAGGATTCGAACGCTCTAAAGGAATGTGTTCAAAATGAGTCCTTATGAACTTAGGAACAAAATCAGCCAATGTAGCAATTGACTTGAATCCTTCAGTTTTTCCACTCATGTTTCTTCTGTAGTTCAGAGATAAATGAAGCAACATTTTTTGTAACAGTTCTTTTATGAGTCCTCAGATATACTTGTCGAATCAATAGGTATTATCGGGTTGACTGAGTCTTCTTTTTCATCAGGAGTATAAGCATATGGATATCCTTCTGCTATCGCAAGTAATTTATCCTTTAGACGTTGATAAGCCAGCTTGCTCTGACTAGTAGGTAATAGGTAGGGATTTAATCGTGCTCTCAAATTTGTTAACATAAAGGGAGACTTCAAATCATCAGAGGAAAGATCCAAAAAAGCATTAATCCATTCATCATGCACCAAAAAACCCATTTTAGCGTTTATGAAAACTTGTCTTCTGTCAATCCAGTCGATAGCATCACCCAATTCTTTTTTGGTGGGTGTAGCACCTTCAACCATTTCAGCATATCTTTTACAAGTGATACATTTATCATCAACGTGTGAACAGTAACAGTTTAGTAGTGATAGATTGGTTGCTTGCTTGTAAAAGCTTCCTCCTAGTGCACAGTATACACATTCTTCCGTAAAATAAATCCTCAACATTTCATCAGAAACCTCAGCCAAAAAAGTCTTAGGTCCTATAGCATCGGAAGCTTCTTGGTGAGCAAAGTCTTCAACTCGTAACATATTTGTTGTTAGCCCGTTAAATTACAAAACGCGAATGATTCGTTTTCAAATTGAAATACCTATTTAATCATTCATTACTTTTTCTTTTTTTTGAGGTTAATTGTTATGCTAGCTCATGTAGATCTTCATAAATGCTTTAATTTCAACCTGACAACCATCGATTGGGCAAGGTTTTACTTCTGATGAGCATTCAGTAAGTGCTTTTTCCTTACACTCACTACAGTAAATGAGATGACCACATGGAAGAGAGATATGATTTGCAATTACTTTTTTTTCATGTGACTCAGACACACATTGAGCGAGTTTGCTTTGCTTAGGCTGATCTTTATCTTTTTTGAACGAATCAATTGATTTAGCATCATTTTTTAACAGTGTTGACGAATTCTCAACAGATGTAAAATCATTTTCAAAAGTATGTAAGGCTTCAATCATAAAACCTATTCGCTCAAAAGGTTTTCCATTTAACACTAAAACTTGTTCGATATCGTTTTGACTGTATCCTAGTTTTTTGCAAATAAGTTTCATTTCTTTGGTGTCATTGTTGTGCGTTATTTGTTTTACTTTTTCTCGATATTTTTTCAACCCGTAGCTTACACCTTTTGCCTTTTTCCGTTCGCATGTAAACATCCTCAACATACTCTTCACCTTTACTGCTGAGTAAAAAATTACAGTCTGGGAACCATCGACAGTGTTCCTCCCACGGTAGATCACTCTCTTCCCATTCTTTAAGTTCACCTGAGCAAAAGAAGCATTTTACACTATCTCCGAACTTAGTATAGTAGAAACCTGCATTGGAAAGGAGTTTCATGGAGACTTTACCCTTCCATTGTTTGAAACTGTCTTCTCTAGATGTTTCAGTAGCAAAACGCGGTGTACCAGCACGATCAATTGATATACCTAGAGGTAATACTTCTGCAGTTAAATCTCCTCTTCTAGTTTTTTGTTCTTCCATCGTATAACTTTTGACAATTGAGATGTTTTTCATTTCATCTGCAAGTAGTTTCCTAGGTCTATACACACGATTGTGAGTGTTAAATCCTCTAACAAATCGACAAAACGAAAAACTTTTAGCATGTTCTTTCATCGGATTTTCATCTTCATCCTTCCAGTTTAGTAATACCCCTTGGCAAAAAGCACATCGAACAGCGTTGTCTTTTTCAAGGTTATAGAAACCAGCTCCAGCCATGTTTTCACCACAATGTTTACCTACTCGTCTCCAATTTGTAAGAAATGATTTTCTTCGATAACTTTCATCAAGCATTAAAGTCTCTCTTGCATAAAAAGAGAGTTCATTGTAAATGAACTTGAAAAAGTCCGTTGGGGAAAGTTGTGCATCAGTTTTTTGTAATTTTAATGACAAAAGACTACAGTGATTATCCGGATAGTTGCGACGACATAAGTTATTGCAGTGGTATCAGGAAAAGTTCGTTGTAAAAACAACGATGAAGTAACGAGTAAACTATCATCTATCCATTCAGCGCAGTCTTTAGTATTTTCAAAGCAATTCCGAGTTTTTTGCATTTCTCTTTTTTCATTATAAATAGTGTTTGCTACATATCTGTTGTTTGTTACTCGACACATTATTTATATATAATATAAGTAGTAGCTTCAGTTATTACTCAAGTTGAAGTTTTGTTGGAAAGTTCTTTTCCTTTGATCTAGTTCGTTGTTATTCTTAAAAAAAATGATAATGCTTTATAGCAAAAAATAAAAAAAAGACTAAGGTTTCAATTTTTTTTCAATATACTTGAATTGATTACTATTGTAATAGAATGTAAATACTTACATCAGAAATGAAGACTTGTCTTTCTTTGAATTAAATGAATGATATTCCTAGTTGGTTGAACTTGAGCTGCTTTCTATAAAATTCGGATGAAGGAGTACTTTTTTTCATTTTGAAGTCCTGAAATAATAATAATAAAACATAATTAAAACTTACAACATTTTTTGATATCTTAAATAGTGAATAATCTTGTTTTTTCTCAGAAAATGTCTTCACGTTTAAATTGATTACAATTAAAACAAAATATAGATACTTACATCACAAATGAAGACTCGTTTTCTTTGAATTAGATGAATTATACACATAGTTGTTTGAACTTCAGCTGTTTCCTATGTAATTCAAATGATAAAGAAGGAGTGCTGTAGTAGATGATGATGTAGTAGATCTTGTTCCTTCAGTTACTAACAATGAAGTGAATGCTTTCTGTATGAAAACAGTGCTTCTTATATAGCTTAAGTTGCACCGCTATGAATCAGCATTATTTTCACGTGAATGGAAATCGTTGCTTTCGCGGGAATAAATATTTCATTTTCATGCGAATGGAACCTGTTGCTTTCGCGGGAATAAATATTTTATTTTCACGCGAATACAAACCAATGTTTTCGCAGGAATAAAAATTTTATTTTCCCGCGAATACAAACCAATGCTTTCGCGGGAATAAAAAATTTATTTTCCCGCGAATACAAACCAATGCTTTCGCGGGAATAAATAATTTATTTTCCCGCGAATGGAACCTGTTGCTTTCGCAGGAATAAAGATTTTATTTTCCCGCGAATACAAACCAATACTTTCGCGGGAATAAATAATTTCTTTTCACGCGAATGGAAACCGTTGCTTTCGCGGGAATAAATATTTTATTTTCCCGCGAATACAAACCAATGTTTTCGCGGGAATAAATAATTTATTTTCCCGCGAATAGAACCTGTTGCTTTCGCGGGAATAAGAATTTTATTTTCCCACGAATACAAACCAATGCTTTCGCGGGAATAAATAATTTATTTTCCCGCAAATGGAACCTGTTGCTTTCGCGGGAATGAACATTTTATTTTCCCGCGAATACAAACCAATGCTTTCGCGGGAATAAATAATTTATTTTCACGCGAATGGAAACTGTTGCTTTCGCGGGAATAAATATTTTATTTTCCCGCGAATACAAACCAATGTTTTCGCGGGAATAAATAATTTATTTTCCCGCGAATGGAACCTGTTGCTTTCGCGGGAATAAGAATTTTATTTTCCCGCGAATACAAACCAATGCTTTCGCGGGAATAAATAATTTATTTTCCCGCGAATGGAACCTGTTGCTTTCGCGGGAATGAACATTTTATTTTCCCGCGAATACAAACCAATGCTTTCGCGGGAATAAATAATTTATTTTCACGCGAATGGAAACTGTTGCTTTCGCGGGAATAAATATTTTATTTTCACGCGAATACAAACCAATGTTTTCGCGGGAATAAAAATGTTATTTTCCCGCGAATACAAACCAATGTTTTCGCGGGAATAAATAACTTATTTTCACGCGAATGGAAACCGTTGCTTTCGCGGGAATAAAGATTTTATTTTCCCGCGAATACAAACCAATGCTTTCGCGGGAATAAATACTTTATTTTCACGCGAATGGAAACCGTTGCTTTCGCGGGAGTGAAAATTTTATTTTCACGCGAATAAAAACCAATGCTTTCGCGGGAATATCGCGTGAAAAACTGCTGAGTCATAGATATATTATAAAGAAGGTTTCACGAGATGTTTTTTCATAGGGTTAATTAGTACAGCTTTAGCTATTTAAGAACCACTGTTTTCACACAGAAAGCATCCAGTTCTACAATAGCTAGCAAAGAAGCAACATCTACACAGCAACTACTACATTTACTTGAAACTATAGAAAAACTTTCATTCAATAAGGTGAGAATCACTAAATAATTCTTTAACATATATTGATAAAAAACTTCAACTAGATTTGCTATAATACTTCAGAAAGTTAATTTTATGTTTTAATATTTTGTTCTTATTAATAAAAGATCAAATAGTTTCACCATAATGCATCAGAAAAATTATTATGGTTTTGATTATGTGTTTATTTTATAAATATCTAGTTAGTTTATTCTTTTCAAAATATTTTTCAAATTCCAGTCATCTGTTACATAAATTTTTACTCTCTTTTCAGTTCCAACTTCTGACTGAACGCTCTGAATATGAATGAAGACCGTAATACCTCATTTCTCTCAACATTCGAACCATACTCTGATGATAAAGAAAATATCCCTCCTGATTCACATATAATAAGAAGGAAACTGAACACAATTCGACCAAAGCCATGGGATTCGGATAGAAATAAAACGATTGACTATACTTGGACTTTGAAAGCACCATCTCCTTCTCATCTTTCCTGCTTGTCAAAAAATGCTGCTAGTTTGCTCAATTCTTGCGATACCAATGACAGAGTAATGATTGGAAGGTTTCAACCACTTCACTTAAATCAAACGCCATCACTTCTCGAGATAATCTCCATCGAAAGACCAACTGAGGATGTATATAAAAACTTATGCATTATCCGCTACAATGTCGAAACATTTGGCAACAGACGGCAAGTGAGGTCTATGGTGAGAAATGAGGATTACAACAAATTAGCTCCAACACAACCAGATGTTCCAAAACTGGCGGTTTTTATGGGATTCGATTCAGACAAGCATCCAATCTTTCACCCTATCAACTTCCCATCCAATATTTCCCTTGAGGAAGCTAAACAGCTAAGTAGATTAATAAAAAAAAAAACACCTACTCAGTTGATCAGTATGGTTCGTATCGCAACACTCTCTCAATTTGCTGTTGGAAGTGTAATCAGTTTTGAATCTCCTCAAATATCAACTCAGTTAACATTACCTAATGGAGAAGTGGTGATGGATGCGCTACTGGTAAACTACAGATGTTTGCAATATGATGGTTTGATGATGGGAGTTCTATATATACCTGAAAAACATGCTAGCAACGTCAAACGAATTGGAACAGGAGTCATACTTGTAAGAAATCGTGAAGTTAGTAGATTTGGTTATCATCGACATGATATAATCACATTCACAGCATTACAAGCGATAGAAACGGCTCAAAACCTATCCAACAAACTTGATGATTCCAACCAGATGAAGTACTTTACTACAGATGAGGTTGTTGAGAACAAGGTCTTAGTGCTTTCAATGGGAGTGGGAAACACATCTTCTACATCTTTGAGAGAACCAACACCCCCTGGTGAAAACTATATTCAAAAAGAGCATGTCAGACAAGACAACATAGTGAGTATTTTTATTTAACGTAAACTAACTGATATAAGTAATACTTCCAATTAGATAATATTTATTTATAAAGCAATTACTTTTTGTTTTGCTTTAGATAGAAGAGAGAGAATCAAAAACACTTGATGAAAATTATGCTCAAGAAAAAACAAACCGAACAATATAACTTGGTGAGTTACTTCCCTTTACTATATAATGCTACCTAACCAATGTAAAAAGAACTATAATTCAAATTCATGTAATTATTTTACATTTTTGTTTAATCATTCTATACTAATACATAACTTTTTATTTTAGTTCATTATGGAATCAAAAGTACATAGAACAGAAGTCTTCCTTCCTAAGTTATAACATCAGTACAACAATGACGACATTGTAAAGAAAAAGACTATCATCCATTGATTGTCATTACAAGTTGTAGTGCTTTGTATTACTTAGTATTTACTAACTCTAGCTATATTATACAAGAATATTTTGCTACTTATTATGTAATAAATGTATATAATCATATATTGATTCAATGTAGTTATATCTCCTCATTCTTCTCTCCTCTCTCTCAAAATATCATATGAGTTCGAGTTATGTAAAAAAATTATCAAAACTTGAATGTCATGCCTTCGAAATCTATATGCTATAAGTTCAAATTAAGTAAAAAAATAATCAAAACTCAAATGCCACTTAAATGCCACTCAAATGCCACTCAAGTACCCCTCAAATGAAATACAATATAAACTCGGCGAATTCATCCAACGTCGTAACCCATTGCCTAAACTCCAAGATCAAATCCACAAAAAAACACTTGGTAGGGAGATCTGCTCATATATTACTATGATAGATGTTTTACCGAGTATGAAGCGTAAAGCGTTGATAATTATGATAATTTTGGTATTTGTCGTAGGGCTTTCCACTTTTGGAGGTGTTACTGAGTTTAGTATGTATGAAGAAGCTATGGAAAAAATACAAAAAGCGAGAAACTCTCCTGTTGGAATCATAAATGAAACTACTGTTGATTGATGAACATCTTTTTATGATGAATGGGAAACCTGAAGATTATGACCCGAGGATGCGATCTCCTTTTACAGCAATGATTGCAGGACCAACTGGATCGGGAAAGACGCAAGCGATTTTTCGAATGATTGAAGCTAGTCAGACTATAGCACACCCTCCACCAACAGAGATTCACTACTGTTATGGAGCCTACCAAAAAGCCTTTGATGATGTATCAGGAGTGATTTTTCATGAAGGCATGATAGATATAACAGTGAGTTTTCCCAGAGATGGTAAAAATCGATGGCTGATAATTGATGATCTCATGGATGAAGTTTCTGGTAAAGCCGATGCTAATGCTTTGTATACAAAACATAGTCATCATTTGAACATAAGTGTGTTTTTTATTGTTCAGAATCTGTTTTTAAAAGGAAATCGTACAATTTCCTTGAATAGTCATTATTTTTTTCTTTTTAAAAACCCTAGAGATGCTTCTTCTATTTCCTATTTGGCTCGACAATGTTTTCCATCAAAAATAAAATATGTACAAGAGGCTTTTGAAGATGCGACAAAGAAACCATACTCTTATTTACGAATAGATACGACTCAACAAACGAATGATCAACATAGACTATTGGGAAATTTTACATCAGTTCTCCCTATGATATTATATGTACCCAAGTAAAAGGATATAAATACAATTACTATTCACTTCACCTCAATCATATTTTGTTATTCAACGACGCAACACGAAAGCGTTATAATGTCTAAAGCTTTGGAGAAAAAATTAACAAAAAATGCAGCTGTGTTGTTATCGCTCAACAATACAACCTTTGCTATTCAAAAGTCTGTTATAGCCAAAGCCAAAAAGGAGTTTATTATGACTCTAATGGAATGCGCTAAAGCTATTATAAATGGAACGATACCATTGACATCATCTCAGTATAATGAGTTGCAGCGAAACGTGAAGGATATTAGCGCTTTAGTAAGAAAATCAATGTTAGATGATAAGAAAGCTGTATTGCAAAAAGGAGGATTTTTAGGCGCTCTACTAGGACCTATCATCAGCAATATAGTTCCTGGGTTACTTAAAAGTGTGCTAGGCGGAGGGAGAAGATAAAGATGAAACTCTCAACACGAATGATGCAAAATAGAATGGCGATTTTAGCTCTGGATGATCTGAGTAAGAAAGGAAAAATCGCTATAGTCGAAAAGGCCAACTCAGATTTGTTTCAATCATTGATAGAAAGTGTTAAAAATATTATATTAGGTAATGTTCCTCTTGATTCTGAGCAGTTTATTGAGTTGCAGCGTTACAAGAAGGAGCTACATAAACTTAGTGGTAGAGGGACAGTTGATGATAAGCGTAAAATTTTGATTCAGAGTGGTAGAGGGAATCTTTTGGATGCTATTATAACACCTATTGTATCTGTTTTATCGTCAATAAAAAGATGAATCGTCAGCCTTTAACATTCTCCAGACGTAATTTTATACTCACTGAAGATGAATACTATAGATTAACGGAAAGAAAGGATAATAAAACAGTGGTAAAGGAAGAGAAAACCAGACCTCCATTGTATTATAATCCTATGGAAGCTATAACAGTGAGAAATATGAAGCGAAAGCGAAATGATCTACTGGAAACGGCTTATGATTCTGACTTATCCTCATACGAAAAGTTAGATGAAAATGTTGAAAACCTACGTAGGTATTTGTCTGATGTCAAAAAGATTAAAAATAACCAAAACCAGACACAAAAGGATAGTTGGAATCTCATTAAGAAAAAAAAGATAGAGTCTACTTTCCTTTGGCCAATAGCACAGTTATTGATAATAAACCTAATGTCTTTTCACCAAATGTTGATAAAGACAATGAGTTAGAATCAGTGAAAGTGGTTGATGATGATGATGATATTGGGATGGAATTAATAAAAGGAACGTTGTTTGATACTGAAGACACAACCTTACTAGGAAGTACATTTCTTACTGATGGAGAAGATGAGCACGATAGTGAAAGCTAAAATTTCAAAGATTTTGAAAAAAAAGCAGCTGATTTAACAACAAAAAAGAGTGATCAAACGATCGCTGTCAGAATGTTGAATAATCTGAGTAAAATTGGTAGATTCGACTCGGAGAAGAACAGACTGAAAATTGGAGAACATTGGTTGAATCCTAGGACTTCCAAAACTTTACTACGAGACGTTCTAACCGAAGGAGGTAAAATACAATTGGGAAATACCAATTACAGTAGATTTAAAAGCCTGCTAACTGATGAAGGAATCACAACTGTCAGAAAATCCCCGCATCGAACACGTAAGACTCAGAAGAAAAAGTTGGTCGTTCCCGGTACTAATTCATGGACATCGACACGCTAAAAGAGTTGTATTACAATCCTGCATTACATACATCTCTACGAGGAGCTAGAGCTTTACTGAAAGCTCGTAGAAAACGAGAGGGAGAAAAAAGAATCCGTGAATGGTTGAGTGGTGAGGATGCCTACACGTTACATAAAAAAGTTGTAACCAAGTTTAAGCGTCGTCCTACAATTGTAGCTGGAATAGGGGAACAGCTACAGGTAGATTTGATGGATGTTCGATCTCGAAGAGATGAAAATAATAATACAACATTTTTACTGACTGCTATTGATTCTTTATCTAGAAAAGGTTGGGCTGTGCCGCTCATCAACAAATCAGGACCGGTAGTAGCAAGAGGATTGAGAAGAATACTAGAAGGGGAAAACTATAAAGCTTTACAATCTGATAAAGGTAAAGAGTTTGACAACGTCAATGTCAAGACTCTGCTGGCGGAAAAAAAGATCAAGCGCTTTACAACCGAAAATGAAACAATAAAGGCATCAATGGTGGAGCGTTTTAACAGAACTTTAAAAGAGAAGATATATAGATATTTGACATATAAAGATGACGATAGATACATTGATGTTTTACCAGAAATGGTTAATGCATACAACAACACAATTCATGGTGCTATAGGTATGAGACCAAATGATGTGAATTTTCAAAATCAAGAACTTGTATGGAATCGTGTGTATGAAGGAGGTGAACATAGTTTAACTCAAGAAGCAAAACTAAAGGTTGGGGATTATGTGAGAATAAGTAAGGCAAGAGGAGTGTTTGAAAGAGGATACACCCCGAATTGGACGATTGAGATTTTTATAATCACCGATGTACTTATTGATGAAAAACCTGTTGTATATAGGGTGAAAGATTTAGCTGAGGAGATGATTGATGGTACCTTTTACGAAAAAGAGTTGCAAAAAGTAAAAAAACCCACGATTTTCAGAATTGAAAAGATACTGGGAAGAAGAATGAGAAGAGGTAAAAGACAGATTCTGGTTAAGTGGTTAGGTTATGGAGAAAAGTTCAATGAGTGGGTAGATGAATAGTTTATAAGGAAACAACGCTTGATATAATCATCATACATTGGGAAAATGTCGATGCTGATAACTTTACCCTCAAACTCTAGTGGTGAAGAGTTTCCTGATAATAACAATTCCGAATTTACAGTGAGACTGTATAAATATTTGGTTATCAATGGTGGTAAATGGGAGGTAGCTCTGCTAGATATGACTTATTCTAATAATTGGAAAAATGTTACCGAAGGGAAAATATATCTAGAAAAGACTAATGTCTCTGGTAAAAGCGAAAAGTCCTTCATCCTAATCGGTAATGGAAGATATGATAGTATAGAGGAGTTGGAGGAGATTATACGAAAGAGAATGAATGAAATGGATTTAGACAAGAAATTCGCCATCTCCTACAACAAGATCACCAACACCGCTTTACTAACTAACAGTGATCCTGATACTGCCATAAGCTTTTCCAAAGATATAGCATATATTTTTGGATTTGAATCAAAAACTACATACCCTCGTGGTAGATACAATAATATCACACCCCCTGATATAAATTCTGGTTTAACATCCCTGTATGTTTATTCCAACATTGTTGATAATAGAATGGTAGGAGATACAAATGTACCTTTATTGAGAGTAGTTCCAGTTCAAGGAAAGAAGAATAGCGTTGTGTATCAAGAATTTAAAAATCCTCACTATGTTGACGCTTCATCACTAAATAGTGATATGATTCAAGTACTTATAACGAGTGACGACGGTCAACGAATACCATTTGATGGTGGAAAGGTTGTGTTGACGGTTCACTATAGAGAGAAAGAATTATAATGAGTTTGGTACGATACACCCCTGAGGATTCAAAAGATTTTTTTGATGAGTACTACAAGATGCAAGCTGGAAATGGAATTGGAGTGTATAGTGGACGACGAGTGATGCCTAATATGAGAGGAAATGGACTTGGTAGTATTTTTTCAAGTTTACTTAAATCTGCAGCACCAATGCTGAAAAGAGGAGCAATTAGTTTGGGGAAAAGAGCATTGTCTGTAGGTGGAAATGTAGCGCGTGATGTCATCGATGGTCAAAGTTTTGCAGCGTCAGCAAAGAAGAGGGGATTGGCAGAGTTGAATGATCTGGGGGGAGATGTGCTCAATGCAGTCCGTCCAGATAGTATGAAAAGGAGAAAAACAAGAGGTGGAAAGAAGAGGAGAGGTGTTGGTAAACGTGGTATATTTTAATAGCAGTAGAATCCGCTATAAAGACAGCAGAGCTTGATAACTATATTCATTAAGCAGTAACACCTCAAGCAATCATCATTCGCAAAAGATGGCTAGCCTAAATGGAACAACAGGTAATAAGTTGGAAGGTTCTTCCTACAACATAAATCCAACGTTGGATGTATTTGCTACGGAACCAACAAACATATCGGTAGAAAGATCAGAATATGTTGTCATCAGACCTGATAGGTTAGATCCTTATGGTAGTATCGAGTTAACCTTGTCAGGGAGCACTGAACATTACACAGATCTCTACAACTCGTTTCTGCAAGTTGAAGCCACAGTTGTTCAAGATGACGGAACCGATATTACAGGTGATGATGATGATGCAGTTGTGTGGATGGGGGATTCAATGCATACATTATTCAGCGAGTTGAAAATGTCGATAGAAGGAACCACTGTTGAATACGCTAACAACTACGGTTTACGCTCCTACTTTTCACAACTACTCGAAAACAGTGCAGAAAGAAAGAAATATCAAGGTAAGATGGAAGGATGGCTGTATGATGATTCAACTAGCAAAGACGCTGCTGATCACAAAACCGCGGATAAGAAAAAGAGGAGAGCTCTAATCATAGGTGGAAAGACAATAGAATTAACTGGAAAACCTCATCTTGCATTATTTCAGCAGAAAAAACTAATAATTCCAGGTCCTAGTATGCAGCTGGAGTTTGAGCGTGCCTCCGGCAAACTAGCTTTGTTTGCTGCAAATGAGATGCCTGCAGGAGGAGCAAAGATTAGAATTGATAAATTTGAACTTCATCTTTGTAAAGTTAAGGTGAATCCTACAATACAAAACTCCCAACTCAGTTTGGCGTTGGAAGGTCACAACTACATTTATCCAGTTGATCGAAAACGGATAAAACTATATGGAATTCGTGCTGGGGTTGCGCAGATTGACATCACTTTGGAAGAAAACAAACAAAAACCTAAACAGGTCTATTTAGGTTTAGTTGATCACAACGCAATGAACGGACGTTTTGCCTTGAATCCATATAGAATGACGCACGCTAATGTTGATAGTATTGTATTGAGAGTTGGTGATTGTCCAATTGGAAGAAGATTTGAGCCAAATTATGCTAGAGGGGTTTTTGGAAGACAATATCATCAGTTTCTACACGCTACCGGAACTTTGCTTGAAGGCGATAGTCTCGGTATTACGAAAGAACAATACCTTGATGGTACTACACTTTATGGATTTGATTTGACTGGTGATTTTCTTAAAGAAGGCTTTCACTCTATGAAAAATGTCACAACAAGTGTGGAAATTCGTTTTAGCACTAACACGACTGATGGATTATTCTTGGTAGCATACTTTGTAAAAGACGGTGTGCTGGAGATGGATAGCATTCTTCAATTAACTATCGGGGGAGACGCAGTGCTTTAAACAGAAAGTTAGAGATGAATACCATGCAAATTCGTTCGATCTTATCTTCAGACGTTTTATGTCAAAGCGTAGGGATTCATGTTGGAGCTAGAGAACAGTTTTGGAAGCAAATTTGCAATTTTCCAAGAGGATGTTTCGTATTCAACACCCATTATTCTCACCAACCTGGAGAGCATTGGTTGGCTGTGTACGCTAATGATTCAGAGGTGGATTTTTTTGACTCATTTGGGCGTTCTGTTTCCTTTTATCCGGATGTAAATGAAATACTAAGTATTCATGGAGGATATGAAACAATACGAAGTAATGAAACACAACTACAAAATTTTTTGTCAACTGTATGTGGCGATTATTGTGTATACTTTTGTTTACTGAGAAGTAGAGGATGGAGTATGGATGAAATTGTTAGAAGTTTACGAGACATAGGAGATAGTGAGATGAGAGATCACTCAATACGGAGATTTATCATACAGACCTATCCTAACTTCGAGTTCATAGAAGATAATACAGTAGAAGGAATAGATGGTGTACATATACAAGGAACTAATTTACTAAGTAAATTGTTAAAATAAATTATTATAATTGATTTTTATTTGATATAACAAATAAAATGAATAAAATACAACTTATCTCATTATTTATGCTAAACACTACAGAATCTATAAAAACTACTATTATTTTGTAATGTTTCAAGCAAGAAATAAATAAGTTCTTCTCATTTTCTTCCTCAGGAGCGCTCTTTAGCTATATCTAAAAGACATAGTAACTAATGACTCTATCATACATAGTTATATGAATTAATTTCACAAAAAAATACTTCGGTGCTTTTTTTTAAAATAGATATAAAACTTACCATCATCGAAGACGAGTCACATCCTTTGTGTTATCGATTAAGACTTCGATGTACTGTTCTGGACAATTCTCTTTTTCATTTTCATCAAAGTAGGAGAGACAGCTGTGTTGCAGCGAAGTATCAAACAGTTCTGAGGTTTGAATGAAAGCTTGAAGAGCCGAGAGTAGAATGATATCATAGGAAATCATGTTGTTCGTATTTTGCCTTAGTCCTTTGAATACGATTACACCGCTTTTTTCAGCCACCACAGATGAAGCTATTTGAGCAGGGATGCTAAGATCTCCAATCAATAGCTCTCCATTCACCATGCATCTGTAATTAGCCACTATAATATCGGCAGTCTTGTTCCAACGAGTATCACATTTTCTTAGCATTCCAGGATTCTCATAAGCTATAACACTTCCTGTAGGAAAATTGTGTAGGTGAGCGACAGTGAAATAAGCCTGTATTTGTCTCAAACTCTTGTTGTACAATGAGTTGAATGGATCGTTGATCTTTCGATTACACCCTTGAGATTCAGCAGTACGAAAAATCGCATCTCCTGTCTTTCCTTCTCCCATATAAATTAAAACAATTGGACATGTTTGCTTAGCTTTATTAACAAGCAGTCCTATTTTGGTTGAAACATCACTCTTCACCCGAGTTCTCTTTTTATCCTTTCGGTAGTTGTAAATGATGACACACTTTGATTCATCACGGAATTCAACAGACAACACCTCCATAACCGTTGGTACTGGTAGTTCGCAGATTTCCATGGACTCTTCAAGTTTTTCTAGACTATCTGGAGAGAGAGAGTTTATTAACCCGGCGCTCTTGTAGGTGAGAGTGGTTAGTTCATTACTTCCAGCATCTTGAAAGGGTATTCTGACGTGACGAAAAAGCGTTTCGTCTCCAACAGTCGACAAAGCTGGTTTTTTGCACTTCAAGCCAGTTTCAATATCATCTTTTGTCAAATCAATGAAAGATCGTTTCCTCATCGATGTTCTTTTTGAAGACAGCTTGTTAGTAGGAGATGTGAATGAAGTAAAATCTTGTTGGGATTCTGGTTCATCAACCACCAATTGACTTTCTGCCATATCAAAGATAGGAGAAGGTGATGGGGAAAGGGTTTGCTGGGATCCTGCTTCTTCATTCATCGGTTGACTTCCTTCGTCTTGAGTATTCATTCTAAAAAAAACAAAACATTTTGTTTAATTTTTCGTAATTAATTTTAAAAGATCATAAAGATCATAAACCTTCAGCTAGTAGTGTTAGCTAACAAAAAATAAATATTTTTACTCTTACCTTTATAAAGAAGATGAGCTCCTAGTTGTTGCAATGAAAGATTTAGTAGATGTTGCTTCTCCGCTAGCCGTTGTAGAACTGGATGCTTTCTGTGTGAAAACAGTGGCTCTTAAATAGGTAAAGTTGCACTGATTAAATCCTATGAATCAACATTTTTTCACGCGAATACATCCCAATGCTTTCGCGGGAATAAATAATTTATTTTCACGCGAATGGAAACCGTTGCTTTTGCGGGAATAACAATTTTATTTTCACACGAATACAAACCAATGCTTTCGCGGGAATAAATAATTTTGTTTCACGCGAATAGAAACCGTTGCTTTCGCGGGAATAAACATTTTATTTTCACGCGAATACAAACCAATGTTTTCGCGGGAATAAATAATTTATTTTCACGCGAATGGAAACCGTTGTTTTTGCGGGAATAAATAATTTATTTTCACGCGAATGGAAACCGTTGCTTTCGCGGGAATAAACATTTTATTTTCACGCGAATACAAACCAATGTTTTCGCGGGAATAAATAATTTATTTTCACGTGAATGGAAACCGTTGCTTTCGCGGGAATAAACATTTTATTTTCACGCGAATACAAACCAATGTTTTCGCGGGAATAAATAAATTATTTTCACGCGAATGGAAACCGTTGCTTTCGCGGGAATAAACATTTTATTTTCACGCGAATACAAACCAATGTTTTCGCGGGAATAAATAATTTGTTTTCACGCGAATGGAAACCGTTGCTTTCGCGGGAATAAACGTTTTATTTTCACGCGAATACAAACCAATGTTTTCGCGGGAATAAATAATTTATTTTCACGCGAATACAAACCAATGCTTTCGCGAGAATAAACATTTTATTTTCACGCGAATACAAACCAATGTTTTTGCGGGAATAAATAATTTATTTTCACGCGAATACAAACCAATGCTTTCGCGGGAATAAACATTTTATTTTCACGCGAATACAAACCAATGTTTTCGCGGGAATAAATAATTTTATTTTCACGCGAATGGAAACCATTGCTTTCGCGGGAATAAAAATTTTATTTTCACGCAAATACAAACCAATGCTTTCGCGGGAATATATAATTTATTTTCACGCGAATGGAAACCGTTGCTTTCGCGGGAATGAAATTTTTTATTTTCACGCGAATAAAACAGGAATATTTCACGCTAATAACACTATTCTGATAGAGTTTTCGCGTGAGTGTTTTTAATGGCTATAAGCTAAATGAGTAGGAGTGGCTTATACTATATAAGAACAGCTCTCTCTGCATAGAAATCATTCTCTCCAGCAATAAAACATCAACTACTACAGCTGATTTCATCAACTACTACAACTGATTTCATCAACTACTACAACTGATTTCATCAACTACTACAGCTGATTTCTTGGTGATAAGGTAAGAATTAATAGAAAAATTATTTAATAAAAGTTAAAATGTAATTATTTTACAACACTGTTTAATCATCATATACTAATACTTAACATTTTATTTTAGTTCATTATGAGTTCAAAAAGATACACAATCAAAGACTACCTTCCAAAGATATATCATAGCTATATTAAAGAAAATGTTGAAGTACAGGAAAAGATTGGATATCGCTTGACATTACAAGCTATATTATTATGTATGACACAGCATTTGCTAACTGTAGCTTCTTTACATGGAGAACTTTCACCGGTACAATACCGGCCATACACTACACATAAATACGTTGACAATTCAGTAGAAGTATTTAAGCATATGACTAAAAACAATTTTTAAACAGTTGTAAAAATGTCAAAAACTGTCAGTATTAATGATTACTTAAAGAAAATTCAAAGAAAAGTGTGGAATAAAGAGCTCACTCAAAAATTGATTTCAATACAATGGACTACTGAATTATTATATCATTTTCAATCAGATATATGTAGATACATACAAACGGATGAAAATCTCTCATCATCCATTTTTTCATTTGAAATGATATTGGAACTATTTCAAGCTCACAATATTTAATATGTTCTCTTTATGTATCCCTACTTATTATACAATAAATGTATATATTCACATATTGTTTCATTTTTAATCAATGTATTTATTCAATGTAGATGTATCTCCTCTCTCCTCTCTCTCCTCTTTTCCTCTCTCCTCTCTCTCAAGATACCATATGAGTTCGAATTATGTATAGAATTATCAAAACTTAAATGCCATACATTCAAAATCTATATGCCATATAAGTTCAAATTAAGTAAAAAATAATCAAAACTCAAATGCCACTTAAATGCCACTTAAATGCCACTTAAATGCCACTCGAATACCCCTCAAATAAAATGCAATATAAACACGGCGAATTCATCCAACGCCGTAACCCATTGTATCACCTCAAGATCAGATCCACAAAAAAACACTTGGTAGGGAGATCTGCTCACATATTACTACTAAAGAAAATTGAATGATCACCTTACATTCAGATTGGCTCGTGGTGAAGAGAAGGACAGAGAGGAGGTTTTGGGGAAAGTAAAAGAGTGGGAAGTAGATTTTGGAGAAGCAAATGAGCAAGAAAAGTTGATTCCAACAATATCCACCATTGTGAAAGAGGATGAAGTAATTGACCAAAGGTAAGAGTTATTTATTTAAAAGTGAACGGTTGAAGATAGGTAAATAGTGTTAGGAAAAATCATAAAATATTTTGGACTGGGTGTAGGAGTTGCCTGTTTATTCAAACGACAAATCCTAAAGTTATTTATAAAACAACTTGTTTCACTGATTTTGTCATGCGTGCAAAAGAATCAATTATTGATTATTTCAGGTGTTCCTCTATTGAGAAACACAAAGTAGAAGCTTCCACGGAGAGCGTAGTAAGAAAAGAATGCAGACTTTGGCCAGCCGATTAGAAAAGCTAATATCACCACATGTCAGTTGGCTATCTCAGAGGAGAAAGTAGAAGATGAGAATGACAATGTGAGGTGAGTGTTAGGCCCAGTTCACATCACACTGCACCGCAACTGAAACGATATGCAGCTTTCGTTTTAGTGTGAGTAGTAATATATGAGCAGATCTCCCTACCAAGTGTTTTTTTGTGGATTTGATCTTGGAGTTTAGGCAATGGGTTACGACGTTGGATGAATTCGCCGAGTTTATATTGTATTTCATTTGAGGGGTACTGGAGTGGCATTTGAGTGGCATTTAAGTGGCATTTGAGTTTTGATTATTTTTTTACTTAATTTGAACTTATAGCATATAGATTTCGAAGGCATGACATTCAAGTTTTGATAATTTTTTTACATAACTCGAACTCATATGATATTTTGAGAGAGAGGAGAGAAGAATGAGGAGATATAACTACATTGAATCAATATATGATTATATACATTTATTACATAATAAGTAGCAAAATATTCTTGTATAATATAGCTAGAGTTAGTAAATACTAAGTAATACAAAGCACTACAACTTGTAATGACAATCAATGGATGATAGTCTTTTTCTTTACAATGTCGTCATTGTTGTACTGATGTTATAACTTAGGAAGGAAGACTTCTGTTCTATGTACTTTTGATTCCATAATGAACTAAAATAAAAAGTTATGTATTAGTATAGAATGATTAAACAAAAATGTAAAATAATTACATGAATTTGAATTATAGTTCTTTTTACATTGGTTAGGTAGCATTATATAGTAAAGGGAAGTAACTCACCAAGTTATATTGTTCGGTTTGTTTTTTCTTGAGCATAATTTTCATCAAGTGTTTTTGATTCTCTCTCTTCTATCTAAAGCAAAACAAAAAGTAATTGCTTTATAAATAAATATTATCTAATTGGAAGTATTACTTATATCAGTTAGTTTACGTTAAATAAAAATACTCACTATGTTGTCTTGTCTGACATGCTCTTTTTGAATATAGTTTTCACCAGGGGGTGTTGGTTCTCTCAAAGATGTAGAAGATGTGTTTCCCACTCCCATTGAAAGCACTAAGACCTTGTTCTCAACAACCTCATCTGTAGTAAAGTACTTCATCTGGTTGGAATCATCAAGTTTGTTGGATAGGTTTTGAGCCGTTTCTATCGCTTGTAATGCTGTGAATGTGATTATATCATGTCGATGATAACCAAATCTACTAACTTCACGATTTCTTACAAGTATGACTCCTGTTCCAATTCGTTTGACGTTGCTAGCATGTTTTTCAGGTATATATAGAACTCCCATCATCAAACCATCATATTGCAAACATCTGTAGTTTACCAGTAGCGCATCCATCACCACTTCTCCATTAGGTAATGTTAACTGAGTTGATATTTGAGGAGATTCAAAACTGATCACACTTCCAACAGCAAATTGAGAGAGTGTTGCGATACGAACCATACTGATCAACTGAGTAGGTGTTTTTTTTTTTATTAATCTACTTAGCTGTTTAGCTTCCTCAAGGGAAATATTGGATGGGAAGTTGATAGGGTGAAAGATTGGATGCTTGTCTGAATCGAATCCCATAAAAACCGCCAGTTTTGGAACATCTGGTTGTGTTGGAGCTAATTTGTTGTAATCCTCATTTCTCACCATAGACCT
The DNA here is from genome assembly GCA_945261195.1 of Cryptosula pallasiana. Classification (NCBI taxonomy): domain Eukaryota; kingdom Metazoa; phylum Bryozoa; class Gymnolaemata; order Cheilostomatida; family Cryptosulidae; genus Cryptosula; species Cryptosula pallasiana. The sequence goes on along the minus strand of OX183133.1, from coordinate 32,145,655 downwards.
CACTTGCCGTCTGTTGCCAAATGTTTCGACATTGTAGCGGATAATGCATAAGTTTTTATATACATCCTCAGTTGGTCTTTCGATGGAGATTATCTCGAGAAGTGATGGCGTTTGATTTAAGTGAAGTGGTTGAAACCTTCCAATCATTACTCTGTCATTGGTATCGCAAGAATTGAGCAAACTAGCAGCATTTTTTGACAAGCAGGAAAGATGAGAAGGAGATGGTGCTTTCAAAGTCCAAGTATAGTCAATCGTTTTATTTCTATCCGAATCCCATGGCTTTGGTCGAATTGTGTTCAGTTTCCTTCTTATTATATGTGAATCAGGAGGGATATTTTCTTTATCATCAGAGTATGGTTCGAATGTTGAGAGAAATGAGGTATTACGGTCTTCATTCATATTCAGAGCGTTCAGTCAGAAGTTGGAACTGAAAAGAGAGTAAAAATTTATGTAACAGATGACTGGAATTTGAAAAATATTTTGAAAAGAATAAACTAACTAGATATTTATAAAATAAACACATAATCAAAACCATAATAATTTTTCTGATGCATTATGGTGAAACTATTTGATCTTTTATTAATAAGAACAAAATATTAAAACATAAAATTAACTTTCTGAAGTATTATAGCAAATCCAGTTGAAGTTTTTTATCAATATATGTTAAAGAATTATTTAGTGATTCTCACCTTATTGAATGAAAGTCTTTCTATAGTTTCAAGTAAATGTAGTAGTTGCTGTGTAGATGTTGCTTCTTTGCTAGCTATTGTAGAACTGGATGCTTTCTGTGTGAAAACAGTGGTTCTTAAATAGCTAAAGCTGTACTAATTAACCCTATGAAAAAACATCTCGTGAAACCTTCTTTATAATATATCTATGACTCAGCAGTTTTTCACGCGATATTCCCGCGAAAGCATTGGTTGTTATTCGCGTGAAAATAAAATTTTCACTCCCGCGAAAGCAACGGTTTCCATTCGCGTGAAAATAAAGTATTTATTCCCGCGAAAGCATTGGTTTGTATTCGCGGGAAAATAAAATCTTTATTCCCGCGAAAGCAACGGTTTCCATTCGCGTGAAAATAAGTTATTTATTCCCGCGAAAACATTAGTTTGTATTCGCGGGAAAATAACATTTTTATTCCCGCGAAAACATTGGTTTGTATTCGCGTGAAAATAAAATATTTATTCCCGCGAAAGCAACAGTTTCCATTCGCTTGAAAATAAATTATTTATTCCCGCGAAAGCATTGGTTTGTATTCGCGGGAAAATAAAATGTTCATTCCCGCGAAAGCAACAGGTTCCATTCGCGGGAAAATAAATTATTTATTCCCGCGAAAGCATTGGTTTGTATTCGCGGGAAAATAAAATTCTTATTCCCGCGAAAGCAACAGGTTCCATTCGCGGGAAAATAAATTATTTATTCCCGCGAAAACATTGGTTTGTATTCGCGGGAAAATAAAATATTTATTCCCGCGAAAGCAACAGTTTCCATTCGCGTGAAAATAAATTATTTATTCCCGCGAAAGCATTGGTTTGTATTCGCGGGAAAATAAAATGTTCATTCCCGCGAAAGCAACAGGTTCCATTCGCGGGAAAATAAATTATTTATTCCCGCGAAAGCATTGGTTTGTATTCGTGGGAAAATAAAATATTTATTCCCGCGAAAGCAACGGTTTCCATTCGCGTGAAAAGAAATTATTTTTTCCCGCGAAAGCATTGGTTTGTATTCGCGGGAAAATAAAATCTTTATTCCTGCGAAAGCAACAGGTTCCATTCGCGGGAAAATAAATTATTTATTCCCGCGAAAGCATTGGTTTGTATTCGCGGGAAAATAAATTTTTTATTCCCGCGAAAGCATTGGTTTGTATTCGCGTGAAAATAAAATTTTTATTCCTGCGAAAACATTGGTTTGTATTCGCGTGAAAATAAAATATTTATTCCCGCGAAAGCAACAGGTTCCATTCGCATGAAAATGAAATATTTATTCCCGCGAAAGCAACGATTTCCATTCACGTGAAAATAATGCTGATTCATAGCGGTGCAACTTAAGCTATATAAGAAGCACTGTTTTCATACAGAAAGCATTCACTTCATTGTTAGTAACTGAAGGAACAAGATCTACTACATCATCATCTACTACAGCACTCCTTCTTTATCATTTGAATTACATAGGAAACAGCTGAAGTTCAAACAACTATGTGTATAATTCATCTAATTCAAAGAAAACGAGTCTTCATTTGTGATGTAAGTATCTATATTTTGTTTTAATTGTAATCAATTTAAACGTGAAGACATTTTCTGAGACAAAACAAGATTATTCACTATTTAAGATATCAAAAAATGTTGTAAGTTTTAATTATGTTTTATTATTATTATTTCAGGACTTCAAAATGAAAAAAGTACTCCTTCATCCGAATTTTATAGAAAGCAGCTCAAGTTCAACCAACTAGGAATATCATTCATTTAATTCAAAGAAAGACAAGTCTTCATTTCTGATGTAAGTATTTACATTCTATTACAATAGTAATCAATTCAAGTATATTGAAAAAAAATTGAAACCTTAGTCTTTTGTTTATTTTTTGCTATAAAGCATTATCATTTTTTTTTTAGAATAACAACGAACTAGATCAAAGGAAAAGAACTTTCCAACAAAACTTCAACTTGAGTAATAACTGAAGCTACTACTTATATTATATATAAATAATGTGTCGAGTAACAAACAACAGATATGTAGCAAACACTATTTATAATGAAAAAAGAGAAATGCAAAAAACTCGGAATTGCTTTGAAAATACTAAAGACTGCGCTGAATGGATAGATGATAGTTTACTCGTTACTTCATCGTTGTTTTTACAACGAACTTTTCCTGATACCACTGCAATAACTTATGTCGTCGCAACTTATCCGGATAATCACTGTAGTCTTTTGTCATTAAAATTACAAAAAACTATTGCACAACTTTCCCCAACGGACTTTTTCAAGTTCATTTACAATGAACTCTCTTTTTATGCAAGAGAGACTTTAATGCTTGATGAAAGTTATCGAAGAAAATCATTTCTTACAAATTGGAGACGAGTAGGTAAACATTGTGGTGAAAACATGGCTGGAGCTGGTTTCTATAACCTTGAAAAAGACAACGCTGTTCGATGTGCTTTTTGCCAAGGGGTATTACTAAACTGGAAGGATGAAGATGAAAATCCGATGAAAGAACATGCTAAAAGTTTTCCGTTTTGTCGATTTGTTAGAGGATTTAACACTCACAATCGTCTGTATAGACCTAGGAAACTACTTGCAGATGAAATGAAAAACATCTCAATTGTCAAAAGTTATACGATGGAAGAACAAAAAACTAGAAGAGGAGATTTAACTGCAGAAGTATTACCTCTAGGTATATCAATTGATCGTGCTGGTACACCGCGTTTTGCTACTGAAACATCTAGAGAAGACAGTTTCAAACAATGGAAGGGTAAAGTCTCCATGAAACTCCTTTCCAATGCAGGTTTCTACTATACTAAGTTCGGAGATAGTGTAAAATGCTTCTTTTGCTCAGGTGAACTTAAAGAATGGGAAGAGAGTGATCTACCGTGGGAGGAACACTGTCGATGGTTCCCAGACTGTAATTTTTTACTCAGCAGTAAAGGTGAAGAGTATGTTGAGGATGTTTACATGCGAACGGAAAAAGGCAAAAGGTGTAAGCTACGGGTTGAAAAAATATCGAGAAAAAGTAAAACAAATAACGCACAACAATGACACCAAAGAAATGAAACTTATTTGCAAAAAACTAGGATACAGTCAAAACGATATCGAACAAGTTTTAGTGTTAAATGGAAAACCTTTTGAGCGAATAGGTTTTATGATTGAAGCCTTACATACTTTTGAAAATGATTTTACATCTGTTGAGAATTCGTCAACACTGTTAAAAAATGATGCTAAATCAATTGATTCGTTAAAAAAAGATAAAGATCAGCCTAAGCAAAGCAAACTCGCTCAATGTGTGTCTGAGTCACATGAAAAAAAAGTAATTGCAAATCATATCTCTCTTCCATGTGGTCATCTCATTTACTGTAGTGAGTGTAAGGAAAAAGCACTTACTGAATGCTCATCAGAAGTAAAACCTTGCCCAATCGATGGTTGTCAGGTTGAAATTAAAGCATTTATGAAGATCTACATGAGCTAGCATAACAATTAACCTCAAAAAAAAGAAAAAGTAATGAATGATTAAATAGGTATTTCAATTTGAAAACGAATCATTCGCGTTTTGTAATTTAACGGGCTAACAACAAATATGTTACGAGTTGAAGACTTTGCTCACCAAGAAGCTTCCGATGCTATAGGACCTAAGACTTTTTTGGCTGAGGTTTCTGATGAAATGTTGAGGATTTATTTTACGGAAGAATGTGTATACTGTGCACTAGGAGGAAGCTTTTACAAGCAAGCAACCAATCTATCACTACTAAACTGTTACTGTTCACACGTTGATGATAAATGTATCACTTGTAAAAGATATGCTGAAATGGTTGAAGGTGCTACACCCACCAAAAAAGAATTGGGTGATGCTATCGACTGGATTGACAGAAGACAAGTTTTCATAAACGCTAAAATGGGTTTTTTGGTGCATGATGAATGGATTAATGCTTTTTTGGATCTTTCCTCTGATGATTTGAAGTCTCCCTTTATGTTAACAAATTTGAGAGCACAATTAAATCCCTACCTATTACCTACTAGTCAGAGCAAGCTGGCTTATCAACGTCTAAAGGATAAATTACTTGCGATAGCAGAAGGATATCCATATGCTTATACTCCTGATGAAAAAGAAGACTCAGTCAACCCGATAATACCTATTGATTCGACAAGTATATCTGAGGACTCATAAAAGAACTGTTACAAAAAATGTTGCTTCATTTATCTCTGAACTACAGAAGAAACATGAGTGGAAAAACTGAAGGATTCAAGTCAATTGCTACATTGGCTGATTTTGTTCCTAAGTTCATAAGGACTCATTTTGAACACATTCCTTTAGAGCGTTCGAATCCTCTTTTTGTTCAACTCATCACCGAAGAAGTATTTTATTTTGTGTTAGGATTCAATCTAGTTCGTAAATCAATACAAAGCATGCTTTTGAGCTGTAATTGTATTTCAAGGGCAAATCCTCTCGAATGCTTAAACTGTTCTAGGAGCTTTGATCCAAAAGTATGCTGTCCGCAAGACAAGTTGATAAATTTTGAAAATCTCGAAAGAGCAATCGAACTGATTGATATAAAGCAATGTTTGAAAGATGCTGATCTGGGTGATTTGATAGATATTTCGATTTTAAGAGGTTTGACTTCATTTCGCTGGACAGGAACACATGTTCTTTTGTCTCAATCTCGATTGGAACCATACTTACATTTTGGTAACCACTTTGATGAGATTGTTTTACATCTTCAAAATCAGCTGAGAGAGCTGAACAAGCCACTAGCCGCTTACGTATAAATAGAAAGAACATCAAGAAAGAAAGTATTCAACTTTCAACACTGAAAGCAAAAACATTTTAAAAAATGAGCTGCGTATTCATCTTGCTACTGGCACTAACATTTCCCAATGTTAGTGGAGTATTCTATACCAATGAAATTGATGAATGTATAGCCGGAGCTATGGATAAAAATGATGTCTTGGTTTTTTCACCTTTCGAAAGGACTATACGATATAAAGATGAAAATGGAACAAACTGTGTGCGACTCTACCCTCCTGACTTATTATATTGTGGTTTTTTCATCCCTCAAAGCGCTTCTTGGATCTGCAAGAGCACAACTTGTGATACTTCAACAAAATACGTTTTGAATCAAGAGGAATGTGAACTAGGTATTACAAATAATACGGAAGGACTTACTCAAAATACAAAAGTATATCGAAATGGGAATTTATGTGCATTTCAATACATTGGCGGACGTGTGATCTGTCCAATGAGAAGACGATTTATGACATACAAATTTGCATGCATGCCATGTGTTCATTCCGATCATTCGATCAAAAAGGAACCAAAACCAGTTAACATCACTAACATCAAAGATTCATCACTTTCGACTTTTGACAGTTTCAAAACTAGCGAAGTGTTTTATAGCAACAAAATTGATAAATGTCTAGCTGGAGTTATGGAAAAAAACGATGTCTTGGTTTTTTCACCTTTTGAAAGAACTATACGATATAAAGATGAAAATGGGGAAAACTGTGTGAGACTCTATCCTTCTGACTATATATATTGCGGTTTTTTCATCCCTCGAAACGCTTCTTGGATCTGTAAGCGTAAAGATTCTACAGATATCAAGGAATCAATTCCAGCTAACATCACTACCATCAATGATATCGAAGGTGTAAATGAGGAATCAAATCCAGCTAACATCACTAACATCAGTAAAATCAAAGGTGTGAATTCAACATTTTCGAGTTTCGACAGTTTCAATGTCAGCGAAGTATTTTATGCCGACGAAATCGATGAATGTATAGATGGAGTTATGGAAAAAAATGATGTCTTATTTTTTTCACCTTTTGAAAAGAGTATTCGATATAAAGATGAAAATGGAACAAACTGTGTGAGACTCTATCCTTCCAACTATTTACATTGCAGTTTTATTATCGCTCAAAACGCTTCTTGGATCTGCAAAAGCAGAACTTCTACAGATACCCTGACCTGCAATACGCCAACAAAATACACTCTGAATCAGGAGGAATGTGCAATAGGGGTTAAAAATAATACGGAAGGTCTTACTCAAAATACAAAACTATTTTGGAATGATGAATTATGTGTATTTGAATCCAACACCTCACGTTTGATTTGCCCACCAACAGAAGAGTTTGAGACAACCAACTTTGCATGTGTGGAATGCAATCATTTGACCAACGAGAGGCCGAAAATAGCTACTATCATCACTAACATCAATGGTATTGAAGGTGTAAATTTGTCATTTTCGAGTTTTGAAAGTTTAAAATCTATTCAAAACAAGATTATCATCAGCATCACATGTCAAGGAGATAACAAAGACAAATGCGATCCCAAAGTTATATATATAGAACTTTAGTTGGACCATATTAACCAAAGTCCACCGAAATGCAAGACAGTTAACTCTAGACGATGAAAGCATAAACTAGGTTAAAAGTCTCTCTCTCTCTCTCTCTGAATAAAAATGAAATATCGAATCTATCTTCTATTATTCCCAATCCTAAGCGGTTATTGTCTTGCAACAGAGATTCAACCATTCACTTTATCTCAAACAGCTTCCGGATGTTTTTCGGGAATTCTTAATATGGAAGCGGTTAATTCAGCAACTCATATTTTAGGAAAAAACTTAAAATATCGTATGCTTAAACTCACATGTTTCATGCAGTTTTCTCTCCAACGTAGAACCTGTGACACTTATGATATGTGGCCTCAAGAATACTTTGTTTGCAAAACCGATGAAGCTTTAAATTACATTCGTTTATATGACAAGGCATTACTACCTACGATTCGAAGAACAACTTCAACAATCACCACAACTCCGCAGACAACAGTAGTAATATATGAGCAGATCTCCCTACCAAGTGTTTTTTTGTGGATTAGACCTTGGGGTTGAGGCAATGGGTCACGACGTTGGATGAATTCGCCGAGTTTATATTGTATTTTACTTGAGGGGTATTTGAGTGGCATTTGAATGGCATTTAAGTGGCATTTGAGTTTTGATTATTTTTTTCCTTAATTTGAACTCATATGGCAGCTAGATTTTGAATGTATGGCATTCAAGTTTTGATAATTATTTTACATAACTCAAACTCATATGATATTTTGAGAGAGAGAGAGGAGAGAAGAATGAGGAGATATAACTACATTGAATCAATATATGATTATATACATTTATTACATAATAAGTAGGAAAATATTCTTGTATAATATAGCTAGAGTTAGTAAATACTAAGTAGTACAGAGCACTACAACTTGTAATGACAATCATGAATCAATATGTGATTATATACATTTATTACATAATAAGTAGGAAAATATTCTTGTATAATATAGCTAGAGTTAGTAAATACTAAGTAGTACAGAGCACTACAACTTGTAATGACAATCAATATATAGTATTTTTCTTTACAATGTAGTCATACAGAGCACTACAACTTGTAATGACAATCAATGCATAGTCTTTGGAGAGAGGGGAGAGGAGAGATGAGAGAGAAGAGAGAGGAGAGAGAGGAGAGAGATTTTTTAGTTTTTTATACATTTATGTATATATGGATAATTATGTACATATTTATGGATATATTTACATTTACATTGAATAATATACATTTATTACATAATAAGTATATTAAATGCTATAAAATATGTTGGAAAATCACCAAATTAGACCTCTAGATGGTTAAAATCTACAGTATTTGGGAAATAACTGCAAGAGAGGAGAGAGGAGTATTTGGTAGAGGAGAGAGTATGTTGAGAGAGAGAGGAGAGATAAAAAGAGGAGAGAGGAGAGAGGAGATATATCTACATTGAATAAATACAGTGATTAAAAATGAAACAATATGTGAATATATACATTTATTGTGTAATAAGTAGGGAAAATCTCATACAATATAGCTAGAGTCAGTAAATATTAAATAATACAAACTTAGGAAGGGAGACTTCTGTTCTATGTACTTTTGATTCCATAATGAACTAAAATAAAAAGTTATGTATTAGTATAGAATGGTTAAACAGAAATTTAAAACAACTACAAACTCTTACTAAATAGTACTTTTTTATTAATTATTACCTTATCATCAAAAATTGACTGTTAATCGGATGTTTCTGTAGCTTGTCGTGTCTTACGTTGTTGAGTCCTTACCCTTCTAGCTTGTCTTTGAGCGGACTGTCGTTGCATGTTTCTTCTTTTTAGAGCAAGTTCTTTACGAGCACACTCGATAGAAATTGGTGTGTTTACCTGTTCTAGTTGATATTGTCGTTGTTGTAATACATAATGTAATCTCTGAATGTCTGATGTAACATCATTCCCTAAGAGCTTTAATGTTAGAAAAGATTCAGTTCGAAAACTATTTAGCTGCTCTATCAAGTCTTTCTGTATGAATTTACAATTGTTTGAGATAATTCGCACTCTCTCTTCAACTTTTTTATTGCATATGTTTTGTAGAAGTATCAAGTCCTCTTGAGTCAAAGATTTAGGCTGAGTTTCTGATTCTGTGTTGTTAACTATTTCCATTTTTTGTCATTGAATCTGAAAAAAAACAAAAAAACAGATGATTAATTTTGTTCAGTTGTTTTAGTATAATAAATAATATATGAGTAAAAACCGTAATTTATTAAGTTTTTACCTTGATGCTCTTCTAATAGCTGTAGTAGATGTTGCTCCTCTGTTAGTCGCTGTAGAACTGGATGCTTTCTGTGTGAAAACTATGGCTCTTATATAGCTAAAGTTGTACTGATTAAACCCTATGAACACCATCTCGTGTCAATCTCTATGAATCAACATTTGTTCACGCGAAGGAAAGTCAATGCTTTCGCGGGAATAAATGAATTATTTTCACGCGAATACAAACCAATGCTTTCGCGGGAATAAATAAGCTATTTTCACGCGAATGGAAACCGTTGCTTTCGCGGGAATAAATAATTTATTTTCACGCGAATAGAAACCAATACTTTTGCGGGAATAAATAATTTATTTTCACGCGAATAGAAACCAATTCTTTCGCGGGAATAAATAATTTATTTTCACACGAATAGAAACCAATGCTTTCGCGGGAATAAATGATTTTATTTCCCGCGGATGAAAGTCAATGTTGTCGCGGGAATAAATACTATATTTTCACGCGAATAGAAACCAATGCTTTCGCGGGAATAAATAATTTATTTTCACGCGAATAGAAACCAATGCTTTCGCGGGAATAAATGATTTTATTTCCCGCGGATGAAAGTCAATGTTGTCGCGGGAATAAATACTTTATTTTCACGCGAATACAAACCGTTGCTTTCGCGGGAATAAATACTTTATTTTCACGCGAATGGAAACCGTTGCTTTCGCGGGAGTAATTGGTTTCTATTCGCGTGAAAATAAAGTATTTATTCCCGCGAAAGCAACGGTTTGTATTCGCGTGAAAAAAAAGTATTTATTCCCGCGACAACATTGACTTTCATCCGCGGGAAATAAAATCATTTATTCCCGCGAAAGCATTGGTTTCTATTCGCGTGAAAATAAAATATTTATTCCCGCGAAAGCAACGGTTTCCATTCGCGGGAAATTAAATCATTTATTCCCGCGAAGGCAACAGTTTGCATTCGTGTGAAAATAAAGTATTTATTCCCGCGAAAGAATTGGTTTCTATTCGCGTGAAAATAAATTATTTATTCCCGCGAAAGCATTGGTTTCTATTCGCGTGAAAATAAATTATTTATTCCCGCGAAAGCAACGGTTTCCATTCGCGTGAAAATAGCTTATTTATTCCCGCGAAAGCATTGGTTTGTATTCGCGTGAAAATAATTCATTTATTCCCGCGAAAGCATTGACTTTCCTTTGCGTGAACAAATGTTGATTCATAGAGATTGACACGAGATGGTGTTCATAGGGTTTAATCAGTACAACTTTAGCTATATAAGAGCCATCGTTTTCACACAGAAAGCATCCAGTTCTACAGCGACTAACAGAGGAGCAACATCTACTACAGCTATTAGGAGAGCAACAAGGTAAGAAGCACTAAAATAATTATTTGTTTTTAATTAATTGAAACATCTAGGTTTTTGAATCTTAGTTTTTAAAAACAATCTTTTAATAAAACAATAATTTCAGTATATTTACATCATTAAACTAAGTTCTTTTACTTTTTGCAGGTATGATGACATCACACTCCAAACCACTTCCTAAGCTCCATATTGAACCAACCACAGCTACCAACAACACTAACGCTATTTCCACTACAACCATCATTTCCACCACCAATGGCATTCACATTGATGATAAAAGATCCAATCCTAACACCTTTAATGATACATCTTCTCGCTCAAACACCAATACTCATGCTGATATAGCAATGAAACATCATGTAGTTTCAGCTGCCTCTCCTTTGAGTCCCACACCGGACTACACATATCTGCATGAGAACAGTGAAGTCAAACGAACGGAGGATATCAAAAAACCGACAGTGACATTATCTCGAGCTTCAATTTCCTTTTTATTCAGCAACAGCAAGAATAATACCGTAAACAAACTTAGAGAGTTTGAATTGCTCGAGATGGCTGGAATAATGACAGGAGCTATGCAGAAAGGAATGTTGGAAATCGGAAATTTTGTGAGTTTGTTGGATTTACCAATTCCTACGATATTGGAGGTTTTCGATGTTAATTACGTTGAAGATTATGGTATATTGGACTATGAATATGTTTTAAAAAACAATCATCGAATTCGAGTCAAGTCACTGATTGACAAAGAACTTACGGTGGAGCTACAGGAACTTGATCCCGGCTCTTCACAAATCCTAGTGTACATGGGAAAGCTAGAAGAAAATCAACCCGATCTGCGTATTGTAGGAGATAATCATCATCAAGGGCTAAAACAACGAGTTATAGCCAAAATCTTGAGAAAAAAGTCATTGAAACAGTTGCAAGCATACTTTGATATTATCACTTTCGATAATATTCCTGTCAGCACTCTTCTGACATTCACTAGACTTTCAGTTTGGAAAAATTTGAAGTCGAAGCAGCGAAAACGAAAACAAGATACATCACCTTTACGTATCACTCACACTGTCACTTACAGATACATGATGAATGACGGATATTTGATGACTGGGAAGATTGTTGTCCCTCCTGAGAATGTTTTGAAGATCAAAAATCATGAATGTGGTATGATCCACTATAAAAGTACGATGACAACTGAAAGCGGCACAAAGAAACACATTCTCACGATTCTGAGTGTTGAAGAAGCTTTGATGCTTCTATCTACTTCAAGTGAAAAAGAAGGAATAGCTTTCAGACTTTCTCTATTTGATGATGCTGAGCTGATGAAAAGTTATGATGATGATGTTGCTGCTGATGATGCTGCTGATGATGATGATGATGACGATGATAACATTGATGCTTATACTGATGAAGAAGATGATAATATGACGGATGATGACTCTGAAAACAAAAAATTTGAGGAAAAAGATGAAGTTGTCGACAATGATAGTGAGAAAAGCAATGAAGATGACAATCACATTTCAAGCGAAGCTAGCAGGATTTCAATATCGGAAATTTAATTAAGGTATGTTAATCTTCACTAGTAATAAGTAACTACTAATAGCCGTATTTTTTCACCATAGTATAATGTAGTTGTTATAACGACATCTATGTATGCTTTTAGATAGAATACGTGTACAAGTGAATGACCGTCGGCTCGCCAAATCTATCAGCAACAACTCATGAACATTAAATTATATATTATTTGTATTGTGCAATAATTTGTATATATTTAGTGTAATAAAGTATTTTATTCATATTTAACATTAGTAATTTAGCCAATTTGTAAAACTTTCGGGGTTACAACTCTAAAATGTTACAAAATTTCAATGTTCCGACACAAAAATAAATATTTCAAGTTATCGTCTCATTTTTCAAAAATGTTAAGACAACTCCCATTTATAATTTCTAAACTTCGTTTTTGAAAAAATATGTAAAAGTTGTCGGCACATTGTGTCAAAATGGTAAGACAACTCCGCTTTTGCACAAAAAAATTGTGAAAAATGTTTTATAATTTGTTTGAGAAACCAAAACAGTAGAAGACTTTTTACAACCACAAGCATTATACTTTAGGTTTTACAGTTTTGTGAATTGGGTGTTGATAGTTTGTCACGATATGACATAATAATTAAGTAATTATAGTCTTTTTCATAACAATGCTATAGATTCAGTAATACAGATGTGAAATTTACTGTTTCATCACTTGGATGCAGTATGAAGGTAGTTGATGTAATATTTATTTTGTAATATTATGCAAAGTAATACAGTAAGAATGAAGCGTATGGAGTTCTCAACCACAAAACAAATAAAAATAATGCATTAGGTAAACTAATGACAGAACAATTCTACATGAAGTGTATACATATGAATAAAGTATTCATAAAAAACACAGACTATTGTCTGTATATATAATATATATAGAGAGTATTTATAAAAAAACATCCTATTAACTATATATTTTGTGGTAAGAAATTATAAAATAGGATAGTTGCATAAAACCTATTCCAGAGCCATGATAATATTAAAAAATATAGTGAAATAAAAATTTTAAAACTCACCTAAGAGTGCAGTTAATACAAGAATTTCTTCTTGAGAAAAATCTGAATTTTTTTGCATTTTCTGTCTAATAGACGCTAATTTCAATTTAACACAATCATTAAAACCCTTTTTTTTCAGTCCATCTTTTATATTCAAAATTAATTTCAGTGAAGTTATATCAATCTTTTGGCTTTGTTTTAAATCTACTTGAGTTTGTGGGTTATCTGTTGTATTAGATTCTAAAACACTGGTTTTTGGACTGCACTGTGAACTAGCAACAGAAATTAAGTCATTATTACTTTCTTCAGTTTCTGAAAAATCAGAATCTGAAGATATAAGTGCTCTCATTTTTTTACGCTGGGTTTTAAGTAAAAGCTTTCGATCTCCAGCAACCGGTTTTTTAGCTATTGCCAACCATTTACACCCTAATCCCTCAAAATCTAAATCGATGTTTCCAGAAAAATAACCTTCTATTGGATAGAGATATACTAACATAAAATTTTTGGGAAAAGTAATGTTCATAACTAACTCAGAATATTTTTTATTAATAAATAAAACAAAATTATCATAACTAGCAATATCAACAACAAAAAACATTTTAGTTTTCAAAATACAAGTATGTTGCTGGAGTTCTCTCAAAGTTGTATGTGATTTTCCGCATAAACAATAAAAAATAAACAAGTGAGCAAAAAAATGTCTTGAAAGAACTCGGCCAGGCTCATGCATCTTCCCTAATTTAAACTTCTTACCACAAAATATACACGAAATACTGTCTTTTCTTTCTTTCAGTGCTTCGCTCAGAGTCTTTGTACAATACGATATCAATAATAACGAAAGCACTGAAAGAAAATAGCTTGTGTTTTTGTTATCGATATCTACAAGCAAAATAAACAAATTCTCATTATATATATAGATAACTGTCTTGAGTATGGTATATGTATATAAAGATAACGCATATCACTTACACTTGAAGCACTCCTTATCATCTTTTATTTCTCCATCTATAACACTTCTGTTTCTGTACTGCTCTAGCTGCAGGTTCTCTGCTTGAACTAAAATAGAAAATACGAATGTAATTATGTTAGTTTTTGAAAAATTTATTAAAATTGAATGAGTATGTAGTAAATAATATTTTTATCATACTTACATTCAAATGTGTGGCGATCATAGGAGAGAAATGATTCATCTTTCCCTATATAGCATGCACTTGCAATGAATCGTGTAGATGTTTTCTCTACAAAAATAACGTAGTAAATGTAGAGTCGTTATTATTTTACCTACAGAAAAATTTACATTTTTCATAATACAGAAAAATACTTACTCATAGCAATGTGCGTGGTAGGCTTGGTCTTTTTTGGCTTCTCCGTTTCCTTAAAACATTCTTCCAACCACCTCATTGTTTCATCATCGGTAGAGCTTAATAAAGCAATAAATCAAGATTGTGATTAATTAAAAACTCTATATAATACAGTTGAATAATAAAGTTTCAATAATATACTTACATGGCACTGAAATCTATTTCGTCTATATTTAGTTCTAATGCATCATTTGAGGTTGTAGACCTACAAGTAATATATATATATATATACATTTGTATAAATTTATAAATGTAACTGCAACAAAATTGTAAAAGATAGTATAAATAACTTACTCATTTGTTGTAGGGATATTGCTAGCCATTGTTGTTTTGCAGAGTAATACTTAGAATGAAGTATAAATGAAAACTGATACTGTTTAAAAAAATAGTTTCTCTTATATACAAAACATTGAAGTCATTTATCAAGATTAATTTGTAGACTGATTTTCTGATTATTACTATGATAAATGATATTGTTTTTTTAAAAAAGTGGAAGACGATTAGGAAGTTGGTTAAAAAAATAGGAAGATAGAGATTAAATAGATTAATAAGCTTAACCACCACAAACACCCCTGTAAACTGTCTTTCCATCTAGCTAAAATTTTTGAATGTAGAGCGTTGGATAAACAAATTTTACAACCTCTAGGTTGATACTCTTTTAAATATAACTAGCTAGGATGAAACTTACATTTCATTTGAATGACAACTCACATCCTTCAAACATATTTTTATAGCAACAATTTTCATATAGACACATCAACAGCAAAACAATGATGCGGTGTAGTTCCATCTTTATATCATCAGACAGTAAATTAATATGTGAGAGCTTCAATTATAGTTTACACCATTAAGTATGAGTTCGGAATGTAATAAAATACTTTACAGGTACTGATAGCATTTAATAACTAGTTCAATTGCAGTTTATTGATATACTCTACTATAACACACACTACCACAAACAATCATATAGACACATCATCAGCAAAACAATGATGTAGTGTAGCTCCATCTTTATATCATCAGACAGTAAATTAAAATGTGAGAGCTCCAATTATAGTTTACAACATTAAGTATGAGTTAGGAATGTAATAAACACTTTAAAGATATCTGATAGCATTTAAATATGTATATGTAACATATAACTCTTAATTTATTAGACAAAACAGCTTCCTAAAAATAGAAAATATACTATGTATGTTGATACATTATTTGTATTTCACACAAAAAACAATGAGATATTTTAAAAAAAGTAACAGTCTAACTAATAAAACAAGTGGATAAAGTCATGCTTTGCTCATGTTTTTTAGACGATAGCGGAGATAACTAGGATTAAAAGTAAAACCACAAATCCGTTTTGGTGGAAGGCTGTATCTATATTAACTAATATGTAATGAAACAATAAAAAACAGGAGATAGATGCAATCAAGTTCTCTTCCTTTTTAGGTTGAATTCGACCTATAATTCCATCATCTATGGATGTTTGTTGTTTTGTTTTAAATAGAAATAGCATGATAATAAATAGTGCTTAGGTGTAACTAATGACTTTTCTCGAGCGACACACTTGATATTAAAAAGATCAAAACATATAGGATTAAGCGAGATGATGATTAATGTCTTTTCTGGAATGAGTTTATTAGTAAAATGACACTTGCGGGGCACTTGCATTATATTATAATTAATTACTTTTTAAAAATGAACTGGTAACATTACGTCGACTGAAATAATACCTAAAACGTCTCGCATAAATTTTGATCTGACTGAAAATGGACTGAAAACCTTCAAGGTGCGTAAAAATTATCGTAACTCGCTATAGCGGATATTCTAAGAAATATTTATTTTCTCGTTGGTAACTTGACGTAAAATATTTTGTAACGGATGTCACACGATCTCAATCGATTTTTTTCAACTTAAACACTTAGTTACTCGTAAACATTTGATACTCGCTTGATTTCTTTGATAACAGTAATATCCCAATTGTGTTTATCGTAAATATTTCAAAAACGGATATTGCGCGTTTCAGTTGGTTTTTCCTACTGAATCACTTAGTTACGCGTAAATATTTGAAAATTGTTTGAATTTTTCGTTGATAAAACATGTTGCAAGTATCTTTTAACAAATATTACCCAATTGTGTTTATTGTAAATATTTCAAAACGGATATTGTGTGCTTCAGTTGATTTTTCCTACTGAATCACTTAGTTAATCGTAATTATTTTGAAAATTGTTTGATTTTTTCGTTGATAAAACATGTCGCAAGTATCTTTTAACAAATATTACCGTAATTTCAATCAGTTTTCTTTACTAGATTACTTAGTAACTCATCAACATTCATAATTGCTTTTATTAATAGTTGTTGCAAAGCAATGTTGTATTTAAATAATATTACTTCAATTCCAACCAATTTCCTTACTGAATTACTTAATTACTCCCCAGTATTTCATAATTTCTTTCACTAATAATTACAAAGTAATATTGTAAATATATAATGGAGTAGATACCCAGGGCTGATACTCCTTCAAATATACCCACCTGGCTAAGCCAACACTTAAAAAATGTACCCCTATCCACTTGGTTGTCAGTCCAGCCCACACCCCCTAAACACTTGGTGACCCGCATCCCACTGTATGATGTTAGCAGGGGTTATGAGCAAAAGAAATACTCTACATATACCTGAGTGAGTTTAAATATGCAACTGCATGCCAATTTAGTGCGTATTCTGGAATTGAGAACACTTTACAACAATAGAGTGTAGTATGTAACATGTAACACTTGGTTCATTGGGTAAAATACCCCCTAAAGTAGCAAATCCACTATGCGTGTACCTTGCACAAAAACACCCCCTAAAACTTGTTTTTAGGCTGAGCCTTATGGGTTATTTTAGGGGGAGTATCAGCCCTGGGAGTAGATACTAAATTGACACAAATTTTTTTCATATGAATTTAAAACTTAACTAATGTAGTTTTTTTACCAAACATCAGTACATCAAAAACATTATTGTAAAGGTATATTATATAGGAAGATTTTCCATACTTATTATGTAATAAATGTATATAATCATATAATGATTCATTTTTGATCAATATATTTATTCAATGTAGATATATCTCTTCTCTCCTCTCTCCTCTCTTTCTTCCTCTCTCCTCTCTCTCTCCCTCTCTCCTCTCTCTCTTTCTTTATCTCAAGATACCATATGTATGTATACATTGATTGTCATTACAAGTTGTAGTGCTTTGTATTACTTAGTATTTACTGACTCTAGCTATATTATATAGGAAGATTTTCCCTACTTATTATGTAATCAATGTATATAATCATATAATGTTTCATTTTTGATCAATATAGTTATTCAATGTAGATAAAACTCCTCTCTCCTTTCTCTCTCCTCTCTCCTCTCTGTCTTCTCTCTCCTCTCTCTCAAGATGCCATATGAGTTCAAATTATGTGAAAAAAGTATCAAAACTTAAATGCCATACATTCAAAATCTAGCTGCCATATGAGTTCAAATCAAGTAAAAAAATAATCAAAACTCAAATGCCACTTAAATGCCACTCAAATGCCACTCAAGTACCCCTCAAATGAAATACAATATAAACTCGGCGAATTCATCCAACGTCGTAACCCATTGCATAACCCCCAAGACCAGAACCACAAAAAAACACTTGGTAGGGAGATCTGCTCATATATTACTACTGACAACGACGACAACAAAAATTACAAACGAGTCACTAGTTCCAGCTTTATCACCATCAATTCCATCTCTTCCACAAGCTCTGGGTTTAGTCGATTTAATTTTGGAACACCCAAGCCCTACAAACTCTACTATATACAATTATGAAGAAATCGAAACAACTACTGATTGTGTGTGTGATAGATACATCATATGCGAAAACAATTCAGCAGCAATTACAAATTCAACACCATCGATTTATAGAGTTTTTATTTATAATGACTTGGAGGATTTTTCAAAACTTTCTCTATCTATATTGGAAGATAGTAAACTTAAACTTGAAGAAAATCTTGTCATCGTGATTGAACCTGAATGTGATGATATTTCTTGTAAAGTCATCAAATATTTTACAAATTAAAAAGTTTTTAAAGACTTTAACACTATATATTCATCCTATTACACTTTATTATGATATATATATTTTATTACATTCTCCAGTAAGCAAATAATGTAATACTTATTATGTAATAATAAAACTATAAAAATAACTATAGCGTTGTAGATGGTTATATCATATACAAAAACAATTCAGTGGCAATTACAACTCCATCAAAAATGTTGTCATATGAGTGCCATACATTCAAAATCTATATGCCGTATAAGTTCAAATCAAGTAAAAAAATAATCAAAACTCAAATGCCACTTAAATGCCACTCAAATGCCACTCAAATACCTCTCAAATGAAATACAATATAAACTCGGCGAATTCACCCAACGTCGTAACTCATTGCATAACCCCCAAGACCAGATCCACAAAAAAACACTTGGTAGAGAGATCTGCTCATATATTACTACTGATGTTTTGTAGGTTCTCCTGGTGCATTGTTTAGGGGTGCCTTTTTGTGTGCACCAAGTTTTTTGTAATTAGTAGTGTTGGGTAGATTTTTGTGAGCACCAGGTGTTTTAATTTTTTGTGTTGCGTTTAGTTGGACAAGGGGTTTATATTGCATTTTTTTATGTCGTTAGAGCTTGGCCGGTTTGTGTGGGTTTATACTGGGTTTTGTGTTGTGATTTTGATTGTTGTATTAACGTTGTTATATTGGTATAGTTTTATTATTACAAGAAAATTTAAGCTGTTTCCATACATAACCATATACATATCCCTGTACATATCCATGACCATATACATATCCATTTATGTACATGTCCATATCTATGTCCATATTCATATCCATTTATGTACATTTCCATTTATGTACATGTCCATATCTATGTCCATATTCATGTCCATTTATATTCATGTCCATATCCATGTACATTTATATATTCGTGTTCATATTCATGTCCATTTTTATGTACATGTCCATGTACATATTCATGTACATATTTATGTCTGTGTCCACATGAGGTCCATATTAACATTGTATAGCTATGTACATGTCCACTTATGACTATATCCATGTAAGAATAATTCGTATATAGATATGGAATACTTTTATCATAAGCTCAAAAGTATGTACAGAAGATAGCTCCTCATCTATTTCCATCTATTTATAAGCATGATAAATTACTTTGTAGCAAGATTATTGTACTGTACATGGAGTATATAAGAGTTTAATATAGTATTTGCAATAGTTTAGATAATTTTACAATCAAAGGTAAATATAGTCTACTCATCGTCATCATTATTATGTATTTGCATAATAAAACAAATAGACAATCGTTAAAATTTACAGTATTTGATATTTGGGAAATATTTTAAAACAAATATATATTCGTTAAAATTTATAGTATTTGATATTTCGGAAATATTTGTAATAGTTAGTAAAGAATTTGAGGAATACTTTTTACTAATTGAAGCAATGTAATTATTGTAGGATTTTACTGAATCTTGAATGAGTATTTTGTTTAGTTCTCCTGATCAGTTCTATCCTTGAATATCTAAAAGAAAATTTAATTGCTGTATAAATTATTCTATCTAATTTGAGTTGAAGTATTATTTACAATGATTAGATTGTATTAAATAGAAAAGAGAAAACACTCACCAAGTTGTATTGTGCGTCTTGTACTCTTTGACCACAATTTCTAGTCTACTCATTTTCATCAGCACTGACTTCTGCTTCAAAATCATCAAATTCCTCCTGTAGGAAATATTTAAGATCAGTTTCAACATTCAATTTCAATATCTGCTCGTTGTATTTTGCTTGTTTACGATTTCGTTCCCAATCAATGAGACTGAATGAAGACAGAGTAGTAATATAGGAGCAGATCTCCCTCCTGGAGATAAGGTTCTCCTGGTCCCAAGTGCCTTTTGTTAGCACCAGTTACCAGGTGTTTTGATTGGGGGCTTGACCCGAGATGTTCACTGTACATAAGTATTTATTGTATGACTTTAGTGATAAGGTTCTGCTGGTGCGGTGGTTTTTTGTTAGCACCAGTTAGCATGGGTGTAATTGTATGGATCATAAGGCTCTCCTGGTTCTCTATTTGTAAATGATGCCCCTGTTCCCGTGAACCCGATGAGGTGCCTTTTTGTGCGCACCAGTTGTTTGAATGGGTGTAATTACTATGGTGTTTAATGTTGATTAATACATTGTACGGTGTTGGTATGCGCTGGAGGTTATCCCGGTATTACTACGTTTATTTGGTTAAAAAATGGTATTAGTGAATGTAATAAAGTATATAATAAATTGTAATAGGTTGAAAAGCACAATATTAAAGACTATACAATTTTTTTAATTTGTAAAATATTTAATGACATTACAAGAAACATCATCACATTCAGACATTATACAGCTATGTACATGAAGAGAGTGAGTTATGACTGTAACCATATTTATATCTATAATATCATTATATACATATGACTATGTTTAAGATATATAGAAATTATTGCCAAAAGTTAAAGTCTATAATGAAGGTTTTTATTAAGTGGGAATAGGTTCGGTAGATACTCCATCGGAACACACTCTTACTGAACCTTCGATGAAACTAGAGTATTTTATTTAGTTCCTCTGTTCAGTTCCATCTTTGCATATCTAAAACCAAAAATTACTTGCTATATAAATAACTTCATCTAATTTGAGTTGAAGTATTAGTTACAACGGTTAGATCGTATAAAATAGAAAAGAGAAAACACTCACCAAGTTGTATTGTGCGACTTGCACTCTCTGAACACAGTTTCTAGTTTACTCGTCTTTGTCAGCGCTGACTCCTGCTTCAAAATCATCAAAATCCTCACGTAGGAAGTCTTTAAGATCGGCTTCAAAGTTTGATTCCAATATCTCCTCATTGTATTTTGCTTGTTCACGATTTTGTTTCCAATCAACGAGACTGAATGAAGAGAGAAATATGATTTCGTGATATGCATTAGAATTTTCTCTATTTTCCTTCCCTTTGTAGATCATGACACCCGGAGCATGTTCTTTAGCTTCTTCAACGCATCTGTTTGGTAGGGCAAGTGTCCTCACCTCTCTCTCTCTCCATCTTTGCGTAAAGTATATCGGATACAATTTACTACGGAATCTTTTTTATTGAATCGATGAGGAACGAATCTCTCAACAACATCTAGGTAAGGGAAAATCGCGCAGTGTTTGTAATTACAGAAGGTTTCGATGTTCAAGCTGCGTTTGAGCTCATTCTTAGTCATCACACTCAATTGTTATGCTTCCTCATTAAATCCCCGGTTGGTTAGACATTTTGTGATGACACGTTTGACATCATAGCAAATACTATTTTTATTTTTTGGATTTTCCTTTTTGCCCAAGTACACAATGTTAAAACGTACTGGGTAATTAACACAGTTTAAGTTTTCAGCTATTTCAGCCGGACAGGACTTTTTTGATCTGAAACTTATCTAATTCCGAAGTACCAAAGTACTGGAGTTCACAATATTTAGAATCCATACTTTTACGAATCACAAAAACCACCTGCATAACGCTCGGGACAGGAAGATCTGCAAATGTTTGGTAAGCCTGAGGCTTTGGTGTGTTACTCGTTTGAGAAGCTCCAGACTTTTCCGATTCCTTTGCTTTCCATTTTGAGAGAGATTCAACCATTAAATGAGCTTTTTCCGTAAACCCCATTGATTTCTTATCAGTGGGAGTTCGTTTTCTTACTATTCGTTTCCTTACTATTTGCTTTTTTGGAATAGATCTTTTTCTCTTAGGAGTTGTTTTGGTTGTTTTTTTTTGCTTCCTGATGGATATGAGTCTGTGCAAAGGAGTTCTTCAGAAAGATCATCCATAATAATCTAAAAACATAAAAGAATAATGTTTGTAATAATATAAACAAATAAAGCGTTCTGAAGTCATGCCGAGTACTGCACGGTTTTCACATGAATGTTGTTTTTTTGTTGTTTTTTTCGTATAAAAAGTTTATCTCATGTAAAAAATAATGTTCCATTTGTGTAAAAAAATTGTTTATCCAACTAAAACACATTTTCCAGCTGAAAAAAAGATCACATAGAAAAACTCTGTAATCACACGAATAAACCAATTGTTTCATACAGAAAATAATGTTTTATTCCCGCGAAGGCTCACCAGCACTATAATCTAAAAACAGAAAAAACACTGTTTGTGATAATACAATCAAAATAAAACATTCAGTTTAATTTTTACCTACAACTAAAAACAAATAATTAAAACTTAGTTGTTGGGTATCTGACGCTTTACTCCGTTTCCACCGAAGTAATACCAATCCTGATAAATAATAGTATTCTATTAAGTTTTACCTTAGAATTATCAGTCCTTTTATTCAATACTGAGAATGCTTTTAGTAACGCTAGTAAATCCTCTAGCAGATGTTGCTTCTTCAGATGCTATTGCTGAAGAAGATGATTTCTGTGTAGAAGCACCGGTTCTTAGATAGCAAAGGTTGCACTGTTGTTTTCACGTGAATAAACCCAATTTTCATCGCGAAAATTTTTTTTCCGTTCAGGCGAGAAAACTGTACTTCATCGCATGAATGAGTATTCTCAGTTGGAAAGAATAAATTCTTCACGCGGAGAGAAAAAGGTTTGATTTTCACGCAACAAAATTATTTTTTATCTGCGTGAAATTGTGTTGTTTTTCAAACGAAAAGTAATATATTTTTCAGACAGAAAACTATGTTTCATTCACGCGAAAACAAAAAATTTTTCCACATTGATAATGGTTGTTTTCCACGCGACAAAATAAATTATTATTCGCGTGAAAATGTGTTGTTTTTCAAACAAAAAATAATTTATTTTTCAGTCAGAAAGCTATGTTTCATTCGAGTGAAAATGAAATACTGTTGTTTTCGCGTGAATAAACCCAATTTTCATCACGAAAAATTTTTTCCATTCATGCCGGAAAACAGTGCTTCTTCGCGTGAATGAATGAGTATTTTTAGTTGGAAAAAATAAGTTCTTCACGCGGAGAGAAAAAGGTATGATTTTCACGCGACAAAATCATTTTTTATCCGCATGAATTGGTGTTGTTTTTCAATCGGAAAATAATTTATTTTTCAGTCAGAAAACCATGTTTCATTCGCAAGAAAACGAAAAATTTTTCCAGATTGAAAATGATGATTTTCCATTCGATAAAATAAATGTTTATTCGTGTGAAATTGTGTTGTTTTTCAAAACCCAGAATAACTTATTTTTCAGGCAGAAAACTATGTTATATTCACGCGAAAACAAAAAATTTGTTCCAGTGCCCCTGTGGCTTGGACAAACAGGCAATTTTGTCAATATCTGTCAATGTCGAAGATAGAATCGGTTATTAGAGCTCTGATAAACAGACAATTTTGTCAACGTCAAAAACTGCAATCTTGCGAGCAAACAGCTTAGACGCTAGTAGTAATATATGAGCAGATCTCCCTACCAAGTGTTTTTTTGTGGGGTTGAATTCCGGGGTTAATGCAATGGGTTACGGCGTTGACTAGACTCACCGAGTTAATATTGTTTGGCATTTAAGTGGCATTTAAGTGGCATTTAAGTTTTGATAACTTTTTTACTTAATTTGAACTTATATGGCATCTAGATTTTGAATGTATGGCATTTAAGTTTTGATAATTTTTTTTACATAATTCTAACTTATATGGCATCTAGATTTTGAATGTATGGCATTTAAGTTTTGATAATTTTTTTACATAACTCGAACTCGTATGGCATCTTGAGAGAGAGAGAGGAGAGAGGAGTTATATCTACATTGAATAAATACATCGAATAAAAATGAATCAATATATGACGAGAGAGAGTTTTGATAATTTTTTTTACATAATTCGAACTCTTATGGCGTCTTGAGAGAGATAATACATATGGATATATTTATGTTTACATTGAATAAAAATAAAACGATGTATGACTATATACATTTATTACATAATAAGTACATTAAATGCTATAAAACATATTGGAAAACTTCTAACATAATTTCAAACATAAAAATAGATGAAGCTAAATATTCATCTATTTGTTATCGATATTTATAACGATGATGGATGATTTTTTGTATTATATATAGATGTAAACATGTTATATATAGTTATAGTAACTGTTGTAAAAAGAAGTTTATTATGAAGGCTTTTATTTAAGCCAAAGTAGGTTCGGTAGATACTCCATCAGAACACACTCGTCTTTTAGCATAAAAATATGTGAGTCCTCGCTTTATTTGACTGTATGTCAACAATTTTTTATCCTTTACTACAAATCCTCGATTTTTACCCATAAACGACTTTTTTGTGTTCAATACATTCAGATAACTGTCTTTGTTCAATTGAATAATTCGTTTGTTTAAACCTTTTGAGCTAAACTTGTTTCCTTTTTCTTCCCAGCAGTAATAGGATTTAGAGTTAAGCGCAACAATTCCATCTCCGGTAAATTCCTCTTTAAACAGTCCAGGTGTTCTTTTTCCATGTTTTAGTAATTTTTCACAACAGTCTTGCATGCTCCATTCTAAACCCATTGTTTTGATTCTTAAAAACTTATCCCTATGTTTGTCACAGTATGGTTGTGGAAACCAATCACCATATTCATTGTAAAACTCGTTTTTCATACTTGGTTTTACCAGCGTTTCTAATGGTCCGCTCAGCGCCATGTATGCGCTATCTGTATCCATTTCAACATACTGGAAATCACTTCTGTCAATATATCTATAAATAAAAAAATTGTTTCGATTATTTGGAAGTTTGTCTACTGTTTAAGTTAACCATAAGGTTTAATAGTAGGGAATAAAGTTTTACTTACTTATGCATAATAATAGTAGGGAATTAGGTTTTACTTACTTATCCATAAAGTCGTAGTAAAACTGTAGCATTCTCAGTTTAGCATGCTGTAGCACGGAGAAACCCAAGTGTACTGGAACATTCATAGTTAGCTGAAATGATGGTGATAATGATTATCAAAGTAAACTTGAAGAATACGAATTTTGAATTGGAAAATAATTGTTTTAAAAACTTACTAGTTGTTTAGCGGTTACGATTTCCTAGAAATCATCTGCTATCTCTTCCATGGAGATGAATTTGTTCCCTCTGATACGAAATGAAGCTTTTCTCGCACCTTCGATGAACTTGATGTTGGTGTGTTTTTCTTTATCAGTGATAGTTTTTCCATAAGCAGCATTTCCTACCAACTTGCTAGTAGTAGCGAGTAATTCTTGACTAGGGTCCGCATCTCCCATTCTCCTAGCGTCTGAAACTGATGTTCCAAAAGCTTCAAAAGCTTTTCTAGGAATATATTTTATCAGCTGGTAGACTTTGGTGACATTCAATCCTTGTTTCAAGTACCAATTTCAACAAAGAGCGCATTAGCAATGTCTTATTTCCGACCATACCTCCAACTAGTGAGAGTTGAGGAGTCTTTAGAAAACCTTCGGCTTCAGCAAAGACTTTCATTTCATCGCTCAAGTGTTCTCTGGTTAACATCGTATTTTTAAAAATCGGGGGCATTTCGGAGAACTTTTCTTTCAGTTCCTCAGGAACTTCGATGTCACATTCAACAAATCCAAAGAATTCCTCTGATTGAACTCTCTCCAACACTTCTTCTTGATTCAGCTTTTTTTCAAGTATTTTAGGGTAGAAAGAATTGTAAAACGTGTTGACAAATTTTTGTAAATTTGTATGAGTTTTTACACGCTTCATCCACTCACACTCCCAAATCGAGATTACGGTGTAACCTAGTGCTCGGAGATATTCTTCATTTTCCATCGTAGTTTTAAACAGATTTGCTTTTGATTTTCTTCCACTAGCTTGAAACTCTTGCTCTTTAGTGTTGTTATAAGAGCAGTTGTTCCATGCCAAAACACCCGTGGAATTGAAAGACGTGACGATTTTCAACACAGAATCCATCAACTGGTAATCCTCAATATCCAAGAGCAACTTCTCCATTGAGCTGATGTCTGATATTGATTTTCTTGAAAACATTTGGAACTGTAACCAGCTATGAGCTACCTTGCTAAACTTTACTGGTTCAGCAACAAAGGAGTTTTCGATTTTTCTTCTTCGAGGATAACCAGTAGGCATTGATTGCATCATACACCATAAATAGAGCGCATTTGCATCAAATCCGTAGATTCTATCACAAACTTTTGCTTCTTTTCCCAACCAATTTTCTCTAATTTTAGTTATACCTTTTTCGTGATATCTATGCATCACCAGACTTGGTCCACCAAATATGTTTTTCTTTATTAGAGGATAAAGTTCTGTATTGCAGTTGTCAATCAGACAAATTGGGAGAGTCTGTCGAAACGAGTTACCAAGTTCATGGAAATCCAAGTATGTAGAGAGGTATGGAGGGGGTGGTTGGGGAGCTTTGTTGAACATCCCTCGAATCGCTAATCCTGGTAAAGATATACCATCTTTTAACATATCAATTCCATGCTCTCTGTAGATCGATCTTTGTCTTTCCAACGCTTGAACAAATGGTTTTACATCTAAGTTGTTGTACCATTTTAAAAAATCCCTCATTGTCTTCATGTTGTTATCTACCCATGCTTTTCGACAAATCATGTACTCTTCTTCACTGATGTTTTTTTGTTTTAAAGAACTGTAAAAAGCTTCTCTTGGAGGTAGATGTTCTTGATTAAGTTGTTCCAAGTCTTTCATCCATTCATAAGGAAAAAATCCTTTTCCGGCTTCACATTTGTATGCTTTGAGATACATTTCATAGCTGTATCCAGAAGCGATGAAGTTTGTACAATCTAAAAACAAAAAAGATCCTATTCCGATAACAGGCATCTTGTTTCCTTTTTTTATAACAAAATCAAAATCTTTGTCGGAGACATCTCTCAATTTTTGAAGCAGTTTTCCTTTCATCACATTGACATCATAAGTCTGTGAATTGAAACCTAGAATAGGGAGTTTTTTCATATAGCTGTACAAATCATCCAGAACTTTTTCAGCTCCTGTTCTCCGTCTGAAACGATTCTGTTCATAATCACTACGAAACTTTTCTTCAGCTTTTTCCAGTCGTTGTAATTCACCTTCTATCTGTTTTATGATTCGCGAAAATTGTTTTTCCATTCAGCTATATGATTCTTCACTAATCTCTTCCAAGTATTGTGCAGGATTTCACTGTGGGGGTGTGAGTTGGTAGCTCGGCCTATCTGCACAACCTCCCGAACTGTGATGGCAAACTGTGTCTATCGCTTGAGCAATACAACCCGCCCACAGGTCGACTAGTATCCTTGGGAGTGGTGCATTACCATCCTAGTTTACTGTCTAGCTGTCGGTTGCGTTAGCTATTTCAGTGCAAGGCAGAGGCCGAACTTTGAAGGGCGAACTGGTCAGAGCTAGGTTCGGCCAGCAGAGGTCCAGGCTGATCTGCTTGTATATTACTACTCGAGTAATAGTGTTTGTCGTACGAGCATGTACTTAGTGCAGTGAAGTTATTATTGTTAGAGAACAAAGAAACTTCTGATAGTGTGCAAGCTGACTCTGACTTTATTAACCATGACATCAGTATTTATAAGAACAGTTATGTAATACAAAATTGACAGACAAAGGAAGCCACACCTAGCACAGCCAATTGGCTAGAGTGTGCCAATACAAATACAGTAGGTGTGACTAGAATAATTGCAAGAGTGATTGGCTAGAATGGGCTAATGGCAAACAGTGAGTGTAGCTAGGATAAATGCATGAGTGATTAGCACATGGTAAACATATACGATTGAATGGTAAGGTAAGAATATATAAATGTACATAGAGTTATTGTCTTTAGAATGCAAACATAAAACTGTATAGTGTAGTCGGCTTAGACTGTACGTAGAATTGTAACTTAGTGTGTAGTGCAATGTAAGATGGCGCCGGTCCTTCACAGTATTCAATGAACTTTCCAACACATTCATCATCATCTCCGTTATTGACAATACATCGTGGGTTGTTGTCTTTAGAATGCAAACATAAAACTGTATAGTGTAGTCGGCTTAGACTGTACGTAGAATTGTAACTTAGTGTGTAGTGCAATGTAAGATGGCGCCGGTCCTTCACAGTATTCAATGAACTTTCCAACACATTCATCATCATCTCCGTTATTGACAATACATCGTGGGTTGTTGAAGCCTGGTACGTTTGAACAAATTGAAATACTTAAAAGTTTATGCTTGGTAGTGTAAAAGGTTGTGTCTGTATCTCGATCTTTTTCGCAATTAGGTAACAAACACTCTATGTCGAATGTTGCAAAAAACGGATAGTATCTCAAAGAATCATCTGACCCGATCTCTATCCCGAATTGAATCTTCAGTTTGTCGAATATTGTAGCGCTAGGACTGTATTGTCCTCCAAAAAACTGCATAGTTGTTGCGTCGGAGATTGAACATCTGTGTCTTTTCAGATTCCCCAATCTGTCATAACAAGTAGAACAGGTTGGACATCTGTAGGCTCTGACATATCCTTCCAAGTTTGTAATAAGGCTGAAGTGATTGATATAAAGATCCAAATATAGATTTTCCTTGTAACTGGAGTTTGAATTCCAAATAACTGTTGAAGTCATATCATCATTTAGAGAAAACGCTGTTATCTTCAGTTGAAATGCTTGTTCCAAAAGCAATAAATCAGCTTCTGTTACTCCTTTCCCATCATACTTTTTAGTACTATCACCATAGATGAAACTATGATATTGTTGTTGGTACTCCTTCACCTCCTTAATTATCGGATCTTTTGCAAATCCAGTGTTTTTTTGTAGTTCTTTGTGTAATGCTAGACATCTAAACAAACAAAGATTGTCAGTAATTCGTATTCCTTTTGTGTTTTTTAACATGGTTCGTATGTGTCTGTTGTTGATGAGGTGAGGGGGTAAATGCATTGGTGGTGATCCAACTTTTCCCATTCCGAGTAGTTTGTAGAAATAAAACAAAATGTTTGTGATCACCATCAATCTCCAAGTCGTATTTGGTCTCCGTCTCAAGCGATTA
The DNA here is from genome assembly GCA_945261195.1 of Cryptosula pallasiana. NCBI lineage: Eukaryota > Metazoa > Bryozoa > Gymnolaemata > Cheilostomatida > Cryptosulidae > Cryptosula > Cryptosula pallasiana. Next base: position 32,116,009 of record OX183133.1, on the reverse strand, counting down.
GTACTATGATCAGTCTCCATAACATCAACAAAAAAATCATCAAGATCTCCTTCAGTTTCAATCAATTTAGCTTTTGGATATACGGTAGCATTGTTTGATGATGAGTGAAAGTATCGGAGTTCACCATCATTTTTATTTTCTAATATACAACCTACGCTACAGTTGACTTTTGCTCTCGAGCTCAGTTGTCTCCAAACTTTTTTTAGCAATTCTAACACTCCTGAATCATGATAGTCATTTTGGTAGGTATCAGCTTGATCTCTTGGAATCCCATCCCAAAGTGTTACATTTAAAAGTTCTATGACTTTTCCAGCTCCATGTTTGGTTTTCATAGCTCCCCAATATCTAGCTATCAGATCATCCCATTCTTCATCATGAAAAGTTGGAGCTATGCTATCATCAACAATACCTAGGGTCGATACTCGGGTAGGTCTTTCAAAATTTAAATCTTCCATTTCTTGTTCTTCTTGTTCTTCCTCTTGTGCATCTTCCTCTTCTTCTTCTTCATTTTCCATCATTGGCTCATTCTCATTTTCTTCAACTATATCCTCCACAACTGGCTCTATATCTTGAGCAATTATGCTAGTGTTTGGTGCTGAACCTTCAGCACCAAAGCCTATTTGATTGATTGTTTCATCAGGTAAACGAAAACAAATGAGATTTTCTTCTAGCCATTTCCAATTAGGGGAAATTTCAGGGTTTTTTTCTTCTACATTCTCCTCCTGATAATTTAAACTTTGTCCACAATAGAAATGTTAACACATATTAGCTGTTCTATAAAACACTCACATACATTTTGTATGAAATGTAACAGGAGAAAAAATGTCTTAAACATTATTATCAATTACTTTTTGAAATGGAAATAGGAAAAAAAATGTCTCAAACATTAATTTTAGTTAAGTTTTAAAAACTTACTGTGTGCTATGAGATGAATTCTCAACTCTCTCTTTTACATTCATTCCCTGATATTCCGACTCCTGTCTACAATAAAGAGATATTCGTATTATTTTTGCTGTTTCATGAGATGTCTATAGAAAAACCAGCAAAAAGAATTACTCTACTAACATTATTAATTTATGATTTAAAAACTTACTGCATACCAAGGGCTATAGTATTTTCAATAGATGATGAAACTTGAAAAGATGAAGGTTTGTCTTGAAAAGCATTTTCAAGTTCAATCTCCATTTCATTTCTATATTCAGCATTGTATTCATCATTCATGTATTCATTATCAGCGTTTGAAAAACTGATATCATTTTGATTTTTCATAAGCCATTCCCATTCCTTATGTATGCCTACATCAGAATCCTCCTCTTCTGTTTCCATAGTGCTATAATAACAATAACATCATTATTTTTTAATAGAAGTAACAATAGTACATAAAAAGGTAAGTTAACTGTCTCAGCTAATAAATTTTACCTTGTGAATAAAACTCCTAGTAGTCAGTCAGTTGGTATATTATATAGTAGATGTTGAGTCTTCAGTTACTGTTGTTAGAACGGCTGATTTATTGTGTGAAAGCACTACTTTTTAAGTAGTCAAAACCCATCAGATAATCACGTCTTGAGCTCAATGAAAACTTTTAAATTCGCACAGAAAAACTTTTAATAGTTAGTGGATGTAGTAGTAGATGTTTACCCTTCGAACGATGTTGTTGAAATGGATGCTTTCTGTGTGAAAACAGTGGCTCTTAAATAGCTAAAGTTGCACTGGTTGAACCCTATGAATACCATCTCGTACCAACTTTCTTTATAATATAACTATGAATCAGCATTTTTCACGCGAAGGAAAACCAATGCTTTCGCGGGAATAAAAAATTTATTTTCACGCGAATAGAAACCAATGTTTTCGCGGGAATAAACATTTTATTTTCATGCGAGTAAAAACCAATGTTTTCGCGGGAATAAAAAACTTATTTTCACGCAAATATAAACCAATGTTTTTGCGGGAATAAACAATTTATTTTCACGCGACTAAAAACCAATGTTTTCGCGGGAATAAAAAATTTATATTTACGCGAATAGAAACCAATGTTTTCACGGGAATACAAAAATTTATTTTCACGCGGACAAAACCAATGTTTTCGAGGGAATAAAAAATTTATTTTCACGCGAATAGAAACCAATGTTTTCGCGGGAATAAAAACTTTATTTTCACGCAAATACAAACCAATGTTTTCGTGGGAATAAAAAATTTATTTTCTTGCGAATAGAAACTAATGTTTTCGTGTGAAAATAAATTTTGTATTCCCGCGAGAACATTGGTTTCTATTCGCGTGAAAGTAAATCTTTTATTCCCGCAAAAACATTGGTTTCTATTCGCGTGAAAATAAATTTTTTATTCCCGTGAAAGCATTGGTTTTTACTCGCGTGAAAATAAATTGTTAATTCCCGCAAAAACATTGATTTCTATTCGCGTGAAAATAAATTGTTTATTCCCGCGAAAACATTGGTTTTTAGTCGCGTGAAAATAAAATTTTCATTCCCGCGAAAAAATTGGTTTCTATTCGTGTGAAAATAAATTTTTTTATTCCCGCAAAAAACATTGGTTTTAGCCGCGTAAAAATTAATCTTTTATTCCCGCGAAAACATTAGTTTTTCGTCGCGTGAAAATAACATTTTTATTCCTGCAAAAACATTGGTTTCTATTCGCGTGAAAATAAGTTTTTTATTCCCGCGAAAGCATTGGTTTTCCTTCGCGTGAAAAAATGCTGATTCATAGTTATATTATAAAGAAGGTTGGTACAAGATGGTATTCATAGGATTCAACCAGTGCAACTTTAGCTATTTAAGAGCCACTGTTTTCACACAGAAAGCATCCAGTTCTACAACAGCAAGCGGAGAAGCAACATCTACTACACCTTCCATTGCAACTACTAGGAGCTATCTCTTTATAAAAGGTAAAATTTAAAAAAAGTTATTATTCCCTACGTAGCCAAGATCAAAAATAGTTTAGCTATAATATAAAGTATATAATAGTTAATCTTTTAGATCCACATGAAAAGCTGAATTATATATTATTTCAAACATTATTTCTTTCTTTTTTAGAATACTATGGAGAACTTTTCTGCTTCTTACACGTATTCAAAACCAATCGAAAACAAACAAAAAACACTCAAAACAACTACCAAAAGTAAAAACTCTAACTATATCACAAAAGAAGCAACAATAAAGAGACGAGCTCTTCCAAAACTGGTTTTACCCACAACATCAAACACTATGGAAAAAAAGAATTGCTCATCGATGCTGATAGAGCTTTCAAGATGGCCAAATCTCTCAAAAAATGGAAGACAAGTGATTTGAAAAAGATTGGAGGGTTTCTTACACTATCATCACTTCCTGCTCCATCAGTTTTGCAAATCGTTTCTATTGAACAGAGTACTGGTGCATACGGAGATTACTACATTCTCACCTATCTCGGTAATTCAACTGTAAAGAATTTTCAGAAAGTCGTTTGCCCAAGTAGAGTAGTTGAAAGCTTCAATATTGATAACTACCCATTGCCTTTCAACATTTTGTACTTGGGTGAGATGGAAAACTCAAAAAATCTAGAGACAACGTACTACAATGTCAAACGTATTAGCACAAAAAGCTTAATCACAATGGAAGCTACTGCTGAAGCTGAAAAACTGAGAAAAATGAGTGAAGAAGAACTCAAACTCGCTTACAACATCGAATATCTCAGCAATTTCAAAGAATGTTCAATTTTCCCTTACATTGATGTTGTTGAAAGATTCATTCCTTTTCGATTCAATGGAGAAGAATCTGTCGTAAAGTGCATTCGCTATGTCGCTGAAAAAGATGGAAAAAGAGAGACGAGAACACTTCTAATACCAATCAGATACAACGAGGAAGCTAAAAGATGTGCACCTGGTGTGATGATTTACAAAGGAAAAAAACAGAGTAAGAATGGAAATCCTATTCCATACCACAATCTTGTCTTTATTTCTTCAACCAACGCTAGTGATTGGGAAGATTATTGCGCACAAGCAAATTCCAATGAGGAGCTAACAAAAACGAATAATGAGGATGAAGTTCTTAAGGACTTCCTAGAAAAGGAATTAAAAGATTTTGATGAACAGCTTGGTGTTGACGGTATGTAAACTCAATCTCGAATGCTGATGACATGTAGTCTCAAGCGGATAAAGCGAGCTATGGTGCTTTGTATTATGCAAAATTTACTGTAAATTTTAACCATCTAGAGGGCAAATTTGATGCTTTTTTCCAAAATTTAAGAATGTCAAAAATTCGATATAATGTTTTCTATTGCAATTATTTAACCACCTAGAGGGCTAATTTGATGATTTTTCCAAAATTTAGACAGAAATAGTCATAAATCTGTACATAATTATCCATACATACATGAATGTATAGGAAAAGCCTATGTATTGATTGTCATTACAAGTTGTACTGTTTTGTATTATTTAGTATTTATTGACTCTAGCTATATTATATGGAGAGATTTTCCCTACTTATTATGCAATAAATGTATATAATCATATATTGATTCATTTCTAATCAATGTATTTATTCAATGTAGATATATCTCCTCTCTCCCCTCTCCTCTCTCCTCTCTCTCTCCTCTCTCAAGATACCATATGAGTTCGAATTATGTAAAAAAATTATCAAAAACTTGAATGTCATACATTCAAAATTTAGATGCCATATGAGTTAGAATTATGTAAAAAAAATTATCAAAACTTAAATGCCATACATTCAAAATCTATAGATGCCATATAAGTTCAAATTAAGTAAAAACTCAAATGCCACTTAAATGCCACTCAAATGCCACTTAAATGCCACACAATATTAACTCGGCAAATCTATTCAATGCCTTAACCCATTGCATCAACCCCGGAGTTCAATCCACAAAAAAACACTTGGTAGGGAGATCTGCTCATATATTACTACTGCCATCATATTTTGCATCATGCAACACATGCTAAGTATGGGAGCACTGTACGGAGAACTTTCATCGATTCAATACGAACGTTCTATGTCTCAACAAGACGATGCTATAGAGATCTTCCATGTTATGACAAAAAACAATTTTGAAACCGTTCTAAAAATGCTAAAAATCATAAATATTAACATATATTTAAACAAAATTATATCAATTGAATTGGACTGTAAAAACTTTGTACAAAATCCGTCCTCATATTTACAAATACGTGCAAATAGAGAAACAGCTAGCTTCTTCTGTACATTCTTTCGAACTCATGTTAGAAGTATTCCATGCATATCTATAATATTTCTTATATAATAAAGTTATACAATCATTGGAAACAGTTTAAATTTTCTTGTAATAAAACTATTCCAATAACTATACAATGTTAATCCAACAATCAAACTCACAATACAAAACTCAGTATAAACCTACACGTTTATAAACTAGTCAACCTCATGATCTAAATCGACATAAAAAACCACAATATAAACTCCCTGCAAAATAAATACAACACAAAAAGTTAAAACACCTGGTGCACAGACAACAACAAAATTCTAAACACCTGGTGCACACAAAAAGGCACCCAAAAAACAAGACCAGGAGAACCTCCAACACAAATACCATAACACACCCAATGTCTAAATCTACATTCCACACTATAAAATTCCATACATTCTAAACACCTGGTGCACACAAAAAGGTACCTCACCCAACACAAATAATTCTAAGCACCTGGTGCACACAAAAAGGCACCTCAGCCACCCAATGGACCAGGAGAACCTCCAACACAAATACCATAACACACCCAATGTCTAAATCAACATTTCACACTATAAAATTCCATACATTCTAAACAACTGATGCACACAAAAAGGTACCTCACAGGTTCTCATGGTAACTGGTGCCTACTTTAAGTACACCTGGAACCAGGAAAACCTTCTCCTTAGACTCCATTACAGAGATCTGCTCCCTTATTACTACTTGTAACAAATGGTATTACTCTGTAGCGATCCAGTGTTGCCCCCCAAATCACTTTTCATGTCACCACTCTCTTTACTGCACCACCTCAAATAATCGTATGTAGAATGCATTCTATGATTCGAGAAAATAGATGCAATTGTATTAAACAACTGTTGTTTTTTTTATTGATCAAAACTACATGATGTAGCAAAAGTCGGACAAAAAAAACAGTAAAGCTGACAATACACACAAAAAGAGCAAACTGGTAAAGCAGAGAAAGAGACACAATAAAATGAGATTACTGCTGGAAGTACATGGGACAAACATCATGGTAGGGCAGTTTGAATAAAGCTAACTTGACTAAACAAAGATAATTGTGTAATAGTACAATATCTATCTACCAACAGCAAGTCCATTGAGTCAATGCAGAAGGGAGACTTTTGGTAACATGGCTAACGCAATTATTTTCAATTAGCCATTTTCAACAAACCCCAATCAAATCAGCTGTTGGTTATTGTGTCCCTCAGTGTACAACAATAGAAATACTGGATGTTAGCCACTCTCTGAGATAAAACGAACTGATGGGCTAGATATAGGATAGTAATATTTTACTACATTATCACTACAGTACTTGGTTAAACAGGAGTTGTCTACCATTTATTATTTACTGCAAATCTATTTCTGCCGATAGCCTCAAATAAAATGATGCTAACTGTTTTTGGGTTTTATAGAAAGTGTAGTGAGGTAATTGTTCAATCGAGATCGGCCAAACAGGAAATGGGAAATCCACAGATTTGAATAACAGCTCTCCATTTTCTGTTGTTTGTCATTAAACGGTCTCTTTACCCAAAATAAAACGATTCACATATTGTGAAGCAGACTCATCATTACTTGCGCAACATACTGGCTATGCCAGCTAAACAGTTTAACTTTGATTTGATTCGCTCTGTGTCACGATCAAAATCTGGTTCCACTAAAACTGCTTGTCTATCCACTGGAAGCTGCGGTTTGTTATCCTTTTTTCTCTTGAAGTTTTCCTCTATGGCCTACAAAGACAAGATATAATGTAGATGACATCAGGGCAACTCTGCACTCAACAGCCTGTGTAGCAGCACTGTTACAAAACTTTTCCTTTTGTACTAACCAAATCATTGCTAAAACTTTGATTCTATAACGGAATGTTTGGTAAAAGTGGGCTGATGTGGTCAGTAAGTACACTTCAGTTATGGCAATGCGCCAGAGGAGAAACAGACAAGCACACTGTAGTAGATTTATATAAATAAGGGAACCACGCCCTTTTCTCTCTACCCCCGGACAACACCATAGATCCTTGACCTCCTGGTAACAACCAATAACCCGCTCACATACCTTCCTTTCCTTACACTCTCCATAGCCTTAGCTCCCCTTGTGGAATTTGCATAGTATATAAATGAGAGTTGTTCAACTATAAAACAACGAGGGTTGGAGTTGCCCCCTCCTGGTAGCAACATTCCGTTCCTCTTTCTACTGCCTCCTCTATACGCCCTCAATCCCTGGTAAACCATACAATCTTACCACTGTCTCCTTAGCCTTCTCTCACCCCAACATTTATCAGTTATTATGCTTCTTCCTAAGAAATAGGAGAGTACCCTTATACAGACACCACCCAGCACCACCCTTGACTTCTTATTAGCCCTTTGACACATCCACCCCTTTTCCCTCTCCACCCACTCCTTCACTCTTGTAAGCTTCTATGCGCACCAACCTTTGTGTGCAACTTAGACAAATCTCAACTTAAACTAATATTTAACCAGTAACAGGATTGTCTTTCCTAGACGTGGCTGGAGCAGGAGTTTAATCAACAAATACCAGCTAATCATACAGACAAAAAAGTGTATTCAGTTTTGTAGGACCACATGGACATAGTGTGACTGATTTGTCAGTTATCTGCATAGTTTACTTACATAAACAATGCTACGAAAATTAATCAGTCTTTTTGTTATGTTTTTTGTTTCATTGTGAATCTAGAGATAAGGCAAATAAATGTGCTACGTGGTTTATATTGTAGTTTACTTTTGTGAACAACAGTTTCCAGTGTCCCACACCTCACTTAAGTCTAAACCTGGAGGTGCCTCTGGCTGATGGTGGGTCAGCTAGAGACTCCACCATATTGATACAAAAAACGCAAGTGAATAAACCACCATCTATAAGCATTGTAGCAAAATAAAAGCAATAGTTACTACCCAAAAACGAGATAATGCCTTGTGTACCAACCTTGGCTGCTGCACCAGGCCAGCGGCAAATTTGTCATATTAGAACTTGACCCAAGGATAGCACTAGGACTTTTCATTGCATGGATCCACAAGATTTACCATCTACATTTACCACAAACATCAAACTCCTAGCTACCCAACAGTAGTAATATATGAGCAGATCTCCCTACCAAGTGTTTTTTTGTGGATTAGACCTTGGGGTTGTGGCAATGGGTTACGACGTTGGATGGATTCGCCGAGTTTATATTGTATTTTATTTGAGGGGTATTTGAGTGGCATTTGAGTGGCATTTAAGTGGCATTTGAGTTTTTGATTATTTTTTTACTTAATTTGAACTTATATGGCATATAGATTTTGAATGTATGACATTCAAGTTTTGATAATTTTTTACATAGTTATATACATTTATTACATAATAAGCAGAGCTAAATCTAGCCATATAATATAGCTAGAGTCAGTAAAGACTAAGTAATACAAAGCACTAAGACTTGTAATGATAATCAATGCAAAGTCTTTTCCTTTACATCACATCTTAAAAAATCCTCAAATGAGGTGTGGTAACACGTCTGACATCATACCAAAGAACACTTTTATTTTTCGGTTTTCCCTTTCTACCCAAATATACAACGTTAAACGGAGGGGGGTAATTATCACAGCTGAAGGTTTTAGCTATTTCAACTGGACAAAAAAGTATTTTGGGTTCGAGTTCATTTATATCTGAAGGATCATGGTAGCAAACTTGAGAATATCTACACTTCTCCTTACTTGATGGATGTATCACACCAGTCACTCGTATAATGCTCGGGATAGAAAGATCTTCAAATGTTTTGCAAACAAGAACTTTTGGTGAGTCAATCACTTGAGAACCTTTAGAATTTTCTATGAATCAATATATGATTATGTACATTTATTGTATAATAAGTAGGGAAAGTCTCTCAATATAATTAGAGTTGGTAAATAGTAAGTAATACAAAACAGTACAACTTGTAATGTCAATCAATACACAGGCTTTTTTTATACATTCATTATCCACTTGAGACCACCTGTTGTCAGCATTTGATATTGAGTTTACATACCATCAACACCAAGCTGTTCATCAAAATCTTGTAATTCGTTTTCTAGGAATTCCTTAAGAACTTCATCCTCATTATTCGTTTTTGTTAGCACCTCATTGGAATTTGTTTGTGTGCAATATTGCTCCCAATCACTAGCGTTGGTTGAAGAAATGAAGACAACATTGTGGTATGGAATAGGATTTCCATTCTTACTCTGTTTTTTTCCTTTGTAAATCATCACACCAGGTGCACATCTTTTAGCTTCCTCGTTGTATCTGATTGGTAGTAAAAGCGTTCTCGTCTCTCTTTTTCCATTCTTTTCAGCGACATAGCGAATGCAATTTACAATGGATTCTTCTCCATTGAATCGGAAAGGAATGAATCTTTCTACAACTTCGATGTAAGCAAAAATGGAACAATCTTTGAAATTGCTGAGATACTCGATGTCGTAAGCGAGTTTGAGTTCTTCTTCACTCATTTTTCTCAGTTTTTCAGCTTCAGCAGTAGCTTCCATTGTGGTTAAGCGTTTTGTGCTGATACGTTTGACATTGTAGTAAGTAGTCTCTGGTTTTTTTTGAGTTTTCCATCTCACCCAAGTACAAAATTTTGAAAGGTAATGGGTAGTTATCAACATTGAAGCTTTCAACTACTCTACTTGGGCAAACAACTTTCTGAAAATTCGCTCCAGTTGAATTATCAAGATAAGTGAGAATGTAGTAGTTTCCGTATGCACCAGTACTCTGCTCAATAGAAACGATTTGCAAAACTGATGGAACAGGAAGTGATGCTAGTGTAAGAAACCCTCCAATCTTTTTCAAATCACATGCCTTCCATTTTTGGAGAGATTTGGCCATCTTGAGAGCTCTGTCAGCATCAGTGAGCAATTCTTTTTGTTCCATATTGTTTGATGTTGTGGGTAAAACCAGTTTTGGAAGAGCTCGTCTCTTTATCGCTGCTTCTTTTGTGACAGAGTTAGAGTTTTTTCTTTTGGGTGTTTTGAACGTTTTTTGTTTGTTTTCGATTGGCTTTAAATCCGTGTAAGAAGCAGAAAAATCCTCCATAGTATTCTAAAAAAGAAAGAAATAATATATAATTCAGCTTTTCATGTGGAACTAAAAGATTATTTATTTCATACTTTACATTATAGCTAAACTAATTTTGATCTTTGCTAGGTAGGGAATAATAAATTTTTTAAATTTTACTTTTTATAAAGAGAAAGTTTCTAGTAGTTGCAATGGAAAGTGTAGTAGATGTTGCTCCTCCGATCACTGTTGTAGAACTGGATGCTTTCTGTGTGAAAACAGTGTCTCTTAAATAGGTAAAGTTGCACTGGTTGAACTCTATGAATACCAACCTTCTTTATAATATAACTATGAATCAGAATTTTGTTCACACGAAAACCAATGTTTTCGCGGGAATAAATAATTTATTTTCATGCGAATAGAAACTGTTGCTTTCGCGGGGAATACAAATTTTATTTTCACGCGGATACAAACCAATGCTTTCGGGGGAATAAATACTTTATTTTCACGCGAATGGAAACCGTTGCTTTCGCGGGAATAAATAATTTATTTTCACGCGAATAGAAACTGTTGCTTTCGCGGGAATACAAATTTTATTTTCACGCGGATACAAACCAATGTTTTCGCGGGAATAAATAATTTATTTTCACGCGAATAGAAACAGTTGCTTTCGCGGGAATACAAATTTTATTTTCACGCGAATACAAACCAATGCTTTCGCGGGAATAAATACTTTATTTTCACGCGAATGGAAACAGTTGCTTTCGCGGGAATAAATAATTTATTTTCACGCGAATAGAAACTGTTGCTTTTGCGGGAATACAAATTTTATTTTCACGCAGATACAAACCAAAGTTTTCGCGGGAATAAATAATTTATTTTCACGCAAATAGAAACAGTTGCTTTCGCGGGAATACAAATTTTATTTTCACGCGAATACAAACCAATGCTTTCGCGGGAATAAATACTTTATTTTCACGCGAATGGAAACGGTTGCTTTCGCGGGAATAAATAATTTATTTTCACGCGAATAGAAACTGTTGCTTTCGTGGGAATACAATTTTTATTTTCACGCGGATACAAACCAATGTTTTCGCGGGAATAAATAATTTATTTTCACGCGAATAGAAACCGTTGCTTTCGCGGGAATAAATATTTTATTTTCACGCGAATGGAAACCACTGCTTTCGCGGGAATACAAATTTTATTTTCACGCGAATACAAACCAATGCTTTCGCGTGAAAATAAATTGTTTATTCCCGCAAAAGCAACGGTTTCAATTCGCGTGAAAATGAAGTATTTATTCCCGCGAAAGCATTGGTTTGTATCCGCGTGAAAATAAAATTTGTATTCCCGCGAAAGCAACAGTTTCTATTCGCGTGAAAATAAATTATTTATTCCCGCAAAAACAACGGTTTCCATTCGCGTGAAAACAAAGTATTTATTCCCGCGAAAGCAACAGTTTCCATTTGTGTGAAAATAAATTATTTATTCCCGCAAAAGCATTGGTTTGGATCCGCGTGAAAATAAAATTTGTATTCCCGCAAAAGCAACAGTTTCTATTCGCGTGAAAATAAATTATTTATTCCCGCGAAAACAACGGTTTCCATTCGCGTGAAAATAAAGTATTTATTCCCGCGAAAACAACGATTTTTATTCGCATGAAAATAAATTATTTATTCCCGCGAAAACATTGGTTTTCGCGTGAACAAAATTCTGATTCATAGTTATATTATAAAGAAGGTTGGTATTCATAGAGTTCAACCAGTGCAATTTTACCTACTTAAGAGCCACTGTTTTCACACAGAAAGCATCCAGTTCTACAACAGTGATCGGAGGAGCAACATCTACTACTACATCCACTAACTATTAAAAGTTTTTCTGTGTGAATTTGAAAATTTTCATTGAACTTAAGGCTTAATTATCTGACTTAATTATCTCACTTAATTTTTGTCTACTTAAAAAGTAATGCTTTCACACAATAAATCACTCGTTCTAACAACAGTAACTGAAGCCTCAACATCTACTATATAATATACCGACTGACTACTAGGAGTTTTATTCACAAGGTAAAATTTATTAGCTGAGACATTTAACTTACCTTTTTATGTGCTATTGTCACTTCTATTAAAAAGTAATGATTTTATTGTTATTATAGTGCTATGGAAACAGAAGAGGATGATACTGATGTAGACATACATAAAGAATGGGAATGGCTCATGAAAAATCAAAATGATATCAGTTTTTCAAACGCTGATAATGAATACATGAATGATGAATGCAATGCTGAATATGAAAATGAAATGGAGATGGAACTTGAAAATGCTTTTCAAGACAAACCTTCGACTTTTCAAGTTTCAGCAACTACTGAAAATACAATAGTCTTTGATAAGCAGTAAGTTTTTAAAATCATAAATTAATAACGTTAGTAGAGTAATTTTTTTTGCTTTTTTTATAGTCATCTCATGAATCAGCAAAAATAATGCGTTATCTCTTTATTGTAGACAGGACTCAGAATATCAGAGAATTAATGTAAAAGAGGGAGTTGAGAATTCACGTCATAGTACACAGTAAGTTTTTAAAAACCTAACTAATAATAATGTTTGAGCCTTTTTCCTAATTCAATTTTAAAAATTAATTGATAATGGTGTTTAAGTCATTTTTTCTTCTGTTACATTTCATACAAAATGTATGTGAATGTTTTATAGAACAACTATTATGTGTTAACATTTCTATTGTAGACAAAGTTTAAATTATCGGGAGGAGAATGTAGAAGAAAAAAACCCTGAAATTTCCCCTAATTGGAAATGGTTAGAAGAAAATCTCATTTGTTTTCGTTTACCCGATGAAACAATCAATCAAATAGGATTTGGTGCAGAGCCTTCACCACCAAAGACTAGCATAATAGCTCAAGATATAGAGCCGGTTGTGGAGGAGATAGTTGAAGAAAATGAGAATGATCCAATGATAGAAAATGAAGAAGAAGAAGAAGAAGAAGAAGAAGAAGAAGAAGAAGAAGAAGAAGAAGAAGAGGAAGAAGCACAAGAGGAAGAACAAGAAGAAGAAGAAATGGAAGATTTAAATTTTGAAAGACCTACCCGAGCATCAACACTAGGTATTGTTGATGATAGCACAGCTCCAACTTTTCAAGATGAAGAATGGGATGATTTGATAGCTAGATATTGGGGAGCTATGAAAACGAAACATAGAGCTGGAAAAGTCATAGAACTTTTAAATGTAAGACTTTGGGATGGGATTCCAAGAGACCAAGCTGATACCTACCAAAAGGACTATCATGATTCAAGAGTGTTAGAATTGCAAAAAAAAGTTTGGAGACAATTGAGCTCGAGAGCAAAAGTCAACTATAGCGTAGGTTGTATACTAGAAAATAAAAATGATGGTGAACTCCGATACTTTCACTCATCATCAAACAATGCTACCGTATATCCAAAAGCTAAGCTGATTGAAACTGAAGGAGATCTTGATGACTTCTTTGTTGATGTTATGGAGACTGATCATCGTACAAATAGCTTGAGACGGAGACCAAATACGACTTGGAGATTGATGTTAATCACAAACATTTCGTTTTATTTCTACAAACTACTCGGAATGGGAAAAGTTGGATCACCACCAGAGCATTTACCCTCTCACCTCATTAACAACAGACACATACGAACCATGTTAAAAAACACAAAAGGAAAACGAATTACCGACAATCTTTGTTTTTTTAGATGTCTAGCATTACACAAAGAACTACAAAAAAATGGTGGAATTGCAAAAGATCCGATAATTAAGGAGGTGAAGGAGTACCAACAACAATATCATAGTTTCATCTATGGTGATAGTGGTAAAAGTTGTGATGGGAAAGGAGTGACAGAAGCTGATTTATTGCTTTTGGAGCGAGCATTTCAACTGAAGATAACAGTGTTTTCTTTAAATGATGATATGACTTCAACAGTTATTTGGAATTCAAACTCCAGTTATAAGGAGAATCTATATTTGGATCTTTATATCAATCACTTCAGTCTTATTACAAACTTGGAAGGATATGTCAAAGCCTACAGATGTCCAACCTGTTCTACTTGTTATGACAGATTGGGGAATCTGAAAAGACACAGATGTTCAATCTCAGAGGCAACAACTATGCAGTTTTCTGGAGGACAATACAGTCCTACTGCTACAATATTCGACAAACTGAAGGTTCAATTCGGGATAGATATCGGGTCAGATGATTCCTTGAGATACTATCCATTTTTTGCAACATTCGACATAGAGTGTTTGTTACCTAATTACGAAAAAGATCGAGATACAGACACAACCATTTACACGAATGAGCATAAACTTTTAAGTGTTTCAATTTGTTCAAACGTACCAGGCTTCAACAACCCGCGTTGTATTGTCAATAATGGGGATGATGATGAATGCGTTGGAAAGTTCATTGAATACTTGGATGATATTAGTGAAGAATCATATAGCCGATTGGAAAAACAATTTTCGCGAATCATAAAACAGATAGAAGGCGAATTACAACGACTGGAAGAAGCTGAAGAAAAGTTTCGTAGTGATTTTGAAAAAAATCGTTTCAGACGTAGAACAGGAGCTGAAAAAGTTCTGGATGATTTGTATAGCTATATGAAAAAACTCCCTATTCTAGGTTTCAATTCACAGACTTATGATGTCAATGTGATGAAAGGAAAACTGCTTCAAAAATTGAAAGATGTCTCCGACACAGATTTTGATTTTGTTATAAAAAAAGGAACCAAGATGCCTGTTATCGGAATAGGATCTTTTTTGTTTTTAGATTGTACAAACTTCATCGCTCCTGGATATAGCTATGACATGTATCTCAAAGCATACAGATGTGAAGCCGGAAAAGGATTTTTTCCTTATGAATGGATGAAAGACTTGGAACAACTTAATCAAGAACATCTACCTCCAAGAGAAGCTTTTTACAGTTCTTTAAAACAAAAGAATATCAGTGAAGAAGAGTACATAATTTGTCAAGAAGCATGGAAAAATAACGACATGAAGACAATGAGGGATTTTTTAAAATGGTACAACAACTTGGATGTAAAACCATTTGTTCAAGCGTTGGAAAGACAAAGATCGATATACAGAGAGCATGGGATTGATATGTTAAAAGATGGTATATCTTTACCAGGATTAGCGATTCGATGGATGTTTAACAAAGCTCCTCAACCACCCCCTCCATACCTCTCTACATACTTGGATTTTGATGAACTTGGTAACTCGTTTCGTCAGACTCTCCCAATTTGTCTGATTGACAACTGCAATGCAGAACTTTATCCTCTAATAAAGAAAAACATAGTTGGTGGACCAAGTCTAGTGATGCATAGATATCACGAAAAAGGTATAACTAAAATTAGAGAACATTGGTTGGGAAAAGAAGCAAAGGTTTGTGATAGAATCTATGGAGTTGATGCAAATGCGCTCTATTTATGGTGTATGATGCAATCAATGCCTACTGGCTATCCTCGAAGAAGAAAAATCGAAAACTCCTTTGTCGCTGAACCAGTAAAATTTAGCAAGATAGCTCATAGCTGGTTACAGTTCCAAATGTTCTCAAAAAAAATCAATATCAGACATCAGCTCAATGGAGGAGAAGTTACTCTCGGACAGCGAGGATTACCAGTTGATGGATTCTGTGTTGAAAATCGTCATGTCTTTCAATTCCACGGATGTTTTTGGCATGGACACGACTGCTCTTATAACAACGCTAAAGAGCAAGAGCTTCAAGCTAGTGGAAGAAAATCAAAAGCAAATCTGTTTAAAACTACGATGGAAAATGAAGAATATCTTCGAGCATTAGGTTACACTGTAATCTCGATTTGGGAGTGTGACTGGATGAAGCGTGTAAAAACTCATACAAATTTACAAAAGTTTGTCAACACGTTTTACAATTCTTTCTACCCTAAAATACTTGAAAAAAAGCTGAATCAAGAAGAAGTGTTGGAGAGAGTTCAATCAGAAGAATTCTTCGGATTTGTTGAATGTGACATCGAAGTTCCTGAGGAAGAGGAAGAAAAGTTCTCCGAAATGCCTCCGATTTTTAAAAATACGATGTTAACCAGAGAACACTTGAGCGATGAAATGAAAGTCTTTGCTGAAGCCGAAGGTTTTTTAAAGACTCCTCAACGCTCATTAGTTGGAAGTATGTACGGAAATAAGATATTGCTAATGAGTCCTTTGTTGAAATGGTACTTGAAACAAGGATTGAAAGTCACCAAAGTTTATCAGCTAATAGAATATATTCCTAGAAAAGCTTTTGAAGCTTTTGGAACATCGGTTTCAGACGCTAGGAGAATGGGAGATGCAGACCCTAGTCAGGAATTACTCGCTACTACTAGCAAGTTGGTAGGAAATGCTGCTTATGGAAAAACAATCACTGATAAAGAAAAACATACCACCATCAAGTTCATCGAAGGCGCCAGAAAAGCTTCATTTGGTATCAGAGGAAACAAATTTATCTCCATGGAAGAGATAGCAGATGATTTTTATGAAATCGTAACCTGTAAACAGCTAGTAAGTTTTAAAACAATTATTTTGCAATTCAAAATTTATATTCCACAAGTTTACTTTGCTAATCAGTATCACCATCATTTCAGCTAACTATGAATGTTCCAGTACACTTGGGTTTTTCCGTGCTACAGTATGCTAAACTGAGAATGCTACAGTTTTACTACGACTTTATGGATAAGTAAGTAAAACCTAATTCCCTACTATTATCATGTATAAGTAAGTAAAACTTCCAAACAATTGAAGCAATCTTTTTATTTATAGATATATTGACAGAAGTGATTTCCAATATGTTGAAATGGATACAGATAGTGCATACATGGCGTTGAGCGGAACATTAGAAACACTGGTAAAACCAAGTATGAAAAAAGAGTTTTACAATGAATATGGTGATTGGTTTCCACGGCTATACTGTGACAAACATAGAGATGAATTTTTAAGAATCAAAACAATGGGTTTAGAATGGAGCATGCAAGAATGTTGTGAAAAAGTACTAAAACATGGAAAAAGAACACCTGGATTGTTTAAAGAGGAATTTACCGGAGATGGAATTGTCGCTCTTAACTCTAAATCCTATTAACGCTGGGGAGAAAAAGGAAACAAGTTTAGCTCAAAAGGTTTGAACAAACGAATTAATCAATTGAACAAAGACAGTTATCTAAATGTATTGAACACAAAAAAGTCGTTTATGGGTAAAAATCGAGGATTTGTAGTAAAGGATAAAAAAATGTTGACATACAAGCAAATAAAGCGAGGACTCACATATTTTTATGCTAAAAGACGAGTGTGTTCTGATGGAGTATCTACCGAACCTACTTTGGCTTAAACAAAAACCTTCATAATAGTCTTCTTTTTAGAATAGTTACTATAACTATATATATATATATATAATACAAGAAATCATTCATATATATATATATATATATATATATATATATATATATATATATATATATATATATATATATATATATATATATATATATATATATATATATATATATAGACTTGATCTCAAAATGCTGATGGTATGTAGTCTCAAGTGAATAAATGAAGGTTATAGTACTTTGTACTACATAAAATTTACAGTAAATTTTAATAGATATAATGTTTTCTATTACAACTATTTCCCAAATACTGTAAATTTTAACCATATAGAAGCTAATTTGAGGATTTTTTAAGATGCAATGTAAAGAAAAAGACTTTGCATTGATTATCATTACAAGACCTGGTGCTTTGTATTACTTAGTCTTTACTGACTCTAGCTATATTATGTTGTGTTCTCATAGAATGTGTATTTTCTAACCTGAGTTTACAATACAATGAAATGGTCAAAGATATCCCACTTATATATATGCAGAGAGCTGGTATAGCCAAAGTATAATCCATAGCTATCACAATAAGCAATATGTAACATTTCCATAAAGCATAGCCATGTGATAATATGTTAATAGCACATAACAAATAATGTATACATGTGTAGTAATTGTCATGTCCTAACACCTCCCTGCTAGCTTGAAGTTATCCTTATTACTTCAGCGATTAGTATTTCTCTTTGAGCGTCTGGGATTATCCCTGTTGTATTCATTGCCATCAGGTAATCTAGGATTTCGACGTTTTGTTGGTGGTCGTGGTTCATGTGCTGTAGGTAATAGTTGTGGTTGTGGGTTTTGTGATGTAGTGGATATTTCATCCGGTGGTTCGTCATCTTCAGGAGAAGTATGCCTAGGACAGAGTTGATCCAAGTGTCTCTTCCAGGTTGGTCCTCTGGGCTGTACTCTGACGTTAACACTTCTGCTTCCGAACACCTTCACTACAACAGCTGCCACCCATTTAGGCTGTTTATCTCTTCTTGGTCCACAGTATAGAGCATAGCATGGTGTTCCTACTGTGTAATGATGTACTGTCTTGGTAGATCGATTATCCTGCATCTGTTTACCTTGAGCTAATTGAGCAAGTGATGGCAGTAATGTGTCGATCTTTGTTCTGATCTGTCTTCCATTCAACAGTTCACTAGGTGAGTAGCCATAAGACAGTGGTGTCCTTCGATACTGCATCAAGAACTCTTGTAATGCCGGTTTGGCTGAAAGAGTAGACTTCTTGAGAGCTTGTTTGAATGATTGAACCAGCCTTTCTGCAGCTCCGTTTGTGGCTGGATGGTATGGTGCACCAGTAAGATGAATGATTCCTCGGTTTCCGCACCAATCCTGAAATTCCTCGGAAGTAAAAGTTGCTCCGTTATCTGAAACTATAGTATGAGGGTATCCAAAATGAGCAAAATCCTCCTCGAGTAATTCGGTTGTTACTTTGGTTGATATAGAAGTGGTAGGATGTATACAGGGGTACTTAGTGTATGCATCTACTAACACCAACCAATTGGTTCCCATGAAGTTAATCGCATGGTCAATGTGTACTCTGCTCCATGGCTTCTCGGGGATCATCCAAGGGTGATTTGGTAACCGATCCGGCTTGTTTTGATGCTCATTGCAGGAAGTACACTTGTAAGCAGTGTCCGTGATGTCTTGATCCATCCTGGGCCAGTAGACTGCAGTTCTTGCGAGTTGCTTCATTCTCTGCATGCCAAAATGTCCAAGATGTAAAAGTTGAAGAACTTGTCTCTGAAGAGAGAGAGGAATGACTATTCTCGTTCCATAAAGTAGACATCCACTTTCTGCTGACAATGACATCTCCAGTTTCCTAAAATCTTGTATTGAATAGCCATCAGTCACAGTTCCAGCTTCATTGCTGTCATTTCCTTTTGGCCATCCATCCTTCAGGTATCTCATCACGGTACTAAGTACAGGATCCTTTGACGTTTCTTTCTTTAGAATCCCAGGATCTGTTGGTTTCAGTTGACTTACAATGTGTTTGATTGTACAGACGGTATCAACATCTTCACCTTCTTCCTCCCCATCAAACTTGTCATCAGATCCAATGGGTAAGCGGCTGAGTGCGTCTGCATTTCCATGATTAGATGTTTTCCTATACTCAATGGTATAGTCATATTGATTTAGAGTAAGTGCCCATCTTGCTAGTCTGTTTGCTGCTAGTGCTGGAGTAGCTCTGTTAGGTCCAAACAGTGCTAGTAGTGGTTTGTGATCCGTTACCAAGATGAACTTCCTCCCATAGATAAATTGATGGAACTTGTTGAGTGCATATATAATTGCTAGAGCTTCTTTCTGTATTTGACTGTATCTTCCCTGAGTACTGGTCAGTGTCTTGCTAGCATGAGAGACAGGTTTTTCACTTCCATCCTTGTATCTGTGAAACAGAACAGCTCCAACACCCACCTCCGATGCATCACAAGAGATCCCAATCTCCAGAGAAGGGTCGAAGTGGGCCAATACTGTCTCCTCACATAGCATTTCCTTTAGCTTTGAATATGATGTTCGTTGTTCCTTTTTCCAGTGCCACAATTCTCCTTTCTTCAGCAATTGTTGTAGTGGCACTGTTATTGTAGAAAGATCTAGAAGAAATTTGTGATAAAACTGTATGGATCCCAGAAATGATTTGAGTGTAGCTACATTTGTCGGTGCCGGCATTTTCTTTAATGCTTCTACTCCAGCTCCTTTCGCTATTCCTTGGTTAGATAATCGATGTCCCAAGTAATCCACCGTTTCTTGAGCAAATGAACATTTTTCCAGTCTACATCGTAGTCCTTTTTCTTGAAGTCGTTGTAGAATTCCACGAAGATTCCTCAGGTGATCTTCAGCTGTGTCTCCGCTTACAAGAATATCATCAAGATAAACAGCTACTCCTGGAAGATCCTGAGTAAGTTGTTCCATAATTTGTTGGAAATATCCTGGTGCAGAGCTAATCCCAAATGGTAATCTTTTCTGCAGTAGAACTCCTCTGTGTGTGCTGAGAGCTAATCTCCTCTGACTTTCTGGAGCCAAAGTAATCTGATTATATGCATCTGCTAAGTCAATTTTGGTGAAGCCATGTCCTCCTCCCAATTTCCTCATCAAATCTTCTGGTAATGGAATAGGTTGTCTGTGTGTTTCCAGTTGAGGGTTGACTGTTACAGAGTAATCTCCACATACACGAAGTTTCCTTTTCGTTTGTCCTGGCAGCAGTGCTTTTCGAATAGGTACAACTGGTGTCCCATATGTGTTGAACTGAACTGGTTCCCATATTCCTTTTGCAATTCCAGCATCATATGCTTGTGCTAGATCCTCTTGAATGGCAAAAGGTACCGGTCTGGCTTTGCAGAATACAGGTGTGGCCTCGTCTTTGAAGCGTATTTCCAGCTCAAAATCCTTCAGACATCCTAATTCTGGTTTAAAGAGATCAGGAAATTCTGAAGTAAGTCTTTTACATGCTGCTTGTAGATTCCTGTCAAGTTTAATTTGATTGATCGGTTGCATTTGTTTTCCATGTACTAATCCGTCAATAGATATGCCAAGTTGTCGTATACCCTCCCTTCCAAGAAGGTTAAGATTAGGTACTTTGCTCACGACAAATTGTAATTGTTGCTTATGTTGACGTGAATCCTGATGTGTGTTGATAAGACAAACTCCTAGGATGTTAATCCGATCTTTGGTTGCTGATTCATAGCATACTTGTGTCATTGTTAGTGCTGGACTGCCAATTTTCTTCCAGTTGTCCATAGATAGGAAGTTGTCTCCTGCTCCTGTGTCTACTTCCAAGGTAATTGGATGACCTTGTAAATTGACATCAACTTGAAGTTGTGGATTTGTGCCGACTGTTTGGACTGCCTTGACCAACTTCAAAGTTTTAGCACCTTTCTGCTTTTTTCGGCAGACGACTTCCAGGTGTCCTGTAAGTTTACAGTAATTGCAAACCGAATTCCTGTACCTACATTCGACAGCTTTGTGGTTATCTTTCCCACATCTGTAGCAGCTCTGCTGAGTAGAATTAGTTGCAGGCTTTGGATTTGTCTTCTTTTTGTTTACTATTTGTACAGGATTTGCTGCCCCATGTACAGTTTCTTTTGCTACCTTTGCCGCTTCTTCCATCTCTATGGCGATGTCAATAGTTCTGGCAAAAGTGAGTTCTTCATCTTTAATTTTGAAGAGTGTTTTCAAAATTGCTTCATTCCCGACCGAGCAGATAAATCTAGTGCGTAAAGCTTCATCCTGCGCGTCGGTAATAGATGCAAAGTCACAAGTTGTAGCATCATGCCTGATTCTTGCTGCCAACTCTTGAATTGTTTCTCCTGGATTTCTTTTCATATTGCTCCAGTAACGATATCTTTCTCTGATGATGAAAGTTCTTGGGTTATATTGAGTCATCATGTAATCCTCAATTTCCTCCATTGTTAGCTTGTTGACTTCTTTCTTAGGAGTTTGCTGATCTGACCAATCTGTTAACTGTTTGTAGATAACTTTCGATTGATTAGTTAGAAAAATCTGCGGTATTCTTTCTTCAGTAATAGAATTAGCTCCTACGAATGTCCTGAAGCGTAGCAAGTAGTCTGTCCACAGCTCTACGTTGGGATCAAAAGCAGTAAAATTTGGAGTTGTTCCTCCTGTTTGAGCTTGTGTTTTCTGTGTAAGTAGTTCCATCAGCTGTTGATTTTCTATCTTCTGTTGTTCCATCTGCTCCTTCTGTTGTTCCATCTGCTCCCTCTGTTGTTCCATCTGCTCCTTTTGAAGCGCCATCTGCTGAGTGAGTAGTTGAATAAGCTGGTCAGTAGGAGTAGACATGTTGATCGACCAATAACTCTTGTTAAATTCAAGTAATTTAAACTATGTCCACTGCTCAAAACAATTTCTTTTAAGCAGTGTAATATATCAAGACGTAAACAGATGTCAAGTGATGATGCAGAAGTAAAGAAAATCTCCAGCTGAATAATCCTATCCTCGTCGCCAATTGTTGTGTTCTCATAGAATGTGTATTTTCTAACCTGAGTTTACAATACAATGAAATGGTCAAAGATATCCCACTTATATATATGCAGAGAGCTGGTATAGCCAAAGTATAATCCATAGCTATCACAATAAGCAATATGTAACATTTCCATAAAGCATAGCCATGTGATAATATGTTAATAGCACATAACAAATAATGTATACATGTGTAGTAATTGTCATGTCCTAACATATTATATGGGAAGGTTTACCCATGCTTATTATGTAATAAATGTATTTATTCAAGCTAGATATAACTCCTCTCTCCTCTCTCTCAAAATACTATATGAGTTCGAGTTATGTAAAAAATTATCAAAAACTTAAATGCCATACATTCAAAATCTATACATCATATAAGTTCAAATTAGGTAAAAAAATAATCAAAACTCAAATGCCACTTAAATGCCACTCAAATACCCCTCAAATAAAATACAATATAAACTCGGCGAATTCATTCAACGCCGTAACCCATTGCATCACCCCAGATTATGACCCCACAAAAAAACACTTGGTAGGGAGATCTGCTCATATATTACTACTCCCAACGACCAAGGATCTAAAGGAGAAATTAGGGGCCAACATATTTGATACATACGCTCTCTTGTTGTATAAGCACATGTGTTTATTCTCGATGGTAGTTAAATCTAGTATGTATTGTGATTTGTTGACATGTTTCATTCTTATGTATAACTGTACTGCATGTAAAATAAGACAATAGTTTCCTGTGACTCAACCTTTAAAAAGCGCAACAGTTTGTCATTTATCTTCCTTTCCACTTTTGCCACTGCTGTTTGCTTTTGTTCACCAAATCGAGATGATGTCTTCACTAGAGAATACCGTTTGTGGAACTAAACAAATATATTATAAATGACATTGCAACGATGACTCATGGGTCTGAGCCGCGAGCTTTGTGTTGTGTAGTTGCTAGTTAATCTGTGAGATTCATTCAAGGCCATGGCGCTGGGAGTGGGGAGGAACAATAGCCAGATCTTGGGAGACTGCTCCAGGAACACTTGGGCTTTGCCTGCAACCTGGGAGCTAGTGGACACTACCTGTATCTATGTGGACAAGTAGTCAGAGGGCGAAACTTACTACAACATCTCAATAAGATTGTACGGTTCATGCCAGAAAGTTTGTTGTTTAGCTACAGGACTCAGGGGAGGACTGCGGGAGTTAAAAGAGACCAGGATCAAGGAGAGAGTTTGCACTGGTTTTTAGGAGTTTTATAACTTTTGGAAAATATCCAACAGTTGAATAGTGTAACTGCTGGCTCCAAATCAAACACAAAGCTGAAAACTCTCACAAAGTATATTTGAGCTGTAGGTAGCAGGTGTAATAGATGGAGCTACCGACATTGCCTGTTATTATTTACCGCATATAAATAGAGATAACACAAAATAAAATCATTGATCACGCCCAGGATCCATATTTTGTTATAGCTTAAAAAAATGGGGATGCGCCAGAGATCAACTCTTGTTAGAGCGGTAGCCTGTGTTTGCGATCACGCAGTAGCTGCTGCTCACCAATAGTCGCTGTCAACTAGAATAATGCTGCCTTTTCTTTTTGAATGCTCTCTCATTGCTTCCTTAACGCTCTCTCAATGCCCTCTCAATACTCTCTCAATGCCTCTCAATGCTCTCTCAATGCTCTCTCAATGCTCTCTCAATGCTCTCTCAATGCCTCTCAATGCCTCTCAATGCACTCTCAATGCCCTCTCAATGCCCTCTCAATACTCTCTCAATGCTCTCTCAATGCTCTCTCAATGCTCTCTCAATGCTCTCTCAATGCCTCTAAATACCCCCTCAATGCTCTCTCAATGCCCTCTCAATGCCCTCTCAATGCTCTCTCAATGCTCTCTCAATTCTCTCTCAATGCCCTCTCAATGCCCTCTCAATGCTCTCTCAATGCTCTCTCAATTCTCTCTCAATGCCCTCTCAATGCCCTCTCAATGCTCTCTCAATGCTCTCTCAATGCTCTCTCAATGCTCTCTCAATGCTCTCTCAATGCCTCTAAATACCCTCTCAATGCTCTCTCAATGCCTCTAAATACCCCCTCAATGCTCTCTCAATGCCCTCTCAATGCCCCCTCAATGCTCTCTCAATGCCCTCTCAATGCCCTCTCAATGCTCTCTCAATGCTCTCTCAATTCTCTCTCAATGCTCTCTCAATGCCCTCTCAATACTCTCTCAATGCCCTCTCAATGCCCTCTCAATGCTCTCTCAATGCTCTCTCAATGCTCTCTCAATGCTCTCTCAATGCTCTCTCAATGCTCTCTCAATGCCTCTAAATACCCTCTCAATGCTCTCTCAATGCCTCTAAATACCCCCTCAATTCTCTCTCAATGCTCTCTCAATGCTCTCTCAATTCTCTCTCAACGCCCTCTCAATGCCCTCTCAATGCTCTCTCAATGCTCTCTCAATGCTCTCTCAATGCTCTCTCAATGCCTCTAAATACCCTCTCAATGCTCTCTCAATGCCTCTAAATACCCCCTCAATGCTCTCTCAATGCACTCTCAATGCCCTCTCAATGCCCTCTCAATGCCCTCTCAATGCTCTCTCAATTCTCTCTCAATGCCCTCTCAATGCCCTCTCAATGCCCTCTCAATGCTCTCTCAATGCTCTCTCAATTCTCTCTCAATGCCCTCACAATGCCCTCTCAATGCCCTCTCAATGCCGTCTCAATTCTCTCTCAATGCTCTCTCAATACCCTCTCAATGCTCTCTCAATGCCCTCTCAATTCCCTCTCACTGCCTTCTCATCAACCTCTCAATACCCTCCCACTACTTCAATGACCACCACATCACCTCTCTCTCTTTCTCTTCTCACTACAAGCCTTCATAATACAGATCTCCATTTTCTGTATCTTTAGTAACCAAGAGGCCAGACAAACAACACAATATCTAGCAAATCGCGCACCTTTAATAGCCTATCTAAACACAAGAGTTTAACTAACTCATTGTGTTTATTGCGAAATCCAACGAAAGACTGGCAATGCTAGTGCCGTGGCTATATATATCTTTATAGAAAAACATATGCAAATAAATTCGTTGAGAAATATACCAATCATCATGCAAAAAAGTTACTTTGAAAGATTATTTTCGGTACGCCAAATGTTAGACTTTCTGTTGCGCTGACTTGCTGTTTCTTTGCACTACTCTGATAGCTTACTACTTGTAGATTCAGGAGGCTCCTCATTCGTGCCATCAGTTCGGCTGCAGGTTTTGGGTAAGTACCCCTGGTTTTAATTAACCAGACATTCAATCACAAAGACATTCAAACTCTGCCTCGATGATATTTAATTTGAAGGACTGAAGCTATATGCTAGTCTTAATTAAAATTTTAATTTAATATGGAGCTAAAATTTTAGTTCGACCCTCTGAGCCAAAACTACTTTAAATAGCGGTAGAGTACACAGCTCCTGATTTTACTCTGTCTTTTTCATCGGCAGGCTGTTGTAGGGCAGTTGAAATAAAGCAGGCTACAGTTTAATTGAGGCAAGTAAAGATGTGGTTGTTCTTTCGAGATCGATAAGGAAGGGTGTGGAACAGACCAGGTGAGTTTCTAAGATTTCTAAGAGACGACAACTGCAAAATATTTCAGCCGTTCTCCTTATAAATACAGCTACTGCCTGAAGTTGCCCTTGAAGACGCATGTAGCTCGTTGGGGAAGATAAGAAAGTTATATTGAAAATTTTGGAGAGAGTGAGTAAAAACTATGGGTAGGTAGAGGTGGGGTGTAATGAGCGCGTGTGTAAAAGGAGCGGAACTAGAACAAGGGGTGGAGTGAAGAGATAAGAAACAAACTGCCAAGCAAATCTAGCACAATAGCAACGCGCTGTACCAACTAGAAAATACTTCTCTGCAATGGACTTGCAGAAGCACACCTGAAGTTGGTCTTTCACTGTTTGAATCAGTTTAGGATCAAATAAATGCTCCTTCAGTGCAGGCAATAACCAGCGTATCTGTTTGTATGTTGGGTTTCCAGGAACAAGATTGCAGTGCAGGGGATCTGTCAGATAGTAGTTGTATGCTTTTATTAAAGCTTGTAGCCTCAGGTTTTCTAAGTCTTGTATCTCCTTTTGCCTGAGTTCTGAATAAGCACCATACAGCAATGGTTAAATATTTGTCTACAATGTGTCGCATAGGGTAGGTAAGCATTTCACAACAGTGGGCACATGCACAGGTACCACAGATACAAAACTCTACAACAGTTATACCAATGAACAATGCAATATTAGTGTGATATCACTTCTAGCAGTTTATATCATCTACCATTAGCTCCCTCGGATGAGGAGTTGTCCTCTTTTAAAGCTCCAATAAGCAATCCAAGAGCTTCAGCTTTCAAGGTGATGCTTTTAACAAGAGCAAGTTTGCTAGCACTGTTTAGTAATGTGAAAGCCTCCGTGGCTTCTTCACAATATTCAACTGCATCTCGGTAGAACTGAATTCCTTTTGTCCTTCGTTTCTTTTTCTCCTCTCCATCTATATTTTGTTTTCTCGTCCTGCAAATATCATATGGCATTTAGTTTAATTTAATTGTGCCTGTTGAAAGTTGAAAGACTTGAGGTTTTGATAAAAAGTAAAACTTAGTCAGCAGTATCAAGGGCATTGTTTTTAAAACTTACCAAACATGAAGAAAATTTACAAATACTCCAATTTTATACCAAAGCGCCAAAATAATCATCAAAATAATAAATGCAGTAGTAGTACAATAGGGGCAGACATGCATCATGGTGTTTAAGGACAATAAGGTTCTCCTGGTTCCAAGTGCCTGTTTGAGCAACGGGTCCATGAGAGACGTGAAGGTACCTTTTTGTATGCACCAGGTGTTAATTATCCCAGTTGATTGTAGTGTTGTATATTGTATATGATTATGATTATTATCTAAGTATTTATTGTGCAGCGGTTGTTTACATTGGGGTTTGTATCACGGTTTGGATTGTTAAATTGATGCAAGTTGGTTGCTAGTAGTATCTTTGATTTGCATTGTTGTTGGAACTTTTGTTATAATTTATTTTTATAGAAGGTAAAGTACATTAGGTAAAATGTATATAATAATTGTTATAAAGTCGAAGTCTTGATATGGTATTAGTACTAGCTATGAATAAAGTTTATAGAAACTTAATAAAGTGAACAAAACTTGACAACAAACACTAGAAATAGTCTAATAGGAATAGGTATCATCAACGCTGATAATCCCTTCAAACTCTGCAAAATCGCTAGTAGTAATAAGGGAGCAGATCTCTGTCATGGAGTTTAAGGAGAAGGTTCTGCTGGTTCTCCAGGTAAATTACGCACCAGTTACCATGAGAACCTGTGAGGTACCTTTTTGTGTGCACCAGTTGGTTAGAATGTATGTTAATTTTATAGTGTTGAATGTTGATGAATACATTGTATGGTACGTTGGATGTTCTGGAGGTTCTCCTGGTCCATTTGGTGCCTTTTTGTGTGCACCAGGTGTTTAGAATGTATGTTATTTATTGGTATTTATTGGTGTGGTATGTTGATTTATCTTCTGGTGCCTTTTTGTGTGCACCAGGTGTTTTGATGAATGGTGTGATGTTGATTTAGAAACGGGTTTGTACGATGATTGATGATTGATGTTTGTACGATGATTGATGATTGATGTTTGTACGATGATTGATGTTTGTATGATGATTGATGATTGATGTTTGTACGATGATTGATGATTGACGTTTGTACGATGATTGATGATTGATGTTTGTATGATGATTGATGATTGATGTTTGTATGATGATTGAGATTGATGTTTGTACGATGATTGATGATTGATGTTTGTACGATGATTGATGATTGATGTTTGTACGATGATTGATGATTGATGTTTGTACGATGATTGATGATTGATGTTTGTACGATGATTGATGATTGATGTTTGTACGATGATTGATGTTTGTACGATGATTGATGATTGATGTTTGTACGATGATTGATGATTGATGTTTGTATGATTGATTGATGATTGATGTTTGTACGATGATTGATGATTGATGTTTGTACGATGATTGATGATTGATGATTGATGTTTGTACGATGATTGATGATTGATGTTTGTATGATGATTGATGATTGATGTTTGTACGATGATTGATGATTGATGTTTGTATGATGATTGATGATTGATGATTGATGATGATTTATTGATTATTGATTGATGATTGATGATTGATTGATTGATGATTGATTGATGATTGATTGATTGATGATTGATTGATTGATGATTGATTGATGATTGATTGATGGATGATGATTGATGGATGATTGATGATGGATGATTGACGGATGATTGACGGATGATTGACGGATGATTGACGGATGATTGACGGATGATTGACGGATGATTGACGGATGATTGACTGATGATTGACTGATGATTGACAGACGGATGATTGACGGACGGATGATGGACGGATGATGGACGGATGATGGACGGATGATGGACGGATGATTGACGGATGATTGACGGATGATTGACGGATGATTGACGGGTGATTGACGGGTGATTGACGGGTGATTGACGGATGATTGACGGGTGATTGACGGATGATTGACGGATGATTGACGGATGATTGACGGATGATTGACGGATGATTGACGGTCGACGGTAATTGACGGTGATTGACGGTGATTGACGGTGATTGACGGTGATTGACGGTGATTGACGGTGATTGACGGTGATTGACGGTGATTGACGGTGATTGACGGTGATTGATGGTGATGATGATGATGATGTTAGATTGAGGGGTTTGAATTTTATATAGAAATGAAGCGCTTGTATTATGTTTATTTGAGTAAAAAAAACGGTAATAGTGAATGTAATAAAGTATATAATAATAGTGGATGAAGTGAATGCAATGAAATAAAGTGTAATAGGTTGAAAAGTGTAGTATGAAAGACTATAAAAACTTTTTACTTTGTGAAATACTTAATGATATTGCTAGAAAAAATATTATAAATACGTGTGAAATGCTTCTAACATTAATTCTAAATTAGGAACAGAAGAAAATAACCCTTCATCTATTTTTTTGTGTAATGATCAATATGAGTTCGGAATTTGTAAAAAGTTTTTTACCCCACTTCATTTTATATAATTTTTCAAAAAGTTCTTGATCCCAAGCATTTCTTTTAATTTCTTTAAAAAATCATTAATTTTTATGACTTTTGCTATTGTTAAAATGGTTTTAAAGTTGTTTTTGGACATATCATCAAAGAACTTGTAGCTTCATCATGTTTTCGATATTCAGCATGTGTTATGTTATACAGAAGATTATAACTTGGAATGTCAAACGTTGTACAGCTTTTTCCTGAACAATATCATTGTCTCTCACATGTTTACGATAAACTTCTGGGAGGAAGTCCTTTAAGTATATTGTTTTTGATGCCACATTGCTCTAAAATATAAATATATACAATAGTAAAAGGTGATAAGTAAAGAAGTGAAATAATTTGATTTTTTTTGTCATTTCAACTAGCACTAAATAGTATTTTTATTAATTCTTACCTTTTCACCAAGAATCCTACTGATAGTTGTGTGATGAATAGTGTAGTAGATGAGTCTTTAGAAGCTATCACTGGAGAGAATGATTTCTGTGTAGAGAGAGCGGATCTTAAATACTAAAAGTTACACTTACGTATTATCCCTACAACCAATGAGAATACTCGTGCGAAGACCTATTTATAAAGATTTTATTCACGCGAAAATCATTTATCACATTATATATATCTATATATATAGTGGTTTCGTGCGAAGAATTTTTTCCTCATGCAAAAAAACAGTATATAATATACAATGTTTTTTGTGTGAAAGATAGAAACAATGGCTACCCCCCACTGCTTAGAAGTTACAGAAGAAGACGACGAGCTGTTGTTGGAAGCTGGTTTGGCTGCTTATCACCCCCCAGGATTAGAGGATGAGGATTTATTGGCTATGCCCACAGATGAGCTGATGAAGAAGGAGGAAGATGTAACTCCCCAGCCAACCCCTGCTGCTGCTGTAAACGCAGAGTTAGCACCAAGAGATGAAGAGGGTGAGTTGTTTAACTCTCAAATGTCTGCGAGGGTGTTCAAACACAGAAGATTGACTGACCCTTTAGCTTTGCAAAGTGGCAGCCCCCCCAAATTTCAGTCTCAAACCACAGTGCTCCTACCACTAAGAGATGGTAGAAACAACACTCCGCTGACCTTGAAGATGGCTAAACCCCTCATTCAGGCAGCAGTTTCAGAAAAAGGCGGTAAAAAGTTAGTGACAAGTAGAGATAACTCCTTACTGACCCGGCAGTCAACCCTGCCGGCCCGGGGGACATCTCTGCTGGCCCGGGGTCACTGTGACCCCTGCCTGAACTGCCTGGCGAACAGTCACCAAGCCTTGCCCCCACCTTCCACTGCCACGTAGCAATGCCAACACCCAATAAGTGTTTGACTCCTGATAAGGACATTGTTGATGTTGCAGATGCTGAGTCCCATTCTGTGGTGGACGTGAAGCCAAAACTTGAGGTGCGGCTGGGGTAAATTACACCACCCTCGGTACAGGAGGAAGAGGTGCCTGGTGAGTGGCTGATGTTAGAGGACGAGCCCTGCACCACCTATACCACGGGAAAGAGAAACCCTACCAGGTGGCGGATGCTACGCTGGGTAGCGGCCCCTACGGAGACGAGGATAGAGAGCCTGATGCAGACGGCGACAGACTCCGTATGCCCAAAGTGTTCTTATGAGGCAAAGAACAATAGACAATTGTGAGTCCATGTACCTCAACATTACATTCGACACTACTGTCGGTGTGGATATCACAGTGAGAGCCGAGACACAGTATATTCGCATCAGGTGAAATACGATGCACCTGGTGACCGGATGCACCATGACAAGATTGGTGTCATATACACAGTCGACAGGCCAAGCTTTGACCGCTTTTGCCAGTTTGTCCAGTGGGCAGACCCTCCGAAGTTCAGGAAGTGTAGGCCTACTCAGGTAGGCGTGAAGAAGGCGGCAGCCACACTACCCTGCAAGCGGGAGGCATCCCCTGTGAAGTCAATGGCCAAAAAGAGAAGAAAGGTGTTGGGACCAGAGGCTAGTACTGCCCTTTGGGCGTACTGGGTCCCAAAGAAGGAGGTGTGCCCCAGTTTGGCGCCACCGCCCCCTGAGCAGACCGAGTCGCTCTCCAACTCAGAGGAAGCTAGTTGGCCAGTAGTGCCACGACCCTCCTTGCAAATACTGCAGAACGGTAACCGCCTGGTGGAGGTGGTGAAGAGCCACATCCTTTTTTTACGTGGCTCACTGCAAGAGCTGAGGGATCTAATCATTGGACAGCAGCTATCTAAAGAGGATTGGGCTCTCGCTAAAGCCGAAGCCCAGGTTGTAACGGCAGAAATGGACCGTTTACAGCGGCAAGCCGAGAGCTTGCGCGGTGACTTATTTTAAGCACCTACTGACAATGTATATATATAGTCACTGATCTTTATTGTATTGTTACAAAAATACAAAACTATCTAAGCACGGGTATTGCTCACCACTACATGTTATTCTCTTTGCTAAATTATGTAATTAAAGACAAAGAGATACTGTCTTTAATGGAGAGGGGAATGTGGTGGATTTTTATGACCACTATATTTGCACAAGGCCCCCCTGACAACTGCTGGGTGTCAGGCATGCCTAAACTGAGCCTGGCACAGCCAGAAAACAAGCAAGTAAGCCGGTAGAAACATTACCGGCCCTGCAGTGTCACTACCGGCCCTATACCGGGTCGGTGAGGAGGGAAGGGCTATAGCCTGAGAGCCCAAATTGATACAGAAGATGCAGGAGCCCGACTTTGCAGCTTAGCTATCCTCAGACAGACCAAAGACAAGGACCACAAGCCATAAGAGCCAGGAATTAGAGTTACCTATTACACCATCATGAATCAGCAATATTGACTGATAAGCTCCGCCCCTCACTTCTGGGCGCCTTGTGTATTTAACCTCATATTAGCCAATGATGCATAGTATTATTTATATCTCATGTTTTGATTAGTGCAATTACTTCCTGCTACTACTGATTTGTTGCCTCTTTATTTGGGCCTATGTTTTCCCCTGTTCTGCCTATAAAAGGTAGAGCACTTCTCATTATTCTTTGTGCTGTATTGGGATTCTGCTTGTGATCATGCTAAGTAGCATAATACTTTACCGTTATTATACTTTGCTGGGTTGTGCTTGTATAATAAACTATGACATACTCATTGAGACATTGAGTTGTGCGCTTGAGCCTTGGGTTCCGAATACGGTTGTGGAGTTGACATACTCCTCTGTTTGGAAGTTGACCTCTGGAGTGAGGTGTTGTTGGTGGACGTTTGGTCGGCCCCTCAAAATCCACTACAATACTGTAAAATCTGTGGCGTTGACAAAATTGGCTTTTTTGTCAGAGAGACATCAACTGGGTTTTGCTTATTTATTAGTGAATGTAGTCGTTTATCAACTAAGTTCTAGTAGTTATTAATCTTACATTACTATTGATATATATTAGTCATGGTTGTTAAATGCTTTTAGTTTGTTCTTTTGGATTTCAATAGTATTTGTTTATTTGCAGGTACACACGTCCATTTAATGAATCAATAACTAGTTGGATGTTATTTACCTAGTACCGAAAGAACATCTTTTAAAAAGAAATACGTGAGTCGTTATAAATTATTGTTTAAGCGTAGTATATAATTGTTATTTATTAATAATATTGTAATAGAAATGTGCGAGTGACAGTGTGCGGACAGACGAGCCAGAGTTGTCTTACCTATAAGAAGCAGATGTTTACCGTAGGAGCCTAGCAATCAGAGGAGCCTCCGTTTTATCAGCTGAGGAAAGCGCCGCAGTAAAGAGCAAGCCAGGGAAGCCGAGCTACAGTTCCGGTAGACATCTTGACTGATATATTTAAATAATTATTATCGTTTAACCTGGCTGAGAAGCGCCCGCTTATTTGATTGCATTATTATATACATATATTTGATAAACCTGACGGATAAATGCCCGCTCGTCTTTATGTTATATATGTCTGTGTTTTGGCGCTATTATTTATAGTTAGCAGTGTGTCAGTTTTCATTCACCAATCATATTCTATTTTATTAACCAATTGTATACCTTGATTTTCAACTGTTGGCATGTTGTATAAATAGAAGGGCAGGACGCCCAGTAGTTAGAGTTTGTAGTAGTCGCGTGAGTGAATGCACTAGAATACGTTAGGGTTATCGTTGTGTATTCTCATAGTCTGGACTGGAGTTTTAGTGGGATCTAATTTTCGTCAGCTATTGTACACTTCGAAACATCTCTCGTTTATAGGGTTTTTCATCTTCGCATTCGATATATTATTGTTGATAAATCTGCAACTCTTCTCATACTGTCATTGCCTTGTCTACAGTATTACTGTAGTAGATTTTCATGTCACTCACACCTGCGCACACACTCGATACACATTCTGGCATCCTCAGTATAGCCATTAGATGGCCAGAATGACTAGCAACTACTAACCGAGTGGGTGATAACTATATTTATGCCTATACCGACCCTGTATACACCTATACCGACCCTGTATACACCTATACCGACCCTACGTATCCCTATACCGACCTCACTGGGCCAGCAGGAAGTGAGTCAGTGAAGGCTGAGGACTTAGAAGTAGCCTGGGAGGACCTAAGAGCCATCTACCGAAGGTATCCACCCTTACCCCTTACAGAAGATGATGGACTAAAGCTAGAAAGACCAAGGACCCAGAGACTAGCTATGATTGGTGTATGAGCCTATGACTCTGCCTACTATCACAGGGTGCCTATTCCTTTTAAGCCCTTTCTTATTCTCTCATTTGTCATGTATTTATATAATCACTCTCATTGGTCTGTATTGTAATATTGTATTGTAATTGGATGATTGTTTCTGTGCACTGCCTATAAAAGGGAAAACTTTGCTCATGATTATCAGTTGTAATTGGGACTTTTTACTAACTCGTTTATTCTGGATGAATAAAGGCATATTGTAATGGATTCCGGTCTGTTACCACGGACATCCACTAGTCTCGAGTATTCTACCTCTCTCCAGAGGGGACACTGTACTGACCGACAGTGACAACTGTATAGGGCAACCGAATTACCCGGTAAGGCAAGAGCCCATGGCTCAGACAAACAGTACCGAGTAGTGTTTGTTATAATGGCTTTATTACAAAGCTGTCCTGAGGGTAATTATTCCTCTAGGTGTTTTAGCAGTATAAGAATACATGCCATGGCTCATTGTAATGAATGCACAGATTAACAGTAGGAGCTCTCCTTTTATAGGAGAGCTAATGAACACAAAACATATAAGAGACAATGCACAGGAAGTAATTGAACCAATTACATTAATTATATAAATACTCAACCAATCACAATGCAATGCAAGATAATACAAGGAGGTGCCAAGTGGCTAAGGGCGGAGTCCTTTCTCCTAATTGTCCAATGACGGCTCCTACAGGGTTCCCAGGCTGTATATAGAATTAGGTCCACTAAGTTGGTACTTTAGGGGTAAGCACTTCCTGTTTACGACCTTGACTAAGTTCTCTGACGTCTTTGCAGATCCTCGTCTAAGGCAGCCATCTTGTGCCGGCCCAGTACAGCTGTACCGGGTCGGTAGAGGTCACTACCGACCCTGCAGGGGTCAATACCGGCCCTGCTTACCATGCTACCGGCACAGTATGACTTCCTACCCAACAGCTATTAACCAAATGCTGTGGGCAGAAGTCTAGCGCATTGCTTCGCAAGGTTTCTAGTGTAAACTACCCGTTTACTACTAGAGTGCACTGAAATCTACCACATACCTCTCTCCATTAAAGTCATAGCCTGGCTTTAATAATAAAATATCAAGAGCAGATATGTGTGGGGGGTAACACCCGTACCCAGGTTATATATGTGTAGTTAAGCGTGATGTCGAACCGACATCTTGACGAGGCTGCTAGCTGGGTCAAGACAGGTGGGCCGAGGGAAGGCCAACCGTTTTGCTGGGTCTGGCGAAGGAAGGGCAGGAAAGTTTTCCTGGTATTGCTGGTCGGGGTCTTCGCCGGCACATATTAAGTGGCAATAGGCTTCTCCGTATCTGGTTGGAGGTCCCACATTCCGTTGTGGCCGGCTCCTGGGGTTCGTCATGGGGGCTTCCGTTGGAAGGTGAGGTATCGGATCCGGGGTTTGTGGTAAAGGCCGTGTGGCGGCTGGAGGCGGCTCGGGTAAGCCTACTGGATCCTCTTCCATGGGTACCGGTCTGTTGACTTGGGGGAATTCTGGCAAGGTAGGGGGCGGAAAGTATTCAGGCTCCACTGGTTCTCGTGGCCTCCTTTTCTTCCGGGTGGCGCCCCTCATGTTGGGTCGACGGTTGGGTTCAAGCGCTGCCGGGGCTTGACCCCGGGGGTCGGTGCAGGGGTAGTAAGGCTTCAGGTTACAACCATTCTGCACGGATCTCTGGCCATGCCTCATAATAAGATAGGTGTGATTGTGGTAGGCCTCCTCAATTTCAAATGGTCCGACAAACTTTGGCTGGAGCTTGGGATTCTCCCCTTTCCGCCGTCTGCGATTTAGCAGCCATACTTGATCTCCTGGGGCGAACGTGGTGGGTTCCTCCCCTTCGTCTGTCCTTATTTGGGTCTGTTCCTCTCGTAAGGTGTGGTGTACTTCCTCTAGTCTCTCCTTGAGCGCCTGAGCGTAGGCGTGCACAGGGAGCTGGTCGAGTAACGGAGGGTGGCAGGTGATTTGGTCGGGTAGGCGGAGTTCTCGACCCATCATGAGGAAGTTTGCCGTTTCTCCGGTCACTGTATGGGGTGTGGCTCTAAAAGCACGCATGAGTTGCGGCAACAGCAGGTCCCACTCGTTGGGCTGTCTTCTCAGCAGTAGGGACCTCAGGGAATCACCTAATACTCGGTTATTCCTCTCTACCACCCCGTTAGCTTGTGGGTGGTATGGGGTAGTCCTAGTTTTGTCTACGTTCCATAGGGAGCATAGTTCTTGCATCAGGCTACTCTCAAATTGTGCCCCCTGATCCGTATGGATTTGTTCAGGGATCCCGAAATATGAGAACACTCTTTCGTCGAGAGCAGTGGCAACTACGGGCGCAGTTGCATCGGGCAAGGCTATCGCGTCTTGCCAACGAGTGAAATGATCTGTCAGGACTAAGATCCAATAATTTCCTCTTGCCGTCTCGGGCAGTGGTCCAACCAGGTCAACCGCCAGTTTTTGCCAAGGGCGGCCAGCGTACATGCGTTGCCTGTGGGGGTTAGGGTGGACTCCTTCTGTTTTTGCGCGCTGACAGACCTCGCAACTCCGTACGAGGCGCCTGACATCAGCATATACTCCTGGCCAGTACCAGGTGAGTAATAGTCTCCGTTGAGTACGGGTTACACCCTGGTGCGCCAGTTCATGAACTTGCCACATGGTGGCTCCTCGCAGTCCCGGAGGGCAGAGGGCGCACCACCGAGACTTCTTTTTGACCGCCACCTGGATCTCTAGTACACCGGTAGGCCTGATTCTCATGGCCGACTGTCGGCGGGCCAGGGTTCGTAGCTCACCACTTCCCAGTTCTAGTTGTTCTTGTGTCAGGGCATGATTCCCTAAGACTGCGGCATACATGATGGCCACTTCGTGTTGGCCTTCCTGTTGCGCTTTAACCAAGGCGGAGTCTGGGGTGGCTACGCTTGGGTGGCCTATAGCCGAGACGACGTTGCTAGGAGAGATGGTTGCTTTCTCTTGGGGGGAGTCAGCTCCTCTGCTACTTCATCCTTAGTGGGCCCACCGTCCCTTTCCTGGATGTGTTGGCACTGACGGCAGGTGTCCGGGCAGCGTCTGCTCAGCCCGTCGGCATTGCCATGGTGCGAGCCCTTCCGATGTTCAATTGAATACTGGAATTCGGAGAGAATTTCCAGCCATCTGGCTACCTGACTTGTCGGTTCTCTCTTTCGGCAAAGCCATAGCAGCGAAGCATGGTCCGTCCTCAATTTAAACTTCTGTCCGTATAGGTATGGCCGAAAATGCCGTACAGCCTTCACTACTGCCAGGAGCTCCTTCCTGGTGACGCAGTAGTTGCGTTCTGCTGAGCCCAGCGTTTTGCTGTAGTACGAGATCACCCTTTCCCGACCATTTTGGATCTGAGATAGGACAGCCCCTAGGCCATCATTGCTAGCGTCGGTGTCCAATATGTATGACCCTTGGGGTTCAGGGTAGCCTAGGATGGGAGCCGTAATGAGGCTCTTCTTCAAATGGGTAAAAGCTTGTTCCTGTTCTGGGCCCCACTCCCACGAAGCGTTCTTCCCTGTGAGCCTGGTGAGGGGTTTGGCTACTGTTGCAAAGTCCGATAGGTACTGGCGGTAGTACCCTACCGTCCCTAGGAAGGCTTGGAGATCTTTCAGGTCTCGAGGGAAGCTCCAGTTGGCGACGGCAGCGACCTTATCAGGATCGGTAGCTACCCCTTGTTCACTGACAATGTGTCCTAAGTAGCGGACTTGCTTCTGTAGTAAGTCGCATTTGT
This sequence comes from Cryptosula pallasiana, assembly GCA_945261195.1. Lineage (NCBI taxonomy): Eukaryota > Metazoa > Bryozoa > Gymnolaemata > Cheilostomatida > Cryptosulidae > Cryptosula > Cryptosula pallasiana. Next base: position 32,077,857 of record OX183133.1, on the reverse strand, counting down.
CTGGCTTCAGTTTGAGTCCAGCCTGTCGTAGCCTGTGGAGGACCTCAGCCAACCGCTCGAGGTGAGTGGCAAAGTCTGGGGAGATGACTATGATGTCATCTAAATATAGGAGCAAGGTCTTCCAATGCAACCCGCAAAGGACCTTCTCCATTAGCCTCTGGAAGGTGGCTGGTGCCGAGGTGAGGCCAAACGGCAGCACCTTCCATTTGTAGAGCCCTGCTCGTGTAGAAAATGCCGACTTCTCGCTGGCGTCCTCATCTAGGGGTACCTGCCAGTAACCGCTGATGAGATCTAGTGTGCTGAAGTATTTACTTCCAGCAAGGGCATCCAGGCTCTCGTCTATCCGGGGCAAGGGATGAGCATCTAGTTGGGTTACCGAATTGAGCCGGCGGTAGTCGATGCAAAACCGCCATGACCCATCTTTCTTTTTAACCAGTACCACGGGGGAACTCCATGCTCCGGTGGCGGGCTCTATCAGGCCCTTGCTCAGTAGGTGGGTGACTTGTTTTTCTGCCTCTTCTTCCTTTTGGGGTCCCAGCCTGTGGGGGGGTTGACGGATAGGTTTGGCACCTGGTAGGAGGGGGATGCTATGTTCAGCCAAATTGGTGCGCCCTATGTCATGATCTCCAGCGCTAAAGGTGGTCCCATACTGTCCCAACAGCTGGGCGAGGTGTCTGGCCTCTTGGTTGCTTTTGCAGTTTGACAGGGCCCTTTTGTACAGGTCCTCTAGGTGGACGGGCACCGTTGGTACCGATTCCGGGTTTGCAGGATGCTCCGTGTCCTTTTGGGGAAGGGAGTCCAGAGAGGGACAGTGCTCCGGGTCCAAGAGGGTATATCGCCCAATAGTCTGTCCTGCTTTCAATTCCAACGGTTGATCGGTTGGGTTCATGCACCGCACGATTATCCGCCCCTGTCCATCTGGGTGGTTGATGCTGGTAGCCAAGGGGGGAGCATCTGGGTATCCTTCCACCATACCAAGGGGTCCATGGTTCTTGGAGTTTACTCGTCCCACTAGTGTTATTTCTGAACACGGAGGGATAGTGACGGCTCGTACTACTTGTACTTTATTGACCAGTAGTCTGCCCTGCTCGTCCGTGCACTGCAGAGGGTGCCCGTTGACCATTATTCTTGCTTCTTCAGGGTGTAACTGACACCGTTGAGAGAGGCAGAATGGCCTGCCTAGTATGGCGTCTTTGCTCATTCGTCCCACCGTGAAGGTGACGTCCACTTTTACCTCCCTTAGGCGGATGGGGATCGTCACGGTGCCTAAGTAGGGTACCTTTGAACCGTCCGTCATAATCCCGTACGGAGGTCCTGCTCGTAGGGTACCTTTGACGGCGGGGGACAGAGTTTGGAAGACCTGTTGCGACAATAGGTTGAGGGTGCAGTCGGCATCCACTAGCACAGAAATGGGATGACCTTCTATTCGCCCTGGAAGGAAGTAGAGTACTGCGGGTGGCCGACTGGCGGGGGCTCTCTGAGGGGTCCCAGGTTGTTCTGAGACACGGGTAGTCTGGGCAGGATAGCCGTGCGACTTATTCCGTGGTACCGAGGGCCGGTACTTTGGTAATGTAGAGTGGGTTTGCTTCAGTAGTACGGGGTTATGCCGTTCCAGTCGTTCGAGCAGTTCCTTATTGTGGCGGGTAGGCAGTTGCGGCACGCTGGCCGTTGGTCTTGGGGTAGTACTTGTTTCATCTCTCGGTCTCTTCATAGAGGGTTTGTGGTTGGAGGGCAACTGCCTCTCTCCAGCAGCTGCCGTCCGATCCGGCTCAAATCTCCTGCCTTCTACCTGTGGCGGGGGGCTCTTCACAGCCTGGTACATTCCACCTGTAGTTCTCTCTACGGCGGGTGGTTGATGGGGGACGCCCTCTTCTTCAGGAGTGTAAGGGGGTTCCTTTGTCAGCTCTGCTCGTGTCAGATGGACACTATCATTAAGTGGCTGCCCGTGTTCGTCCGTACAAGGCAGCACATGTCCATCAATAATGAACTCGGAGTCTGGAAAGCGTAGGGCACACTCGTGTGAGGTGAGGAATGGCATGCCAATTATGGCATCTTCATTGATGTCGCTAACGACGAAGTTAACGCTTTTCCTCAGTCCCTGTAGTTGCAAGTCCACTTGTAGTGTACCGAAAAAGGGGATCCTCGACCCATCAGCCATGAGTCCATGCGCATCGCTATGTTGCAATGTGTCTTTTACTGGTTCGGGCAGTTGCTGGTACAAGTATCTTGACAGCAAATTAGTTGTGCAACCCGTATCGATTAACAGGGTTGCTGGTTGACCGGCCACTCTTCCATCTAGGAAGTAGCTGGCCTGATAGGGTCGCTCCAATGGTGGGACGGTTGCTTGCACTCTCCTAGGGATCTGTCCACTCCTTTCTAGAGTTCCAGGACTGTATGGGGTGTCAGGAGTTATCCGACCGTAGTCAGCTACCGGTGTAGGTAGCGATTCTACCGGTGGAAGGGTAGCGGCCTGCCTGGTTGCGGTCAATGACTGCAGTTCTTCAGTCAGAAGCTTCAGGCAGTCCATAACCGTGGCCATGGGATCCAGGTTTGCAGGCGCGGGAGCGTGGTGGGGTTGCTGCGCCGGAATGGAGGGGGAGACAGGTGGGGACGGGCTATTGGCCACCGTCTCTCGCCCTTCTTCCTCCTCGTCGGTATCCTCTTCCACCAGCCGTACACGAGTCCGGCCCTCTTCAAACGGTGTCTTTATCTGCATATACTCGTTGCCGGCCCTGACTGCTTCAGCAATGTCAATGGGCTGCATGGCCAACAAGTGCCTTTGCAGGTAAGCATTTCCAACCGTGGTGCTGAAGATATCCAGCATCATCCTCTGCATGGGTCGGTGAGGTAGATCTGCATACGCAACGCGCACTAGGCGCTCTACTTCACTTGCATGCTCTTGGAGCGACGTCTTGTGTTGGCGGCGTAGGCTGGTCAGCCGGGACATAGCTTCCCTGGGTGTTAGCCCAAAACGTGCTCGTAGTGCAGCAAAGATACCCTGCAGTTGTGGAGGCTTTCCACAGTCCAATGCTTTACCTCGTAATGCATCCCTCAGGTATAACATGGCCGTGTTCTCTGGCCACTCATTCATTTCGGCTACCTCAATGAATCGGCTGATGAAGTACTCGACGTCTCCTTCGCCGTCGAACTTCGGAGCCTTTAGCCTAGCTGGTGCATTGTCTTGGTTGGGCCTCATCATAACCGTCAATGCTTCGGTCAATCTATCAATGGCTGTAGCTTCTGGGTTGCCAGCGGGTGCTCGACCAGCGCTGCGTGCTCTCTGGGTGGCCATTCTTTGCAGATAGAGGAGTGATCTCAACTCAAATCTAAGAAATGGTCAGTACAACTGGATCCCGGGCCGGTATAGGTTAGATCCGGGTCGGTAGCTGTGTTTCCAGTGGCTCTAGCAGATCTAGGGGTTGGTCCAATGGATACTGTGGCAGTATCTGGCACTCCGTCGCTTGTAACAACCGTTACGAAACTTCTTGTACTGCTGCAGGGCGGAGCGAAGCTCTACGGGCCTACAGGCAGTAGTGTAGTGACACTGTAAATGGATACAGTGCCGGGGTCACTGTTACCAGCTGAGTAACACTCCAAGCTGAGTAACCTCTGGTAGCTGAGTCTGTATAGCTGATACACGACTCTCTCTTCTTTTCGCACAGTGCCGGTATCTCTATGTCCAGGTCGGAGCGAACTCTACGAGCCTGTAGAAGATACGGTAGCGTCTGTACTGGACTGCTGCAAACGGAGCAAGCTCTACGGTTGATGCAGACAGCCTTTAGTAGTGGATACTGTGCCGGGATAGCTGCTGCAGTTCGGAGCGCACTCAAACGAACCTGCAGAGAAATCCGGTAGTATCTTATGCCAATTGCTTCTTCAGATCTACTACTTCGGTAGATAAATTTTCTCCTCCTCTCTCCAGATCTACACCCGGTAGATCACTTCTCCTTCCTCAGTGGTAGCTGGCCTGCAGTGCATTCGCAGGGCCAGAGGGTAACGTGAAAGAGCACAGCGTGGGAAGGTACCGTTTATCCCACCGCTGCCACCAATGTAATGGATTCTGGTCTGTTACCACGGACATCCACTAGTCTCGAGTATTCTACCTCTCTCCAGAGGGGACACTGTACTGACCGACAGTGACAACTGTATAGGGCAACCGAATTACCCGGTAAGGCAAGAGCCCATGGCTCAGACAAACAGTACCGAGTAGTGTTTGTTATAATGGCTTTATTACAAAGCTGTCCTGAGGGTAATTATTCCTCTAGGTGTTTTAGCAGTATAAGAATACATGCCATGGCTCATTGTAATGAATGCACAGATTAACAGTAGGAGCTCTCCTTTTATAGGAGAGCTAATGAACACAAAACATATAAGAGACAATGCACAGGAAGTAATTGAACCAATTACATTAATTATATAAATACTCAACCAATCACAATGCAATGCAAGATAATACAAGGAGGTGCCAAGTGGCTAAGGGCGGAGTCCTTTCTCCTAATTGTCCAATGACGGCTCCTACAGGGTTCCCAGGCTGTATATAGAATTAGGTCCACTAAGTTGGTACTTTAGGGGTAAGCACTTCCTGTTTACGACCTTGACTAAGTTCTCTGACGTCTTTGCAGATCCTCGTCTAAGGCGGCCATCTTGTGCCGGCCCAGTACAGCTGTACCGGGTCGGTAGAGGTCACTACCGACCCTGCAGGGGTCAATACCGGCCCTGCTTACCATGCTACCGGCACAGTATGACTTCCTACCCAACAGCTATTAACCAAATGCTGTGGGCAGAAGTCTAGCGCATTGCTTCGCAAGGTTTCTAGTGTAAACTACCCGTTTACTACTAGAGTGCACTGAAATCTACCACAATATGGACTCAATCACATTGAGATATGCGTCTGAGCCAAGGGCTCACAATTGGTTGTAGAGTAGCAATACTCTGTCTAGCATTCATTCAGTATCTCACCGACCCTGTTGTTGTAACAGGTAAAACTAACAACTGGTGGCAGCAAGCTACCAACCTCAGCTAGTGATTTTCAGCCCCCAAAATCCACTACATTACATTGTCAATAACACGTTCTTAGAGATTACTATACACTCTTGGACATTGTCACAAAGCTGCCTAACACGTTACTGTAAACTATACACTTGCTTGCAATTTATTTGTGAATATAAAGCGAAACCGGATCTTTGCGTAGTTGAGCAGATCTCAGCTGTAAGAGAACAACAAATCTTCGGATCAATATAAATTGATCATTACCGTATACATCGGAGTAACTACTACCGGGATAGTAGCCTAGTATGACGGATCGTTGCCTTGACACTGAGCAGCTATGCTACCAGTAATTGCTCTAATTGCACCCGTGTACTCTATACGGTACACAAGCTATCCTCTCACAGGTGTCGGTAAAGTTTCTGTTGCAAACCACACAGAAAATCTTTACAACATTTTAAATGTAGGATTTTATTAACCCCGTTTTATTTTTTAGTTGCAAGAGAGAAAATAGAGACGGAAGAGAAAAGTGACGCAAAATACAACCGGATTGGGATTGGCTCAAGAGAAATAGCATTGGGATTCAAGTTCCAGATTCTGATTACATTGATGAAACGAAGATAGATCTTGAAAATGGTTGTGAAGAGAATTTAGCCGCTTTTGAAGTTTCAGCTTCTGTTGAAAATACTGAAGCTCATAGTAATCAGTAGGTTTTTAATTTAAATAATGCATAATCATATCAGACTACAATATTTTGGACTATGTTTAAACTGTGTGACCCAGAGCAAAGTCATTATGCATTATTATTTTTTGTAGGCAAAGCTCAAATCATCACGCGATGGATGTGTAAATGAGAGACAGACCTCCAGTCAATTGGAAATGGATGGAAGAAAATTTGATTTGTTTTCTAATACCGGACGAACCAGTCAATCATATAGGTATGGGTGCGGAAGGCGTAGGAGAGAATGTCGATAGAACAGTTGAAGAAATAGATACGATTGTGGAAGTTAGACAGTTGAAGAGAATGAGCTTGCTTCAATGATGTACAATGAAGATGCCAAACCAGTGAGGATTGAAGAAGGAAACGACAAAGGAGATGAAAGACAAGAATTGGATCAGTCAGGAGATGGAAAACCTAGTCGAATATCAACTCTAGGTATTGTTAAACTTCCAACTTTTAAAGACGAAGAATGGGATGAGCTGATAGCCAGATATTGAGAAGCCATGAAAACTAAACACAAACCGAGTAAAGTCATAGACCTTTTAAACGTAAAACTTTGGGACGGAATTTCGAGAGATTAAGCCAACATCTACCTAAATGACTATCACGCATCGGGAGCATTGGAGTTGTTGAAAAAAGTTTGGAGGCAATTGAGCTTGAGAAGTCAATTGCAGCGTAGGCTGTATCCTGGAGAACAAAAACAGCTACAAACTTTGCTATTTCCACCCATCGTCCAACGGCGTCACCGTGTATCTGAGAACTTGTTTGATGGAATCTGAAGTACAGCTTGACAAATTGTTTGCCTACATCACTGAGACCGACCACCATGCCAATAGTTTGAGATGACGACCCAATAGGGCTTGGAGACTGATGTTGATCACAAATTTTCCATTTTGTTTTTACAAATTGATCGGAATGGGACTAGTTGGAACACCTCCAATGACTCTGTAGATAATTTGCAGTAAATTGTTTGTGGTTAATATCAGTTTATTTTATTGTCGAAAACCCTTCCACCACTTAACATAAATATGCAAAACTCAACAGCACAAACTCTACTAGCTCACTGACTCGACTCTCTTTTTGTCCATTCAAAAATACACCCTACCATCTTTCTGGTCAATCAGGTTTTAGCAAAATATAACAGTATGTAACGTCATTGCCAATGTCATTACGCTTCACTTGAGGCAAAGCTGCTATTTGTATCACGTCAGCACACTACAGACTCTACCCTCTCACATTCTGAAAAACAGACCTGTACGAATCATATTGACAAATCGTGACAGCATTCGAATCACCAAAAGTCTTTGCTTTATTATATGTTTGGCGCTGCATAAGGACCTACAAAAGAGGGAGAGGAGTCTCAGAAAACCTTCCAAAGACTATTCGGTGAAACAGTTCCTAAAAACGGTTTCTTAACGAGTGAGAAAGAAAGATGAGTAGAAGAGTAGGATTTGCTAGATTTGGAAAAAAGTTTCAGATCAAAATAACCGTGTTTGCTCTACACAAAAACAAAACTTCAATAATTATTTGGAATCCCAAAGCAAAATACTAGGAAAAGCCATATCTGGATCTTTACGACAAACACTTTAGTCCCATCACAAACTTGGAAAGATACGTCAGAGCCTACACATGTCCAATGTGTTCTACTTGTTTTGACAGATTTGGCAACCCGAAAAGACACAGATGCTAAACCTGGGACGTGCGGACCATGGAGTTTCCCGAAAGCGAACAAAAATCTATTGCCAAAATTTTCAACAAGCGAAAGGAAAAACTTGGAATAATTATCGGCACTGACGACCTTTCGAGATATTATCCATATTTCGCCACGCACGATACCGAGTATTTGCTGCCCGAATGCAAGGACAATAGAGACAGACACCACCTTTTACACCAGTGAACATAACTCTTGAGCATTTCGGCTTATTCAAATGTGCCAGGTTCTGAGATGCCACGATGCCTTATCAACAAAGGTGGCAATAGAAAGCTTGGAAAACATCATTAAAGAAGCGTATTTCCAAGTGAGGAAAAAAATTCCACCGATTAGTGAACGAATAGAAAATGAGATACATCACTTGGAAATAGCAGAACAAAAATTCCTCTCGAACAAAAACCATTTAATCAAAAACTCGGGGTCTCCAGAGTTTAGGATTAATTGAAGAAGTTTATGGAGAATGTCCCTATTCTATGATTTAATTGGCAAAGCTATGACATCAGTGTGATGAAAGGAATTTTGCTACAACAATTGAAAGAGGTCAACAAAGATTTTGATTCTGTCGTCAAAAAAGAAAGCAAGATGCCCATGATGGGTATAGAATCTTTTTTGTTTTTGGATTGCACAAACTTTATCTCACTCAAAGTGTCCAAATGTGAAGCGGCGAAGGGATTTTCCCCTTACGAGTGGATGAAAGACTGGAATCAAATGCAACAAAAACATCTACTGCCGAGACAAGGTTTTTACAGCTCGTTAAAACAGAAAAGCATTAGCAAAGAAGAATACACCATTTGTCAAAAAGCATGGAAAGGGAAAACATGAGCACTATGAGAGATTTTTGAAAGTGGTACAACAACTTGGGCGTGATCCCATTCATTGAAGCTTTTGAAAGTAAAAGCGCTATCTGCAGGGAACACGGGATCAACATGTTGAAAGACGGTATATCTTTACCCGGTTTGGCAATTCGCTGGATGTTCAACAAGTCCCTCACCGCCTCAACTGTTTCCTTTGCGACTTTCTTTCTTCTTGAATTTTTGACAACTCCCCGATTCTTTTCGACAGATTCTTCCAATCTACATGATTGACAAATGCAATGCAGATCTGTATTCCTTGATAAAAGAAAACATCATTGGTTGACCCTGCCTGGTGATGTAAAGGTACCACGAAAAGGGATTGACAAGAATTAGAGAACATTGGCTCGGAAAAGAGGCAAAAAATTGCGGCAGAATCTACGGAGTCGACTCAAACACTCTCTACCTGTGGTGTGTGATGCAGTCGATGCCTACCAGAGTGAGAAGGAAAGAGGAATGGAAGAGTCTGACTTGCTGGATTTGGAAAAAAACGTTTCAGATCAAGATAGCGTAAAGAAAAAAGTTAGAAAATTCTTTTGTCGCCAATCTGGTAAAATTCAGCAAGTCGACGCACAGCTGGTAACAGTATCAAATTTCCGTGAAAGAATGAACATCAGACATCAACTCAATGGTGAAGTGTTTCTTGGACAGCAAAACCTCGTCTTTCAGTTTCGCGGATGTGTCTGGCACAGACACGACTGCTATTTCAACAATGTTAGACATCAGGAGTTTCACCCTACTAGACAAAAACCAATAACACGACTGTATGAAGAGACGTTAAAAAATGCAAAGTATCCCCAAACCCTGGGTTACACAGTCATCTCGATTTGAGAGTGCTACTGGTTGATTCGCGTAAAAACTCACACAAATCTACGAAAATCTGCCGACACATTTTACAAATCTTTCTATTCTAAACAACTTGAGAAGAACTGAATCAGGGAGAAGTGGTGAAGAGAGTTCGATCAGAAAAGTTTTTTTGGATTCATCGAATGCGACATGAAAGTCCCAAAATGCCTCAAATTTTCAAAAACACAATGTTAAGCAGAGTCTCTGCTGCAGAGAGTCCTTGAGCAGATGAGAGATTTTGCTGAGTCTGAAGGATTCCTAAAAGCCCCCAACGCCCGCTAATCAGAAGCAGATATTGCTAATGAGTCTGTTGCAAAGTGGTACTTGAAACAGGGATTGAAAATCACCAAAGTTTATCAGCTAATAGAATACGTTCCTAGAAAAGGCTTTTGGAACACCGGTTTTGGGCGCTAGGAAAATGGAAGATAGGGATCCTAGTCAAGAGTTGCTCGCCACTATCAGTGAATTAGTAGGAAACGCTGCCTATGGAAAAACAATCACCTACAAGGAAAAACATTCAAAGGTCGAGCACATGGATGGCGCCAGAAAAGCTTTATTATGCAGCAGAGGGCAAAAATCATTTTTATGGACGAGATATTGGAGGATTTCTACGAAATCATAAGCACTAAAAAAATGGTTCAACCTAAAACCTAATTAAAATCAATATAAAAAACTACTTTGTTTTTAAAGTGTATCCCACTAATCGTTATACTATTTTTTCAGCTGAGCATGAATGTTCCAGTGCACTTGGGTTTTTCTGTACTACATTATGCCGAGCTGAAAATGCTGCAGTTTCACTACGATTTTATGGACAAGTAAGTAACCTGTACTGTTCCTCTATTAACTTAATAGTTATCGTAATCAGTAGACATAAATGTAAATAATACTCTTTACTCATTTTTTTTATTTATAGATACATCAATAAAAGCGATTTCCAGGATGTAGAAATGGATACAGATAGCGCGTACCTGACTTTGAGCGAATCGCTAGAAACATTGGTGAAAGCAGACATGAAAAGAGAGTTTTATGCTGATTACGCCAATTGGTTTTCACGTCCGTACTGCGATAGACACTGGGGTGAGTTTTTGAGGGTTAAAACGATGGGCATGGAATGTACGATGCAGGATTGCTGCGACAAAGTGCTAAAACATGGTAAAGGAACACCTGGTTTGTCCAAAGAGGAATTTACAACAGATGGAGTAAAAAAGGAAACCAGTTTAGCTTGAAAGGTTTGAAAAAAGTAAAAATTTAAACAACTGTAAGGAACGCTATCGTTGTCAAGCATTTATGTTCATGGCAACACTGTACATATAGTTTTATTGTCACAAGCATTTATTTAGAATCTAAGCACAATTTTTTATTTTTTATAATTAGTTATGTACAAAAAAACTTTTTCCACGAAAACATGTAAACCATATTTTGGTAACTGTAAGGCTTGGCTTACACTTCTCTTTTTTTCCCTTTGTTCTACTCTTGTATTTAATTTCTTGTATCACAAGAGTAACCTCAGAGTTAACCTGACTCTCAGAAGCAATCTCACACTACACTGAACGCGAAGAATAGATGCAAGCTGAAAAAAAAAGAAACCACAACTTGGTCTAGCCAACAATCGGTGCAGGCAAAGCTCAGTGTAAAGCGAAACAGCCATTCTGACACTCGCTGTGTATTCCCGTAAGGTGTACAACATTGAGTCCTTTATCATCCATTGATAGTTCGGCCTCAGTCAGTTCGCCCGAACAAGGTGAAGATCAGTGGAAAGCGAGTGACCATTGCTGTGTATTACCGTAAGGTGTACAACATTGAGTTCTTCACTCTTAATTCAGCTCTTACTGTCGACCCTGTTGAATGACAAAAACAGAACACAAACATCAACACACTGCCTAACTAAGTAATTGCTATAACTGTGGGAGGCTGTACATGTGTAAAGCTACCACCCAGACATAAATCCTCTACACAAACACATTTATCTGATCGTGTTGAGGACGAGAAAGTTGTTTAAAGCAAACAATTGCAATTTTGTAATGAAAGATGGAAAGATGCTTACTTACAGACAAATCAAATGAGGACTCACATTTTTTTATACTAAAACACGAGTATGCTCCGACAGAGTGTCAACAGAACCTACTAGCGCGTAGTAATAAACCATACCTTCTTGTTTTATCTATAACTTCATTTTTCTTACATTGGTTACTGTATACATATTTTTGTTTATTATAACAATTATTAGTCAACTTTATGCCTATAACGATTATTGTATACATTTTACTTATTGTATTTTACCTATTAAAAAACTATATTCTAACAAAAATTCCAACAATGATGCAAGTCAAAGATACTTTTAGCCATCAACTTACATCAATCCAACAATCGAAATCGTGATACTGTGGTGGATTTTGGCAGCACACATGCTTTGCACATACATATACTTTGGGTGACTCTGACACTATTAACTAGTCAGACAGGCCTCCCAAGTGATGCACCAAGTAACCATCACTCAGAAGCAGATGATTTGCCACACCGAACCTGCAGATGTGATACCGGCCCTGCAAACTCTATACCGGCCCTGCAGCTTTTCCTACCTACCCTGCAGTGACCTTTACCGACCCGGGAGTGACCTTTACCGACTCTGCAGTGACATACCGGGCCGGCAACAAGATGGCCACAATAGCCAGAGTTCTAAAGATGATCTGTATCGATTCCCGAGGACGAATCCAGGACCTAACTACCTCCACTTTTCGTCTACCTGGATTGCAAGGCTAAGTAGACTGAGGACTTAATTATATAGTTTTATTCCTTGCCACTAGGCGCCTTATTACTTTAACATTGTATGCCATTGTATGTATTGTCATCTGATTGGTTGCAGTACTTCTTGTCATGCTTTATTGGTTGCACCAACATGATGCAATACACTTCCTTTGATCAGCCTATAAAAGGCTGCTTTTTTATATACACCTTGCCACTTGTCACTTACTGCTACTGCTGGACTTCTCTAGGCGATTGCCTTCCTAGAGCTTGATATGTGGACAGTAAATGTATTTCATTACATAAAACTATACTTAGTTTGTCTGAGCCGAGGGCTCACCAGTAGTGAAGTTATGACCAACTTCTACGTTGCACTCTGCAGGTCTGACCGACCCTGTGTTACCTCTAGGAGAGAGGTGTTGATTTGCTGCTTCATGAGCTGCGCGCTGTGAACGGCTGTTGTTAATGGACGGTAGTAGGAGCCCTACCGGCACGATCTACTACGATACAAACCCTAATATAAACAGCTACTGCACAATAAATACTTGAATAATAATCATAATCACATACAATATAAAAACACTACGATCAACTGCAATCACCAACACCTGGTGCATACAAAAAGGTACCTTCACCGTTCTCATGGATCTGGTGCTCAAAAAAGCACTTAGAACCAAGAGAACCTGATTGTCCTTAGACACCATCATGCAGATCTGCTCCTATTACACTACTTACAGTGAAGCAGGGACAATAATCACAAGATATATGGCATGTTCATAACATATAAAACAATGTATGGGGAAATTTAATAGCATTTTTTTGTTGAAGTTTTATTTGCCCTGTCAACATTAGTTAGGCTGGCCCAGATGTGACTGCCATTTGTTGAAGTAGCAGTTCTCCCCTTTCTAGGGATTGTGGGGCACAAATAGGGATAGGGATTGTGGGTATGGGTAACGTAGCTGATATATTTGGACTCCCTTGTTGTTCCCTGCCCTCAATCACCAATAGTGACCATCATTTCAATGGTAGACTGGGTGAGATTACTTACAATGTTTTTCCAAGACAAATGTACACCATTGCAAGACTCTGAACAGTTGTAGCAGCGGATGAGCTTGTTTGCACCCGTCGAAGTTTATATTCACCGTTTGCATTCTCAAAATACTCCTTTGACAGCTCATACAGACTTTCAGCTTCATGGTAGCTGGTTTTAGTCTTTTTTTTGTAATGCTTATTTGCTTTAACCGTCAAATATGTTCCCAGTTCCACTTGCACTCTACAGAATATGCAATATGAATACGCAAGGTCAGTTTCTAATAAAAAATAACTTTAAGTAAAAAGTACACAGTAAATGCGATAGAACTAAATAGTATCTCTTACAATGGTTTGAGAACTGGGACATCCTTGGAGAGGTCTTCAGCTTCTTCACAGATTCTGTAAGCTTTCTCAATTCTGTCCAAATCCGATATGCCTAGCCATTCAGCTTCTGCCTGCACCATCATTACGTGAATGGAAAAGTAACTGATGGGCCTACTGAGACTTTTCGGAAATTTTTTAACCTCACGAAGGGCATCTTTTAAACATTTTATTCTTTTGTCACTGAACTCTTTGTCGGAATTATTGGCATAATCAGTGCCAGTTGTGTAAAGCTTCCCACGAGTGTAAAAAACCATTGCATGAATCAGATGAGAGAACTGCTCGTCAACACTTGAAAAAAGTTTGTCCATTTCCTTTAACGCTTCATCAAGTTTGACCCAGTTTTCGTCTTGTCGCAAGATTACCAAGTACAAACTACGAATAAGAGCTCTATGCGTAGGATCAAGCCGTTCGGTAGCACAGAGCTTCAATAGATCATCTAACACAGGCAACAGTTCGCCATCAAAATGGTCGTGGTACTCATGGAATGCAAGAAACAGGTAGACAATATCATCTAAGCTTCTAGATAAATTGTTGCTTAGAGTTGTCTCTGCTTGTCCTGCTTCTCTCTCTGTTATAGCTGCTACGCCTGCTTCTCTTCCAGTTGTAGCTGCTACATTTGATCCACTCTTTGTTGTAACTGCTACGCCCGCTTCTCTTTCTGGAATGCATCCTACATCTGCTCCACTCTGCATATCATTTGTGGGTTTCGCAAAAAGAAGTTCAGGAGATCCCTGCATCACCATACACTTAAATGCTGACCTGAGGTTAGCCTTTTGATCCAAAAATTGTTGGATAGCTTTCTCTGGAAGCAGCAAACAAGTTTTCCCAATTGCAGCTAATTCTTTTTTTTTTTTTTTTTTTTTTTTTTTTTTTAAATCAACTTTATTTACTGATCAATGTACAGTTTGTAAGCAATATACAAGGTACCAATGGATCATGTTTGACATTATATGAAATAGCTATCAAAGCAAACACCCTATACCCATGCCCGCCGTTACCGGCTACTCTTCCGAAAAGGCAGAGGGGGATCTTTTACTAGCATGACTCCATAGTTATTATGGAGAGTGCAATCAAACTAGGGACCACGTTATTTTTATGCCCATATCCGACCAGGCAGAGCATAGGAGGCCAAATATCTTGCTCACAGATAACCGTGCTGGGAATCGAACCCCAGATCCAGGATTGAAGTGCAAGCACTTCAACCACTAGACCAACTAGACCAACTAGACCAACCACCATTCTGACACTTGGTGGTTGACAAATCGCTGCGTTATCTGTAAATAGACAAAGTATAAATCTCTAAATGGTTCAACATTTATAGTGGTAGTTTGTTGGTAAAGCTCTTGTAAAAAAACCAACTGTGGCCGGCTCCATTTGTTTCCAGGTACATTCTTTAGTGGTATATTTTAAGTAAACTTGTGAAAATTTACGTTTCTACAAGCCTCCGTCCTCTAAAAGTTGGCACCCTCCTAGACAAATGCACCTTTGCTCACAAGCCTTCGTATTACATCAATAACTGTATGCAGAGACACAATTGATAGGATCATATAAAACTAAGGGTTGTGACCTCTGCCAGCCGTTTTGACACTCTGACCCAAAAAGCGCCAACTACCAACATGGCGGCTACCGTCTTAAGAATGTAAGAAAATAGTTTTTTGGTCCATTTCACTGGATGCCAATTACCTGCAGTCGATTTTACTGAACATAAACAGTGACCACAGTTCCCCTGATGGTGGTTACCATAGGCATGCCTCCATTGAACACAACAGACAAAGACCGGGATCTGTCGTAGCAAACATATTGCTCTGTTTGAGTGAATTATGATAATAATTAATCATATCAGCACTGGGTATTTACTACCCCGACCCTGGGTAGCCATCCAGGGTCAGTACCAAGGTGGCTGCCATAGCCTGAAAGACTGAACCTAGCTCCAGTACCTCCAGAGACCACCTCCAGGAGCTGGCTACCCTTAGATATCAAGAACGATGGATCAAAAGCTGGTAAAAGACTAAGGAACTAACAAGGAAGATATTAATTTATCACTGGACAAGCTAGCCATGGACTCCGCCCCTTACTTCTGGGCGCCAGTGTGCTTTAACCTATTTATAATTACCCTATTGGACAATACCACTTTTTATATGTTATATTACTTCCTGCCATGCTTCCTGTGCATTATGGAAAGTTTCCAAAGTACTTCCTGTAACTCTGCCTATAAAAGGCAGAGCATTTTTCACACTCATTGCATTACCTGACATGACATGGCAAGAGCATATTGTCTTGTCCTTGCATTGGATTGCCACCTTGTATTATGATTATGAATAAAGGTTATTATTATACACTACTTGAAAGCTCCGAGTGTGTATGTCTGAGCCGAGGGCTCATTACCGTTGCTAAAGTTGATTACTTGCTTTACAACACCTTGTTTATGCCATCCTGGCACGGGATCACCTCTGAGTTGAGGTAGACTGTTGCTTGTCAGGCCTGAAGAAGCTGACTGTATAGTTGTTGCTACACAGACTGCGCGTCTACCAGCACAACCCCCTAGCGGAAGGTAGTGTGACATAAAAATCCGCTACATACCTTCCAATGAATGTAATTTGGATTCAAATAGAAAATAAGTGTAGCGGACTTTAGGGGTCCATTACATATTCACTAGACGTTGTCACTGGGTAAACCTCCATTTGCCAGCACAAGACAGTCAGCCTCTCAAGGTCTGACAACAAACAGCCAACTTCTCTTCAGAGGTGACCCTGTGTCGGGATGGCACTGCAAACAGTTGACAACAATGGTGAGCCCTCGGCTCAGACATACAACTCAGCGGTTTCGAGTAGTATAAGACATTTATTCTGATTAGAATAAAATGGTGGTGATGCTGTAGAAGCGAACACAAGTGACAACACAATACATTTACAATATGATTACTGAATACAAAAGCTCTGCCTTTTATAGGCAGAGTCACAGGAAGTGACAGGAATTACTTGAGGTAGGTGCAGAACTGCCTATTTTGCGGCGTAGCCCATGTTATTTTCCTATCTAACTAACAAAAATCGTCTACCTTTTGTCCCCAAGAGTATTATCGCAATAAATCGCCAGTCCTGCACCTAAATGAACTACTTGGCCTAGTTTGCCAAGTACTCCACCCATAAGGTCAATACAAATGTACAAATGAGTATACTTGATATAAATATTAGCCAGTAATAAAACAATACATAAATTAAAGAGAACTGTTGCCAAAAGTAAGCTGCAGAGTTAATGGACATCCATCCACCTAGTAATAGCTGCTGGTTCCTCTCTCCTAGAGATCTTGGTCTTCTACAGCTTTGGTTCCTGAAATCCTAACATATGGGGATAGTCAAGGTCTTGATAGGGTCCGTAGAGGTTGTCGGGCTACTTTTAGTCTCTCAGGCTATGGCGACCATCTTGCTGCGGGCTCGACATAGCTACTCAGGGCTGGTAAAGAATGATGCCGAGCAGATATAGACTTAGACATGGTCGTTATAGACTTACACAGGCCCGTTATAGACAAACACACAGCCGGTATAGACTTACACAGGCCCGGTACAGACATACACAGACCCGGTATAGACTTACACAGGGCCGGTATAGACTAACACAGGCTCGGTATAGACTTACACAGGCCCGGTATAGACTTAGACATGGTCGTTATAGACTTACACAGGCCCGGTATAGACTTACACAGGGCCGGTATAGACTTACACAGGCCTGGTATAGACTTACACAGGGCCGGTATAGACTTACACAGGCCTGGTATAGACTTACACAGGCCCAGTATAGACTTACACAGGGCCGGTATAGACTTACACAGGCCCGGTATAGACTTAGACATGGTCGTTATAGACTTACACAGGCCTGGTATAGACTTACACAGGGCCGGTATAGACTTACACAGGCCCGGTATAGACTTACACAGGGCCGGTATAGACTTACACAGGTCCGGTATTGACTTACACAGGCCTGGTATAGACTTACACAGGTCCGGTATAGACTTACACAGGCCTGGTATAGACTTACACAGGGCCGGTATAGACTTACACAGGCCTGGTATAGACTTACACAGGGCCGGTATAGACTTACACAGGCCTGGTATAGACTTACACAGGCCCAGTATAGACTTAAACAGGCCTGGTATAGACTTACACAGGCCAGTATAGACTTACACAGGGCCGGTATAGACATACCCACGGCCGGTAAAGACTTACACAGGCCTGGTATAGACTTACACAGGGCTGGTATAGACTTACACAGGGCCGGTATAGACTTACACAGGCCCGGTGTAGACTTACACAGGCCCGGTATAGCACTGAATGTCTATTCCATTGATATTTTAGCTATTAATGCGACTGCAATCAAAACCAGGCTTGTTGGATTGCTCAATTAGGCTTGCCTGATGCCTGCAGACTATCAGAGGAACCTTCATTATGGACATTCTATGGGGGGGGGTTGTGTTCAAGCATCTCAAACCAGCACCTTTTACCAATGCAGGTATACTAATTTTCCCCCAGCTAGGTTTTTGTGTTGTATTTGAATCTGTTTCTGTGCCCTTTGAGATCATGGTATGTTGTGAATTTCCATTTGCTCTCTGTTCAGGTTCGTTCTTTTGTTGACAAATCGTTTAACAATGTAATCGTTTTTTTAATTATCCTCGGATATGCAGCCGCTCAATTCCGTCTTTTAATCAAAGTTTTAAATAGATTAGTTCACCGGAAGCAACTAAACCAGTGTCATCTACCACTCACAAACCATCTCCAATAAGCATTGCCAGCAATTAGAAACTAATGAAAGTGTTTTGCATTCACAATATATCAGAACTAAACTGGTCTGTAGTTATCATTTGAGTTGTTTAGCATGTTATGTCATTTTATTTAAATGTTTCCTAACTTCTCCTACTTGTTTGTAATGCTGGAAAAGAGGTAGACTTCAGATAAATATTCATGACAGAGTTTTTATTTAGGGCATGCATAAACCAAGTTTTTAAACACATTTGTTGGGAGACAGGGTTGCATGGACAAATTATGGCCTTTTGTGCGCCAAAACTTATGAAATTTTTTTCCTATCGGACAGATGTCAACCAAATACATATGCATGACTAATATACCTACTACAACTATCTGACAGATGTCAACCAAGTACATACGCATGACTAATATACCTTCTACAACTATCTGACGGAAGTCAACCAAATACATACGCATGACTAATATACCTACTACAACTATCAGACAGATGTCAACCAAATACATACGCATGACTAATATACCTACTACAACTATCTGACAGAAGTCAACCAAATACATACGCATGACTAATATACCTACTACAACTATCAGACAGATGTCAACCAAATACATACGCATGACTAATATACCTACTACAACTATCAGACAGATGTCAACCAAATACATACGCATGACTAATATACCTTCTACAACTATCAGACTGATGTCAACCAAATACATATGCACGACTAACATACCTTTTACAACTATCTGACAGATTCCAACCAAATACATACGCATGAATAATATACCTACTACAACTATCAAATCGCTATCGCAATCCCACTCCCTCACTATAGATAACACCATCGACAAAATCCACCATCAGTTAGCATGCAATGGTTGCATACTTATTATAAGCCTTATTACAACCCCCGCCAACAGCACTGCATGACCAATATACCATTTTGCATGGATTCCCCTCTCAATATGCTATTTGTAACAAGTGAAATTTGCTCTAAGACAAGAGCTCTCTGAAGTAAAAAGCGAGAGCTCATTATTGACACAATCAACACTTTCACTGCCATTATTAATCAATGGAGTAAACAACTTGATGATTGGCCATCAATTCATTCCCCAAAATCAAGCCGTAACCACAACAATATTTTATACTTAATACCCTCAGTAGCTGTGCATGCATGTCATTCCTTTCATCACTTCTTACTCTCTCCGCAAATCTTTCCACAAACTCTCTCACTAACGGATGGTAGAACTTTGCTGTAATTATTGTATAATCCTCCTTTCCTGTTGGGTTGATTGTGAATGAAAGCCATAATCTATTCAGGTTGTTGTGTTTGATTTTGTTGGTAAACTTTGTGAGAGAACCCTTTGGCTTGAGTAACTGTAACATAAAACAACTATGGTTCTACTAACTAGTAAAATGTTAGTACACATCACATACAACAACAAAGATGCAACGATGCAGCAAAAGTAAACAAAGCTAAATCCACAGGCCTACTGCACAAAATTTGGTGGATTTTGGGCCATTTTACGGAATTTTATGTTGTATTTTGTTGTTGCAAACAACAAAGTACAGCATAAAACTCCGAAAACTGGTCCAAAATCCACCAAATTTTCTGCAGTAGGCCTGTGGCTAAATCTGTTCCATATTGTAGCTGAGAATTGTTTGACTATTTAATATTTTTTGGTCAATTTTATATCTGATTTTGCTACTGGACTGTTTCTCTGGCCATCGAGCTGCAAGTGTTTTTATGAGAGTGAAAAACTGAGGATTCCTCACTGCAGATTGAACACGAATTCTTATGGTAACACCGCCTACTGAATGGCCAGATACATTAACCATTGCATCAACTAGACAGGTACCAGACTAGACATGTACCGGACTAGACATGTACCAGACTAGACAGGTACCAGATTAGACAGGTAGTAGACTAGACAGGTACCAGACTAGAAAGGTACCAGACTAGACAGGTACCAGACTAGACAGGTACCAGACTAGACAGGTACCAGACTAGACAGGTACCAGACTAGACAGGTACCAGACTAGACCAGTAACAGACTAGACAGGTACCAGACTAGACAGGTACCAGACTAGAGAGGTACCAGACTAGAGAGGTACCAGACTAGACAGGTACCAGAGTAGAGAGGTACCAGACTAGACAGGTAGCAGACTAGACAGGTAGTAGACTAGATAGGTACCAGACTATACATGTACCAGACTAGGCAGGTACCAGACTAGACAGGTACCAGACTAGACAGGTACCAGACTAGATAGATACCAGACTAGTCAGGTACCAGACTAGATAGGTACCAGACTAGACAGGTACCAGACTAGACAGGTACCAGACTAGACAGGTACCAGACTAGACAGGTACCAGACTAGAGAGGTACCAGACTAGGCAGGTACCAGACTAGACAGGTACCAGACTAGACAGGTACCAGACTAGAGAGGTACCACACTAGACAGGTACCAGACTAGACATGTACCACACTAGACAGGTACCAGACTAGACAGGTACCAGACTAGACAGGTACCAGACTAGACAGGTACCAGACTAGATAGGTACCAGACTAGAGAGGTACCAGACTAGACATGTACCAGACTAGACAGGTACCAGACTAGACATGTACCAGACTAGAGAGGTACCAGACTAGAAAGGTACCAGACTAGACAGGTACCAGACTAGAGAGGTACCAGACTAGACAGGTACCAGACTAGACAGGTACCAGACTAGAGAGGTACCAGACTAGAGAGGTACCAGACTAGAGAGGTACCAGACTAGACAGGTACCAGACTAGACAGGTACCAGACTAGACAGGTACCAGGCTAGACAGGTACCAGACTAGATAGGTACCAGACTAGACATGTACTACAATAGACATGTACTAGACTAGATATAAAACTTCACACATCTACAGCAAAGTGGCAGTAGGTGAGAGCTTATGTCCAGCAGATCCAGCACACAGCTACCATTTACCTGTGAAGCTCTTTTTAAGAGATACCTAGTTGGTGCAAACGTTAATGGGTCTCTTTGCTGTGTAGTGGAGTTTGGGGTACCAACCAAATGTCCACCAACAACACCTCACTCCAGAGGTCAACTTCCAAACGGAGGAGTATACCAACTCCACAACTGTATTTAGAGCCCACGGCTCAAACGCACAACTCAATGTTTCAGTGTGTATATCATAATATATTACACAATCACAATCCAGCGAAGTATAGGATCGGTAATGTATTATGCTACTTGGTACGCTCACAAGCAGAATCCCAATACAAGTACACAGATTAGTGAACAGTCTCTGTTTTTTTATAGGCAGAGTAGGAGAAAACATATGCCCAAATAAGGGGCCAACAAATCAACAGTGACAGGAAGTAATTGTACGAATAGAAAGGTAAGTTATAATTAACATAATACAGTATTGGCTAAGATAGGGTTAAATGTACAAGGCGCCCAGAAGTAAGGGGCGGAGCTTCTCAGTCAATAATGCTGAATCATGATGGTGCAATAGGTAGCTCACGTTCCTGGCTGTTACGGCTTGTGTTCCCTGCCTTTTGTCTTTCCGGTGGTAGTTAAGCTACAAAGTTGGGCTCCTGCATCTTCTGTACTATTTTGGGTCTACAGGCTATAGCCCTTCTTTTCTCACCGACCCGGTATAGGGTCGGTAGTGACACTGCAGGGCTGGTAGTGCATGCTGCAGGGCCGGCAGTGAATGCTGCAGGGCCGGTAGTACTTCTGCAGGGCCGGTAGCGCTTCTACCGGTTCGCTTACTTGTTTTTTGGCTGTGCCAGACTCAATTTAAGCTTGCCTGACACCCAGCAGTTGTCAGGGAGACCTTGCGCACAGATAGTAGTCATGAAAATCCACCACAGCTGTACTAGATGATGCTGCTACAAGCCCAAACCCTAGTGAGGTATGCGCTGTTGTTTTTTTACAGTCATGAAAACACTTGTACCTGCATGACCAACAAATTGTCTAGGAGCAGGAATCAACCATTTTTTTTACCACCTTTTATAAAGGTTCTATTCATTGATTTTTTGCATTCAAACTGCAATTTCGCTAAAGCCGTATCAACAGCCATCTCCACAGCCATCTCAACAGCCATCTCAACAGCCATCTCAACAGCCATCTCAACAGCCATCTCAACAGCCATCTCAACAGCCATCTCAGCAGCCATCTCAAAAGCCATCTCAACAGCCATCGCAAGAGTCATCTCAACAGCCATCTCAACAACCATCTCAACAGCCATCTCAACAGTCATCTCAACAGTCATCTCAACAGCCATCTCAACATCCATCTCAACAGCCATCTCAACAGCCATCCCCACAGCCATTTCCACAGCCATCTCAACAGCCATCTCAACAGCCATCTCGACAGCCATCTCGACAGCCATCTCGACAGCCATCTCGACAGCCATCTCAACAGCCATCTCAACAGCCATCTCAACAGCCATCTCAACAGCCATCTCAACATCCATCTCAACAGCCATCTCAACAGCCATCTCAACAGCCACCTCAACAGCCATCTCAACAGCCATCTCAACAGCCATCTCAACAGCCATCTCAACAGCCATCTCAACAGCCATCTCAACAGCCATCTCAACAGCCATCTCAACATCCATCTCAACATCCATCTCAACAGCCATCTCAACATCCATCTCAGCAGCCATCTCAACAGCCACCTCAACAGCCACCTCAACAGCCACCTCAACAGCCATCTCAACATCCATCTCAACAGCCATCTCAACAGCCACCTCAACAGCCATCTCAACATCCATCTCAACAGCCATCTCAACAGCCATCTCAACAGCCATCTCAACAGCCATCTCAACAACCATCTCAACAGCCATCTCAACATCCATCTCAACATCCATCTCAACAGCCATCTCAACATCCATCTCAGCAGCCATCTCAACAGCCACCTCAACAGCCACCTCAACAGCCACCTCAACAGCCATCTCAACATCCATCTCAACATCCATCTCAACAGCCACCTCAACAGCCATCTCAACATCCATCTCAACAGCCATCTCAACAGCCATCTCAACAGCCATCTCAACAGCCATCTCAACAACCATCTCCACAGCCATCTCAACAGTCATCTCAACAGCCATCTCAACAGCCATCTCAACAGCCATCTCAACAACCATCTCCACAGCCATCTCAACAGCCATCTCAACAGCCATCTCAGCAACCATCTCCACAGCCATCTCAACAGCCATTTCAAAAGACTTGACAACAAAATAATAAAATAAGTTTGATACTTTAGACAAATTATCATCGCTGTGGCTCGTTGATACAAAAAATAAAACTCAGAACCATATTTAGAGGTTATCAGCCTTTATGAGTCATCATTTTTAGAGTCGTCTCTCCTTGCTCAATGTTAGATTTTGATTTGTCTTAAACCGATCACAAGTATATAAAACATACCGAAGACTGTATTACATACCTCATACAGGACATCCACCCTCACTTCGCTGTCAAACAAAGTACAGGCCATCAGAGCCTGCTGCTGCGTGGTATGGAGATGGTCAAATGGTATTTGTAGAAGTTGGTCTGTTGGTCTATCAATATTCAGTTTACCAGATTGCAATACTTCAGAGAAATCGAAGCCTAATGAAACTAGCTCTCTGATTACGTGGAGTGAAAATGGATGACCTTGACACATTTTTAAAACCGCACTTTTCTTTTCATCGTCAAGCTGTGCCTAAAACTCAATATAATGTAATGGCAACAAGGACATATGATTGTGTAACACACAACAAAACATTGGTTCAATAAGGACACATGGTTATGTAACACACAACAAAACATTGGTTCTACAAGGTCAACCATACATTTACACATGAATACTCCACTATCAGAATCGATGAACATTGACTATCATGTCATTTATTACCGCTTCTGTTCAAACAATTAGAAAGTTCCGCTGGTAATTCTGATGCCCAGGATACTTGTTGTAGAACAAAAGTGTTGCAGACCTGAGACTAGCAACTTGCTTCTCATAGAATTGACATCGTCTTTATTTGCACATATTCGGCATACACAATGAAAAGTGGGAGGAGCGGAGACTCTAACCTATCACTTCCATCCACATATATAAGAAAAAATTCCTCTCGATGGATTGGCTCAAAAATTACCTACAGCCTTGTAGACTAGTGCCGGCGTTTAATAGGTCTACTGATTAATGCAGTTTGTAGGGGCACTTCAGTATATAAATGCAAGCGATTTGTTGGTTGCAGTATTCTAATTACTCTCAAGTCCACCGCAATACACCGGATAGCCTAGTGTTGGTGAATACACCCCGGATAGCCTAGTGTTGGTGAATACACCCCGGATAGCCTAGTGTTTGTGTCTCGAGTTGTGTGGCTCATAGAAAAATCCCTTGAAGCGAAGCAGCCTTGTAGCCTACTAATCCTTACTTGTAGCATCACAAGTCACAGCAACAGATTTTATATAACTTTATAACTTGGACGAAAAGAGAAATAATAAATAATATAACAAACACAGGGTGGCTCACCTGGTTGAGCTGTAGAATAGACTCAGATACTTCAACATCCACAAAATCCAAAGTCAACTCTTCAACTCTTTTCTTGTTTTCCTCATTGACTAAAGTTGTTTTGCTGGTGTCGACCTTGGTCCTAGTGTTGACCTCGGGTTTGGTGTCGATGGCTCTAGTGACGACAACCTTGACCTTCAATAGATCATGTGGAGTGAGTATTTGAGAAAAATAACAATTTAGTGTTTTGTTAATAATGTCTGTATTCATGTTTATACTTCCAGTAATATCTGTAGATATGGACAGGATAAGGATATGTGAATACTGTTTACTGTAGATGAACACTTGGGTGGGCTATCAAACTTGAGCGTACCTTTAAGGGTTGTTCTTTTATCATCTCTAACAGAAAATTCAAGAATTCATAAACCTGCTCGGCTTGCTCACAATTGTCGAGTAGAGTAGATAAGTCATCAAGTATGAAGATGAACTTGCCTGACAATTATACAACAAACATGACCTAATTCGCTTTGTCAGGACAAACAAACTGAGAATTTGTTTTAATTTCCTTCAATTTTTTCATTTTCAGTGCAACCTCTAGCTTATTAAATCAGTGTACAAAGGAACAATCTAGAACTCACGGCCTGCTCGGTTGATGAGATAGTTACGAAGTTGACCCATCATGTGATCTTTGGAACCAGAGGCAAATATGTTTATTGCTGGATTTTGCAGCAGTTTCACAAGAACATCTGACAGATTTGTCACTCCACTAAAATATAATTAGTGTTCTAATAAGTAGCTAATATATTCAATTGAAGATAGAAGAATTACATACATTAGCCACATGTGTGATGGGTTTAACAAACTCGTATAGTGTGTAGTTTTTCATGTCCCAAATTAACCTCAGAAACAGGGAAACTTAACCTGAACACTGTTGTCATGTGGTGGATTCTGGTATTACTAGAAACCTTTATTTAACCTTAGAGGCAGCAGAGACACGCGAACAGCAATCAGGACTACCTAACATACCCTCTGCAGAGCTGTTCAAACCCCCTCCCCCAGCAGCACCAGTAGCACCAGTAACACCAGTAGCACCAGCAGCACCAGTAGCACCAGCAGCAGAAGAGCAGAGACATCCAGCTCACCCAGACACAGAGGGTGAGTTTACATTGCACTTTCGAAATGGTTATTTGAAAACTGCTTATCACATCACTTTGCTAGCCTTGTACCAGATTGTCTGTCATCTCCCATACACAGCCAAGTATCCCCACCTCCTGCAAACGGTTATGTACATGACATTCCCACCCCATTCCTAATGTTCATGTTGATGCAGAATCACAGTCTTGGGTGAAAGTGAAGTCTACTCTCACAGTACGGCTGGTAAAAACAGGCGCTCCACTGGCGAGAGAGGAACAGGAGCTGATACCCAGCCATCCAATCTCAAAGACGAGCCAACTACTTCTTGAACAGGCGAGGCAGGAGGAATTTCGCAACGTGGAGAATGTTACGCTGGGTTACAAAAGAGACCAATGAGAGGATAAAGACCCTACTGCAGAGTGCGGTCAATCACGTCTGCCTCTAATGCGTCCACCAGGCCAAGAACTCAAAACAACTGAGAGTTTAAACACTCCCGCTTTATATCCGGCATTACCGCTGATGTCAGTATGCCAATGAGTGCCACTACGTAGTCTATTTTCACCAGAGCAAGTTTAGCGCTGCTGAAGATGCCATCCACTACCATTTTGGTGTAAGGGGTTTGTAGAAACTCTTATTTAACTTTAGAGGCACCAGAGACTAGTGCACAAGAGGGACTGTCACGTTTTCCTAGCACTGAGAGACAGCGCAGGGCCGGTATGAAGCCTGCATCGCAGTAGTGACCCTTGCTGTGCTGGTAGGTACCCTACCAGGTCGCACAAGATGGCCGCCTTACCAGGGTAACCTGGAAATAGTCAAATTTTCACCAGCCCTAAAACTGGAAGCACTTTTTCTCAGACGAAATATACCACTGTCCCTGGGCTAGTTATAGCCCTAGGACTTGTAGGAGCCAGCTATTGGACGATGAGACCAGTAATTCACGTCTTAACCACTTGGCGCCTTATTCATTTAATTTCATTACATTATCTGATTGGTTAGATACCTATGTATTATATTGTACTGGTTGAAATATTTCCTGTTAATGTATTATTATATGTATGTTAACAATTTCCTGTCATCCAGCCTATATAAAGGCCGGATGAGCTATCACTCATAGCATCCATTCTTGTACTGCCACTGCTCTAGAGGGTTGCCTCCCTAGAACTGGTGATATTCGAATAAAACCATTTAACAATCTGACACTCTCTATAGTTTGTCTGAGCCATGGGCTTGGTACTTGCCAACAAACACAGCAGGAAAAATCCTAAATTGTCACTGATGATACTGGCAGTGTTCTCTTTGGAGAGAGGAAGAATACTCGAGATTAGAGGCGTTTCATGGAAACCACATTGAATTTCAATACAGTAAGATGCCCAGTAAGTAAAATAGTAACAGTAATTGATATAGGCTCAGAATTAGCAGCACAGATTACCGCGATACAATTATGTACTTATCCCAGCCCAGCATCAAGGTTGCTGCCAAGCAATGGAACCAGAAATAGTACCAAAACCTACAGCAGCCTATACCCACTCTTTAGCAACCCTCAGATGTAGAGGACATTGGAGCACAGGCAAGTAAAGCCAAAAACAAGAGGCTTTCTAGTAGCTACTAACTAAATCCTGCTGTAAAACTAGTGAGCAGTTAGACTCGATAGTTTATAGCCGCTGCAAGATTGTTTTAAGTTTCAACAAAATGATGTAGTTATTTGGAAAACCAGACAAAAAGGTCTTTGCTTATCTACGTGGCTTGATGCAATGATGTAGTGAAATATGAAAACATGAATTATACAAACAATGCAATGGTACTTACCTGGCATCTACATAGACTATTGTACCTGAGTTCTCTTTATCCATCAGCTGCAATGCAGTATGTTTGACTAGGAAGCTTTTACCAATTCCTGTCATACCATACACGTCTACCACTACAACAAACAGTAACTATTAATGGTGTGTAAAAACGTATAAAAAATGGCTATACTCAACTTGAAAGCAAAGGCCAAACTTTGCTTTTAGCAGAAAACAATTGCTAATTGAGCTGCCAATATTTTGTGATGTTTTCTATCAGCTACAACTAAATTATAGTACCAGTTGTTGTTGTTATGAGGTGAGAGATAGTAGTAGTATAATAGGAGCATATCTCCATACTGGTGTCAAAGGACAATATGATTCTCCTGGTTACAAGTGCCTTTTTAGTTGCAACAGGCATCTAGGGGAACATGTAGAGTACTTTTGCGTGCAACAGTTGTTGATATTCCCCTCTCTCCCCTCCCCTCTCTCCCCTCCCTCCCCTCCCCTCTCTCCCCTCCTCTCTCTCCGCTCACCCTTCATCCGCCATTCCAGACTCCTCTCTCACTCTGCACCCCTTTTCCCTTCACATCCCCTTCCAACAAATTTGCATGTTTCCTCCATTATTAGTATTATAATAGTGTAATGGATTCTGGTCTGGTTACCACGGACATCCACTAGGCTCAAGTATTATACCTCTCTCCAGAGTGGACACTGTACTGCTTGACAGTGACAACTGTGTATCAGGCAACCGAATTACCCGGTATAGCAAGAGACCATGGCTCAGACAAACAATACAGCGTAGTGCTTGTGTAACTGGCTATATTCTCAAGACAAAGTCCTAGAGGGTAATTATTCCTCTAGTGTGTTTGTGGCAAGACATGAGAATGAATGCAAAGATGATAGCAAAACTTTCTCCTTTTATAGGAGAGCTCACAGGAACTAATTAAAATAAAGTATATAACAATAAGTGCATATGAAGTAGTCTAGCCAATGCAATCAATTACATAAATAGTGATCCAATAATGTAATGCAAATAAGTTAAAGGGTAACGACGCCAAATGGCTAAGGGAAGAGTCCTATCTCCTACTGTCCAATCAGAGGTCCTGCAGGGTTCCCAGGCTGTAGTTAGAATATGGTCCACTAAGTCGGTAATCCGAGGAAGGATTGTTCCGGTTCCTGGCCTTGACTGAGTTCCTAGATGGTTTTGCAGCTCCTTGGCTATGTCGGCCATCTTGTGCCGGCCCAGTATAGCTATACTGGGTTGGTAAGGGGTCAATACCGGCCCTGCAGGGGTCACTACCGGCCCTGCACACTATGCTACCGGCACAGTATGACTTTTCACCTATACAGCAGTTGACCGAATGCTGTCGGTTAAAGTCTAGCGCATTATCTCTCAAGGGTGGATAGTAAACTGCCTGTTTACTAGTAATCTACACCAAAATCTACCACAATAAGAGCAGATTTGCATATTGGTGTCAAAGGATAAGATGGTTCTCCTGGTTAACAGTGCCCTTTTAGTTGCGCCAGTTTATATGTAGAGCAGAATCTGTAGAGAACCTTTTTGTGTGCACCAGATGTTGATATTCCCTACTGATATTATAGTGTTTGATATTGTATATGATTATGATTCTTTTCCATGTTTTTTATTGTGCAGCGGTTTGTTTGTATTGGACTTTGTATCACAATTTTAATTATTGTTTGACTAGTGTACGAGTATTGGAGGTAGAATTTTTTCCAAATATCAAACGTATAAAAAGAAAGTGATGTTTCATTATAAAGCTATCGATTGGCGAGATGAAGGGAGAAAATGTGGAGATGAGAGCGATGAGTAAAAAAGATACGGTTGATGGTAGCGGAAGTGAAAGTGTAGATAATGTTGTGCCAACTTTGAAACAAAAAGTGATAACACTTATGCTGATATTGGTATTGGTCATATGTTTTTCTAATTTTGGAGGTATTACCGAGTTTATTGTTTATGAAAACACCATCAAAGAAGTACAAAAGACAAAAGACTCTCTCGTTCGAATCATAAATGTGACTATAGGTGAATGACAAACATCTAATTCATCATGGATAATACTGCTGAAGTATTTGATGTGAGGATGCGCTCGCCTTTTACGGCGATGATTGCGGGACCAATGGAATCTGAGAAGAGGCAAGCGATTTTATGAATGATTGAAGCTAGACAGACTATAGCTCATCCTGGGGGAGGGGGAGCGGTAGGGGAGAGGGAGGGGGAGGGGAGGGAGGGGTAGAGGGAGAGGGAGAGAGAGTATTACGACAGTATTACCTTCTATAGACATTTTTATCTCCTTGAAAATTCCATGGGATGAGTCTCCCATCTACACAGGTGCGTCCTCATTGCTACCAGTAATATTGTGGGAGATTTGTGTGAAATCAGTGACCCCAGCCCCTTCCCTTCCCCCTCAACCCCCCTACCCTGCACCCCTTGCCACCCCAGAAAGAGTGTAATAGAATCCCTTCCCTTTGTCTAGAAGTATCCTTAAAATACCTGAGTTGTGCAACTACTATAACTTATCATGTATGCCCAGCCACCCACTATACTGATGAGTCATTCGGAGATTACCCGGTCATATATGGCCGCCATTCGGAGATTAACCGGGCATATATGGCCGCCAATGGACAAGCGTGAGTGAACAAGGAAACTCAACAGCCTATTGGAGTTATACAAGAGAAGGAGTATCAAAGTGGGACCCAAGCTTAAAGAGGAGGAGCCTTGGAGCTACCAAGACAATCAACCAGAATAGTGTATACATGGCACTTTGTTTATGTTTAATTATGTATTGATTGTGATGATTTGCTAATAACTTGTAAGCAAATATTGTATTGGTTTACCCTAATAAGGGAGTGTGCCTTCTTGGTCTCTCCTATAAAAGGAATTGTTGGAGACCAGGGAGGCAGAAGTTATTGTGGATTACTGTGGAGTTATTATGCATGGCTTGCAGTAATAGTGGAGTAATCATTGTACTTGTGTCTTGCTAAATAGAATGTTATTAATAAAGTATTATTATTAACAAGGAACACTCGTATCGATTGTCTGGACATTATTAGTATTAACAAGGAATACATGGAAGCCGTTGTGTCGGTGGTGTAAATAAAGAAAGAAAAACACTACAATATCACTTCCATCATTTTGGTCAACTGTGGCTTTGATTTGCAGAAATGAGTTGTAAAGATCTGTGTAATGCTCATTACTCCCTGTTAAGGTCAACTCAATCCAGCCGTAAGGATCCAATTTATCAGGTCTGATGACAACGTGTTTCGATCTCTCTACCGATATGTTTGTAGGCTCCGCCGAAAATGCATCCAGTGAGAGTTTATGTTGTAGGATGACCCTTCCAACTGATTATCTGTTGTTCTATTTAGACTAGCCATACTTTTGTGAGTGGTGATTGCTCGGAGCGATATCACTTAATGAAATCAAATGGCACCCTCCAGTGTCTTTATCCTACGCTTGCTAAAATATGGAATGACCGCGTTTGCATGGACTTCTCCTTTTTCCTGGAGCCGATTTTTTTCTCCTCTTGACTCGATCCGGTTGCACTGCACTGAGCACATATCCTCCTAAATCATTGAGCTCATCCAATCCTATATTCTTTGCGAATGATGCAAAACCATGACCGTTGATGACATCACGTGCTACGTTACCACCTACAGACAATGCTCTTTTACCCAGACTTAATGCTCCTCTCTTCAGCAGAAGTGTTGCCGATTTGAGTATAGTTGAAAAAATACTACTCATGCTAGGCATCACTCGATGCCCACTATACACTCCAGGAGAACTACAGCTAATTATAGGTATCGCAGTAGATTAATTTTGCGATTATTCAAGATCAATAAATTTGAAAATAAGATTAATCTTGAATAAATTTTTGAACCATGTCGCAGCCTTATGATTTATATCAGGTGTTGTGACATTGTCATGTCTGCCTTAATGATACGGAGTTTTTTCACTCGGCTCGAATCCAAAAATGTAGGCTATGTCAATCGAAAAACTCAAGGTGGTATCGGGATTGATGTTTGTCTGTAAAATCATTTTGGTCACTTTGTTGTAGGAGATGGCAAACTTGTTATCCAAACTCATTTCATGAAATCTTCTCCATATAACCTCCTCCAACTCTTTTACCCTATCATATCTTCCATTGCCAAATAGGATAAAGTGTTTGATGAAGGGTTTGTTGCTTTTGCTAGAGTCCCCCATTTTTTTTTTCAGATATATATTTCACCCTCGATAACTCTTCTCCAACTGTTAGAATACAAGATATCCAGCAGGGACACCTCCCATCTAGGGCCATTAATATCCAGATATTTATACAGGCTCCCCATACAATCGGAGGTTGCATTTTGTGTAAAGTCATCACAAGTTATTGTTAAAGTTGAAGGTAAGGTCCCCGATATTGATATTTCAACGACATACGGCGGTGACAGCTAAAGATCGCACCTTATAAACTATTCATCCACTCACTTGTTGAACTTTTCTCTGTACCCCAATCTCTTGACCAGCAACTGTCTTTCACCAGCTTGTGTTCTTCTCCCCAACTTTTTCGAATCTGTTAATCTGTGGCTTCTTTACTCTTTGCGATTCTTTTTCATAAAAGGCTTTCTCGGTTCTTTCTTTGGCGAGATCTTTCACCTTGTATACGATAGGTTTTTCATAGGTCAGCACATCAGCAGTTATAAAGACCTCGATGGTCCAATTTGGAGAATAATTTCTCGCAAAAGATCCCCTCGCCTGGCTAATTCTCACATAATCTCCAGCTTTCAACTCTGGTTCTTTACTAGAGCTGCGTTCACCTTCGTGCACTCGATTTCACATGCATTCTTAGTTTTCGAAAATTTACGCCATTTGGTTTCATCCCGATAGCCATGTGAACAGTGTCATTGTATGAACTGATCGTTAGAGGTAAAACCTTGATGTACCTGTCAACGTCTTGTTGAAATGCTCCACCATCGACGATTGTATTTCAGTCTTAAAATGCTTGATCTTCTGACTTTTGATGTGCTGGTTGTTAAACTCTTTACCTTTATCCTATTGTGAAACCTTGTGTTTTTCTTTATCCAGTGTCCTTCTCAAACCTCTGGCTACGTTTTCTTCTGGCTTTGGAGGTGAGTGATACAGCCCATTCTTTTCTAGATAAAGAATCGACAACCGTTAATAAAAATGTGGTGCTGTCATTCTCTTCAGCTTGCCATTGCCCATTGTTTGATTCTCACAACCTTCATAAGTTTACCCTTACATGTTTGTCCTGGAGACCTCCTGGTGCTTATAATTCTTTGATCAGACAGCAGATTTGTAAATTTTCTGTATTTCCACTGTCCCAATTTTACTGGGCTTTCATCATTTAAAACTTCTAGCCACAAACTTTTGGAAAGTCTAGGGTGCAAACACTTTTTTCTGATTTTGAGCTTGTTAGTATTTTGATCGTATTTCCTGATGCTATTCAACTGGTTCAACATTCTAACACCAATCACTTGATTGCCTTTGCTCGATGTCACACTGGATATTTGTTCCTCAAACTCGTCTAACTTTTGTATCCTTTTCTCTGATTCTTCATCACCTTTACCACATCATCAATGAAATCTTCGCTATCATCCACTCCCCAGTTTTTGACGCCAAACAGTCTCTTTTTTATCTGTGTTTTCTCTTTAACATTTAAAACTGGACTAGAGTGAGTGGCAACATCTGGTGAAAGAAGTGAAACCTGTCATTGGTAATCATACTATTAGCAAAGGGTGATTTTGGCAATGGCTTAGGTTTTTTAGCGGAAATCCAGCTATCCGATCATCGTTGTTGGTTATTTTAGTCTTTCTTACATCACTTACATAGTTTTGCATGTTTTGAACGTTTTCGTCTACCTTTTCATGCTCAGTAAAGTCGTTTCCGTTTGCCAATTTTAACAAAGCGTCTGGCTTTTGCTTCATATCTCTCACTCTATATCCTCCATCAGATTGTAGTACAAGGGAGGTGAGTTTCTTCTTTCCTTTGTTGGTCTATCATTGCCAATTTTTCTCTTTATTCTATCGCACTTATTTTTCATCACAAAAAAATATTGTCTAGACAATGTCAAAGGTTGAAGGCTCGTGGTTTTATTGATAATAAAACAATTACTATAGGAGTGATTATAGCGGTCAAAAATCAACTTTACCAGTCTGCGTCAAGATTCTACGCTTAACACCGATTGTTCATTTACTGATTACTTTGTACAACTCCTTCTTGTCCCACTGCAATTCGATAAACTGTTCCTAGTCTAGAGGAACATTCCCAAATATAGTGTTTTTGACAGTTTCTATCAATGATTGAAACAGATCCAAGTTGGCCTTTATGACTATTGTGGTTGTTCCTCTCTAGCTGAAAGTTATTGCGAGCTAAAATAGTTATATTATTCTTCATCATTCTACTGGAGTTGCTCAACTTTGTCCTATTGTGGTGGATTTTAGCGTACACATCCTCTGCGCACAACCAGTATTACATCCTGGCATCACTACAATAGCCATTGGATAGCCAGGATGCCTAGTAACTACTAACCAAGTAGACGGTGACTGTATTTATTCCTATACCGACCTTGTGTACACCCATACCGACCCTGTGTACCACCTATAGCGACCCTGTGTGCACATATACCGACCTCACTGGGCCGGCAGGAAGTGAGTCAGCAGAGCCTGAGATCTTAGAAGTAGCTTTGGAGGACCTAAGAGCCATTTGCCAGAAGTAGCCACCCTTACCCCTTACCAAAGATGCTGGATTAAGAGCTGGAAAGACCGAGGACCCAGAGACTAGATGTGATTGGTTAAAGAGCCTATGACTCCGCCTATTACCACAGGGTGCCTATTCCTTTTAAGCCCTTTACTGTGATCTTACTCGCTATGTATTTATATATTTACTCTCATTAGTGTATATTGTGATATTGTATTATAATTGGATGATTGTTCTTGTGCACTGCCTATAAAAGGTAGAACTTTGGCCATAACAGTCAGCTGTAATTGGGACTTCTTACTAACTCGTTTTATTCTGATTGAATAAAGGCATGTGGACTCAAGTACTTTGAGATATGCGTCTGAGCCAAGGGCTCACAATTGGTTGTAGAGTGGCAGTACTCTATCTGGTATACATTCGGTATCTCACCGACCCTGTTGTTGTAACAGGTTAATCTAACAACTGGTGGCAGCAAGCTACCAACCTCAGCTATGGATTTTACAGCCCCCAAAATCCATTACATTATTACAGCTTTCAGTTTACCGGGAAATACAGTACTGATGATGGAACCTTGTAGCAAAGCCAGAAATCCAGAAATTTTTTATCGTGTATTGTCGATTTCCTGACCGAACTAGCGATATCCTTTGCGCTTCATTGCAACTGATCATACTGAGCAGTTAACAACGATATTGCTCTGTTTATCATACTTTTACCACATTTCATCAAAGTCATAGTTAGATCTTTTTTTTACATTAGCTGTTACAGACTTTTGAATTGAAGCCAGGTGCATTGTTGAGCAATAACAATATCGCCGCATTTCTTGTCAACCTTTGTTGCAAAGCTTTAGTCATCATAGTCACGCGTTATACATCCAATTAACAAAACCTGCGTGAGAATAATCAAATAGTAGTTGCAATTATCAATTAACCACCATCTGTTTTGTCCATCTCTGGGAAAACTCGTAGTTATATTTATCATTCCCTCGTGATATATCACTCCAGATACCTCATCAAAGGTCTTTTGATAAGCACTATCACAGTAATGTATTTTATACTAGCTGACATACTCAACTCCCTACGGTATTGAGTATATATCTAATTTTTTACTAGCTGAGATACACAACTCACTACGGTATTGAGTATATATCTTCAAATTACTTAAAAAGAGATCAAAATCATAACCGTGATTTTTATTTTATCTTTTTAGAATGAATAGACAAGACAATACAAATCAATTGAAAAATGAAGAGCCAAAAACCCAACATTTTTTTTCCTTCTTCTCCCATTACCAATCTGTCTTCAAACGGAGTTCTACGTCCTCAAGCGATAGAAAAATATGATGATGATGATGATGATGATGATGATGATGATGATGATGATGATGATGATGATGATGATGATGATGATGATGATGATGATGATGATGATGATGATGATGATGATGATGATGATGATGATGATGATGATGATGATGATGATGATGATGATGATGATGATGATGATGATGATGATGATGATGATGATGATGATGATGATGATGATGATGATGATGATGATGATGATGATGATGATGATGATGATGATGATGATGATGATGATGATGATGATGATGATGATGATGATGATGTTGACTCGAACTGTAAAAAAAGAGATGCAATGGATGTTGATGACAATGTACTTCTTCAATACACTAAGATTCCCTTTCAAGATGCCAGAGTCAAAAAATTTGTCATCCCTCGTCATCAAGAGCGCCTCTTTGTTAAATATTCTGTCTCCAGCTTGCCGAAAAAACAGTTGAGATTCAGGATCCACCAATACCGACGATTATGCAGGTCTTAACCATTGAATTTCACCATAGAACGAACTGCACCATCGTCTACAACTATAAAACGGATAAAAAGATAGTTAGAGCGAAGAGTGCTATTTCAGCTGAGGTATAATTACTTGTTAATAAAGCTACACAAACAAAACCAATGATTTCGACCTACATCGGTGCTGAAAAGACCGGAAAAGCAATTTTTCGTTCTGCTAAAGACAACGGATGTCGCAAGACGATAAAGAATGCATTCGATATATTACCAGGGAAGAGTATGAGACAAATCAATGCTTATTTTGACATAGCTCACCTGCAGGATTTTCCATCATATAGTGTCATAAGTTTTGAAAACCCGGAAATGCTAAAAAAATGCGACAGACGTTGGAGCGAGACTGGTGAGTCCTTTGTAGCTCAATACAGATGTATCGTAGATGGAGAGCTACTGGTTGGAGATATGTACATTCCTCCTCAAATAGCTTCAGCTGTGATATCGGAAAGATGTGGAGTTATTCTGTTCAAAGAACTAAAACAAGGTGCAAACAATTCAATTTCCCACGACGTCAGTGTACTCACAGCTCATCAAGTCTTCATCAAAGTCTCCAAACTGGATGATAGTCTAAACCTTCTTGATTTTCTCAACTACTTTGATGATGCTGAAAAAGGAGAATGTCCAAAACAAGACCTCCAAAAACTAATCCATAACTCAAGGGAATCATATCACTATGAAGGCCTGTAAGCTTTATTTGTTTTACTATAGATTCAAAAATGATTTCTAAGCTAAATTATCTACTGACGCATACCAAACTCATTAGTCAATATGGTTTTTAGATGTAACTAAAGAACGTATGCTGAGAAAGATGGATAATGAAACTTATTCATGACTTGCAAGAGATGAGCTCAATATTAGCTTTGAACAATATTTTATTTACCAATTCACTTTCTTGTATGAGAACTTCATCTATTCCTTTTACCATACATTTTATAGTATAAAAAGAGAAAAAAAAAATTCTGTCTGAAACTGAAAACTCACAAAAACTTTGTCTGAAAAACTCATACCGATAGTTTTTTATAATATATGTGTTTTTTCCATATGTAAAACATTTTCTGTGTGAAAACTTTATGAAGTATAAAAGGTGTGAATAAAATAGCCTGACTGAAAAAAACATCCAATCCTGACTGACCTTCATAACATATACAGTTTTCTCGCAAAAAGTAATTTTTCCGACTGAAAATACAACTTTTTTCACGCGAAAAAGGATTTTTCTGACTAGGAAAACAACATTTTTCGCACGTTAAAAATAATTTTTGGTTGAGAAAACAACAATTTTTGCGTGAAAAAAGGGAATTTCTGACCAAAGCAATATTTATTTTCAAAATGATACATAGTTTTTACGCAAAAAAAACACAATATTTTTGTGTAAGCATCATGCGAAAACCCTTTATAACATATACAGTTTTCGCGCGGAAAAAAGATTTTCTGTCTGACTGAAAATACAACATTTTCCGCGCGAAACTGACTGATAAGATAACATTTTTTGCGTAGACAAAGATTTTTCCGACTAAAAGTACAACATTTTTTGCGCGAAAAGGGATCTTTTCTGACTAAAAACACAACATTTTTCTCGCGAAAAAAGAAATTTTCTGACTTAGAAAACAACATTTTTCGTGTGAAAAAGGTATTTTCTGACCAAAGCAATGTTTTTTCAAAAAAATATGTTTTTTTGCTTAAGTTATACTAATCTTTTGTGTAAGCATCGCGCGAAAACCCTTTATAACATATACAGTTTTTGCACGGAAAAAAGTTTTCTTACTGAAAATAGAACGTTTTTCGCGCGAAAAAAAGAATCTTTTGACTGAGAAAACAACATTTTTTGTGCGAAAAAAGGATTTTTCTGACTAAAAAGTATGCATTTGTCGTGTGAAAAAAGGTTATTTATGACTGAGAAAACAATGTTTTTAGCGCAAAAAAAAGTTTTTCTGATCAAAAATATAACATTTGTCACGTAAAAAAGAAATTTTCTGTCTGAGAAAACGACATTTTTTGCGCGAAAAAAAGGATTTTTCTGAATAAAAATACAACATTTGATGTGTGAAAAAAAGTTTCTGATTAAAAAAACAACATTTTTTGCGCGAAAAGAAGAATTTTCTGATTGAAAAACAACATTTGTTGTGCGAATAAAGGACTTTTCTGAACAAAAAATACAATATTTGTCGTGTGTAAAAAGGTTATTTATGTCTGAGAAAACCACATTTTTCGCGCGAAAAAAGGGTTTTGCTGATCGAAAACATAACATTTGTCACATAAAAAAAAGGAATTTTTTGACTGAGAAAACATCATTTTAGCGAGAAAAAAGGATTTTTCTGACTAAACATACAACATTTGATGTGTGAAAAAAAATTTTTTCGAGTTAAAAAACAACATTTTTCGAAACAAGGAGTTTTCTGATTGAAAATACAACATTTGTCGTGCGAAGAAGGACTTTTCTGACTGAGAAAACAACATTTCTCGCGCGAAAAAAAGGTTTTTCTGACTGAAAATACTATATATATATATATTATGTGATAAACGATTTTCGCGTGAATAAAATCATTATAATTACGACTTCGCGCGAGTATTCTCATTGGTTGTAAGAATAATAGGTAGGTCTAACTTTTAGTATTTAAGATCTGATCTCTCTACACTGAAATCATTCCCTCCACTGATACCTTCTAAAGATTCAACTACTTCTCTATTCACCACACATCTATCGGTAGGAATCTTGGTAATAAAGGTAAGAGTTAATAAAAATACTATTTGGTGCTAGTTGCAAAAAAACCTCTAATTATTGTACTTTTTTAGTTATCACCTTTTATTATTGTATAAATATATATTTTAGAGCAATATGACAACA
This sequence comes from Cryptosula pallasiana, assembly GCA_945261195.1. Taxonomy (NCBI): domain Eukaryota; kingdom Metazoa; phylum Bryozoa; class Gymnolaemata; order Cheilostomatida; family Cryptosulidae; genus Cryptosula; species Cryptosula pallasiana. Next base: position 32,038,991 of record OX183133.1, on the reverse strand, counting down.
AAAACAATGTACTTAAAGAACTTCCTCCCAGATGCTTATCATGAATATGTGAAAGATAATGTTATGGTTTAGGAAAAAGCTGTAGAACGTGTGACATTCCAAGTTATTATCTTCTGCATAACACAACATATGCTGAATATGGAAACACGATATGGAGAACATGATGAAGCTACAGAGTTCTTCAATGACATAACAAAAAACAATTTTAAAACCATCTTAACAATGGCAAAAGTCATAAATATTCATGAGTTTTAAAAGAAATTAAAAGAAACGCTTGGGATAAAAAACATTTTGAACAAATATATAAAATGAAATGGAGTAAAAAAACTGTTTACAAATTCCGAACTCATATTGAACATTACACACAAATAGATGAGGGGTTATCTTCTTCTATCGGTATTTTCGAAATGACGTTAAAAGCATTTCACAGATATTTATAATTTTTTTTCTAGCAATAACATTAAATATTTTACAAATTAAAAAGTTTTTATAGTCTTTCATACTTCACTTTTCAATCTATTACACTTTATTTCGTTGCATTCACTTCATACACTATTATCATTTTTATATACTTTATTACATTCACTATTACCAGTTTTTTACTCAAATAAACATAAAACAATCAATTCACTTCTATACAATACTCAAACATCTAACATCGTACAAACAAGTGACTAAATCAACATCTCACAATTCATCAAAACACCTGGTGCACACAAAAAGGCATTGTGGAGGATCAACACATCACACCAATAAATACCAATAACCAATAAATACCTAAACACCTGGTGCACACAAAAAGGCACCCAATGGACCAGGAGAACCTCCAGGAGAACCTGCAGGATAACCTCCAGGATAACCTCCAGGTCTAACTTCCACGATTACCTCCAGCCCAAACCAATCAAACTCATAATCTAACGACATAAAAAATCGCAATAAAAACCCCCAGCACAACTAAATTCTAAACAACTGTTGCACACAAAAAGGTACCTCACAGGTTCGCACGGGAACAGGGGCGTACTTCAAGTACCTGGAACCAGGAGAACCTTCTAATCCTTAGACTCCATGACAGAGATCTGCTCCCTTATTACTACTAATGCAAACAACCTCTGCACAATAAATACATGGAAAATAATCATAATCAATACAATATCAAACACTTGGTGCACACAAAAAGGTACTCTACAGATTCTCTTCTACACCTGGTGCAGTTAAAAAGGCACTGGTAACCAGGAGAACCATTTTTTCCTTCAACATCAGTATGCAAATCTGCTCCTATTATACTACCGGTGAAGGAAACATGCAAATTTGTGGGATGTGGAGGGGAGAGGGTGCACAGGGAGAAGGGAGAGAGGGGAGGGGAGAGAAGGGATTGAGAGAGGGGAGGGAAGGGAAGGGAGGGAGGGGAGGGGTGAGAGGGAAGGAGGTGAGAGAGGTGAGGGGAGAGAGGTGAGGGGAAAGAGGGGAGGTGAGAGAGGGGAGGGGAAAGAGGGGAAGGGAGAGAGGGGAGGGTAGAGAGGGGAGGGGAGAGAGGTGAGGGGAAAGAGGGGAGGAGAGAGAGGGGGGAGGGGGAGGGGAGGGGGAGGGGAGGGGGAGGGGAGGGGAGAGAGGGAGGGGAGAGAGGTGAGGGGAAAGAGGGGAGGTGAGAGAGGAGAGGGGGAAAGAGGGGAAGGGAGAGAGGGGAGGGGAGAGAGGGGAGGGGAGAGAGGTGAGGGGAAAGAGGGGAGGTGAGAGAGGGGAGGGGAGAGAGGGGAGGGGAGAGAGGGGAGGGAGAGAGTGGAGAGAGAAGAGGGGAGGGAAGGGAGAAAGAGGGCCAGGACAAAGGAGTGAGGGGAAGGGAGGGAGAGAGAGTTTAGTTTGATGCAGTTATCAATATATAAGAGATTGGTCTGTATTGTTAGTAATGAGCTTTCAACAATATACTAATGTTGGAGGTAATTAGTATAGTTTCTTACATGATATGTTTTTCTTGTCTTTATCAAAGTTTAACAGCTACAAAAGTGTTATTCGGTCCTTATCTCTCCCATACAATTTACTACCTTCTCGCAGGCCAAGGTATTCATATCTTTTTCTCACAACCTCTTCATAACTAGACATCTGTGTTGTTTAAGAAAGCACCAGAGATATTGAAAAACTGAGACCATCGAAAAACTTTCACGCGAGACACAAACATTGATATTTTAGTTATGTAGTTTAATATCTACTAGTGTTTGAACTACAGTCAGTGGTTGTTAGTCAGAGTGACTGTACTAAAGTAGTATGATATAACTAATACTTACTGTAGCACTCATTGTTCAATGTACCCTGATGTACCCTGATATACTCTATAGAGCAGTTACCTTGTTATCTACAAGCAGACACAGTACAGCAGTGAGAATGTATACACATATATATATATTATACAAAGCACAAGATATGCTATATCATAATATGACAGTTTGTGGCTGGTTACTTCATTGTAACTAGAAATCCATCATATAAACAACACAAGCTCAAACATTCTATTTTACTCTGTAGATGAACACACTTGGATTGCTAAACACTATTGTATACACACACATGTATGTATGTATACTGGATGTAATATAATCTATTCAAGTCATACAAAAAAAGTTATAAGTTGTCAAAACTTAGTTGTGATCTACCTGATTATGAGGTGATAGATCTACTGTATCCATATGAGAATGAGGTGATAGATCTATCGTCTGCACTGAACCAGGACCTGGCAGTTCCACTGATTGTTGCGAAGTGAGGTGGTGGCTATAGCGTCGACATAACAACGCAGACAAATCAATTACTCCTTGAAAACCTTATAAAAAACTGTTTATTATGTATTGTACTGTATGTAGACTTACTATGTAATGTAATTCAATATACAAACATACTTTCTCTAACAACTTGGCAACACCATTGTTAGAGAAAGAGTTGGGGTAAATGAAGGCAATTAAGCCCTTTTGTTATTTGAGGCATTAGAAAGAGAACCTATGTCTATTGTCTCGCTGAAAAGAACATACTCTAGTAGTTATGATATGTATAAAATCTGAGGTTTAATGTTGGTTGTAACTCAGTTCTTTGTACGGTCTACTCCTCAAACCCTGACTACACTAATGTAAGTGATACTGTCCACAGTCCTGTGTCAGTGTAGGGAGTGTCAGCGAGCTCTGTATATAGTTAGCTAGGTTTGACCCTTTCGACAGCGTATCTACAATAACAGAGTATTGCTAGTTCCATGTGTAGAAGTCAAAGGGTATAGCATTGCTCACTCTGGCTTCATTTACTTTCCTGTCATCCTCCCACAGGGTGTTAGGGATAGGTTAGGTAGCGAGTTTCTTTCATGTTGTATACATGTCGATTGGTTTAATTTACTATAGAGTTTTAGAATTGGTTGCTAGTCTGTGTTCTTTTAATGTCTTTAGTACACTCGCCATTTGCTAACTCTAGACTGAACTGAATTGACGCGTTTGCATATCAGGTGGATATACATTAGACAAATGGGAGTTATTCACTATTCATCAGGAAAGATGGCAACTTTTGTTAAATTAGTTTGCATTATGAATATAGATGACATTCAGGAGTTGTGTTTCCTGTGATAATTCTTAAAGAGAAACAATTTTATAAAAGTAACGTGGAAATGAAAATGAATACCTTGGTCATAACAGTTATGCACGCTTCCTATGGACACAACAGCAACTATGAGAACAAACACCAATTGTGTTTGGCTATCTCTCCGTACTTCGCTGAGTTGACTCTGTGAAGGCAATCTCACGAGGTGATACAGGGCCGGTATTACTCCCCCCCCCCCTCTTGGGTTAAACTCTGAAACTATATGTAATAGAAGAGTCTTTGGCTGCTCAGACAAAGTAGGCAATGTTATATGAATAAAACAACTTTATTTTTTATATCCTACTTGGCAATGCAGTAATTTGTAAAAATACAATCCAAGAGTACATAACCTCTGCCCTAAACAAGTAAGGGCTGTTAGGAGGTCAACAGGGATAGCCATACCCTTGCAAGGATTGGGCCAATTGTATATAATAATACAACAATTGAGACATAACAATTCATGGTAAATAAAGACAATTCCGAACATTCTCAACCGTAAAGTACTTTCTTGTGTGCACCAGGTATTGGTATTCCCAGTTTATATTGTAGTTTAGCTTGATATTGTATAGCGATGATCATGATTGTTCATTAGGTATTTATTGTGTAGCGGCTGTTTATAGAGGGATTTGTATCAAGGTTTTGGTTATTGTTTGGCTGATGTTTGTTGGAACAAACTGACAATGATTTTTAGACTGAATAGGTTTCATTGTTAGCTTATTTTTTATGAGTTCCTTTGCTTTTTTATTGGAATGAATAATTATCTAAATGATAACATATGTTTGTACAAAGCAATAGGTGTGTTACGGTAATATCTACATTGTTCAACATAAAAAAGAAAATGAAATATTAATTAATTACTTCAACAAGCCATTCTAGCGAGCCCACAGCTGAGTTAACTGCTGTTATGCAAATACCGTATAATTTGAGGTTCAATATTTAGATGTCCATTTATGTCCAGTTGAACTGTTAAAATATTCTTTATACCAAAACGGTTTTCTAATCTCTTTAGGTACCTATTAACATGTACAATATTTGTCTTACGTAGCACACTATTGTACTTGTCAGTCAATGTTTCCGTTTCTGATGTTGAATCAGAATCACTTCCTAGCTCAATCATGTCCAGCATATACAGCGTGGAGGGAAACAGGATAGCTTCAAAAAGCAGTAGCTTTATCAGTACCATCATGTTGTTCACAATAAATCTGTGGGGAGAGCGAGAAATAAAGGCCTTTTTGACAATTTCTTTTTTGTGTTGAGCTCATGTTGCTCTGAAGAATATTAATAAAAGATAAAAAACACTAAAACTAAATGGTGAAAATAATGAATTAGTAGATTTTAGCTGATCTAATTACGAGTAATAATAAATAATAAAGAGAATCTATTATACTCTCAGATAAATTTGCATGTCAAAGACCTCACAGACTCTAAAGCAAACTAGATAGATTCAATGAGAATACCCATTCTCCAGCTGGAGTTACATAACTGCAGCTAAAGACAAAGAATCATAATCTATTTGCTCTCAGATAAATCTCTCTGTATTTATCAATGCCGAAAACTTTGCAGTTCTGAGAGAGCAAAATTTTTAGGCTTTAGGAGAAGAATCTTTCTTCAGTGCAAATAGCTGAGTTCTTCAACCAGTGTTAAATAATTACGTATTAATTCTTACCTTATTGCTGAGAGTCCTAGTAGCTGCAGTAAATGTTGTTCCTTCAGTCACTGTTGCTGGAGTGGATGCTTTCCATCTGGGAACATTGGCTGTTATATAGATAAAGTTGTACCGACTGACAAAATACCCTCCCAGCCCAGACAGTGCTTTTTACTGTAAGATCTGGAACCTTATCACAAAATGGAACACCTGAAATCAAATACGAAATAACAAAAAATTGCTAAGCAAAGGCTTTTTTTACAATTATTTGTTTCATTACCAGAACTGATTATATCAGAATATTACAAGCATTCACTTTCACTGATTGGTTAGCTCTGCATAAATTGTGATGGCCAGTCATACTCAGTTAACATTTACTTCCCGCAGTTCATTATTTCATATACTATTCAGAGACCTAGGAAGAAGACAACTCCTGACAGTCGGTTGACAGAACAATTACCCATATATGTCGTCCCAGTTATCAGCAGCTCATGAACCAGCACATCTATCCAAGACATGTCTATACAAGGCACTTTTTAACCATCTAGGGTTTCTCTGGTAGCCACCAGTACAATTACTATCGTTTTATGAAATTGGACTCTATGAAACTGATAACTGGAGATTTTATATACGTAGTTGACACAATTTTTATCACATTTTGTGGTAAGATGTTATTGCAGTGGGGTGGATTTTGGTAGAGCTCTATCATGACCAGTGTATCAGGGAAGTGTCTCTGATAACCCTTTGACATCAGACAGTCCTGTGGTAAGCACTGGCACAAGCTACAGAAGGGGCCGGCAGAGTTCCCATTAAATAAAAGACTGATTTACCTATACCGGCAAAATCCAGCAAACTACCGGCAGCTACTGGCACAGTACCGGCCCTGGGAAGGTATCTCAGGCTGGCAACAAGTTGGCTGCCATAGCCAGAGGAGTGAAACCTAGCCTGAGGAACCCAGCAACATCTATCCACACCTTAGATGCCTCCAGATGTCCAGATATCAAGACCAAAGGCTCTGAAAAGACCAAGAACCTACTCCAGAGATGCAGAGACATCTAGTGACTAATTGTATTGGCTATGGAACTGTTGATTCGGCCCCTACTTCTGGGTGCCATCTATGATTAACTTTATGCTTATTACTTGATTGGATTGTATATATATATATAAATTGTGTGTACCATTTTCTTACCTATATAGTGTGTGCTTGATTGGTCTACTCCTAAAGTAGGCAATTACCACTAGCCATACCGGCCCTAGGTCCTCTCTGGTGAGAGGAGATAGTGGTTGTCAGGCATTTAGAGGCTGATTGAGTCGCTGTGCCAGCAGACAGGGTGTCTGCCTGTATTCATTCGTTAGAGAACAGTTAGTGGTTCCATTGTGTGGACGGTGGAATCCACCACAGTATTGTGTATTTTTACCCATGACTGGAGATGAAATGTCACCTTGTTCATCGGGCTCATTTCTCATATATCCCGTTACTAGCATATTTTGTATACTTATGCAGCTTCTTTCTTGACTCATTTCTGCTCTCTGTCTTCCCATATATGGACAGGGCCAACCTTGTTAACTGATTCACAAACCCAAGTACAAATTCATTCCGACTCATTACATTGAAAACCGCTGAAATGATGACCTAAGGGTGACCTGCTGCTGCCTTTTATCAACATGGTCATTCCAATTTAATCTACAAGGCCACCGTTACCAGTACCCTGCAGGTTAAATGTCTAAAGTGGGATGTGACTTTTACACAACGGTGGGTAGATGTGTTCTTTATCTCACTACACACTTAACATACTAAATAAACAAAACAGAGTCAAAGCCCAACAAAATATGTAAAACAAAATGGAGATGGTGGTTTCATGCTTGATGTAGTTTGTTGATATACAACTGTTTTGGGGAGAGAAAAGGCATAGAAAGGAGTGCTGCACGTTTACTTTGATACAATTTGATGAGTTGCAGAAATTCAACTTTACTGGTTCTTTCTGCCAAATTGGCTCTTCTCTGTGCACGGGGATAAAGGCTCATAATAGAAGTTCCATCAATCCAATGACTGCTTGAATGATGTAATTCTTGTTGCACTTTTGGAGTTGTCTATCCATTAATAGACAGACAACTCTATTTAATTGAAACAAAAATATGGATGTCCATTCAACATTATGGTAAGAGCAGACGACAGGTTACATCAGATATGGGCGGATCTCAGGAGAGGGATTCCCCAGACTACTACTGGCTGTACTAAATTAACCAAATATGGATATTCGAGTTATTAATGCAAAAGAGAATGTAAATAAATACTTTTTGTTATTAAACAAAACACCCACAACTTATATTTTATAGACACACAATTATGTAATATAATCCAAACATCTGTCTCTACACACGTTATGTAAATAATTAGGAATAAGTTATGTAATGAATGCTGTAAAGCTTTCATAGGTTTATGACATCAAGTTTAGTGTCTCCCAAAGCCATTTCGTTTTACTTCTTGGCAAATGACTCTACTATTTGCTGTCCAACAGATTCGCTGACTTCTACAGAGGCATCAGTTGTTGATGAGTACTGGTGAGGGTTGGTCTCATTAGAATCTTGTTCCATTAACAGTGCATCTGTATCCACTTCCAGCAGTGGCTCTCCTTTCTTCTTTCTCTCATCGTTATCCTCAATGACCTACAACACAAGCAATACAGTACACTGTTGTAGTGCATGTACCCTTCACGCTCTGACTTTGTCTCAAAATGAAGCAATGCTTGCTTGTGAAAGCTCACTGATGCTGGGCATCAACATAGCTTCAAGCTGACCTCAGTATTTGCTATTAGACACAAAATATGCTGATTGGTCTCGAGATGGCCCAAGTTTGATTTCTGATCAAGAATTGTGCACAATATTTGTCATTGGAACTTGGCTGTATCCAAGCTTGGTTATTTAGCTCAAGTTTTACCATATTTTAAACATGTTGTTTCTTTTGGTTGGTTTCCTTTGGTTGGTATCCTTTGGGTTGGTTTCCTTTGGTTGGTTTCTTTGGGTTGGTTTCCTTTGGTTGGTTTCCTTTGGTTGGTTATCCTTGGGTTGGTTTCTTTTGGTTGGTTTCCTTTGGTTGGTATCCTTTGGGTTGGTTTCCTTTGGTTGGTTTCTTTGGGTTGGTTTCCTTTGGTTGGTTTCCTTTGGTTGGTTTCCTTTGGTTGGTTTCCTTTGGTTGGTATCCTTTGGGTTGGTTTCCTTTGGTTGGTTTCCTTTGGTTGGTTTCCTTAGGTTGATTTCCTTTGGTTGGTTTCCTTTGGTTGGTTTCCTTAGGTTGATTTCCTTTGGGTTGGTCTCCTTTGGTTGGTTCCCTGTGGTTGGTTTCCTTTGGTTGGTATCCTTTGGTTGGCTTCCACTGACGTTTGAGCCAAAGTTAGATGTCAAAGATTGGTTGTTGCACTCAATCTGGCCAGGATCGCTTGATTGGTACTTGAGGTCAAGGTCATCACTACTCTGGCTATAGAGTCCACACAATGTGACCAGGTTTAGACTGTTTCTATTGGGTCCAACATGCTTGACAATCTGGACCAGGTTAGCTGTTATACCTACATCAGCTGTGTTTTACTATGTCATCAGTTGGGGCCAAAACCTGTCCAACAGGCCAAGTTCAATTACAAGTCTACCTAAATAATGCCAAAGCTCCCCAAAGACCGAGTTTTGTTATTGACTTGGAAGTAGTCACAGTTGTGGTCCTCATTGAGCTTATGTTTGAATGAGGACAGAGATCTCAGAGAAAGATGTGCAGCTAGATGATCTATTTGTTATACTTATACTGAACAACGGGTGTGCATGTTGTGTAAGAAGAATCAAAACTTTGACTTCTCTCATAAAATAATAAGAGCACTTTTTGAGAGCTTGAGTGCCTCTGCTTGGTTAATCAATGCGTAACATTAGTGGGTGCTTTCTTTGGCCATGTAAGACTCCCTAAGCTTAAGTCTCTTCCCTCAAGTTGTTGAGGTGTTGATGAAGTGAGACCCATCCATGTACATTAAAGTAAGAGATGTACAGAGCTAACCAGAAACAGTATCTTATCACCATTTGATTGGTTGACCAGTTGTCTTACATGTCGTAGTTGGTAGCGAGTGGTTGGTGGTTGGTAGTCTGTGGCTGGTGGCCGGTGGCCGGTGGTTGGGGGTTGGTGGTTGGTGGTTGGGGGTTGGTGTTTGGTGGTCGGTGTTTGGTGGTTGGTGGTTGGTGGTTGGTGGTTGGTGGTTGGTGGTTGGTGGTTGGTAGTTGGTGGTTGGTGGTTGGTAGTTGGTGGTTGGTAGTTGGTGGTTGGTGGTTGGTAGTTGGTGGTTGGTAGTTGGTAGTTGGTAGTTGGTGGTTGGTGGTTGGTAGTTAGTTTAACAGACTATTATTATTAGCTCTGCACACTTTGCCATCATTATAACCCTTTTTTTGGTTTGTGTTTGGTGGTGCTTTAGGAGCCAACAACCCAGGTCAATGTTATATCCAGAGTGGTCTCTTCGTCTTCACTATTCAACTAAAAACTGATTTTAGGCTTAATTATCAAATATAGAAGTAGATACATATCAGTTTTCATGAACTATAAGACAGCATTTGCTGCTTCTGAAGCATATTCTATCAATAATGAGGCTTCTTTTCAAAAACACAAAAATGGCTTTTTATCTGAAAACTCTTTTATAACAAACGTCGGACATACTAACCTGAAGTTGGTCTGTAACCTTCTGAACCACATCAGGATCAAATGAATGCTCCTTTAGTGCAGGCAATAACCAGTGTATCCGTTTGTATGTTGGATTTCCTGGAACAAGATTGCAGTGCAGGGGATCTGTCAGATAATAGTTGTACGCTTTTATTAAAGCTTGTAGCCTCAGGTTCTCAAAGTACTGCAACTCCTCTTGCCTGAGCTCTGAATAAACACAATGCAGCAATGAGCAGCCACCTATTTTTAACAAGTCACATATTGTAGGTAACAAGTCACATGTTGTAGGTAACATGTCACATGTTGTAGGTAACATGTCACATGTTGTAGGTAACATGTCACATGTTGTAGGTAACATGTCACATATTGTAGGTAACATGTCACATGTTGTAGGTAACATGTCACATATTGTAGGTAACATGTCACATGTTGTAGGTAACATGTCACATGTTGTAGGTAACATTTCACATATTGTAGGTAACATGTCACATGTTGTAGGTAACATGTCACATGTTGTAGGTAACATGTCACATGTTGTAGGTAACATGTCACATATTGTAGGTAACATGTCACATGTTGTAGGTAACATGTCACATATTGTAGGTAACATGTCACATGTTGTAGGTAACATGTCACATGTTGTAGGTAACATTTCACATATTGTAGGTAACATGTCACATGTTTTAGGTAACATGTCACATGTTGTCTGTAACATGTCACATGTTGTAGGTAACAAGTCACATGTTGTAGGTAACAAGTCACATGTTGTAGGTAACAAGTCACATGTTGTAGGTAACATGTCAAATGTTGTAGGTAACAAGTCACATGTTGTAGGTAACAAGTCACATATTGTAAGTATGTATGTTTGTTACTACAAGGGTTGTGCGGGTTGAAAGGCGTAAAGCAAAATCTACTAAGTTTTGTTAGATTTATTCAATCCAAAATGAGTGGACAGTATGAAGTCAGGTCTAGGAGTCTATGCATTTGCACCAGCAGCAGAAACACTTTGCTGCTTTTTGCGTAATAAAGGTAACAAATGCAAAAATCCGGAGTTCACTGAAACTCAGCAGCTTGTTCATAAACAGCAGTTCCTTGGTTGTTACACCGACGAAACCCTTTTAGTAGCTGTATTATAGGGACCTTGGGTGTAACAACGTGGGCTATTATGGAGCTAGTGAGTGATTGATTCTAGTGACACCCTTGTGTGCTGCCCTACCCCTTAAAAATGGCCCCACCATCTTACCCCTTGACTAACCACCTTGACAGCTCTCTCCAGCTTTAACAGCATTCTTTTATCTTTAGGTTAGCCCTGAAAAATAGCCTGGCCACCGCAGACTTGGGGAAAGTCCCCGATAGCAGTAAGCATTAGAGCAGGTGAAATGTTACTTTTTGATTCCAAACTAAGTATTTCTTTACAACTTTTTAGTTTCTAATAAAGATATAATTTGACTGGTAGGTTCCGATTAAAACCAAAGGCGTTGGATAGTATAAAAGATTAAAAAACCAAAGGTTATCAAAACAAACGGGATACAAATTGACTAGGCCTATTTTATCAATTGTTTACTATACTGAGTTGTGTGAACAAATACTTCATACAAATAATGCTCTGGTAAGGGCATTGTTTTTTTCCACCTACTTTGGTTGTTCTCCAATGAGGAGTTGTCCTCTTTTAAAGCTCCAATAAGCAATCCAAGGGCTTCAGCTTTCAGGGTGATGCTTTTAACAAGAGCAAGTTTGCTAGCACTGTTTAGTATTGTGAAAGCCTCCGTGGCTTCCTCACAATATCCAACTGCATCTCTGAAGAACTGAATTCCTTGCTTCCTTCGCTCTTCTTTCTTCCCTTCATCTATATGTTGATCTCTCGTACTGTCAACATAATCATGCATAACTACTTGTTGTTTCCCCTGCACATCTTATGTAGTGTGTTGTAAGGAGTGAAAATTAACGATTTCATGCAAAAAAGTACCAGTTTTTTAGCGTAAATGTGTTTGACCAAATGGTAGTCAAAGAATGTGACAAAAATTACAAACTTTGAAGTTTTGATGCAAAACATTAAATACTATAAGATGCAATCTATTCAATATTGGGTAATGTTGCAGACAAGTTCTTAGTTGCAGTCCATTTGTACTGATCCATGGCAAAGAACTGTAACAATGTACACGCTATGTAATATGTTGATTTGTCCTAACATGCTGTATGAGCTTCATTACTTACAATGAGTTTCCTAGACAAATGTACAGCATTGAAAGACTCTGGATAGCTGTAGTAGCAGATGTACTTGTTTCTATTTTGCGGTTTCTGTATTCAGCTAAAGCTTCCTCAAAACATTTCTGTGACCTCATATACAGCTTTTCAGCTTCATCGTAGCTTGATTTATTCTTTTGTTTGTAGAGAACGTTTGCTTCGTTCTTCAAATACGTTCCCAGCTCCACAAGCGCTCTGCAATGTATAAGCATGCTGTAGTTTGGTTTCAGTTTGGTCTTCTAAGCATTTTTTCTGCAATGCTGCCACAGTTTTTGCCACCTGCTACTAACACAATGGTACTAAAAAGTTCTTTGGAAACATTACACTAGGAAACATGGTGCACTGCTGGTGTGTGGCTAAATTAGTTTATTAAACAACTTCACCACCGAGGAAACCTGACAAAAAATGAACTAGGTGTTAATACTACTAAGCATAAAAAGTAACACTTACATAACAAAGGCATTAATTTAATACACAAAAATCAACAAAACCAACGCAATTGATAACTTTAAACTAGCTTTAAAGTGCAACTGTAAACTGTGTTAAGCAGTCGCTGACCGGTGAAGTTGTCTGCTGGCCACCCAAGTCAACGGCTGACATTATTGGTCCACGGTAATCACATGTGGCAAGTGCCAACTGACACTTGCCACTGGATCCAAAAAGCCTACATGCCTCAGCGAACCCAGGGATGCCACAACAGGTGTCAACCAGTCAAATGTGAAAACACTCAGACAATAAGAAAATAACAGGTACCATCAACAACCAGATGATCCTTGCGCTTACTCCTCCCCCTCCCCCTCCCCCCTCTCACTGAGTCCACTCTATTTGGGGTCCTAACCGAACGCACACAATATCAACTAGAGTAAAGTCCTTGACTCAGACAGGCTACAGTGGGGTATAAGAGATATAGTAGATTTCCTGCAATTTAATTAGCAAATTAATAATGTAACTGTAACAGGAGATGTCAAGGAATTTTCACCCCTTATTAGGGATGAGCCAATCACATGGGTTCCAAAGTTGTTAGTCCCAAGGCTTTCATTACCAAGAACACTCTATGTTCCGGTGGGTCTATGTTCCGGTGGGTCTATGTTCCGGTGGGTTTATGCTCCGGCAATTTCCGGTCTATGTTCCTGTGAATTATTTTTCATAGAAAAATTCTATTGTGGAGCATAATTTACACTTAAATAGAATGAAGTACAAAAGAATTGTATTATTTGATTTTGCACTTTGTTTGAAAAGAAGATTGATGGTAATAGTTGTATGATTAGGGGAAAAGTATGAAACTACTTTTAATAGTATTGACAACTACAAAATAAAAATAAAATTTCATTATAAAATAGTTTAGCAATAGTTTTAGTGCTAAACTCAGTGTTCATTTTTAATGATGCTCCACAGTAGTATTTTTCTATGAAAAACAATTCACCGAAACATGACCCGGAATCGCTGGAACATAGACCCACCGGAACATAGAGCTATACCCTTCGTTATTTGAATGATCTGAGTAATTAGATCAAGATACTGTATGATGGACCCAGGTTAGTATACAGGGCTGGTATAGCAGCTATACTCGAGGGTATCAGGTAGATACGATATAATGGAAAGATCCCGGGTCCATTACTGGGTTGGATAATTTGGTTATAAAGGAGGATGTTAGGAAATTTGGGTCAAGGGTTGTCTAGAGAGGTGAAAGGAGTGGACAGAAGAAGGGGTATGGTGATATACTGCTACTAAGTTCCCTCACAGTATGTGGTACATAAAACATCATACAGTCAAGCTTGAAGGCAACCAGATTGGCGCTTTTTAGTCATTGAAAAGCAGTTAAATTAACTGAGATACAACAAGTGAAACCAGATTGATGAAATCTCTATCAGAAAAAAAAATTGAACCAAGAGATCATCATACGAAAAGTAAAATGGTGCAACAACAGAGAATGTCAGCATTTTTGACCAAGAAAAATGAGGTTAGTTGCATCTGTATTGTGGATGTGCATGAAGCGGAGGTTGAGATGAATTGGATTCACTCCAATGATGGTAAAAAAATGTGTTTGACAACTTACAATTGACAACTGACAATTGACAACAGACAATTGACAACAGACAATTGACAACTGACAATTGACAACTGACAATTGACAACTGACAATTGACAATTGACAACTGACAATTGACAACTGACAATTGACAACTGACAATTGACAACTGACAATTGACAACCGACAATTGACAATCAACAACTGACAACCAACAACTGACAATCGACAATTGACAACTGACAATCGACAACTGACAATTGACAACTGACAATTGACAACTGACAATTGACAACTGACAATTGACAACTGACAATTGACAACTGACAATTGACAACTGACAATTGTTAGTTGTCAATTGTTAGTTGTCAATTGTCAGTTGTCAATTGTCAGTTGTCAATTGTCAGTTGTCAATTGTCAGTTGTCAATTGTCAATTATCAGTTGTCAATTGTTAGTTGTCGATTGTCAGTTGTCAATTGTTGATTGTCAGTTGTCGGTTGTCAATTGTCAGTTGTCAATTGTCAGTTGTCAATTGTCACCTGTCAATTATCAATTGTCGATTGTCAATTGAGAGTTGTTAGTTGTCCGGTGTCTATAGTATTTTGTTTGTTATCAGTTGCGTAATTACACAAGCTGAGATACCCAAGTAACCCTTGAGCTACTGGTTGCTGCCATGAAGCCAACTTATTTTACAAAGAGGCTGCCTTTTCTGAGAATCAAACCAAGACCAGTGGGTCCAGTGCAAATGCTTTAATCACAAGACCGCATGTATTACATGTCCATGTTAGTGTCTAGAAATAGAAGTCAATTTATATATAAGCAAGCAAAAATACCTACAAGGGTTTGAGAGTGTAGACATCTTTAGAAAACTTTTCAGCTCTGACACAGATCAAGTACGCCTTCTGGATTCTGCCCAAGTCAGATATGCCCATCCACTCAGCTTCGGCTAACACCATCATCAAATGAATTTGAAAGTATTTGATGGGCAAGCTGAGACTTCGCGGAAATGTTTCAAGTTTGCTAAAACACTCATTCAAATATTTCATCCTTGTAGCACTGAACACTTCGTCTGTGTCATTTCCGTAATGAAGACCACTAGTGTAGAGCTTACCCCGAGCATATGAAACCATAGCATCAATCATTAAAAGTGGCTGCTCATCAACATGGGAAAAAAATTCAACATCATTGTCCATTTCCTTTAATGATTTGTCAAGCTCGGCCCAGTTTTTGTTCTGTCGCAAGATTACCAAGTGCAAAGTACGAATAAGAGCTCTATGCGTAGGATCAAGCCGTTCGGTAGCACAGAGCTGCAATACACTATCTAACACAGGCAACAGTTTGCCATCAAAATTGTCGTGGTACTCATGGAATGCAAGAAACAGGTAGACAATATCATCTAAGGTTCTAAGCTCGTTGCTGCTTCCTGGAGCATGTGATCTAGCTGCATCATCATGCAGATCAAATGATGGTTTGGTGAAAAGAAGTTCTGGAGATTGCAGACTTTCTGTGTGCTCCAAAGCCGTCCGTATGTTTACCTTTTGATTCAAAAACTGTTGACTCGCTTTCTGCGGATGCTGTAAACATCTTTTTCCAATTTCAATCAACTCTGACATCTGGTTGGTGACAAATAGCCGTTTTATCTGTGAACAGACAATGTTATTAGTGTTTGTCTAGGAATTCACGCAAACTTTGAGGAAATAATTTTTACAAACAAAAATTTTCTTTTACTTCTTTTGATTCAAAATTTTGCTCAAGACTCCTTGTATACCTGGCTACATTAACACGGTGTTTTTTACATAAAACACAAAAATATGATGTTTTGTACCAACTAAATTCTTAGCCGAAGATTCACTAAAATATCTTAAAATACCTTTTACTAAATGTATTTTAACCAATGGACTCATTGTGATATTTCTATTTAGATATCTGTGAAATGAACTGTTAAAAAAATAGCTATAGGTTATTGATAAATCTATTTATTTCCACCTTAAATAATGAAAACTGAATCTTATTTATTATTACTTGCAGCAGCTCTGTGTGCATGATAGCCATTTCACTCTTCATAGTTTTATCCGCGAGTCTTCTGAGAAATTGTCTGACCAAGGAATGGTAGGCGTAGGCCAGCGTCATCCTTTTAGATTTGACCCACCCTATGTCTAAGGCAACCGACTTGAATGACAGCCAGAACCTTTTCAGGTTTTCATGTTTCACTTTGTTAGTAAACTGTTTGTGGGGTCCCTTTTGATTAAGTAACTGCAACAGAAATACGGTGACAGTGGATGTGTTTATAAGCACAGCAATACAAACATGCAGTGAAAATAAATAAATAAAACAAATCATTGGCGAAAATTAATTTTTTTATTCAAATAATTTGACAAAATTTTACGGAATACATTTTGAAACTGCACTCAAACTTAAATACCTGATCAAGCAACAATGACATAAATGTAGAAGGGCTTATCGGCAAGCATTTAATGTTTTTTGTAAAACCCAGAATCACAGCTCTGGGTGCATAAAACGACCGTTGAAGTTTAGCTGAGTTTAAAAATAACAAGTAACACACACCTCATACAGGACATCCACCTGCACTTCACTGTCAAAAAGAGAGCAAGCCAGCAAAACAAGCTGTTGTATCATTTCGAGACGATCAAAAGCTTTTTGGAAAAGCGTATCAGTTTGATTCTGGAGTTTAATATTGGCGACTTCCTCCAGGTCTGAGTCTTCGGAGAAATCAAATCCCATTGAAGTCAGCTCACTGACAACGAATAGTGAAAATGGATGGCCTTTACACTTCGTCAGAAACATATTCTTTCGCTCATCATCTAGATTCATCTATCATGAAATGCATACAATATATTAACAAGTGCTTCGGTCACTGGAAGGAAAACTGGCTATTGATAAGCTGTATGAGTAGTATATTAAGAGCAGATCTCTTCCATAACAGAGACCAACCCATGACTAATTTTGCCATCACTGTACAGACTTATCAACTACAAATTTTTTGAGTTGATGTTCAGACTTGCCAATTGTAGGTATTTGATTGGTTGGTTGGATGGTAGTCTAGCTGGTGATTGTAGTAGGGGATTTCGGTATCGTCCATAAACAGGATTGATAGTCAGTTGATTGAGGTTGCCTCACGCGTTAGTCAAAATAAATAATTGTTTGGTGATTTTAGAAGTTTTTTGATGATTCCAGTGAGCAGGATGGAGCTTTGTTTGAGGGTTTCAATGCGTTTATCGTCTACTCAGAATAATATAATTGTAGACTGTTGAGGTAAATCTATTACGCATTTATATTAATAAATACTAATTAACAGATTAGGATAGTTAGAGGTTTATTATACGTAGTTGTCATTCAAGAAAAAATATACAAGATATGAAGTAATCAAAAATCTAAATGCAACATATTATGAAATAAGTGAGCATAAAAAAGAGCCATTCAACTAATGACTGAATCAAATATCGAGTATTGAAGTGAATCATGGCGTTGTACTGCGATTCCACTAACTAACTCCAATCAGATAAACCTTCTGTCTGCTGAGACAGTATCTCAATTAGCCTTCACAGACCTGACTGCCATTTTTCCACCCCTCTCTAGAGATGATGCTGAGCCGGTATAGCACCAAAAGCAATGCAGAGGAGTTAATCATCGTATTAGCAGTGCAAATTGGTTTATCTCATCTTTTTATGTCAGCCTCAGGCACCTTTCTTCACGCAGATCACTCAGACCAGTCAGAATAAATTAAAAGAAACAGCACGCTCACCAGAACGCAATCAATATTTCTAGCAACGCAAACAGTCATCTAACAATGCAGGCCTTGTCTGAATGTCATGAAGACTCAAACAATTGACTGTTACACTTGGTGAAAAGCAGTGACAAGTTATAACCACAACCACAACTTAACTATACCATCCAACTAACCCTAGGTTGGCCAGTCTGTACATTGACTCAAACATATGATTATTGGCAGATCCGTTTAATGATCCAAAAGTTAGTCAATGGGGGTCAATGGCAGGTTTGTATTTTGCAAGAGATTTGCTCACCGTACTCTACTAGCCGTACTCTACTAGCCGTACTCTACTAGCCGTACTCTACTAGCCGTACTCTACTAGCCGTACTCTACTAGCCGTACTCTACTAGCCGTACTCTACTAGCCGTACTCTACTAGCCGTACTCTACTAGCCGTACTCTACTAGCCGTACTCTACTAGCCGTACTCTACTAGCCGTACTCTACTAGCCGTACTCTACTAGCCGTACTCTACTAGCCGTACTCTACTAGCCGTACTCTACTAGCCGTACTCTACTAGCCGTACTCTACTAGCCGTACTCTACTAGCCGTACTCTACTAGCCGTACTCTACTAGCCGTACTCTACTAGCCGTACTCTACTAGCCGTACTCTACTAGCCGTACTCTACTAGCCGTACTCTACTAGCTCACATAAGGTGCCATCTTTGAACTATTGACCTTGGAAGCTAAGGAGGCTGTGTGAAAAGTTTGTCTCTATAGTAAAAAAATGGTGTACTTATGTATGTTTATCTTTGTGTCTTTGTCTTTGGGTGTTTGTGTGTTTGTCTAATGTCTCAGTGTGTCAATGTCTCATGCCTCATTACGTCAATGTCTCATATCTCAGTGTGTCAGCGTCTCATTCCTCAGTGTGTCATTGTTTGCGTATAGTGTATCAGTGTACAAGCAGATGTTTAACCAAATGACACATTCGCCAGGTTTAGATCCAATAGCTCCCTCAAATCATTCATTAAAAAACAGCTAAACAAAATAAGGTGAGCCTAAGAACACATGCTGCATACCTGGTTTTGCTGTAGAATAGATTTTGATGTATCATCATCCACAAACTTCAAAGTTAAACCTTTGACACTTCCCTTGTGTTTCTCATCAACTACAGATTCTAGAATTACTTGGCTGGTGGCGATGACCTTCACCTTCAAGTATTTGAAAGAACAGGCATATGTTATACTATACAACTAATGATGTATCCAGGTAACAAACAAACGTGTACACGTGTACAAGCAACAGGTAGCAATGCATGAATGAATAAGTCGCTGGTTTTTCCATAACTTTTATTAGATCAACTTTAAAGTGTACGAATGACTTTTTACAAGTGACTCCCAGCTAGACGACTATGAATGTATATTTTGTAGCATGATCATAATTATTTATTAACACTTAAAATCATCAACCTTCAATGACACACCAATTATTTTTTAAAAAAAAAACATTTTTTGTGCAGCTGTTCGTATCTAGGGCATTATTTAACGACATCAATAATGGAGTCTATATAAAACAACTGATTAAATAGCTATGATATATTGTGGGAGATTTCAGCAAAAGTTCTCAATCTTAGCCTGTCTCCTTCCACCCTCCTTCCCTCTAACTCATCCCTTCCTCATCTCCCCTTATTCTATTCCAATGAGCTCCTTATTAGCCAATTTGGGATTTCTTCGTCATAACATTTTGTGGTGGATTTAGATAGCACACATGCCCTGAGCACTTATAGTATACTAGAGGTGGCTCTGACTGAAGCAATAAGTCAGACAGACCTCCCAAGTGATGAGTCAGCGAGCCATCACCTCAGAAGACGGAGGAACTACCTTACCAGCCCTGCAGATACTATACCGGCCCTGCAGCTTTGCCTACCGGCCCTGCAGTGACCTTTGCCGACCCGGAAGTGACCTCTACCGGCCCTGCAGTGACATACCGGGGCCGCAACAAGATGGCCGTTGTAGCCAGAGATCCAAAAGTAGCCTGAGTTAATACATAAGTACGCATCCATGACCTATCTACCTCTACATTCCATCTATCTTGGATCTAAGGCTGACTAAGACTGAGGACTTATATATATTATAGTACTATTCCTTTCCACTAGGCATTTATTGTTGTGCGGTATTATTACTTCCTGTTATGTTTTATTGGCTAGACTTAGCATGATGCAATGCACTTTCTGCCACTAGCCTATAAAAGGCTGGATTTACTTGTGTTCATTGCCAATGATCACTCACTGCTGCTGCCAACTACTCTAGGCGATTGCTTCCCTAGAGCATGATACATGGACGAATGAATGTATTATTACTTAAACTATACTTAGTTTGTCTGAGCTGAGGGCTCACTAGTAGTGAAGTCTTTAGCAACTTCTCCGTTGCATCCTGCAGGTCTGACCGACTCTGCGTTACCTCTTAGAGAGCGGTGTTGGTTTGCTGTTCCACGAGCTGCGAGCTGTAGATGTCTGTTTGTTAGTTGACGGTAGTGGGAGCCCCACCGGCACGATCCATTACACATATATAAACTACCTGAATTAAAAACCCTTCCCTATACCAAATATCCACACTCGGGGGTCCATTATCCAGGTATAAAAGAGCTATACTGAATCGGGATCTGACCTAGTTAGCCTGTGTCCAATAGACGTGAAAGCCTGAGGCCCCTAGAAGTAAGAATCCCTTCCTTATCTGTGAGCTAGGACCACATATTGCAGAACATTTATTACCATAAAAGGAGTGACTGCTTCTCCTTATTCCTGATTGGACTAGGACAGCCACTGAGCAGACGAACCATGTGTTAACAACCTGATTGGTTGTTATTGTTTACATTTTTGTGTATTACTTGTTTCTATTTGTATATTCATTGTATTGTATTGCATGATTGGCTCATTTTTAATAAGGAATGAGTATTGTTTCTGTCACCTATAATAAGAGCTGCACTGCCCTTAGGAGGCAGAAATCTTGTGGATTTGGTGCTATTTACTTGTGTATTGCTAAACAGAATTGTGGAGTAAATTATTAATTACTTGATATTCTGGTGTAATATTTTTGAGTCTGGGACTCATTGTTGAGTGATAAGTCAGTCATTCTGAATAGATATTAAACACAAGGAGTACTTGGTTGCAGGAGTTTTTGCGTTTGTAGTAGCTGATCCAAAAAAACTACTAAAATATTAGTATGTAACAATAAATACTCAAGTACAATTTTTACCAAAGATCAATTGATCTCTAGGATGGTATGTGGAGCTTAAAGGGAGTAGAAACTGAAATGGTTGATTATACCTTCAAGGCAGATTTGGTCTTGGTTTCCAACAGAAATCTCAAGAGCTCATAGACCTGCTCAGATTGCTCATTATCAAGAAGAGTGGAGAGGTCGTCGAAGATTAAAATGAAGCGTTCTACAAATCAATAAGTATAAGATCCTGTTACTAATTTTAAACTTTGTCAATTTTAACTCTGCGACATCTGCAGCAAATATAATAACATTTTATAACTTACGATGAGGACGTTTGGTGAGATAACTACGAAGTTGACCCATCATGTGATCTTTGGAACCAGAAGCAAATATGTTTATTGCTGGATTTTGCAGCAGTTTCACAAGAACATCCGACAGATTTGTCATTCCGCTAAAATATAATAATGGTTTATCAGGTAAATCAGCTATTTTAGAATATTAACACTGAGGCGAAATGTAGAAGAACACCATCGAAGAAGAAAGAAGAAAAAGAAAGATTATAGAAGTACAAGAAATACTCCAGATGAGCTTGTACAACCAATCACATGCGCAGTTAGTACAACAAATCACATGTGCAGTTAGTACTACCAATCACATGTGCAGTTAGTACAACCAATCACATGTGCGGTTAGTACAACCAATCACATGCGCAGTTAGTACAACCAATCATATGTGCAGTTAGGACTACCAATCATATGTGCAGTTAGTACAACCAATCACATGTGCAGTTAGTACAACCAATCACATGTGCAGTTAATACAACCAATCACATGTGCAGGTAGTACAACCAATCACATTTGCAGTTAGTACAATCAATCACATGTGCAGTTAGTACAACCAATCACATGTGCAGTTAGTACAACCAATCACATGTCAGTTAGTACAATCAATCACATGTGCAGTTAGTACAACCAATCACATGTGCAGTTAGTACAACCAATCACATGTCAGTTAGTACAACCAATCACATGCGCAGTTAGTACAACCAATCACATGTGCAGGTAGTACAACCAATCACATTTGCAGTTAGTACAATCAATCACATTTGCAGTTAGTACAACCAATCACATGTGCAGTTAGTACAACCAATCACATGTGCAGTTAGTACAACCAATCACATGTGCAGTTAGTACAACCAATCACATGTGCAGTTAGTACAACCAATCACATGTGCAGTTAGTATACCCAATCACATGTGCAGTTAGTACAACCAATCACATGTGCAGTTAGTACAACCAATCACATGTGCAGTTAGTACTACCAATCACATGTGCAGTTAGTACAACCAATCACATGTGCAGTTAGTACAACCAATCACATGTGCAGTTAGTACAACCAATCACATGTGCAGTTAGTATACCCAATCACATGTGCAGTTAGTACAACCAATAACATGTGCAGTTAGTACAACAATCGCAGTTGGTGCAACCAATCACAATCATTTGATTAGCTTACCTGGCATCTACATAGACGATTGTACCTGCATTTTTTGTTTCCATCAGCTGCAATGCAGTATGTTTGACTAGGAAGCTTTTACCAATTCCTGTCATACCATACACACCAACCACTACAACAAAAGTTCCTATGAATACAATTTATCTGCTCCATGAATAGAATATGGCATCTTGTTACAGCATGTATTTTCTGAGATCTATAAAAGTGACCTTGAAGTAAACTGGTAGGGTGGCTGGTTGGCTGGTTGACTTGTTCAAAGCTTGATGGAAATGTGGCTTTCTGGTGTTTTAACTTTTGTTAACTGTTTTATGTTGTCTGCTGCACATGCCCATCATTTTATATGCACACTTGATAGTTCTGATATACCTTCATTTTCTGTTTATTTACTACATTCCTACGATATTATTTACTCGCATTAATTTCCTAGTTCTTACAAAATAAGTTTTATTTTCATGAATCAACGATCTCAATGGCAAGCATATTCATAAAAAATTCTATAATAATGAAGGATCATTTCCAACTCACAGTTGAACATTAAATTGTAATTTTTTTTATCTCTGCACCACTTGCAAAGCAGACAACTGACAAAGGCACTAGACGACTTGATGTTGTGTATTATGTTTCCATTAGTGTAGACGACTCCCAGTAAATTTTCAACGAGCCCAGTCTCTGGAATCCTGAGCAGATCTAACCAACACAAACTTTCAATTAGGTTTGACACACTGAATTATATAGAAATCCATAGATCCTTCATTATTGCACATGATTACATGGCGTCAGAAACTGCATCATGGGAATGCGAGAAGTTTGTTCACTTGCTCAAAAGAGACAATTCATGCAGATTTTTAAATTTGGTATAGTTTGGCATAGTTCTATGATAGCTCTATGATAGTTCTATGATAGTTCTATGATAGTTTGGCATAGTTCTATGATAGTTTGGCATAGCTCTATGATAGTTCTATGATAGTCTAGCAGTCCTATGATAGTTTGGCATAGTTCTATGATAGTTCTATGATAGTTCTATGATAGTTCTATGATAGTTCTATGATAGTTTGGCATAGTTCTATGATAGTTCTATGATAGTTTGGCATAGTTCTATGATAGTTTGGCATAGTTCTATGATAGTTCTATGATAGTTCTATGATAGTTTGGCATAGTTCTATGATAGTTTGGCATAGTTCTATGATAGTTCTATGATAGTTTGGCATAGTTCTATGATAGTTCTATGATAGTTTGGCATAGTTCTATGATAGTTCTATGATAGTTCTATGATAGTTTGGTATAGTTTGGCATAGTTCTATGATAGTTCAATGATAGTTAGCCATACAGATATAATCTGTATGGCTATTGTTTTAGTAGGTTTTCTTATTAGCCATACAGATATAATCTGTATGGCTATTGTTTTAGTAGGTTTTCTTATTAGCCATACAGATATAATCTGTATGGCTATTGTTTTAGTAGGTTTTCTTATTATTATTTTTCTTTCGCCGTATTCTAACCACTAGATTTCAGTTTCTGTCTTCTTCTATAACTACAGATTCGCTGATTAGAACTCTCTAAAAAATAGTTGGTTACGTAGGGGTACATCTGGAGATTAACGAAATATTTTTTTTCAAGTTGAAAAAGTTACCACGTCACAGCTATTCCACTTTTCGCACGCCTCTTCAACAGTCATTTTCGTTCAATAAATGCTGAATAACTCTGTCACTTTTCATCAAAATTGCATGATATTTATATTAGGGTGTGCAGCTATGGCAGTTGTACACAGGCATCGAAAGTTTTCAATACCAAGTTTACAAGGTTTTCAAGGAGAGGCAATTTTTAGTGATTTTCAGAAAATTTGAACTTTTTTAGTGGAAGAAATTCCACTCTAAACTGTTGAAATACAAGTAGATATGGCAGGTTTTCTCACAGCAGGAGCCTATTAGGACGTTATGTCATGACACAACGTTGTTGAGTGAACTGCAGTTTGATCAAGGACGTTATGAAGTGAGCTGCGTCATGACACAACGTCATAGTCTGCTCAAACGAATAGAGGCATTAGCGTTGAGTAACTTGCTTGGAATGTTGCCAATTGCAGTTGGATCAACAACGTTATGAACTGAGCTGCGTAATGACGCAACGTCATAGTTCATTCAATTGAATAGAGGCATTAGCATTAACTAGCTTGCTTGGAATGTTGCCAAATGCATGTGTACTTTGACAGACCATTTAGAGAGTTGCCTGCCACCTTGGAGAAGACAACTCCGAAGAAAATACTTATATTGCTCTTTAACTTTTGAACCGTTTGTCGCAAGTCACTAAAACTTTTTTTAATCAAAGCCATGTGTGCATGTTTTACAGCCAATAATGACGCATACAATGGTTTCACACCACTACACGCTCTTCCATGAAAACGCAAAGCAATACCAGTTTTTATTGGTTCTTACGTTGTTCATAACCGATCTTGGAAGACACATTGATTCAGTCAAATTGACTGACATTCCGAAAAAAAAATGAACAGTAGTAATATATGAGCAGAACAGGGTTGCTTATGTTTTTGGATGTTAAACATTATACAGAGAGGACAACTTTTAAGTTATATGTGCATTTATCGTCAATATGCACAGCTTGTCTGATCTAAATGTTATATTCTATCACTACAGTAATTGCCTAAAAACTTTGAAAGATTGGTTGAGAGGGTAACTCCTAAAATAAACCAGTTTCCGTCTTGACAAGGGAAGTTAGTCGTATAAAGACAACTTGATGCAATCATAAGTACTCAAACCATAAGCTGCTTACTTGGAAAACTGCCAAATTACTTGGCATCATGTAATTTCATTAATAGCTGCGTTTTAAATCAGATACCGAGAGGATAACTCCTCAAAATATGCATTTTTCTCCATAACTTTTGAACCGTAAGTCGAATTTGAACAATTTTTCTTTTCGTTGAACCGTGCATCTGTATGGCTTTTATTTTCTCTACAGAGAAAACATTTTAGTCTAGTTATTATTTTTCTTTCGCCGCAGTCTAACCACTAGATTTCAGTTTCTGTCTTCTTCTATAACTACAGATTCGCTAATTAGAACTCTCTAAAAATTAGTTGGTTACGTAGGGGCACATCTGGAGATTAACGAAATATTTTTTTTCAAGTTAAAAAAGTTACCACGTCACAGTTATTCCACTTTTCGCACGCCTCTTCAACAGTCATTTTTGTTCAATAAATGCTGAATAACTCTGTCAATTTTCATCAAAACTGCATGATTTTTATATGGGGGTGTGAAGCTATGGTAGATGTACACAGGCATCAAAATTTTTCAATAGTAAGTTTACAAGTTTTTCAAGGAGAGGCAATTTTTAATGATTTTCAGAAAATTTGAACTTTTTTGCTGGAAGAAATTCAAATATAAACTGTTGGAATACAAGTAGATATGGCATGTTTTCTCACAGAAGGAGCCTATTACGACGTTATGTCATGACACGACGTTGTTGAGTGAACTGCAGTTTGATCAACAACGTCGCGTCATGACACAACGTCATAGTCTGCTGGAAGAAATTCCAATATAAACTGTTGGAATACAAGTAGATATGGCAGGTTTTCTCACAGGAGAGGCCTATTAGGACTTTAAGTTATGACACGCCGTCTTTAAGCAAGCAGCAGTTTGATCAACAACCTTGTGAACTGAGCTGCGTAATGACACAACGTCATAGTCTGCTCAAACGAATACAGGCATTAGCATTGAGTAACTTACTTGGAATGTTGCCAAGTGCATGTGTACTTTGACAGACCATTTAGAGAGTTGCCTGCCACCTCGGAGAAGACAACTCCGAACGAAACACTTATATTGCTCTTCAACTCTTTAACCGTTTGTCGCAAGTCACTAAAACTTTTTTTAATCAAAGCCATGTGTGCATGTTTTACAGCCAATAATGCCGCATACAATGGTTTCCCACCACTACACGCTCTTCCATGAAAACTCAAAGCAATACCAGTTTTTATTGGTTCTTACGTTGTTCATAACCGATCTTGGAACACACATTGATTCAGTCACATTGACTAACATTCCGGAAAAAAAATGAACAGTAGTAATATATGAGCAGAACTGGGTTGCTCATGTTTTTGGATGTTAAACATTATACAGAGAGGACAACTTTTAAGTTATATGTGCATTTATCGTCAATATGCACAGCTTGTCTGATCTAAATGTTATATTCTGTCACTACAGTAATTGCCTAAAAACTTTGAAAGATTTGTTGAGAGGGTAACTCCTAAAATAAACCAGTTTCCGTCTTGACAAGGGAAGTTAGTCGTATAAAGACAACTTGATGCAATCATAAGTACTCAAGCCATGAGCTGCTTATTTGGAAAGCTGCCAAGTTTCTTTGAATCATGTAATTTCATTAATAGCTGCGTTTTAAATCAGATACCGAGAGGATAACTCTTTAAAATATGCATTTTTCTCCATAACTTTTGAACCGTAAATCGAATTTGAACAATTTTTTTTTCGTTGAACCGTGCATCTGTATGGCTTTTATTTTCTCTACAGAGAAAACATTTTAGTCTAGTTCTATGATAGTTTGGTATAGTTTGGCATAGTTCTATGATAGTTCTATGATAGTTCTATGATAGTTCTATGATAGTTCTATGATAGTTTAGCATAGTTCTATAGTTCTATAGTTCTAGTGAATAAAATTTCTCACATGAAACTGTTTCCTTTTTTCCATCTTCAAATTTCAGTAGACTCAACAGCTCATGTCTCTCTGCATCCCTTCCATACATTTTACTTCCTTTAGGTAGACCAAGCTCTTCATATCTCTCATTGACTTCATCCCGGTGGCCTAACTGCTGTTTCAACTGAAAAGCACCAGAGATATTGAAAAACTGAGGCTATCTAAACAGCCTTCACACAAGACACAAACATTGATAAGTTAACTAGTATTTGAACTACAGTCAGTGGTTGTTAGTCAGAGTGACTGTACTAAAGTAGTATGATATAACTAATACTTACTGTAGCACTCATTGTTCAATGTACCGTGATGTACCCTGATATACTCTATAGAGCAGCTACCTTGTTATCTACAAGCAGACACAGTACAACAGTGAGAATGCATACACATATATATCTATTATATAAAATACACCACATCATTATTTGACAAACAAATGAATCAAATTTCAGATTTAACTTCAACCTTCGAACATTAAAAATTGTAATCTTTTGAAGGATCTTATGATTAATCATATAAATATATAGCTGTTGCCTGCCATTTGAGGATTTCTTTGAACAAATGCTCACAATAATCGCTGGCATTTCATTTGAGGTTAGTGCCAAGTTTTGATAAAAATAAAAAAGTTACTGAACACTTCTTTGGTCAACCAATTACAATGCACTATGTTGGGGAAAAGTTTCCAATAATGTAATTCCGCTTGCGGCCCTGCTCTCCTTCCCATCGCTATAACAACAACCATGTTGTGGTGGACTTTCAAAGATTTCTACTAACCAATGAGTTGTACCTGCTCATTGAAGTTTACCTGATGGCTTTCCAGTACCAGGTATTCCTTCCTAAAGCACTGGCGCAGGAGGTGGGATAGATAGTTGTACTTACAATAAGTACAAAACTAGCTAGAAAATAGTAGGATTGCCAGATACATTACATTACATGACCTTTGTTTGGTTCTGGCGACACTAACAGCTGGACACGGTATCTGAACTGAACCCCGGAAATGCTTTCTACAACAGATGCCCGATACATTACATGGATTGGTAGGCTATAGTACAGATGCCCGATACGTTACATGGATTGGTAGGCTATAGTACAGATGCCCGATACGTTACATGGATTGGTAGGCTATAGTATAGATGCTCGATACATTACATGGATTGGTAGGCTATAGTACAGATGCCCGATACATTACATGGATTGGTAGGCTATAGTATGCATGAGATAATTTGACCAAAACTGTTGAAGAGTGGATCTTGCGAACTTATTGTACAACTTTTGAGAGGAGCCTCCCGAATGGTTAACGATTATCGCTAGAGCAATCGCTATATGTACATGTAGCTTTACTTCCATCGCTAGAGCAATCGCTATATGTACATGTAGCTTTACTTCCATCGCTAGAGCAATCGTTATATGTACATGTAGCTTTACTTCCATCACTAGAGCAATCGCTAGATGTACATGTAGCTTTACTTCCATCGCTAGAGCAATCGCTATATGTACATGTAGCTTTACTTCCATCGCTAGAGCAATGGCTATATGTACATGTAGCTTTACTTCCATCGCTAGAGCAATCGCTATATGTACATGTAGCTTTACTTCCATCGCTAGAGCAATCGCTATATGTACATGTAGCTTTACTTCCATCGCTAGAGCAATCGCTAGATGTACATGCAGCTTTACTTCCATCGCTAGAGCAATCGCTATATGTACATGTAGCTTTACTTCCATCGCTAGAGCAATCGCTATATGTACATGTAGCTTTACTTCCATCGCTATATGTACATGTAGCTTTACTTCCATCGCTAGAGCAATCGCTATATGTACATGTAGCTTTACTTCCATCGCTAGAGCAATCGCTATATGTACATGTAGCTTTACTTCCATCACTAGAGCAATCGCTATATGTACATGTAGCTTTACTTCCATTTACTGTCCTCTGCACTGTAGTATGTATAATGTATGGAGATACTTACTGTAATGAAGTCTAGTGGAGATAACTTAGCTGTTATCTACCTGAGTATCTACCTGAGTATGAGCAAATAGATCTGCTGCCAACTGTAGAGTCATGAGCCGGCTATTACAGCTGCACAACTAAGCGTCAGTTCTATTATCAATAGATCAATAGATTATTGATTTCTGCAATAAAACCCCTGCACTATACATTGTACTATACATCTATGTTAGTCGTCATGTAACTCTATACTTGCAGAACAAAAACTCACCGGGGACAATACATTTAGCATTACTTCCTTTGTGACGGTGTTGGATGTGAGACAAATGATAGAAAATGTTTGTTTTATATTTCACAAATCATACGATCAAAAGACTTTGTATACATGTGTCAAAAAACAACACACTGTCTACCGGTGTACAGAGTTAAACATATAGCAACAGTCAATCAAACCCTGCAGTAACACTGAAGTGACCACAGGCTATTGCAGTCAACCAAACCCTGCAGTAACACTGAAGTGACCACAGGCTATTGTAGTCAACCAAACCCTGCAGTAACACTGAAGTGACCACAGGCTATTGCAGTGAGCCAAACCCTGCAGTAACACTGAAGTGACCACAGGCTATTGCAGTCAACCAAACCCTGCAGTAACACTGAAGTGACCACAGGCTATTGTAGTCAATCAAAGAACTCACACTAAAACCAATAATTGAAAGAAATAAGTTAGAGTAATACGATGGGCCAAAACTATTAGTTATTCAGTCAAACAAGTCGTGGTAGTCAGCGCTGTCGATGCTGTTGTTGAACTCTCTAATTGACTCATTCTCCTTGTCCACAAACTGTTGAAGGAACTCATCAAACTGTGGGTGGGTGTCCCTCCTCTCTCCTGTCATGTCTATGTACTGGCTGCCGTTGTAAAACCAGCCTGCTGGCAGTGGTTTCAGGTGCTTCTCTTTCTAGAAATATTTTTAAAAAAAACCAGTAAAAAACCATAACATAACAGTTAACTCGGTGAAATATCCCCAGTTGGTTACCTGCCAGAATTAATATCGATATAAAAGGTCCCTCAGCTACAACATTCTACCACAAACACACTATTGCGTACAGAGATACAAGTGTCTGATGTACACTCACATGTACTGAGCTCTTTGTGAGTCTATCTAAAGTCTTGACTGCCAGGTACTCCTTCTTCTGCGGCTTCTACAACAAACGAATCAGACGCAGTATAACCTGTCCACCAGGTGCACAGTATACCAGCAGCGCTGCCTTACTTGTACACTATTGTTTTACTTTCCTTTTACATCGTCATAGTTCTTATTTCAGATTACATACTATTTCAGCAATTTGTCTTTTGAATTTAGAGATTGTTTTTAATGGCAAAGCACTCTTTGGCTTCAACGTCTGCAAACAAACAATGCAAGAAATGAACTAACAGGAGGAGCACATTCTCTCAGAAGTGTCTTCAGTCTTTTCTCTTGCAGAGAGAAACCAGTGAAGGACATGAAGCTACTTTCTGCGGCCTCCGTTTGTTTGGCTGCTACAATTCTACTGGAACTGCTAACTGTGGCCATGCTGATGTCATGCATTCCATCAAATCCTACAACAACAAACAATCTTGTATCTAACAATATCTCACAACTAACAACAAACAATATCTCACAACTAACCACAAACAATATCTCACAACAAACAATATATCACAACTAACAACTAACAATATCTCATAACTAACAACAAACAATATCTCATAACTAACAACAAACAATATCTCACAACTAACTACAAGCAATATCTCATAACTAACAGCAAACAATATCTCACAACTAACAACAAACAATATCTCACAACTAACAACAAACAATATCTCACAACTAACAACTAACAATATCTCACAACTAACAACAAACAATATCTCACAACTAACAACAAACAATATCTCACAACTAACAACAAACAATATCTCACAACTAACAACTAACAATATCTCATAACTAACAACAAACAATATCTCATAACTAACAACAAACAATATCTCACAACTAACTACAAGCAATATCTCATAACTAACAGCAAACAATATCTCACAACTAACAACAAACAATATCTCACAACTAACAACAAACAACATCTCATAACTAACAACAAACAATATCTCACAACTAACAACAAACAATATCTCACAATTAACAACAAACAATATCTCACAACTAACTACAAGCAATATCTCATAACTAACAGCAAACAATATCTCACAACTAACAACAAACAATATCTCACAACTAACAACAAACAATATCTCACAACTAACAACAAACAATATCTCACAACTAACAACAAACAATATCTCACAACTAACAATATCTCACAACTAACAACAAACAATATCTCACAACTAACAACAAACAATATCTCACAACTAACAACTAACAATATCTCATAACTAACAACAAACAATATCTCATAACTAACAACAAACAATATCTCACTACTAACTACAAGCAATATCTCACAACTAACAACAAACAATATCTCACAACTAACAACAAACAATATCTCACAACTAACAATTAACAATATCTTACAAGTAACCACAACACATAACTAACACCAATTAAAACTTCATCTGCATAACAACAGCAGAGCCATTGCAGTTAACAAGACATCTGGTACATTTGGTAGTTGTCTGCTATGCAATAAATGATCAGATATCAAAGTTAGTTACTTGAAAGCAATTAGTGCTGACTTGCAGCAATCTAAGAAGTACAGCAGAGGTTCAGCTGATTATCCAGTAGAAGAAAAATATATAATCATACAATAGACATAGAGATTAGATCAAACAATAAACATAGAAAGACTGTATCGAACAATAGACATAGAAAGACTGTATCGAACAATAGACATAGAAAGACTGTATCGAACAATAGACATAGAAAGACTGTATCGAACAATAGACATAGAGACAAAGATCAAGCTATAGACATAGAGCTTTCATCATCAGACACCGGACATGAGGTTTACATCAAAAGCTAGGCATTGGGATTAGATCAAACCATAGACATGTAGATCACATGATTGACTGCTCACCTTCAAACTGACATCTACCACATGCATAGAGAACAGTTCCAGGTAATACTTCTGCTCCTAAGTCTGTGATGTGTAGATCTATTAAAAGATAGCCAATAGAAAATGTCAATCCACACGAAGCTCCTCCTACACACACGTAAATTAGACACGAATAAAGTCGCGAATCAGGAGTTGTCTACTCGTGCGAGTGTTCACGAGCAATTTTCCACAAAATACGATCAGCTGCGCATGTTAACCTTTGACATACACAATACACGAGTGCTGTCATGCCATTGGCTGTTGTTTTTGCTGCAGCGACGTCAGCACTTACATGCAGCTAAAACATTGTCACACTTTCTAACGCCCTTGTCAGCACAGCGCACGGTTACAAATCACCATCAATAAATACCATCGATAAATACTATTCCGCATATTCACTTTTTTCATTACATTACAATGGCTGATTGGCAAAAGATCCTTGCTCCAGAATAAAGTATAAAGTATAAATAAAAGTACGCTTTTAATTTATAAATACACATCCTCTAATTATTTATTTTATATTTTAGTATTATTATGAATGAATGAAAATATTGTTTTTCAATATTGAGTAAATTATTATTATTATAATTATTATTATGAATAATTGGTTAGAAAAAATGTAGTATAGCTAGAAAATGCTTCTGTTTGCAGGCTAACTAGTCTTGCATACACGGTATAAAATTTTATGATTACCATGGGTAACGCAACTCCGCAGTGAATACTTTTCACTCGCGTTATTTAAACGAGCTGAACGTTGCTGTGTGGCACGCGCACTCATCAAGAAGACAACTCACGATTTTCATGACACGAATTCCGTGTCTATTTTACGTGTGTGTGGCAGCGCTTTAAAGGTTATTTCATTGGTTGATTGAAAGTGACTAATACACGTTACCTAGGAACTAGTATTATGCATTAGGTGCGGAGAACATACCTTGCAGCTTAGAAACAAGTTTGGGTTTGATCAATGGCTTCTGGAAATGTAGTATAACTGTATTGAGACCATATGATAGAGCACATGGGTGGGCTTGTCTACAATATAAAACTTATTGTTGGTATAGTATATACATACTGTTGATCTGTATAATTGTGATATACATCTCATTGTCTGTGTGTGTGCGTGTATGTGTCTGGGTATGTGTGCGTGTATGTATGTGTCCTTGCTTATATATACCTAAACCACCATGCTGAGAGAAGTGGAACCTGCTGTACAAAAAATCTTTTGGATCACTTAGATGTTTGGTCTGCAACTAAAGACTTGGTGTGTTTGTTTTCAATAACGGTATAGGGAGATGATTGACAGAACAAACGGATGATACTTATACCAGATGGTTTGAGTGTTGAATAAGGAATGCCATGTTGGTCTGTCACCCATATCAAACTCTTACTGATGCATAGTCGATTATCTCAGTATTGACTGTAATGCGCCATTTCACAGCCTCAAAAGGATCTCTTAACAAATTGATCGGGGGAGAAAGAGAGAGATCGAGAGAGTAGAGCGGGTTAGGGTAGAGCAATGTACAAGGTGAGAAATAGAGTGGGGCATGTGAAAGGAGGGGCGAATAAAGGGTGGAGGTAGAGCAAGATACACCTACTGACAGTATATATACACTTACTGTAGGTTATATACACTTACTGTAGGTATATATACACTTACTGACAGTATATATACACCTACTGTAGGTATATATACACTTACTGTAGGTATATATACACTTACTGCTGACCAAGTGTTCTCGCTCGTTTCATTTCAGGCTCTTCAAAGGCAGCAGCGGATAGAATTAGTTCTATATCCTGGCTCCTGGTAAGGGCCCCTTTGTCTGTGAGGATGAAGTTGACGGCAGGGTTGACAGCCCTGATGAGGTTTTGCACATCAGTCAAGTTTTTGTCCTGCAGATACAAATTATGTGACCTTAGCTCATGCTGTCACCATTATAGACTATGTACAAACAAGCAGAAGAATGAGGCTATGGTATGGCTTAACATTGGCCTAAGGCTATACCGAGTGCTCTGATGAGCTTGTGAGGACTACATTGTTAACCCAACCAACGGCGCACTGATTGAGGAGCCCTGGGACTGTGTAATGCCCTGAGATATAACAGTTGGATAGATCTATGCAAGTCGACACTGCACCAATGGTGATGTGTTCTCTCAACTCTTTGTTTGGGTGGCCCTCTATTGTCCTCACCACCGTCTGGATATCAGTGTATCTGCAATAGGATATACATGAACTCAACGCAAACTATAACACAACATAGACATATAACACAACATAGACATATAACACAACACAGACATATAACACAACATAGACATATAACACAACATAGACATATAACACAACACAGACATATAACACAACATAGACATATAACACAACATAGACATATAACACAACATAGACATATAACACAACACAGACATATAACACAACATAGACATATAGCACAACACAGACATATAACACAACATAGACATATAACACAACACAGACATATAACACAACACAGACATATAACACAACACAGACATATAACACAACACAGACATATAACACAGCACAGACATATAACACAACACAGACATATAACACAACACACTCTACATCTCACCCTGGAGTTATAACAAGCATCCTAGAGGACTTGGCACCAGCCTTGGACTTGCGACGTAAAACATTGTAGACGTAACTTAGAGAGTTCAGTAGCTTGGCTGAGTCAAATGCATGAGATGTCTCTGGTGTTTGTTTGTGTATAACCCATCTGTAAGTGTGCGTAATACTAGTAAGAGATATACAATACAAGCGTGTATAATGCTAGTAAGAGATATACAATACAAGCCTGTATAATACTAGTAAGAGATATACAACACAAGCGTGTATAATGCTAGTAAGATATATACAATACAAGCATGTATAATACTAGTAAGAGATATACAATACAAGCATGTATAATACTAGTGAGAGATATACAATACAAGCATGTATAATACTAGTAAGATATATACAATACAAGCGTGTATAATACTAGTAAGAGATATACAATACAAGCCTGTATAATACTAGTAAGAGATATACAATACAAGCCTGTATAATACTAGAGAGATATACAATACAAGCATGTATAATACTAGAGAGATATACAATACAAGCATGTATAATACTAGAGAGAGATATACAATACAAGCATGTATAATACTATTGAGAGATATACAATACAAGCATGTATAATACTAGTGAGAGATATACAATACAAGCATGTATAATACTAGTAAGAGATATACAATACAAGCATGTATAATACTAGTGAGTGATATACAATACAAGCATGTATAATACTAGTAAGAGATATACAATACAAGCGTGTATAATACTAGTAAGAGATATACAATACAAGCGTGTATAATACTAGTAAGAGATATACAATACAAGCATGTATAATACTAGAGAGATATACAATACAAGCATGTATAATACTAGAGAGATATACAATACAAGCATGTATAATACTAGTAAGAGATATACAATACAAGCATGTATAATACTAGTAAGAGATATACAATACAAGCATGTATAATACTAGTGAGAGATATACAATACAAGCATGTATAATACTAGTAAGAGATATACAATACAAGCATGTATAATACTAGAGAGATATACAATACAAGCATGTATAATACTAGAGAGATATACAATACAAGCATGTATAATACTAGAGAGATATACAATACAAGCGTGTATAATACTAGTAAGAGATATACAATACAAGCATGTATAATACTAGAGAGATATACAATACAAGCATGTATAATACTAGAGAGATATACAATACAAGCATGTATAATACTAGAGAGATATACAATACAAGCATGTATAATACTAGAGAGATATACAATACAAGCGTGTATAATACTAGTAAGAGATATACAATACAAGCGTGTATAATACTAGAGAGATATACAATACAAGCGTGTATAATACTAGTGTATCCAATAAAACACAACATTCACTTCGAGTTGGAAATAATTGAGTCACGTTGCTCGCTACAGTAGTCTTACACTGTATACAAATCATCTGAGGTAACAGCAACAATACACCTCAGGCAGGCCAGAGAAATCAATCTTTTAATGAAATTATACAAAACTGATAAGAAAACAACAAATGGTAAAGCTAATGTGTAACAAGCAGTGGTCCAGGCATAACATGAGGGAAAGCAAGCAATCTCTTACCCTTTACCGATACTGTAATTGAGTAGAGTATATTGTAGTCTGAACACACACACAAATGAGTATGTTGTAGTCTGAATACACACACAATTGAGTATATTGTAGTCTGAATACACACACAATTGAGTATATTGTAGTCTGAATACACACACAATTGAGTATATTGTAGTCTGAATACACACACAATTGAGTATATTGTAGTCTGAATACACACACAATTGAGTATATTGTAGTCTGAATACACACACAATTGAGTATATTGTAGTCTGAATACACACACAATTGAGTATATTGTAGTCTGAATACACACACAATTGAGTATATTGTAGTCTGAATACACACACAATTGAGTATATTGTAGTCTGAATACACACACAATTGAGTATATTGTAGTCTGAATACACACACAATTGAGTATATTGTAGTCTGAATACACACACAATTGAGTATATTGTAGTCTGAATACACACACAATTGAGTATATTGTAGTCTGAATACACACACAATTGAGTATATTGTAGTCTGAATACACACACAATTGAGTATATTGTAGTCTGAATACACACACAATTGAGTATATTGTAGTCTGAATACACACACAATTGAGTATATTGTAGTCTGAATACACATATAATTGAGTATATTGTAGTCTGAATACACACAAACGCATCTCAAATCATTGATTTTGTCACACTTTTAGCTAATATTCGAGAAAAACAAAATGTCATAACGTCATTTTTGTATATTGGAAATTAAACAACAGTTTGTCACAATTCTTCATTACAAAATATTTTCACGGCTTTATATGAGATGTGTGGCGGGTTGCAAAAAACTTGGTACAAGTGGATGAAGAAAAAAGAGCACAACTCCACAAGCTTGTCCTAAGCAGTAGTTTGAGTACCATAACTAAATGAAGCTAAAATAAACTAAAAGCTTATAATACAGCCTCTCCAGTAACCACAGAATCTCGAGCTACAAAACACTTTCACCAACTGACACATCTGGACAAGAAAGTCTAACGACAACAAAACTACCTGCAACGTTCCTGTGTCAACTTAGTGATGAAGTTGGCTACATTCTCCTTGTAGCTGCCTGGTACACCACTTATTATGCTTATTGTAAGCATCACCGGCACCTCCTCTGGCTCCTTGTGGTCCGGGAGGTGAAGAACTGTGGAGAGGTCATTGTGACTGAGAGTTTGAGCAGATGACAGACAAGAGCTCGCTGATAAATGAGTCATGAATCTACAGTAATACATCTTATATATTATATACCTATAGAGTACATACAGTACTATATACCTATAGAGTACATACAGTACTATATACTATAGAGTACATACAGTACTATATACCTATAGAGTATATACAGTACTACATACCTATAGAGTATATACAGTACTACATACCTATAGAGTACATACAGTACTATATACCTATAGAGTACATACAGTACTATATACCTATAGAGTATATACAGTACTATATACCTATAGAGTACATACAGTACTATATACCTATAGAGTACATACAGTACTATATACCTATAGAGTACATACAGTACTATATACCTATAGAGTACATACAGTACTATATACCTATAGAGTACATACAGTACTATATACCTATAGAGTATATACAGTACTATATACCTATAGAGTACATACAGTACTATATACCTATAGAGTACATACAGTACTATATACCTATAGAGTATATACAGTACTATATACCTATAGAGTACATACAGTACTATATACCTATAGAGTACATACAGTACTATATACCTATAGAGTACATACAGTACTATATACCTATAGAGTATATACAGTACTATATACCTATAGAGTACATACAGTATTACACAATACCTGGACAGCCCACATAGTTTGGACTGTTGAGTAGACAGACTGTGCACTCCCATATGAGATAGAGGTCTAGACAAGTGCTGCTTGAACTCAGCTGTGACTTTATCGTGTCTAAAAAGGAGACATCAATGTATGTATTGTATACTAGAGTGTATGTATTGTATACTAGAGTGCATGTATTGTATACTAGAGTGTATGTATTGTATACTAGAGTGCATGTATTGTATACCAGAGTGTATGTATTGTATACTAAAGTGTATGTATTGTATACTAGAGTGTATGTATTGTATACTAGAGTGTATGTATTGTATACTAGAGTACATGTATTGTATACTAGAGTGTATGTATTGTATACTAGAGTGTATGTATTGTATACTAGAGTGTATGTATTGTATACTAGAGTGTATGTATTGTATACTAGAGTGTATGTATTGTATACTAGAGTGTATGTATTGTATACTAGAGTGTATGTATTGTATACTAGAGTGCATGTATTGTATACCAGAGTGCATGTATTGTATACCAGAGTGCATGTATTGTATACCAGAGTGTATGTATTGTATACTAGAGTGTATGTATTGTATACTAGAGTGTATGTATTGTATACTAGAGTGTATGTATTGTATACTAGAGTGTATGTATTGTATACTAGAGTGTATGTATTGTATACTAGAGTGTATGTATTGTATACTAGAGTGTATGTATTGTATACTAGAGTGTATGTATTGTATACTAGAGTGTATGTATTGTATACTAGAGTGTATGTATTGTATACTAGAGTGTATGTATTGTATACTAGAGTGTATGTATTGTATACTAGAGTGTATGTATTGTATACTAGAGTGTATGTATTGTATACTAGAGTGTATGTATTGTATACTAGAGTGTATGTATTGTATACTAGAGTGTATGTATTGTATACTAGAGTGTATGTATTGTATACTAGAGTGTATGTATTGTATACTAGAGTGTATGTATTGTATACTAGAGTGTATGTATTGTATACTAGAGTGTATGTATTGTATACTAGAGTGTATGTATTGTATACTAGAGTGTATGTATTGTATACTAGAGTGTATGTAATGTATACTATAGTGTATGTATTGTATACTAGAGTGTATGTATTGTATACTAGAGTGTATGTATTGTATACTAGAGTGTATGTATTGTATACTAGAGTGTATGTAT
This sequence comes from Cryptosula pallasiana, assembly GCA_945261195.1. Lineage (NCBI taxonomy): Eukaryota > Metazoa > Bryozoa > Gymnolaemata > Cheilostomatida > Cryptosulidae > Cryptosula > Cryptosula pallasiana. The sequence goes on along the minus strand of OX183133.1, from coordinate 31,999,290 downwards.
TGTATACTAGAGTGTATGTATTGTATACTAGAGTGTATGTATTGTATACTAGAGTGTATGTATTGTATACTAGAGTGTATGTATTGTATACTAGAGTGTATGTATTGTATACTAGAGTGTATGTATTGTATACTAGAGTACATGTATTGTATACTAGAGTACATGTATTGTATACTAGAGTGTATGTATTGTATACTAGAGTGTATGTATTGTATACTAGAGTGTATGTATTGTATACTAGAGTGTATGTATTGTATACTAGAGTGTATGTATTGTATACTAGAGTGTATGTATTGTATACTAGAGTGTATGTATTGTATACTAGAGTGTATGTATTGTATACTAGAGTGTATGTATTGTATACTAGAGTGTTTCTGTGGATGTTATACCATTGATGTCTAGATCAGTATATCTAACACTGCATACAACAAATCAACTCACACAGACTGCAGGGCTTGAGGGAGATTGTCCTCCATAGTGCACACAATCCCTGTTTCCTCAGCTGCTTTCCAAGCTTCAAACACCTGCATAGCCAGAGAATGACATTTTAATATATTGAAGCATCCACAGTGCTATATATTATATCACTGTGGAAGCATCTAGCCTGGGTTGGGGAAGTATCTGTCAACTGAACACTGTTTGTTTACTTGAGGAAAAGAACTCTGGTTAAACATCAATGAATGTGGTTATGGTTGAGAGAGCGTGACAGCATGTATATACATATACCCACATACAGACATATCACTAGCACACGCATGTAGTTATATACACAACAGTTGCCTATACCCACATGTGCTCTTGTTTATAAACGCACACAATTTACCTGCTCAAAGAAGAGTTTGTAGGCTCTGCTACGAGGACACAGAGAGATGACAAGCATTCTCAGTGTATTCTGTAGTTGTATGGGTAGTTTAGTCTGAAAATCTAGAGATGTGTAGAAGATAGCAAAGGCTGGGACACTTGGACCACCCTACAATAGCACAATATAGTAATAGGGCTATATGAAGTATATCATGCAGTATATATGTAGTATATATGTAGTATGTATGTAGTGTATGTATATGTAGCATGTATGTATATGTAGCATGTATGTATTATGTAAGTAGTGTGTATGTAGTATATAGGAAGTACCCACGTAGTATACGCGTAGTACGCACATAGTATAGTATAGTATACTCCATGTATACATGTAGTGTACATATAGTATGCATGTAGTATACATATAGTATACATGTAGTATACATGCAGCATACATGTAGTATACATATAGTATACATGCAGTATACATGCAGTATACATGTAATATACATGTAGTATACATGTAGTATACATGCAGTATACATGTAGTATGTATGCAGTATACATGTAATATACGTGTAGTATACATGTAGTATACATGCAGTATACATGCAGTATACATGTAGTATACATGTAGTATACATACAGTATACATGCAGTATACATGCAGTATACATGTAGTATACATGCAGTATACATGTAATATACATGTAGTATACATATAGTATACATGCAGTATACATGCAGTATACATGTAGTATACATGCAGTATACATGTAATATACATATAGTATACATGTAGTATATATACATGTAGTATGTATGCTCAAGCACAACTCACTCCATCATAGAAGCTGACAGACTTTATCTCATCTCTGGTCAGAGTTAGTGGACCAACACTGTTGTTGAGTAACAGCAGGACATCTGAATACAAGTACATGGTACCTGTGAAGTAAACAATAGGTAGTAGATACCTGTGAAGTAAACAACAGGCAGTAGGTACCTGTGGAGTAAGCAACAGGTAGTAAGTACCTGTGGAGTAAACAACAGGTAGTAAGTACCTGTGAAGTAAACAACAGGTAGTAGGTACCTGTGAAGTAAACAACAGGTAGTAGGTACCTGTGGAGTAAACAACAGGTAGTAAGTACCTGTGGAGTAAACAACAGGTAGTAGGTACCTGTGGAGTAAACAACAGGTAGTAGGTACCTGTGGAGTGAACAACAGGTAGTAGGTACCTGTGGAGTAAACAATAGGTAGTAGGTACCTGTGGAGTAAACAACAGGTAGTAGGTACAGGTAGTAGGTACCTGTGGAGTAAACAATAGGTAGTAGGTACCTGTGGAGTAAACAACAGGTAGTAGGTACCTGTGGAGTAAACAACAGGTAGCAAGTACCTGTGGAGTAAACAACAGGCAGCAGAGTCAGCAGACATTAGAAGAATTACACAACGCCAAACGAAGCAGCACACTCACCATGTTGTCTTAAGGTTTACTTACATGGAATGGGCTGGAGCCATACTTGTGGGGAGACAATTTCAACCAGTTGTCCATCCACAAGCACATCTCCATACAGCCCCTTTTCACCCACCGCAGAATCCAGGCGGGCAGACAACTGCTCACACGTGTTAGATATCTGAAAAAGGGGGTTGTATGTAGTTATACATATATCTACATATATACATTATACACAGTTGTACAAGTGATAGTATATATATATATAGTATACAGTTGTACAAGTGATAGTATATATATTGTGGGAGATTTGTGTGAAATCAGTGACCCCAGCCCCTTCCCTTCCCCCTCAACCCCCTACCCTGCACCCCTTGCCACCCCTGAACGAGTGCAACAGAACCCCTTCCCTTTGATTAGAAGTATCCCTAAATGATAGCAGTTGAATAACTCAGCTATTCATCATGCATGCCCAGCTACTAGCTATACTGAGTGAGTCATACGGAGATTACTCGGTCATATATGGCCGCTATACGGAGATCACCCGGTCATAAATGGCCACTAATGGATAAGCTTGAGTGCACAAGAAAGCATGACAGCCTATTAAAGTCATACAAGAGAAAGAGCATTGAAGTGGGACCCAAGCTTAAGGAGGAGGAGCCTTGGAGCTAGTAAACAATGTGCCATGTGTGCACTATTCTATTTGAATGTCTTTGTTTATTTTATGTATTGATTGTGATGATTTGTTGATAATTTATAAGGATCTGTTATATTGGTTTACCCTAATAAGGGAGTGTGCCTTCCTGGTCTCTCCTATAAAAGGAATTGTTGGAGACCAGGGAGGCAGAAGTTATTGTGGATTACTGTGGAGTTATTATGCATGGCTTGCAGTAATAGTGGAGTAATCATTGTACTTGTATCTTGCTAAATAGAATGTTAATAATAAAGTATTATTATTAACAAGGAACACTCGTATCGATTGTCTGGACATTATTAGTATTAACAAGGAATACATGGAAGCCGTTGTATCGGTGGTGTAAATAAAGAAAGAAAAACACTACATTGGTGGCAGCAGAGGGATCTATGAACGAAAGAGACACAACGGATAGGAAGAGAAGAAGTTAGAGAGAGAAGAAGGTAGGAAGAACTAGGAGCTATACCAAGCCTGTATCTCTTGCATACTACCTTCCCCCTCTTCAGAAGCTACTCTGTGTCAGTATCCCTCTGTATACTACCTACCCCGAAGCTATACCGAGCCTGTATAGCCATATACTACCTACCCCGAAGCTATACCGAGCCTGTATACCCTGTATACCACTTCCCCCCCCTCCCCAGAAGTCGCACCGAGCCTGTATAGCCATATACCACCTACCCCGAAGCTATACCGAGCCTGTATAGCCATATACTACCTACCCCGAAGCTATACCGAGCCTGTATACCCTGTATACCACCTTCCCCCCCTCCCCAGAAGTCACACCGAGCCTGTATAGCCATATACTACCTACCCCGAAGCTACACCGAGCCAGTATCCTTGGTATACTACCTACCCCGAAGCTATACCGAGCCTGTGTACCCTGTATACCACCTTCCCCCTTCCCAGAAATCACACCGAGCCAGTATCGTCTGTATACTACCCCCCCCCCTTTTTTCCTCAGAAGCTACCCCGACCCGGGATACCCTGTATACCAGCTTACTCTTGCCAAAAACAGTCACTCAACCCCCCCAGCTTGCCATTGTATCTAACATGGCCACCCAAAGAGCTAGGAGTGCCGGTAGAAACCCTGTCGGAGCACAACCTACCGTAGCGCTGGAGCAACTCACCGAAGCTCTGCAGATGTTGGTACAGCCTCCCCGAGGACCAATACAGACACCCTTCAAGGCCCCAAAGTACGACGGGACGGGAGACATCGAGTATTTTGTCACTCGGTTCCTCGAGGTCTCAGATGCCAATGACTGGGGCCAAGCTACAGCTCTGATGCATCTCCGAGCGGCACTGAAGGACGAGGCACTAGAGTGTGGACGCCCCCCTCACGTAGAAGGTATCTTCGCCGCCCTCCGAGCCCGTTTCGGGCTCACCCCAAAGGAAGCGCAGGCCAAGTTAATTGCGTTGCGTCGTTCTGCCCAAGCCTCACTACAACAACACGCCAACGAGGTGGAGAAATTAGTTCGTGTGGCATACGATGACCTACCCCCCCCCCCCCCCCCCCCCCCCCCGAAGAGTCGACCGAATGGTGCTAGAGACTTTCACCAGCACTATTGGTAATGCCTATCTACAACGGCACCTGCTGGCAGTCCAACCACACACGATTGAGGAAGCTATTAGAGCTGGAAACGAATTCCTGCAAGTCAAAGTTGAATTCGAAAACAGGCCCTCCAGAGTGAGAATAGTGGAAGAGGAGGAAGAACACTCACCCCCACCCAGTGACCGGCCCCGCCCCAACCTCCCCCCCTAACCAAGTCCAACAGGCGGCCACCCTACCAGAGGACACCCTCAGTGCCTTGATGAAGAACTTACAGACGTTGACCGAAACAGTTAAGCTCCAGTCCGACGCATTGCAACAATTACAACAACGAGTCAACCCACCCCTTGCCCCCTCCCTCCCCCACCCTTTCCCTACATCCGCCCCCTCCAGTGTTGGGGATGTGGCACTATCGGCCATTTACAAAGAAGCTGCCCGGTCAAACCTTGGCCATCTACCCCGCCCCCCCCCTTAACCAGCAGTCAAAAAACGGGCGCCGCCCGCAGTAGGGAAACCGGCCCCTCACTGCCCCCGGGCACCCCGGCGTTATCAAAGAAAGTTGGCGAGAGTAGAACAGTACAACCCCGTACTAGAGATCCCCCCATGGCAGAAGAGAGAGACGGCGGGTAGTAGTACCCACCTCAGAACCCTGGCAACTACCCACCACCAACCGGTATACCCCCCTCCAAGATATAGGAGACGAAGAGCCCTACTCCCCGGTACCCAGTGAAGCAAAGTCGGACTACTACCCTACTGACCTGTATACCCAACCCACCCCTTCTCATAGACAAAGTCTTGCTGACCACGGTCACCTGGTGTGCCACCCTACACAGGACACCGAGCCACACCCACCTCGTCAGTCTTTGGCTAAGAAACTACTCCCCCCTCAACTCCGTTGACCACTGAGCGACCCTCTCGTACTCGACATAGACGCTCCCCTACCCCATAACCCTCAGCAGTTAAACCCGCTGACCTCACTTACCCCCCATCAGAGCGCCCTTACAAGGCAAGCTACTTCTTACCCGGTCGAGTAGAGGGAAAACCGGTGTCAGTACTCATCGATACTGGATGCACCACCAACCTTTTATCACAACACCTGTTCAATCGACTGGCCCCAACTACTAAGAGCTCCCTGCAAGAAGGTGATTCACACGGTGTGTTAGCCGACGGATCTCACATCCCCTTCTTTTGTACCATCCGCCTACCCATTCGGCTGCGAGATGTCAAAACGGAAGCCACTTTTGTCGTAGGCCAAATAAATGAGGACGCCATTCGGGGCATGCCATTTCTCACTTCTCATCAGTGTCGCATGAAGTTCGACCTGTCAGTGATAGAAGTTAATGGCCAAGAACTGCTGTGTACAGACCAACAAGGCAGAGTACTGGCTACTGGAGTCCAGGTGGTTAGAGACACTCAGATCCCCCCCCCCCCCACACCGAAACAACCATACTGTGCCGAACTACCCACTCCATACACCTTCCCCTCGGTATCGTAGAAGGCATCCCCAACTCCCCCCGCCCCCTAGCTGCCAGTCTTAATACCCCGAATGACCGGCATCAGCTATTGGTGAGGTGTCTCAACCCCACCAACCAACCGCTGGACTTGAAAGCTGGCAAAACGATAGGAAGGTACACTGGAGTACACAACGGTGATGTAGGATCACCAGTAAAAGAAGATGAGCCCACTTCCCCCCCCCCCCTCCACCGCCATTCCTCCCCCTGTCCCCGCACATCTACAAGAGTTGTATGTCCAAGCACTAGGCAACTGTCACACCCCCAGGAGGCGTTCAAATTGGCACAACTCTTGCACTCGTATGAGGAAGTATTCAGTAAAGGTGACCACGACGTCGGCCTTACCAACCTAGTAGCCCACAGCATTCCCCTGAGACCTGGTGCACAACCCATTCGTCAACATCCCCACAGGCTAGGGCCTCATAAAGAGAGAGAGGCTGAAGAACAAGTAGCCAAGCTGCTCGAACGGAGTTTGATAGAACCCAGCACTGGCGCTTGGAGTTCCCCCGTAGTATTGGTGAAGAAGAAGGATGGCACCTGGCGCTTCTGTATTGATTACCGGCGTCTAAATGCGGTAACCCAACAGGACGCCTACCCCCTCCCTCGGATAGATGAGAGCCTAGATGCGCTGTCTGGAAGTCGGTATTTTAGTACCCTTGACCTAGTGAGCGGGTATTGGCAAGTGCCCCTCGATGCAGACACCAGCGACAAATCTGCCTTTTCAACTCGATCAGGCCTATACAAGTGGAAGGTCCTCCCATTTGGTCTCACCTCTGCCCCAGCCACCTTCCAGAGACTCATGGAACGAGTACTACACGGACTTCACTGGAAGTCACTCCTCCTATACCTAGATGACATTATCGTCATCAGTCCCGACTTCCCCACCCACCTACACCGGCTGGCAGAAGTGCTACAGCGGCTCAAAGCAGCAGGACTTAAGTTAAAGCCCAGCAAATGCGAACTGCTACAGTCACAAGTCCGCTATTTTGGACACCTTGTCAGTGAGCATGGTGTTCCCACGGATCCCGAAAAAATCGCAGTAGTCCGTGACTGGCCCACCCCCACCTGCCTTAAAGAACTCCAAGCATTCCTCGGTACAGTCGGGTATTACCGACAATACCTCCCTCGCTTCTCCACTACGGCCAAGCCCCTGACCAAGTTAACCTGCAAGGACGTTCCATGGAAATGGACAACCCCTCAGAGAGAAGCTTTTGTACAGCTTAAAGCTGGACTGCTGTCTGCCCCCATTCTCGGCTACCCAGATGCCGATAGCCCGTATATATTGGACACCGATGCAAGCGATAACGGTGTTGGAGCTGTCCTCTCCCAACTACAGAATGGTGAAGAAAGAGTGATAGCGTATTATAGCAAAACACTGAGCCCACCTGAACGCAACTATTGGGTCACTCGCAGAGAACTACTGGCCGTAGTCAAAGCCACAAAGCATTTCAGACCCTACCTCTACGGTCGAACCTTTCGGGTGAGAACAGACCACGCCTCCCTCATGTGGCTATGTAAGCGTAAAGAACCGTCCAGCCAAGTAGCCAGGTGGCTCGAAACTCTGTCGGAGTTCCAGTTTACCATCGAACACCGGAGTGGACACTTGCATGGAAATGCTGACGGCCTTAGTAGACGGTGTCCCTCCGACTGTAAGCAATGTAATCACATTGAAGCCAGAGACGGCGGACCCACGAAGAAAGAAATATTACAAACCTTGCCCCACCCCTTCTCTCCTTCCCCATCCACCCCAACTGACCCCACCCCGTCACACTCCCGAGTGGTAGCTATCACTCGCCCCCCCACCCCCCGACACCGACCTGATGGACGCTCAGAAGACAGGCCGCCACCCGGTAGCCATCATCTACGAGGCGGTAAAGAACCATACCCCTATTCCCCCACAGCAGTTGGAACTCGGAAGTAATGAACTCCGACAGCTGGAGAAACGCCAACACTCTATGCAGATCCGCCCAGACGGTATTCTAGAAGTACACCAAGCCGGACAAAATAGAGCCCACTGGTGTGCTGTGTGCCCCCCCAGCCTGAGAAGCAAAGTAGTGTGGGAGACACACGTCTTGGCCCACCAAGGCATACAACGGACATTAAAGAGAGTAGGCCTCACATGGTACTGGCCAGGTATGACCGCGGATGTACGGAGAGCCATTAACAGCTGTGAAACCTGTCAGCGGGCTAAACATGGCAGTACAAAACCCAACCCCACACGGCAGCGAATGTATGCCGGCCGCCCTTGGCAAAAGTTGGCCGTAGACCTGGTGGGCCCCCTCCCTGAGACCGATAGAGGAAACAAGTGGATACTCGTCTTAACAGACCACTTTACCCGTTGGCAAGATGCACTCCCCCTCCCTGATGCCACTGCCCCTGTTGTTGCCACTGCCCTCGACGAACACGTGTTCTGCTACTTCGGACTACCCGAGCAGATGCACACCAATCAGGGTACCCAGTTTGAGTCGAGTCTCATGCACGAACTCTGTACTCTCTGGCGGGTAAAAAAGACTCGGACCACTCCCTACCACCCCCAATCCAACGGTTTAGTAGAGCGCAATAATAGGGTATTAGGAGATGCCCTACGCTCTCTCCTATTGAAGAGACAACCCGGAGAATGGGACTTGATTCTCCCCCAAATAATGAGAGCGTTCCGTGCCACCCCCCCATTCTACTACAGGCGAAACACCAAACTTCCTGATGATGGGAAGGGAATTACGGCTCCCCGACCAACTAACTTATCACCCCCCCCCCTTGGTTGAGTGTGTGCCCGTACACGAATATGCCCAAGCCCTACAGGAAAGACTTGAAGAGGTTCATGAGACTCTCCGAATGGAGCAGCAACAGATAAGAGGGGACGAAGGAGAGGAGCCGTCTCTATTCAAAATGGGAGATGAAGTATGGTTGGAGAACCGGAGGAGAAGAAAAGGAGAAAACCCTAAACTCCAACCCAACTTCGTGGGCCCCTATATAATAGAGGAAGCCTACAGTAACCACACATACCTGATCAACCGACACGGCCAACAGTCAGTGCAAAACGGCAGTCGCCTGAAACCATATAGGGCATGCCTGGAGCCGTACGGACAGGCCCCTGCAGCCTTAAGCCCTGGTCACACGAGACTGATAAACGAAACTATAACGAAACTATTTTAGAAAATCGCCGAGGTGCGACGATATTAGTTTCGTTGTGCTGGTCACACGAGAACTATAATTAGTTCGTTACGCCTAGCGATTACTAGTTTCATCCAATGACAGAGGATTGTGTTTTGTGCGCGGGCCTACTCATACTTTACTGCGTGATGTAAAAGCATGGAAGAATTATTATTATTTTTGATGTTTGGAATAGATTATTTTAATAAATAGCTAAGTTTGACCAGCCAGTACTATTCCAATTGTTTGATTATATTTTATTATTATTATCTTTCATTTATTTAAAACTCATTATGAATATAATATAATAAATAATTATTTATTCAAAAAACAATTGTGCTACTACTATGGAAACCATGCGTTCGTTGTGAATGACCCTGACATTGGAGACCAGCCAATAACAGAACATAGAAAATAAACCTATTAATGAGCTTATCTGGTCCAATGGTCCAATCACATGCAAGCATCGCAACCGAAGATTTTCCCAAACCTAGCATTGCTTGATCACGACGAAACTGAATTATTCGCTCGGTTTGCTGAGCAACGAATTCGCTGGGCCTGAAAAAAATAGTTTCGCTATAGTTTCGTCAGAAATTCGGTCTCGTGTGACCAGGGCATTAGAACCCGTCCGCCGCCCCAACATGCGTGGCGCTGCTCCCCGCAGGAGAACAAAACCCCTCCCCCTTTACAAGAAAAACCCTTTCCACTCCTGGACCTCCCAATGGCTTCCCCTTATATGGTGCCCCCCTCCCCTCCAATCTCTCCCCCTGTAGAGAGAGCAGTACCCAGAGCACCTCAACCTGTAGAAGAGTGCTCACCTAATCTCTCCAGCGAAAATCAATCCAATCGGATGAGAACTGGCCGAGCTGTAGGTCATACGGTAAACGAAGAAGTTGTCCCCCCGCCAGTTGCACGCCCCCCTCCCTTAGCCCCAGCACCTACAGGCCGCCCTAGACGAAATGTAGGACCACCCCAACGATATGGCCAACCTTGGTGTCACCAAGTCACTGCAAGAAGTGATACACTACAGGAAGAAAGAACCAAGTTATTGGCTACAGTTAGAGCATTCACCACTAAGCCTGAGGACCACAACCCCCCTTGCCTAGTCTCAAAAGAATCGCTAGGGTCTCCCCTACCCCCCCTCCAAACTTCAGCTGGCTCTCTCCATTCCACCCCCCTGCAGGAGCCCCCAAAGATACCCCTCGTTTTCCCCTCTGTCATGAGTCATACCCCCCCCCCCCCCCGAGTGGCAGAGCAAACCGGTTTGCAGCTGGATAGTCAAGAAAATATTGCCCTTTTGTCTGCTAACCTGCTTACTGAGCAGTCCACTTCGTTGCTGCAGCTTCTCCAAAATTATTTACAAGAAGTGACCACTGGAACTCCGAGCACCTGCTTACAGCTAGAGGATGGTGATGATAACCTCCTTTTAGAAGCCAACCTAGCTGAGTATCAGCCACCCTCCAGTCACCGCGAGGATCAGCTGCTAGAGATTGCAGGAGAGCTACTACCTACTACCCCACCAGCCGCTATGTCAGAAAGTCAGTCTGGTGAGATGAAAGATGCCTATGACCAGTGGATGCTCGAGAACCCTATGACCAGTGACCCCTCCACTCTCGCCACCCTTGAGTCTTCTCCCCCCCCCCCCCACCGAACCTAGATGAGTTCCCCCCCCTTTCCCCACCCAAGACACTCCCGACTACCCTTCCCTTGGTATCCACCTTAACCATTCTCCCAACGACTACCACGATTAGTTACAGCCAATGTCTCAAAAACCCCCCCAAGCCATTACCACCGTCAGCCAGTGACCCCGACTCCACCCCGGCTCAGGATGGATGGATTACTCTCAAGAGAACCCCATATCAAGTCGTAGAGCCTGAGGCTGCACCACCCCGTCCCTTAGCTATAGAAGTTAGAAGAAAAAAAAAATTGGTGTGCAGACAATTAGCTGCCCACCAATCAGTTGTCCAAAATATATTATTCCCGGTGAGGTACACCACAAATCTCTGTTGTAAATCAATTAATTAGAGACGGTGTCACTAATGGAGCAGAGTATGTGGGAGATTTGTGTGAAATCAGTGACCCCAGCCCCTTCCCTTCCCCCTCAACCCCCTACCCTGCACCCCTTGCCACCCCTGAACGAGTGCAACAGAACCCCTTCCCTTTGATTAGAAGTATCCCTAAATGATAGCAGTTGAATAACTCAGCTATTCATCATGCATGCCCAGCTACTAGCTATACTGAGTGAGTCATACGGAGATTACTCGGTCATATATGGCCGCTATACGGAGATCACCCGGTCATAAATGGCCACTAATGGATAAGCTTGAGTGCACAAGAAAGCATGACAGCCTATTGAAGTCATACAAGAGAAAGAGCATTGAAGTGGGACCCAAGCTTAAGGAGGAGGAGCCTTGGAGCTAGTAAACAATGTGCAATGTGTGCACTATTCTATTTGATTGTCTTTGTTTATTTTATGTATTGATTGTGATGATTTGTTGATAATTTATAAGGATCTGTTATATTGGTTTACCCTAATAAGGGAGTGTGCCTTCCTGGTCTCTCCTATAAAAGGAATTGTTGGAGATCAGGAGGGCAGAAGTTATTGTGGATTACTGTGGAGTTATTATGCATGGCTTGCAGTAATAGTGGAGTAATCATTGTACTTGTATCTTGCTAAATAGAATGTTAATAATAAAGTATTATTATTAACAAGGAACACTCTTGTTGATTGTCTGGACATTATTAGTATTAACAAGGAATACATGGAAGCCGTTGTGTCGGTGGTGTAAATAAAGAAAGAAAAACACTACAATATATAGTGTACAGTTGTACAAGTGATAGTATATATATATAGTATACAGTTGTACAAGTGATAGTATATATATATAGTGTACAGTTGTACAAGTGATAGTATATATATATAGTGTACAGTTGCACAAGTGATAGTATATATATATAGTGTACAGTTGTACAAGTGATAGTATATATATATAGTGTACAGTTGTACAAGTGATAGTATATATATATATAGTGTACAGTTGTACAAGTGATAGTATATATATATAGTGTACAGTTGTACAAGTGATAGTATATATATATAGTATACAGTTGTACAAGTGATAGTATATATATATATAGTGTACAGTTGTACAAGTGATAGTATATATATATAGGGTGCAGGTGAGATGGTGTACAGGTGAGATGGTGTATAGGTGAGATGGTGTACAGGTGAGATGGTGTACAGGTGAGATGGTGTACAAGTGAGATGGTGTACAGGTGAGATGGTGTACAGGTGAGATGTTGTATAGGTGAGATGTTGTACAGGTGAGATAGTGTACAGGTGAGATGGTGTACAGGTGAGATGGTATACAGGTGAGAAGGTATACAGGTGAGTCAGTTAAAGTTGTACAAGTGATACTCACATTCCAACTATTCCACGCTGGCACATTCTGTGTCAGAGTTATACTCTCACTGTTGTAGAGTTGTGTCCCATCGGCTGCTTCTAAAGATTGTATATAGTACATTTTATATAGTATATAGTACACAGTACCTAGTACATGTTATATAGTACACAGTACCTAGTACATGTTATATAGTATATAGTACACAGTACCTAGTACATGTTATATAGTATACAGTACACAGTACCTAGTACATGTTATATAGTATATAGTATACAGTACCTAGTACATGTTATATAGTATATAGTACACAGTACCTAGTACATGTTATACAGTATATAGTACCTAGTACATGTTAAATAGTATACAGTACCTAGTGTGTGTAGTTAAATAGTATATAGTACACAGTACCTAGTACATGTTATACAGTATATAGTACACAGTACCTAGTATGTGTTATATAGTATATAGTACACAGTACCTAGTACATGTTATATAGTATACAGTCCCTAGTACATGTTATATAGTACACAGTACCTAGTACATGTTATATAGTACACAGTACCTAGTACATGTTATATAGTATGCAGTACACAGTACCCAGTATATGTTATATAGCATCTAGTACAATGGAAAGTGACCAAGGGAAACCAGGGCAGGGGTGAAAAGCAGCAATATATCTGACTATATCCATTTATTGCTGCTTACAGCGGGGGAGCCAGCTAATGTATAAATAATATTGCTGGCTGAAGGTACAACCAATTGACTCCAAAAAAATATAATAATTGCTGAGTTGTGTCCCCCACAGGAAAGGTTTTGGGAAGGAACGACTCAGTGCAAAAGTTAAATCTCCAAATTATATCGTATAATTTGCAGTTCAACAATAGTTTTGCTTGCGCAAGTTGACATGAAAAATAAAGCACTTAATCAAATTACAATACACCTTCTGCAGTTGCAAATAAAGTATTCATTGTTTTTCTTTTCAAGAACACATTATAGATGTTGTAGGAATAAAAAAGTGAAAGCAATAAACACAAATATAAGGAGTCGTGCTTCATTGAACAAAGGAGAGGACAACTTGGCTTACGGCACCACATTTATTCATATACGTTAACAAACAGTGATTACCGTGTCTGATAGAGGAGACGAGAAATGAGTCAGCATAAGCTACTCCCCCAAGGCATACGCTGTCATCAGTTGGACTGTAGATGTTGTTGATGACAACAAGCATAGTAAGTATATGCTGAGAGGTCTCTGTATCCTGTATGCGGTGGTAGCTGTGCACGCATATATACATACATAATATATACGTGCATACATTGCATATTTACGTACATTACATATACCAAATGAACATGATTTGCTGTTCCACACCCAACACAGTAATACAGCCTCTCTCAGTTATTCAGAAGATTTAGTTTAATTGAGATCATTTCCAAATACGATCGTGTCTCATTCAGTTTTGTTAACGCCTGAATTTTTAGACATTGGTTGTACACCCTTGGTGGCAGGGCCAAACAAGCCCTGTGACCAGGCATCTCTAGGGTTTGGTTCCCACCAAGGTTTACCTACAGCGGGGTATTTGGCTTCTGCTCGCATGCGCTGTCTTATAACTTGGGTGTACAAAAACCGATTGCTCTATCTAACTCACACATGGTGCCATGGTAATAGAGGATACCCATTCTTTGCTCCTTTTGAATACTATTTGGTTTAAACACAGAAACATTTATAGGGTGCTACTGCTACAAGCTTATTAGGTCTATGAAATGGAGTTGACCTAGTGTCACAGGCCAACAAACCAACAATTTCTGTGATAAGAATGACAACTCCACATTTTAAGATTTAAACCAGACAACCAATAGCAGACAGTATAAGGTAGATATGGCTGAGACAACCAATAGCAGACAGTATAAGGTAGATATGGCTGAGACAACCAATAGCAGACAGTATAAGGTAGATATGGCTGAGACAACCAATAACAGACAGTATAAGGTAGATATGGCTGAGACAACCAATAGCAGACAGTATAAGGTAGATATGGCTGAGACAACCAATAGCAGACAGTATAAGGTAGATATGACTGAGACAACCAATAGCAGACAGTATAAGGTAGATATGGCTGAGACAACCAATAGCAGACAGTATAAGGTAGATATGGCTGAGACAACCAATAACAGACAGTATAAGGTAGATATGGCTGAGACAACCAATAGCAGACAGTATAAGGTAGATATGGCTGAGACAACCAATAGCAGACAGTATAAGGTAGATATGGCTGAGACAACCAATAGCAGACAGTATAAGGTAGATATGGCTGAGACAACCAATAGCAGAAAGTATAAGGTAGATATGGCTGAGACAACCAATAGCAGACAGTATAAGGTAGATATGGCTGAGACAACCAATAGCAGACAGTATAAGGTAGATATGGCTGAGACAACCAATAACAGACAGTATAAGGTAGATACGGCTGAGACAACCAATAACAGACAGTATAAGGTAGATATGGCTGAGACAACCAATAACAGACAGTATAAGGTAGATATGGCTGAGACAACCAATAGCAGACAGTATAAGGTAGATATGGCTGAGACAACCAATAGCAGACAGTATAAGGTAGATATGGCTGAGACAACCAATAACAGACAGTATAAGGTAGATATGGCTGAGACAACCAATAGCAGACAGTATAAGGTAGATATGGCTGAGACAACCAATAACAGACAGTATAAGGTAGATATGGCTGAGACAACCAATAGCAGACAGTATAAGGTAGATATGGCTGAGACAACCAATAGCAGACAGTATCAGGTAGATATGGCTGAGACAACCAATAGCAGACAGTATAAGGTAGATATGGCTGAGACAACCAATAGCAGACAGTATAAGGTAGATATGGCTGAGACAACCAATAGCAGACAGTATCAGGTAGATATGGCTGAGACAACCAATAGCAGACAGTATAAGGTAGATATGGCTGAGACAACCAATAGCAGACAGTATAAGGTAGATACGGCTGAGACAACCAATAACAGACAGTATAAGGTAGATATGGCTGAGACAACCAATAGCAGACAGTATAAGGTAGATATGGCTGAGACAACCAATAGCAGACAGTATAAGGTAGATATGGCTGAGACAACCAATAGCAGACAGTATAAGGTAGATATGGCTGAGATAACCAATAGCAGACAGTATAAGGTAGATATGGCTGAGACAACCAATAGCAGACAGTATAAGGTAGATATGGCTGAGACAACCAATAACAGACAGTATAAGTTAGATATGGCTGAGTACGCTGTACCTTATAAAAAGTCACATTGGCCCGATTTCAAAGGTGCTGCGGCTAAACATTAGCGTATCAATCATTCCATAACTAGAACAAGCATACCATAAATAGAACAAAACATCTCATAAATAGAACAAAACATCTCATAAATAGAACAAAACATCTCAACAATAGAACAAAACATCTCATAAATAGAACAAACATCTCATAAATAGAACCAACATAAATAGAACCAACATCTCATAAATAGAACCAACATCTCATAAATAGAACCAACATCTCATAAATAGAACCAACATCCCATAAATAGAACCAACATCTCATAAATAGAACCAACATCCCATAAATAGAACAACTCTACATACATATAAGTGGGACAAAAAATAGTTTGTTCGATGCGGTGGCTGCTTGCTGGAATGATTTGTGTACAAGTAGCAAAGAGTTAAAGTAGTAATAAAACATACCATAGGCTTGTATGACCTCGACCAAATCACAAGATCAAGCTCGTTTATAAAGAATAATCATAAATTAATAACCAACCCTCCATTGTTGAGCTTGCTCTCCAGCCTTACTTCAATGTCTAGTCTGAAATAGAATTAAAAGATTACAGGTTGATGAGACACATACACACACTGCACAGCAGCATTAGAATATCAGCTTTACAT
Organism: Cryptosula pallasiana; assembly: GCA_945261195.1. NCBI lineage: Eukaryota > Metazoa > Bryozoa > Gymnolaemata > Cheilostomatida > Cryptosulidae > Cryptosula > Cryptosula pallasiana. Next base: position 31,982,789 of record OX183133.1, on the reverse strand, counting down.
AGATTTCTGCAGGTGCAGGTGATAGAATTCTAAAGCAGGTCGATGGGAATAGGGATTGGATATTGGAGTTAGAAAAAGCTGTTTACATCGATGCCCTTGAAATTATATCCATTCACCAAAACCTCACATCTATGTTATTCATACATTAATTACTTTCCGATCGCAATCATTCAACCATTTCAACCATTTCATACAAGATCGACAACAGGAAATAAAATACCTCCGCAACTAAGAATAAAAACGCATGAGCAAGCAAACAGCTCCACTATTTTATCATAAACACAGCAATAGAATGTTCTAGAGACAATTACACATACTTCCTGCAGTCCATAAATTTCTGTAACCTCTCAATAACACTCCGTCTGCCATTCTCTAACACCTAAAAAACCCAAAACAAAGCAATAATGAACAAAGCAATGATTTGGAGAAAGGCCAAATGGATATAGGCAAGTAGCAATTACAAAGCATTTAAATGCCAGCAACAAACAAATGTGGTATATTTAATCTGTGTTTATTTTATGTACCACCTCATTAATGCCTGCAGTTAGTAAACATGAGCGCGTATGATCAATTGTTGGGGCCTGGATAACCTTCTAGCAATATTATACATCAGTTATTTACATAAATCACAGAATTCACCACTTTTTAAACAAATAAATTTGGGTATGAGCCAGACAGTGCGCCGTAGAAAATGAAGCAGAACTCCCATTTTTGCGAACTATACAAAGGCAGAAGAAGTTTAAATCTGTTGTCTGTTACTATACTACATGGTATAGTTATAGCGAATAGTTTAAAAATGTAGCCTTTGTACCTTCAACACTTGATATCACTATATTTATTCACTAGTAAGCTTCCCTCATCAATTTAATGAATACAAACAAGCGACCAGCGAGACATCGTGTAGGCTTTAGTCATAACTAACATTTTAAATAACAACAACTGCTCTAAAGTAACATGAAGAGCAGAAATGAAATCTACATTAATTTCACACAAAAGACGAGGTGACAAATTCCAGGGAAGACAACTTACAAGTATTTAGTAATAATAGATTAATTTTAATCGCCGATCAATTTATTGAAAGTGAGAAAACAGAGACTGGTGTGCACTAGCAGAGAGTCAATATATGTTGTTGGTATAAATATTTATTTATTTAAAATTGAATAAATTCAATAATTGAACTAGCATTCATTCAACAAGTACAATATAACGCGCAGGGCTTGCTAGGCTCAGCGTTGCGTACACACAACAGACAATGCGCGCTACAGTTTGATGGAAATGCAGATTAGAGTGGGTGTAAAATGAAAGACACAACCCTGGAGCAACCGCTCTATCAATCATAAATCTATTAGCTTTCACATCCAGCCTCTCCCATATGTGTGCACATTGTAATTGAGTTTTCAAAGATAATGAATAAATAAAAAAGATAATGAATAAATAAATTAGAAAATGATCATTTCCACTTCCATTAATGACACAATTGGTTGATCAAATGACATTTTACTGTTACACTAGCTCAAGTCAGCAGTGAAAGGTCAAAACTAGCAGCGGTGCTGCCACAGTGACAGAGGCAGCAGCTAATAAAGAGAGAAATGTGTGAGACAATGAACAAGTACCTGGCTTGGCTTTAGTGAGCTCACATAATCTCTGATGGATTGTAGAGTGACTTCTATAGCAGCTCTATAGGCCCTAGCCAATTGCCTGCAGGTAATAGTGCACGCAAAGATAAACTGTCACAGCAAGCTAATTGTATATATGTTCCCATGTCTATGTACTAACCACGCAACAAGCTAAAGATCAGCTCTCACATTCTTAAAAGATCACAAGGAACATTTTTCGTGACAAATGTTGTTTTCATGGATAAAAAATACCATTGAAAATAATCCATTTTATATGAATTCTTTGGTCTTGTCTCATAGAGCTATCCAACCGCTCTAGAAGTCAAACAGGGACAGTCCAACAGAGTATAAGAACAATCAATTGACCTTGACCCTGACATTACATGGTACTAATCCATCAATGTTGGTGGGGAACAACACGTGAAAGCTGCCAAAAGATTTGAACATTGTTATTGTCACTAGAAACTGAGGAATGTCAATGGACGGCAATGGAATGAGATGAAAGATTTATAAAATACCGATGACTCATGACTCTTCTTGAATTGTCATTTAAATTTGGTTTGTCTGAAAGAACCTGCCAACACTTTCACTAATTATTTATCAAACTGCAGGGGCTAGCTAGAGGGCACAGGTTGGAGTGTCAGAGACTCCTGTGGTGGGCGAATCTTTATACGATCAGTAGCCCACCAGAAATGAACAGAGACGATGAGTGCTTTCCAGTAGTGCTAACCACCACACCAATGCACAAACTAATCATTACGTTCAAGGCATGGATAGAGGTCATGTGACCAGAGTTGAGTAGACCTATTATGGCTAACTGCTAACTAATAGCCATAACTAATCAATCACTGGAAAAACAAGCTAAATTTCTATAAAGTGACTTCAGCACTAAAATTGGTAATTTCATAGTTGAATTGGTTGATGAGTGTTACTGCTCCTGGTAGGTAGGGTATACTTGGTACATGCACCATTAACTGTATTCTGCTGGCACAGATGTTCTATAGTATTGCTATATATTGCAATGTATAATATTTATATCATACGACATGCTCTGTTATGAGATAGCAAACTTTTTTATATTCCCAGAAGGAGAAATGATTTGTGGAGAATTGCCTCCTCCATTGAAAAGAAAACAACAAAAATCACTTCGCAAAAACTATACTACTATTTTTGTATTTTTTTTGTCACAATTTATATATTTGTGAAATTTGTGATTATCACTACTTGACACTAGTTTAACATAAAACACAAAAAGTATATCAGAAAAACATATTTGACTTTTTTGTCTCGATTTATAACCAGAATAACTAATCAAATTTAATATTAATTGAGTTTCAACTTTATTTAATCACACCAAAAAACACTAAAAAAACCAAACGTTCAAGTTCAATATGCAAATGAGCTGTAAATTAAATAGCTGACAATTTAGAGACGAAAGCTTTTGCTACAACCTGGTCAAAGAAGCGCTGTATTACGTAACAACCTTCACTATACGAGTGCATCAACAGATAGTCTTTCATCCGAGGGACAATTAAAAATTTACTGAAAAAGTGCAATAAGAGAGCAAAGTTCAAAAATTTTACTTGTTTGACAAACTTAGAGAAAGATTATCTTGATCAACATAGAACAGAGGCGTTTATTATTCTACTCAGCGCAGTCCAGCGACTTGATTGAGTTGAAGTGCACGGCCATCACATGACTGGTACAACATCACAAGTCAGCGTGGTTTACAGTTGCACTTCTCACACCACAAGCAAAGAGAATGTGTGATGTACATGCATGTTTGTTCAGTGCAAATGTCAGCGCACAGCTGTAGAATACATTAAACTGTTGGAGGAATGTTAAGTGATCAAACAAATAATGTACATTAAATGTATGACTATTTATGTCTCCGTGTGTGACTTATATATGTCTGCATGTGTGACTTATATATGTTACCATGTGTGACTTATATATGTCTGCATGTGTGACTTATATATGACTGCATGTGTGACTTATATATGTTACCATGTGTGACTTATATATGTCTGCATGTGTGACTTATATATGACTGCATGTGTGACTTATATATGTCTCCATGTGTGACTTATATATGTCTGCATGTGTGACTTATATATGTCTCCATGTGTGACTTATATATGTCTGCATGTGTGACTTATATATGTCTCCGTGTGTGACTTATATATGTCTGCATGTGTGACTTATATATGTCTGCATGTGTGACTTATATATGTCTGCATGTGTGACTTATATATGTCTGCATGTGTGACTTATATATGTCTCCATGTGTGATTTATATATGTTACCATGTGTGACTTATATATGTCTGCATGTGTGATTTATATATGTTTCCATGTGTGACTTATATATGTCTGCATGTGTGACTTATATATGTCTGCATGTATGACTTATATATGTCTGCATGTGTGACTTATATATGACTTATCATGTCTAAAAAACTGTATCAGCTGACTTACTCGACATTTGGGTTCCTGTAGTCTGCACCGTCACCTAAAATAATAAGAAAATACAGTATTATGTTAACATCACATTAATTATTAATGTATACATTACACGCACGATAAATCGACAGCTTTAAATATACTGATTTCCAGGTTAGTTTTCATAGTTAATGAATAGAAATCTAACTTATGCATCTTTCAGTGATAAATGATAGTAAAGTACTTTCAGGTGAGTGATTCCAGTTTATCTTCATTTACCTCAATACAAATTCCTATTGCCAGAGATATCAATGTTTGCATTGAGAGAGATAATTTGTGATTATAGTCACTGCCTAGTGCATTTACACTAACGATTAGAGCGCAAGGAGCTTATATAACAGGAAGTGGCATAATATTTCAACTCTTCCACAATTTTCTTTCATTTAGAGGCGAACGGTCCATCAATTTCAATAATGTCTAATTAATGATTAAATGGGTCCGATTGGCTAGTAATTACTGCACTAGAAGAACTAGCCAATCAAATACAAGCTGTTTGATTACAGTCTTCGGAGGTGCTGCGCATAGCAAACACTCCTCAAGCTACAGCCACAACACAAGGATGGTCTGAGACAGCCCTATAGCGTACAGCTCTAGTTAAGGTAAGTTATATATGCTTGTATAGCTCTAGTTAAGGTAAGTTATATATACTTGTATAGCTCTAGTTAAGGTAAGTTATATATACTTGTATCGCTCTAGTTAAGGTAAGTTATATATACTTGTATAGCTCTAGTTAAGGTAAGTTATATATGCTTGTATAGCTCTAGTTAAGGTAAGTTATATATACTTGTATAGCTCTAGTTAAGGTAAGTTATATATACTTGTATAGCTCTAGTTAAGGTAAGTTATATATGCTTGTATAGCTCTAGTTAAGGTAAGTTATATATACTTGTATAGCTCTAGTTAAGGTAAGTTGTATATGCTTGTATAGCTCTAGTTAAGGTAAGTTATATATACTTGCATAGCTCTAGTTAAGGTAAGTTATATATGCTTGTATAGCTCTAGTTAAGGTAAGTTATATACGCTTGTATAGCTCTAGTTAAGGTAAGTTATATATGCTTGTATAGCTCAAGTTAAGGTAAGTTATATATACTTGTACAGCTCTAGTTAAGGTAAGTTATATATGCTTGTATAGCTCTAGTTAAGGTAAGTTATGTATACTTGTACAGCTCTAGTTAAGGTAAGTTATATATACTTGTACAGCTCTAGTTAAGGTAAGTTATATATACTTGTACAGCTCTAGTTAAGGTAAGTTATATATACTTGTACAGCTCTAGTTAAGGTAAGTTATATATACTTGTATAGCTCTAGTTAAGGTAAGTTATATATACTTGTATAGCTCTAGTTAAGGTAAGTTATATATACTTGTACAGCTCTAGTTAAGGTAAGTTATATATACTTGTATAGCTCTAGTTAAGGTAAGTTATATATACTTGTATAGCTCTAGTTAAGGTAAGTTATATATACTTGTATAGCTCTAGTTAAGGTAAGTTATATATGCTTGTATAGCTCTAGTTAAGGTAAGTTATATATACTTGTATAGCTCTAGTTAAGGTAAGTTATATATGCTTGTATAGCTCTAGTTAAGGTAAGTTATATATACTTGTACAGCTCTAGTTAAGGTAAGTTATATATACTTGTATAGCTCTAGTTAAGGTAAGTTATATATACTTGTACAGCTCTAGTTAAGGTAAGTTATATATACTTGTATAGCTCTAGTTAAGGTAAGTTATATATGCTTGTATAGCTCTAGTTAAGGTAAGTTATATATGCTTGTACAGCTCTAGTTAAGGTAAGTTATATATACTTGTATAGCTCTAGTTAAGGTAAGTTATATAAACTTGTATAGCTCTAGTTAAGGTAAGTTATATATACTTGTACAGCTCTAGTTAAGGTAAGTTATATATGCTTGTATAGCTCAAGTTAAGGTAAGTTATATATACTTGTACAGCTCTAGTTAAGGTAAGTTATATATGCTTGTATAGCTCTAGTTAAGGTAAGTTATATATACTTGTATAGCTCTAGTTAAGGTAAGTTATATATGCTTGTATAGCTCTAGTTAAGGTAAGTTATATATGCTTGTACAGCTCTAGTTAAGGTAAGTTATATATACTTGTATAGCTCTAGTTAAGGTAAGTTATATATACTTGTATAGCTCTAGTTAAGGTAAGTTATATATACTTGTACAGCTCTAGTTAAGGTAAGTTATATATACTTGTACAGCTCTAGTTAAGGTAAGTTATATATACTTGTACAGCTCTAGTTAAGGTAAGTTATATATGCTTGTATAGCTCTAGTTAAGGTAAGTTATATACACTTGTATAGCTCTAGTTAAGGTAAGTTATATATGCTTGTATAGCTCTAGTTAAGGTAAGTTATATATGCTTGTATAGCTCTAGTTAAGGTAAGTTATATATACTTGTATAGCTCTAGTTAAGGTAAGTTATATATGCTTGTATAGCTCTAGTTAAGGTAAGTTATATATACTTGTACAGCTCTAGTTAAGGTAAGTTATATATACTTGTACAGCTCTAGTTAAGGTAAGTTATATATACTTGTACAGCTCTAGTTAAGGTAAGTTATATATGCTTGTATAGCTCTAGTTAAGGTAAGTTATATATGCTTGTATAGCTCTAGTTAAGGTAAGTTATATATGCTTGTATAGCTCTAGTTAAGGTAAGTTATATATACTTGTATAGCTCTAGTTAAGGTAAGTTATATATACTTGTATAGCTCTAGTTAAGGTAAGTTATATATACTTGTATAGCTCTAGTTAAGGTAAGTTATATATGCTTGTATAGCTCTAGTTAAGGTAAGTTATATATACTTGTATAGCTCTAGTTAAGGTAAGTTATATATACTTGTATAGCTCTAGTTAAGGTAAGTTATATATACTTGTACAGCTCTAGTTAAGGTAAGTTATATATGCTTGTATAGCTTTAGTTAAGGTAAGTTATATATGCTTGTATAGCTCTAGTTAAGGTAAGTTATATATGCTTGTATAGCTCTAGTTAAGGTAAGTTATATATACTTGTACAGCTCTAGTTAAGGTAAGTTATATATGCTTGTATAGCTCTAGTTAAGGTAAGTTATATATACTTGTACAGCTCTAGTTAAGGTAAGTTATATATGCTTGTATAGCTCTAGTTAAGGTAAGTTATATACACTTGTATAGCTCTAGTTAAGGTAAGTTATATATACTTGTACAGCTCTAGTTAAGGTAAGTTATATATACTTGTACAGCTCTAGTTAAGGTAAGTTATATATGCTTGTATAGCTTTGGCACCTGATTTCCTTCTCCACAAATTTTTATAACCAACTGCAGCTGATCTAGAGATTGACTTCTATATAGAAAAATTTCAATATAAATGATTGAGAACGAATAAAAACAATTCAATTTGTTACAGATAGGTACAGGCAGGTACAGTTAGTTACAGGTAGGTACAGTTTGTTACAGATAGGTACAGTCTGTTACAGGTAGGTACAGGTTGTTCCAGGTATGCATAGTTTGCTATAAATGAGGCAGTCATAAGCATACTCTGCTAGTTTTTCATAGAGCTGGAAATATTGTAGAAGGTGGACCATACAGGTGCATATACAACATATTAAGTCTGTCAATAGATAGTTACATCATACTTTATGATAAGAGTAGTATTGAAACCACGTCATATAAATACAATATGCACAAAGTTTCAGTAAATTCGTCTTTACCATTGGATATTTTATTATTTCTAAATATCTGGTATCCTGAAGAAGTCTGAAACCAAAACCTGTTTTGTTCTTTCAACAAAAAGGAAAGACAGTGGAAAGCTAACATTTATTGTCGAGAGACAAGAGTTATTTCAACAGAGAAGTTATGTAAGATTAAAGAAAATATTTATTTGAATAAAATAGAGTTAATTTGGTTCATTAAACTGGTAGAGAATGGGACAGCTGCCTACTCATACATACGTAGTATGCAGTAGTATGAAATAGTAGCAGTAGTATGCAGTGTGCAAACAAGTGCCTACTTGTGCACTTATGAATGAGTCCACTCCCTGAATGAACAAACCACAACATTCAATATACTTCCGTTCCACTTCCTAATACCTGAGGATGGTGTGCAACTGTCTATAGCATACCAGCTGCACAAACAACAGCGTTAGATTGCTGATTGCTGCCTCTAGGGACAGTCAGTGCCGTACTAGTGAACAGTCCTTTATCGTGTGTTGTGCGCATTTTCCTTTCAATTCCCTAGTCAATACAGAACAAGCTGTTCTTGTAAAAATTGTATTTTTCAGTGTACTACAAATCGGTGTTAGAGATTTTATCTTGTATTTTAATGATTACACACTCAAAGCGTTAGTAAGCAGCTTTGGGCACCTATACCATTCCTTGTGGTCGCATGAATGGTTCATTAACTATAATAGCGACTGCTGCTAACGTCTCTAATCAGTACAGGGAATGAAATAAAACTTTGTCTAATAAGAGACACGACTAGCTAAGACAAAGTTTGTTTACATCAAGTTATTTACAAATAATATTAATGCGAGCTGGACATGAATTGATCATACATTATTTATGTGCGCAGCCTATGAGCTCAGCAAGGATATATGACTTGAAAGAAACAGCTGATATGAGGCCTACGTAGCCATCTATTACGTATATATCACTTGCACTCTATAACTAACAGTAATTACTGTTATCAGTATCGATTTTTGTTAAGCACCGAGTATTTCAAGTGATAAATTAAACATCCTGCAGCTTATCTAGGGTGATGCCAACCAGCTGCCAATCTTATAAAACCCATTGATGTCCTAATCATAACCCCATATAGATATATATTATAAAGGTAGACACCATTGCATACCTCTGTACATTTGTAGACAAGAACATAACTATGGCATTTATAGAGAAAGGATTGGCAGTGCATAGTGTGCTGCCACATATCATACGCTGTACTAGGGAGTTATCCTTAGATGGAGACAACTCAAAGTCAGACCAATGGCTCTTTATTACCAACGAAGCTTTGTACTACGTTCTACCAATTATACTGACCGTTGGAATTATCTTTTCTTTAATCAACACTGTTGTGTCGGCTAAGATGACAGTACACTCACATGAGTGTTACCTGACAGCGTTCAACCTATCCTGCTCTCTGCTCCTCATTACAGCTTGTATATTTCATCTACCCAACTACGTCGATACGTCAGCCAGCACATATTTTACCATAATGCCATACTTACCAGCGGTGGAAAACTGGTTTTGGTACGCTTGTACTTGGCTACTGATCACTGCGGTCGTAGAGAGGACGACTCATAGTCTGTGCGGCAAGTGGCACGCATCCTTTGGTAAGGTACACGGCGTATTAGTCGCATTACTAATGTTGATTATATCGTTTGTTAGCACGCTGCCGCAATACTGGGAGTATCGAGTGGAGGAAGTCAGCGACAGCCATGGAGACCACAGCTGTAACAGGAGTGTGCTAGTGCCCCGCGGTGAAGTTCTCACAGACGATGGACAGTCGTATATAGTAGAGTATACGTGGTTCCACTGGTACGAGATGGTAGTTAGTATTGCACTACCCTACCTCCTGCTGCCGATGCTGTTACCTCCGCTAGTGTGTATCAAGGTACACATATACACATCTATGCCCAGTAGCAGTGCTAAGTCTGGTAGTATGAAGTATAATGGAGGGGTCAAGGACCAACTGAGACAAGAGAGAAGCTTCAACAGACTTCTAATAACTCTCAGTATTCTATATCTAACATTATCTGCACCCAGATGTCTAATGAAACTGTTTCACAATCCACCAATCAGCTCACAGCTCAGCGAAAATGACTTACTAATGGATACTCTACAGGTCTTGTTCAACGTTTTATTTTATTTGTTTTTTTCTCTTTTGTTCTTTTTATATTTAGCCTTCGGTACCAAGTTCCGGACGACCCTCTACCACTTATGTTGTTGTAAGAAACAGGATCCACTAGATTACTACTAAACCACACAATATAACTCTGTACATACATGTACTATATACATAAGTTGCTTGCTATCTATCTTATTGGGCTATCTGTAAAATGTCATTGTGCATTGTTGTAGCATTTGTGTATGGGTATAATCTTGGTATTGTACGTTTTGCTGACCTAACGATAATATGGTTAATTTTTGTTGCATAATATAAAGTCTAAAGTTTTTAAAAACTACGAATGAAATGCTTAATATATGCTGCCGATGACATAGATGTGCTAGATTGGAATTCAATCGTTTGCTTTTAATTTCAAGTTTTTTAAATTCTCATGTTTGAAATGCCATAATATATCCTAGCTACACCGCTACAACCATTTAGATGTGTGGCAAACACCTGCATTGACATGTCGCTGCGGACAAGTGACAACAAGTGACCCAACTGTCACATAACATCTGATATCTCATTCATTCACACCAGTGCGCGGCACCTGGGGCAGAATTTCAAATATTTCTATATTTAGTATAACAGGGGAGGTAATGTAAACATTAGTATTGTATCTTATACCCTGCACATAGCACACTACTACATGACAGCAAGCAGCAAACACTTGGCATATATCCAAAATAATGTGCTGACTTTATTGTAGAGCTACAGTATGACTTTATCAATGAAATATTTCTTTTTAATTGCATGTTTTGGCACTGGGCCATCTTAAATGCTTGAGTACAAAAGAGCAAATCTTCAAAAACAAGTTGCAAGAAGAGAGCTGTGTTTGAATCATGTGTGGTTACACAATACCGGCTGACAACTGTTAGCAGGTGATATTTAATCAATCTCTAGGGGATGCTTCAACTCCATAAATACAATAAGTACAACATAAAACATACAATAGTCCGCAGCTGCCAGGTACAACTGCTGCCACAGGAGTTCACTAGTAAGTACAGTACAAGTACTAACCTATTGGTGGTGGCAGCGACGAGGAGTCAAAGAAGTATGTTCTCGTACAGACTAGACCAGACCTGGGGGCTACTCCATGACACACCTTTAAATCATAAAATAGTCAAGGTAGCACAAATCCAACATTGACACGTAGCTATCAGCACATACTAACAAGAGAACCTAACTTACACCCACCATTGCTATATGATGACATAACGTTACCTACAGGACCCCTATCAAGGCTATTCTGATGCTTCTCTGCAAGCTTACAAGTAAGTTAGGCCAATAAAAGGCTACTAATGGGATACCAATTATACCTAACCAGATCATAAATAGTGATGAAGCTATGTTTAGTAACGGAGAGATATGGACTTTTATGAATTGATCACAGAACGTTGGCAGGGACAGAATGCTATCAGCAATTACTTATAAAAGATTATCCACAGAATAAGTGGAAATCAATAACAACAATATACAGAGAAGGTCTAAGTAGAGGCAAACTATGAGTTAGAGCTGGTAGCTGACTAAGGCATCGGAGAGGCTCACCATGTGTAGAGCTGTTGTAGAGTTGGGCCCTGCATTGCTGACCTTGGCAGCACTTGAGGGGTGCTTGTTTATATTACTGATGCACTTGGTCTGACCTCCCATGTACACAAAAGGGCTGCTCCTACAGGTGTATACATGTGTGTGTTCACTTACAGTAAGTTAATAAGTCTTGCCTATCATTAGCTATCATAGCTCCAGCTGGTATGCAAGTGATAGGGGAGACAACTTCTCAAAGCCTAGTTTCTAGTTTATAAACAATGAAAGGTCTACAATATCAGCAGATCCCTACTTATATAATATACAGGTATACTTATATAATATACAGGTATACTTATATAATATACAGGTATACTTATATAATATACAGGTATACTTATATAATATACAGGTATACTTATATAATATACAGGTATACTTATATAATATACAGGTATACTTATATAATATACAGGTATACTTATATAATATACAGGTATACTTATATAATATACAGGTATACTTATATAATATACAGGTATATTCATCACATGGTGAAGTCTATTCAACAGACAGTACACTTCCATCCACTGGTATAAACATTATTCAATGGTTTTGTAGAAAACAAAAGTTGAATATCACACTAGTTAATGGGGTTTAGATAGAATGTGCATGTACCAACAGGAAGTTGTGCTGTCCTCAACATGACCTCTACCGACCCGTCCGTGGTTGAAATAGGTGAGCAATGCTTCAGCTACGTTTGTCTCTGTAAATCCTTCAGAGAACTGGTTGAGCCTATAAAACAGTATGATAGAATGTACTTGAGTTATATATATAGTACTAGTGTTATATATATAGTACTAGTGTTATATATATAGTATTAGTGTTATATATATAGTACTAGTGTCATATATATATAGTACTTGTGTTATATATATAGAACTAGTGTTATATATATATAGTACTAGTGTTATATATATAGTACTAGTGTTATATATATATAGTACTAGTGTTATATATATAGTACTAGTGTTATATATATAGTACTAGTGTTATATATATAGAACTAGCGTTATATATATAGTACTTGTGTTATATATATAGTACTAGTGTTATATATATAGAACTAGCGTTATATATATATAGTACTAGTGTTATATATATAGTACTAGTGTTATATATATAGTACTAGTATGTGATACATAGTACTAGTGGTATATATATATATATATAGTACTTGTGTTATATATATAGTACTAGTGTTATATATATAGAACTAGCGTTATATATATTTAGTACTAGTGTTATATATATAGTACTAGTGTTATATATATAGTACTAGTATGTGATACATAGTACTAGTGGTATATATATATATAGTACTTGTGTTATATATATGCTATATAGTGCTAGTAATATAACTGTAGATATAGTCGTGCTGCAGTCACCGCCAGTAACACATGGCTTCAATGGATCATAGATAAAATGTTTGATCTAGAGATGGATGTGACAAGCACACCCAAAGGTGTGTGTGTTATATCTATCAGTGCTGTATATGAATGTAACATCAAACACTGATCTGGTACGTACTACTTATCACTGCAGCTCCAGAGTACGGTATACATATATATCTAGTGTACATATAGTATATATATCTAGTGTACATATAGTATATATATCTAGTGTACATATAGTATATATATCTAGTGTACATATAGTATATATATCTAGTGTACATATAGTATATATATCTAGTGTACATATAGTATATATATCTAGTGTACATATAGTATATATATCTAGTGTACATATAGTATATATATCTAGCGTACATATAGTATATATATCTAGTGTACATATAGTATATATATCTAGTGTACATATAGTATATATATCTATTGTACATATAGTATATATATCTAGTGTACATATAGTATATATATCTAGTGTACATACAGTATACATAGACATCTTACCGTGCTACATCCACTGTCTTGCTCAGCACCTCCCATTGTCTCTCAAAAACAGGCAGTTGTTGCTACAAAGTAAAAACCATTATTAGGTCCACACGTCTATGCTGATACAAACTGGTGAGTATTATATGTACTAATGTGTATATTACATGTACTAGTGTGTATATTATATGTACTAGTGTGTATATTGTATGTACTAGTGTGTATATTATATGTACTAGTGTGTATGTTATATGTACTAGTGTGTATATTGTATGTACTAGTGTGTGTATTATATGTACTAGTGTGTGTATTATATGTACTAGTGTGTATATTACATGTACTAGTGTGTATGTTATATGTACTTGTGTGTATATTATATGTACTAGTGTGTATATTGTATGTACTAGTGTGTATATTATATGTACTAGTGTGTGTATTATATGTACTAGTGTGTGTATTATATGTACTAGTGTGTATATTACATGTACTAGTGTGTATGTTATATGTACTTGTGTGTATATTATATGTACTAATGTGTATATTATATGTACTAGTGTGTATATTACATGTACTAGTGTGTATGTTATATGTACTAGTGTGTATATTATATGTACTAGTGTGTATATTATATGTACTAGTGTGTATATTGTATGTACTAGTGTGTATATTATATGTACTAGTGTGTGTATTATATGTACTAGTGTGTGTATTATATGTACTAGTGTGTATATTACATGTACTAGTGTGTATGTTATATGTACTTGTGTGTATATTATATGTACTAATGTGTATATTATATGTACTAGTGTGTATATTACATGTACTAGTGTGTATGTTATATGTACTAGTGTGTATATTATATGTACTAGTGTGTATATTACATGTACTAGTGTGTATATTATATGTACTAATGTGTATATTATATGTACTAGTGTGTATGTTATATGTACTTGTGTGTATATTATATGTACTAATGTGTATATTATATGTACTAGTGTGTATATTACATGTACTAGTGTGTATGTTATATGTACTAGTGTGTATATTATATGTACTAGTGTGTATATTACATGTACTTGTGTGTATATTATATGTACTAGTGTGTATATTACATGTACTAGTGTGTATGTTATATGTACTAGTGTGTATATTATATGTACTAGTGTGTATATTACATGTACTAGTGTGTATATTACATGTACTTGTGTGTATATTATATGTACTAGTGTGTAAATTACATGTACTTGTGTGTATATTACATGTACTAGTGTGTATATTATATGTACTAGTGTGTATATTACATGTACTAGTGTGTATATTACATGTACTTGTGTGTATAGTACATATACTTGTGTGTATATTGTATGTACTAGTGTGTATATTATATGTACTAGTGTGTATATTATATGTACTAATGTGTGTATTATATATGTACATACAGTTAACTGTGACAGAACTGATACAAACGAATAGATGTACATGTAACTGACAAAATCTGCACTATCAATCAAAGATAAACGGCATCCCTCAGCGCACACACTTGTCACTTGTCACTCAAACTGTTATGTAATAATTGACACTGTGGCTAATTGTGATTGACTATGCAGTAGATCTAGAACCTTCTAACAGCAACAGCCAGTACGTCAGCAATCAGACAGATTGCCATACTAGTTAGATTGATGGACAACACCGAGAGCGTGACGAACATAGATGTGGAGATCAATGCATCGTGCACTTAAGGCACATGTACATTTACCGATTTATGAAGCTCCTTTCTTGTTGTAACAAAGCATTTTTTGTGGCTAACACTAATTTCACACACAGCGATGTTAACTGGAATGGCATCGAAATGTAAAGTGGGAAAAAAATAGTGGAAACACCCTGTTGTCATTTTCAATCGGCAGAAGAAAATTGGTAGGCAGTCAGTAGATGAACATGTCAGTCAAGTTTTGTGATCAGTTTGATGTCGTCAGCATTATGAAGGAATGAGCAGATAACTTCCTCAAAGCATGCACTTTCGTATTTCTATGATAGCTACAACTTTATAAAGTTGTTTTAAATGGCTTTGACAAGATTACTAGAGAGATCAATCCAATATTGTAGTTATACATGTAGAGTTGATGTAGTGATACATGTAGAGTTGATGTAGTTATACATGTAGAGTTGATGTAGTGATACATGTAGAGTTGATGTAGTTATACATGTAGAGTTGATGTAGTGATACATGTAGAGTTGATGTAGTTATACATGTAGAGTTGATGTAGTTATACATGTAGAGTTGATGTAGTTATACATGTAGAGTTGATGTAGTTATACATGTAGAGTTGATGTAGGTATACATGTAGAGTTGATGTAGGTATACATGTAGAGTTGATGTAGGTATACATGTAGAGTTGATGTAGTTATACATGTAGAGTTGATGTAGTTATACATGTAGAGTTGATGTAGTTATACATGTAGAGTTGATGTAGTTATACATGTAGAGTTGATGTAGTTATACATGTAGAGTTGGTGTAGTTATACACGTAGAGTTGATGTAGTTGTACATGTAGAGTTGATGTAGTTATACATGTAGAGTTGATGTAGGTATACATGTAGAGTTGATGTAGTTATACATGTAGAGTTGATGTAGTTATACATGTAGAGTTGATGTAGTTATACATGTAGAGTTGATGTAGTTATACATGTAGAGTTGATGTAGTTATACATGTAGAGTTGATGTAGGTATACATGTAGAGTTGATGTAGTTGTACATGTAGAGTTGATGTAGGTATACATGTAGAGTTGATGTAGGTATACATGTAGAGTTGATGTAGGTATACATGTAGACTGGATATAGTTATACAACACAACTGTAGCGAGATTTGTGATGAATAATACCAACCAACCTGTAGTATTGCTTCTTGAAAGGACATAAAGTCCACTTTCTCTAGAACCTTCTGCACTGCAGAAGAGACATCAATCACCTCATGTTGTAGAGTGAAGAAAGTGCCGCTACAACAGCACTAATCTTATTAATATTTTAGTTTGGTTACTAACTTAACTACCGGTAGTTGTCTTCTCACAAAACTATATTCATGCACTAAAACATTACAGTGCGTTTATGAGAGCTACAAACATACAGTATCCTTATATAGAGGTGCACATACCACATGTATATGTATGTACACGTATGTATATAATATATGTACCTGCCGTAGCCCTCTAGCGCATAGGCCTGTATAATAGGCCATTGTTCAATGCTCATAACACTAAACTCTGCATGTTCAACCTGCTGGCTAGAGAAGTAGCCTACAGCCACACGTTTGCAGGGAGAAACCATAGACACAAAACTTCTTATCTTAAACTCTTCGGCTACATCATCAAATGATTCATACTAGAAATGGAATTAATTGGATGTCACACGGTTGAAGAGGTCTATGCATTTGTACAATATATAACTGGTGACAGGAAGTAGCTCTATTACCTGCGACTGGGTGAGACAGTAGATATGTAGATTGGGCCAGCAAGCAATGTATGCCAATAGATACGGATAATTCACTGGGTTACAGTATACATCTACTGAGTCAACCTTCACACATATTATCAAATCTGCAATGTAAGTATTATTTGTTATGTAATATCACACCTGATTAGATTCTAGACATTCAAATCCATGTCTATCAACTTCATACACATGTAACGTGTTGAGGTAGTCAGTGTACACAGGAGACGGACAAGCATTCACAGAGTTGTCTGACAGAAAGAAGACAACTTCTGCATATTTACATAAAATACAACATAAGTTATGTTGAAATATTTTCGGAATTACTCATTTCCTTCTGTCTGCGTATTGTTGATTATAAATAAAAATAATAATAATAAATAGGTCAGGAAAGTAATTTTGATCAATTAAAATCTGTATCGACAATTTTTCACAGCATAATTGACCTCTAAAGGGGCCTACATAGCAGAGACATTAGATAGAATGCAATGCTATGACACATTGTACAGCTTTATAGTTACCGTCAATGACCTCTTCCTCTACTTCTAAACTAAAACATAAAAAGTAGAGTTGTCTCATCATTCATCGTACGCTGCCATCTTTTTATACCATAAAAACATACTTGATGATCTAATCACTCGCGCCCCAAAGTTATGACTGCATATCAGGGCTACGCCTTGCTGCAATAATAGTGGACTAGATGAGAAAGCAGACAACTCCAAGACTACGTGTCCAGGCACTCCACACACAGCGTTTTACGGCCACGAATTTGGCACTTTGAGAGAAGTTTTTCTCCCATAGTCCGTTGCCGCACTCCACACACAACGCTTATGCACATGCCGATGGTCATCAACAGTTTATAATGAAGGCAAGGAAAGTCACAGCTAGAAAAATCAAAATAGAAAAAAAGTGGGTACGAGCAATCTGCGTTGACCAATCAGCGCCAGGGAGTAATCACTAATCGTGAGACCGCTCGGTAAAAATCAAACACGCTTGATTCTAGACGATCGAGGTAAACGGAGGAAAACTGATTCGTTGACGGTAAAATAAACAGCAGTTTTCCGCTTTTTGTGACAAAATGGCTGTGTGTGGAGAGGCCTTTACACAGCCATTACGCAGCAGCAATAAACCCCCATTGATTGTAGTATATGTGCAGGTAGAACAAATGCAGTAACAGCAAGCAAACACAATAACACATTAACTAACAGCCAGCGCTAAAGTGAGCTATCAACTAGTGCCATTGCTTCATCCATAATGTGTATGAAGGGTCGAAGCAGGGGAAGCTAATACAATAGAACATTTCCTTGCACTGTATCAACTTGGTCACATCAGCGATGTAAACAGTCGTATTTGTTTATTTATGACTAATAAGTATTGTATTTAACTTGGGATTAAATTAGCATCAACTGCTTTACAAAAACTCTAACACAAAATATAACTAATACTTTGTTGATGTTGAAACAAAATATACAAACAATTATTTATTATTATAATAACTGCAATGAACAAGAAAATATATGATTGCAACGCGCAAAGATTAAAAATGATCAGATCTTTTCAAAAAGAAAACTTAACTTGAACTTCACAAATAATATTTCAATGCTTGAGTCACTACCAACTATAAATAGCATAAAGTTCTACATTTTTTTCAGTTTCATCGACCCAAAACATACTGCAGAAATTATTTTTGTTCAAAATAAAATGCTTTGTAAACCAAAAACTGCCCATTTCAACCTACTATTAACAAATAATTCATTTACTAAATAAAATGAAAGGAGTTGTGTCACCTTGTAAACTCCTTGCGAGCATCAAACAGTCCAAAGAGAAGATAACTCACACATTCCTGCATTCCTTCATTATATCTGCTGTCGATCCCTGTGGATATAGCAATATAAGATATAGGTAACGCAAAAGATATACACAACTTTATATGCTCTGTACAGCCTTCACCCAAATCTTATTGTAAACAGCACGAAGAAAATGATCCTCTTCTCCACTACCTGGAGCTGAGGCTAATCCATTGTTCAGGGGGAAATATAAATGTAACGTTCTATAAGCTCTGTTGCAATACATGACAATAGCGGATACCAGCTATTAAGCATTACCATATCAACTACACATGTGTGATTTAACCTGCGAAATACTATTTTTTCAGCCTATATTTAACCAAGCTCGCTCATTCACTGTAATGTGAATATACATAAGGAAGCCAGGGTACTTTAAATTACAAGCCAAACTGTTATATAACATGTGCGCCAGCTAAAATTGCATCTTGCGATGAGCACAAATTTTAAAAAAAAAACGCTCTTGCATAGAAAGTTACTGTTACAGTTCAGGTGGGAATGCTACGTAAGACAGAGCAAGAGCAAAAAACCAGTGAAGTGGCCATTATGAAGTAGATATGATAACTCTGTATCAGGGAAGACTTGTTCAGTATAATAGCCATATTCATAAACATATCCGATTTTTTTACTTCACAGTTTCCATTTCAATATTTATAAAAACTACAAATATTTTTGTGTTTATTCATGTTTAATGGAGACAAAAACATAACCATTTTATGTTGAGTCTTCCCTGCTCTATGTACAGGTAGTTAGTAACCAGCCATTACAAGGTGAGGTGAGATATAACGTACAAGGTATTAGCTTATAATTAAATCTCAGCTCAAGTATGGCTTGGAGGAATTCTCTAGTGAACGCCAGCATAGCTTACACGCAAGTACATATTTCTGTGAAAACAATCATTTCCGAGAAGCGTTAACAAAGTTTCAAAGACGTGGTGATGACAGATGTTAGGTTGGTGCTATTAAAGGACGCAATCTACTCAATCCATTCAGCCATTCTCCCTCCGGCATTTTTTATACATAGTATAGTATTTCCATTAAAATTTGATTGATGAAAACTATTTATTACCAACATCAGGAACTAACCAATAATAAACCGCGTTTGCTTCGCATTGAAACACAGAATTCAAAGAAAATAAGGGAAATATTATTTTTATTACAACTGTAGATACTCATCTTTGTAGAAGTAGCAGTAAACTGTTGCTTGCATACTTACCTTGTATACACAGCAAACAGTCAGCCTCTTTCTCCTCTATCAGCTGCTGTATCTGTCTCAGTCGTGCAAGACTGGTCATATAAACAAATATATGATTGCATAGTAACACGGCCGTTGGACCTAACAACGCTGTTTGAGAAAGTTAATTCATGTCGAATTTAAAAAAAAAAGGAAACCATGTAAGTTTGGTGCCATCTGTGAAATAGTTCACAAAGAACCAGCCAACATGGCTTGTTATCCTATAAGGTATGCCTAGCCCAACAATCTTTAACAGACGATCGTAGCACAGGCTTGTGTATTCCTATATTAGGTCTTTTGACCGTTATAGCAACATGAAACGTTTTAACTGCATTTTATGTGACAAGATAAGTTTGAGTGAATATGACTGCCTCTTTCAGGTTACGATGGGGTCAAGGTCAAGGTGCATATTAGTTACAGGATGCATCCTTTCTTGCCACACGTCCTTTTATACAGCAGCAAACATTTGTTGCCATTATATTTTGTGAACAACAACATTTTTGCTTGGAATGTGAGCAGTTTTATTTAAAATAGTAATAATAATTATCTGCTATCACTGTACTAACTAACTAACTAACTAACTAACTAGCTAACTAACTTAGAATGCAGTAACCAAACATATCTGATCCAAAGTGAAAATAACGGCAAACGCACATCAAATGCTAAACCACAAGACTTCAAAAGCAGTTTTATGACACTTCTAAGTCAAATATTTAGACATTAATAAAAGAGCATTCAACGACCAAAAAAGCTAGCAACCACAGTACCATTGGTTCCATAGAACTGCAGTACCATTGGTTCCACAGAACCACAGTACCACTGGTTCCATAGAACCACAGTACCATTGGTTCCACAGAACCACTGTACCATTGGTTCTGACCTTGAAATAAAAAGACAAATGATTTGGAAAAATCTCGTTGAAATTTCAAACAATCAAGAAGAATAGACAGCTGAATCAAAGTTAAATGAAATGGTTTTTTTAGTTTGATTGAAGTGGCTAGGATGCTGAGACATTTCCACAATAATTATTGGATACTATTTCAGAACAAAAAATCAAACCCAGTTGAGCATATTTATATAAGGATGATAGATTATAACAAACCTTGTTTGAATGGAATCACTCTGTAACTTTCTAGTGACATGGTGAGATGCTGAACGACTTCTGGTGCTGGAGGCCATCTTCTGCGCCACTTCTACCAAAGAGAAGAGTGTTTGGTCAGCTAATCAACTAGTTTCCAGAGATATAAAAAGTAAGCTGGGGTTGAAGTAACGACAAAACTGAGTTTCCCAAGGACTTCAGTGTTACACACTTGGAAGGGTTTACGAAATGCCGTAACTACGATGGTAAATCTTTGAGACAGAAAGCAATGCCAGATATCGATGTCTAAGGGGGCAGGTTTCTGTTTTACACATAATAAGTCTGTACAACAATTTCAATCGAGCTAAAGGGTGAAGTCTCCTACCGGGCTGGGTGCTCACGGGTCGGATTGACCAATTCTGGGAAAGGGTTAAAAGTGACACCGGGTGCCTTCTCTGTCCAGTCTGCTGGACTTGTATAGATTGAAGTAAAGTTGAGCAAGGCAGACATCTCACCAACTTTTGATTGGCGATCTGGCTGCCTTCATTGCCTTGATGTTCCTCTAACCCTGTGCTTTTTGTGATCTCATCTATTTTCTATTAATAACTTGTGCAGGAATAAGATTTGGAATAGGCCTAGAATTATTTTATCAAACGCTATGCCGAGCATGTGTGACTCATGTACAACTACCAATTGCGGAATTTCCTTTTTCTGTTTTTGGTAAAAATTGATAAAACCATCTGTAGCATTTTATTTGAAGCTACCGGTAGGTTTTGATGGTGATAAAAAATTGGTAGACAATTCGCGACTCAGTCAATCATATCACTTTTCATAGTATTGTAGCGGATTTTTATGTCCACTACCTTCCGCTAGGGGTTTGTGTTGGCAGACGCGCAATCTGTGCAGCCACAACAATGCAGTCAGCCACTTCAGGCCTGACAACCAACAGCCTACCTCAACTCAGAGGTCACCCCGTGCCGAATCGGCACAAACAAGGTGTTGTAAAGGGAATGACTGACTTTATCAACAGTAGCGAGCCCTCGGCTCAGACATACACAGCTTTCAAGTAATGTGTAAATATAACCTTTATTCATATCCGAACATAAGGTGGCAAAACAAGCCAAGAGAACACACTCCTGCCATATCAGGTAATGCTGTGCAATGCTGAGATGTAATGCAACGAGTATCACAAAGTCTCTGCCTTTTATAGGCAGAGTTACAGGAAGTATTAGTGGAAAGTTTCCAACCATGCACA
Source organism: Cryptosula pallasiana (assembly GCA_945261195.1). Taxonomy (NCBI): domain Eukaryota; kingdom Metazoa; phylum Bryozoa; class Gymnolaemata; order Cheilostomatida; family Cryptosulidae; genus Cryptosula; species Cryptosula pallasiana. The sequence goes on along the minus strand of OX183133.1, from coordinate 31,960,418 downwards.
GGAAGCATGGCAGGAAGTAATACAGAATATAGCAAACAGGATTGTCCAATAAGATAAGGATACCGGAGTTAAAGTGTACTGGCGCCCAGAAGTAAGGGGCGGAGTCTATGGTTAGCTTGGCCAGTGATAGGTTAATATAGCCCCTGAGAGTTCTTTGGTCTTTATCGGCCTTTGGTCCATGTTTCTCTACATCTGAGGGTAGATAGCTTCGGGAGGTGGCATCTGGAAGCACTTGAGCTAAGTTTCGTCTCTCAGACTATGGCAGCCATCTTGTTATTGACCCGGAGTAGCTACCCAGGGTCGGGGTAGTAAATATCCAGGGCCGGAGTAGTAATAGCTAGTGCCGGTATGATTAATTATTATTAATAATCATTTGTTAGAGCAATACAATCACAACAATAGATTCCGGTCTTTGTCTATTGTGTTCATTCGAGGCATGCCTGTGGTAGCTACCAACAGGGGGACCTCTGCGCAGTAGTGGTCACTATATGTAGCCAGTAAAATCCACTACAGTATCACTGTTTCCAATGACATTATTTCTCCACAAGCATTCAAACAGAGAGGTGTGGGGGAATTTCATAGTAGAGTATGATAAATTCCCTCTCCCTCCCCCCCCCCCCCCCCGTACACCCCCGTAACTGGTCCCCTTTTATTACTTATTAAGTCCCTCTATACTGACTCGATATACCCGCCGATATCACTTTGTTGTAAGTTACATAATCATTACTGGCCCGGTATAGCCCCTATACTGGACCAGTATGCTGTTCCGGTATCCACCTCATACGTTATGATGCACCTATATTGGCCCGATATCCATACCTAGTTCACGAGAGCACATTAGAAGTGGAGGCCTTAGGACCAGAGGATGAATTATCCATCTACACATATAAATGAAGTGAGCATCTGCAGAGACAACCTTCAGGTTAAGGAAGTCAGCCTGCCTCATAAGGAGTACAAGCTTCCTCTCTACTCTGATTGGCTGGAGCAGACCTTAGAGACATTAGAACATGTGTGTATTAGGTGATTGGCTAGTATTATTTACCCTATAATTTTTCATGTTATCCCATTGGTGCACATTTTGTTATACTGTGTGCAATTGGCTCATCTTTAATGACGGGAATGAGAGTTGCTTGTGTTCTTTTATAAAAGGAGCTAATCTTGTTTGTGCAAGGCAGAAGTCTAGTGGATTGTGTAGATATCATTCTATTTTGCTAGGTAGAATTGTGTTAATAAAGTGTTTATTGCTATACCGTAGTGTATTATGTCTAAGTCAAGGACTCAGCGGAAATTTTTCATGTTAGTTCGGAGTTGATCCTGAATGGAGTAAACTTTGTGGGGTCAACAAAGAGGACTCCGTGGAATTAAAACGAGGTAGACCTGGGGAGAGGAGACTGTGAAGTGATCACAGGGGCTGTTCACGGAGAGTTGGTTATTGTGTCCGTAGTTGACAGCCAAAAACTACTACAAAGGGTCGTTCACGGAAGACCCTTTTTGTTGTTGCAAAGCATTTTATGAATAGCAGTGACATTGCATATAGCAAATTTAATAGGAATCGCAAAAAAACAGAGGAAACACCTGTCGTCATTTCCCATCGGCACAGGCAAGTCGGTTAATGTACATGAACCTTTCGGGAGCAATATTGTAATTTTGGGAAACATGTATTAACTATAGATATGAGCAACACTGAAAGTGCAAGATCATACATTGATAGCAATGGTAGTTCCCATACGGCACAATCTCCCACAATTCCTCTGATTACTCTCTCCATAATAATCGAATTAGTCAAAAGCAATCAACAAATTAAAAAAAATCAATTTCAAGCGTGATTAAAATTATTAGAGTTCCCTTTCATTGACTTAAGTACATTACACGTTAGCGTATAATGTAAAATAGCATTCATGGTGTTATCTAGTAACATCAAGTGAAAATTATATCGTTGACCCTAGATCTCCAAAGCTTCCATCACCTCCATTTTATTGAATGTCATGTTTGAGAGAGAATTGAGCTCTGTGAATGAATTATACAATGGCTGAAGCATTACCAGCTGTTGTAACAATCTCATTTGATTTTGTAAGTATTGAAGGTTTCATCTACTGGTTTTTTTGTGACGTTTCTCTGTTCAATGGTCCAGTGAGAGCAACAGAAACCTGATGTAGACATTATAACTAATAATCGTATGAACGGGCTCTTTTTTCCTCACATACATTAAGGGTAAGTCTTTGTATAAGCCTGTGATTTCAGTGATGACTGCAGAAATCCAGCGACACAGTTGCCTTGAGTTGTTTGTTTGTTAGAAATAAACAAATATTTATCTTTTGTGTTTAGCAATGTAGATATAGTTCTTAAGCGATTTGCAACAGAAAATTTGCATGGAGAGCTAGATGTTTTAAAAATTTTGCTAATCCCATCAGCGCACCAGAAAACTTCACTGTCCCTAGTTCAATCACTTTTTTTCTCTCACACACATGATCTATTGGAGCTCGTGAGATCCAAAGTTTGCCTTTTAGTAGGCGATATAATTATATATTTACACTTTGGAAACACCAGAAAAGTGCAATCAGACCTGAGCACAATGAAGAAATGAAAGAAGAGTGTACAGTTCAAGAATGTGAAATAAAACGGTGTGGCATTCGCCTTAGCCTTAGCTCCATCAGACAGCCATACCCAGAGAGACAGAAAAATACAGAGAAGTGAGAGCGAGAGAACATACGCATAGAATAACCAAAAAGACTATATGTCGGTTTTGTCTATGAAAGTGAAAACTTATGCATATAATCGACAAATGAGACCAATAACATAGTAAGCATCTGCTCTTAGGATGTAAAAAAGGCCTATGAGACAATTCTGAAACCCTCACTCCACTTTGCCTGCAACTTTGCAATCCTACGTTGTCAATTAACCTGTGATCTTATTTATGAGAGGGCTATGGTAGTTTGGCAGATCTGGTTAAACATACTGGATCAAAAGTCTATCAACAACCACTTCATCCCAGCCCACATGGTTCTCACAAACACTGCCATCAGCAGCAGCATATATTGCAATGCTAAAAGCCACCAGAATTATTCTTCAGCAGGAGAGTTTTAGAGTGGAATAAAGTATACAAATCATAAAGAACGTAGCTTGTTTGAAGGAAACCTGTTATACGGTGTCATTTATTAATCGTAATCATCGGTTTTCAAGCTATGGCACTGGACTATTTATATTTATATGATGATATAAAAACTTCTTCAGTTGGATTATCATTAACAATTGTACAAAATTCTGGTAAAATTATGGTTATTAGAACCGTCATGATCATGTTATAGTTATCAAAGCAGATGCAGCAGCTGAAGCAGATGCAACAGCAGCAGCGGCAGCATTAGTAGTAATGAAAATTTAATTATTATTAGAAATAATAATAATAAGAAGTTGCTTGTTTTTCAATGCTACTACTTATTATTAATGAAACTTAACTATATTTTATTAATTAACAGGTTGAAAAAATAATTTATAGTAATAGAATAGTAATAATAAAAATAGATAATAATAATAATAATAATAGTAATCAATCAATGAGTATTATTATTATTATAGTTATAATAATAATTATTCTTATTATTATAATTCTTATTATTACTACTATACTATCAAATTAATTAATTAATTAATCAATAATCATTTTTAAATTATCTTATGACGACGATAGGCATAATAAATAATAATTAATAAACAATAATAATAATAATAATAATTATATTATTTATAATTATTATTATTATGGTTCATGATGGTAGTTGGTAGGACATCAGCACTCCGTTTTTTAATGTTCACATAAGCCTTAAGATAAGATAGTTTATTGTGGAAACAAAGGCAAGTACAACATGCCTTTAGTAGGTATATGTTGGAAAAAACGAGAACAACAAAATTATTATATACATTATTATCTTGAAAAATACGCTCCTATGATCGCCATATTGTTTGGTCACGTGAACAAAATATATCTGCATCAAGCTACAGATATTTCGACAAAACATATTTGAGATTCGATTATTAATATTTCAGGTTTATATTTTATGCTGTGTTTCATAATTTCATAAATAATTCTGCAACATATGTATTTATGCGGATAACATTTGGGGTCAATAAGAGGCCATCGCACCGGGAGGTGCAAATAAATAATCATCATGAATACAAAATTAAATATAAGGGTATATTAGTTAGTTAGTAAGTAGTTTCACTTTTAATGTTGTGTTATAGCACTACTAACTATCATAAAAAATGGATCCATATAAATTTTTGTTTCAAATAAGCCTGATTTAATTTTTAGCTCCAAGTTTTTTTTTAGTTTCAACAAAAACATACATTGTTGTAAGCATCCACTACTAGTGTTGTGCAAATTGACCTGTGGGAGGTAATATCGGTCAGTGACTTATAAAAAGAGGCGGAGATTTGGCCTATATAATATGCGGTGTTGATTGGGTGTCCCAGTTTTTATTTCATGCAGCAATTTTAATAGAATAATTTCATTCTGCCAGTCTACGCTTTGAGAACTGAAGGAGGTGGAATGAATTTTTTTTGTCTACCCTAGTTACAGATGTTTAAAAAGCATTATTGTTGCAGCTAATTTGAATATATTTTGTTGCAGTTGTCACAAATCAGGAATTAATAATGATAATAATTATTATTATTGCTACTTATTTATTTTATTATTATTATTAAATTATTATTAATTAATTAATATTATTATAATAATTATGGTTATTTTTATTATTTAACTTATTGTTGTTATATAATAATTAAAAAATAGTTATAATAATACTTAATAATAATATATATATTATTATTTATTATTATTAATTAACTGTTGTTGTTGAACTTCAACTTGTTACTACTACTACTACTACTACTGCTACTGCTACTACTGCTGCTGCTGCTGCTACTACTATTATTACTACTATTATTACTACTATTATTATTACTAACTAATACTTGATAAGAATAATTATTATTAATTATTATATATTTATTATTATTAATTTTCATCATATATTTAATATTATATTATTACTAATTATTATTATCATTCATTGTAGTATGTGTGTCTATGGATTATTATTAATTGTTATTATTATTTATAATTATCATTATTATTATCTTATAATAATAACAATGATGATCATTATTATCATCAAACTATCAACAACAATGATTGATGATGAGAAGAATGATGTATGTATGTGTATGTAGTAGTATGATGTTATGTATGTAAAAGTTAAACAACATCATCATCGATCATGATGATCAATTAATTATTATTGTTATTGTTAAAAAAAGTGATCACTAACTGTCTGTTATTTATATTTTAATTTATTATAATAATATTAATAATTATAATTATTATTATATAATAATTATAATAATAATGTTATGATTATGCACATAATCATATTATTATAATTATTATATAAATTATTTAAACACATAGATAGATAGTAGTGAGCCATGTATGTACTATTTATGTGTAACTAGTAACGGACTGCCCTTGCAATAAAAGCAAATTGAAAAACAATTATTATTATAAATAATAATAATAATCATGTATAATAATAATTGTAATAATAATAACAATAATAATGCTACTAGTAGTATTATTATTATAATAATATATAATAAATATTATATACATTATTCCAATTTTTTTTAATTTATTCTTTTTTATTGCAACACCAGTAGTAGTTGTTTACAAGTCATACATGGCTCACTGTGTGTGTAAATATGTATAATTATATATATATATAATAAATAATAATAATAGTATAATAATATTTGTATAAATTCTTAGTATGATATATATATACATATAATATTATATGATAATAATTATTAAATATTATAAAGTTAGTTAGTAATAGTGTTTTTTACTTATTAATTAACTATTATGATTAAATTAATATTATTTTAATTTAATATTGTTGTATTTAGTGTATTATAATTGATAATAGCTGCTCTTAATGTTGTATTATCATTTTTATTATCACAAATAATGATAATATAAGGCTAAGCTGTTTATTTATTCTTATCCATTGTTATTATTGATGTAAATAAATTACCATCATTGTTGTTTATTGTTTGTTACTTAGTTGTTAATTATTATCACCATGATTATTCAATACTGCAACTATTACTGTAACTGCTATGTATGACCATTAATTATTATCGTTTTCAGATAAGAATGATGATAATAATGATTTTGATAGTGTTATTCTTATTTGATAATAATGATTTTGATAGTGTTATTATTATTGTTAAAATAATTATAATAATTATTAGTGACTCTGACATCATCATTGTTGATTAATATTATAATTATTGAATAATATAATTTGTATTATAAAATAATGATAATAAATGAATAATACTACTGGATGCTTCTTGGATATTGTTGTTTGTTATTTATTTTTGTTTTTCTTTTACGCGTAATAAACAATAATAAAATTCAATATAATTATCTCCTGCATTTTCGTACCATAATTTCTTTGGTGTTTGTTATTCAACTTATGACAGTTTTGTCACAATAATATATTGCTACAAATAATGAATGTAATGAAAAAAATGTTTTAATAAAACTATAATGCTAATGATTAATGGAAAATCCTATGCTGTGGACAGGTACAAATTTTAGAGCTCACCTTTATTCAAATAACTGAGTTTAAATATCTAGGAATCACGATAAGCAACCACTTTGTGTTGGGTTCCCACATAGACTTAGTGACTTGTAAAACCTTGCAAAATTGTGAATGAAAAAGAGACAAAAATTGAGAGGGGGGGTCCTTTGCTTGCTCTCCTTTGAAAGAAAGCGGTAGTAATACTCAACATGGGCTATTTATTTTACTAAATCGTTGCTGAAAAGTACTACGTTTTTAAAGGGCTTTAAAGAAACGAGCGTGTATTTCCAGTTCAGGTGACGAACATGATCAAATGCCAAGTTAGTTCTTTCAATGCAGACCGAAATGCTATTTCTATGTAACTCGGGTTTTTTTATTGCTTGTCTAGAGAGATGAGGGCATAACAAATGCAGATGTCTCCTCCATACCAAAGGGTCTAGGAGATTTATATGTAAAACAGCACTACAATAACATGATTATTAAAGAAATACCCGGTCATAAACATGTATAATATTTGGCAGTTGAGACAAGTGTAGGCAGAAACGATTGCTGACAAATCTGGAATGAATGTAGACAAATGTGATGGTGTGGTGAAGCAGAATATTTCAACATTGGTTCGAGGAAGTGTTAGAATTTTTTTCCGGGCAGCATATAACTTTGACGCCCGTTCCAGGAGTTGTCTTCATGGATTGAATGTCTGTTGCCGAAAATAAGCATTAGCAGTTTAATAGCAGTTCTGACTGTCCTATAATGACAGTCAGAATATTTTCATTACCATATCGACATTCTTTGCAGGTTTGAGGAAATGCAGGAGTTGTCTATGTTTAGTCCTGGTTTTTCTACATTCACATCTGTCTGTCTAAACTCAATCTAAACCTCCTTTATTCCTATGAAGAAGCATCTGAGGTCCCTCGCGTGTTTGAATGCATGAAATGTATTATCTCTCTGAAGTGATATTCTAATAGTAATTGGAATTAAAATTGTAACCTCACCTTTGTCAAAAAAAGCTCACAAAATTCAGTTAGATTTTGCATTTCTTTTTTTTTCATCTTTTTGTTTCCATCAGGGGGTGATGTAATTGTCTCTCGTCATGAAGATGCTTAATGCTTCTAACTGTAATTCCAAAAATTAATAACAACCATTAATGAAAGTTGATCTAGGTGATCGCATTAACCTTATTTATATGAAAAAAATTTGAGTTACTGGGAGATGTAAATGTAATTTTAGGCAGTTTTGCATTGCCATGTCGAATACAGCATTATATTTGAAAATGCGGGCAATAATTGTTGATTCTGCGAAGAATTACCACTGAATCAGATAGATATTAATTGTTACAAATGATGGCTCTGTGAAAGGCTTACATTCTGGTGCAGGACTAGTTGACGCGACTGCAGTTTGATTGATCCAAGCAAGTAGTTGTAGCTTTTGTCTCCCACAACGAAGTAAGCCATATTATTAATTTCTATGCTATGAATAAAGTTGTTCATTCATTTGTGAATAAGACAAAATTGAAAAAGCCTGCCATTCAATCAATGAATATCTACACTCATGCTAAGCGTGCTCACTGATCTCGTGATAATTCATCCAGTTCAATAATGTTCTCTCTTTTTCATTTATTTGCTTATGTTCTCTCGAGGTCCTACTTTCCGTTTATTGGTCCTGTAAATAGTGTGTCACTTGCCTAGCCATTACCGGGTGTGTTTGTTAATTGAGTGAGCTCTCACTGAAGCTTGCCTACATTTCCGGCGTGGACAACATACGGTAGTCTGTGTTTCAATGATGTTGGCTCGGTAATTCAACACTTGATAGCTCACAGGGCTGATTAACTTAGGACTTCTTCATGTATGTTTCCATTCCAGGCAAACTCAATTACAGGCTTTAGCTAGGCTGCTAAGTCACCTTGCAGATGGTCTAGTTGAAACATTCGTTGAAACGTTTTCGAATATTGAGAAATAGTTTTATTCAATTTCAGTTTTCATATTATGAGTGTTAATTGTTTCTCTATCTTTTTGTCTCCATTCTTTTCTGTATAGAGTGTGATGTAAGCTTCAATGAATAATACTCTCAGCCCTAATACTTGGAAATTATTAGTTCGTGTCAATAGCCGATGGCAAAAACCTCTAACCTACACATACTGAGCATTCTCCAGAGATTTGCACTGCCGGCTCAGTGAAGCTGAGCTTTGGTCATGTTTTTGCGATCTTTTACATACAGATTACTAGGTTTGGCTTTTGTTTCGGTTGGTAGCTAGAACAACCTGTCGATTAACCTTATCTAAATAAAATACTTCTGAGCTGCGCAAAATCAATTGATGCAATTCTCTACACAAGCAGCTATTATGTTATTGCATGGAAGCAACTGACGTGACTGATGCCAATATTAATATTAAAAAGGATGGTGAAGACGGTGTTGATTTGGCATCCTGCCTACTCATTGTGAGCGAGAGCTTTCTTAAGAAGTGTATTGTTCTGTTCTTTAGCATTGCTGTTTTCATCAAAACATTGGCAACTTTGGTCAGTGGAGTTATGTTTGCTCATGTGGCGTATTGTTTTATTGTTGGAACTGCATACGCTATTCATGAAAATAATTGTATTACTTTTCAAGTTGAGTGGATGTTTTGGTTAACTGGGGTGATATTAATAGACATACCGGCCTGTAGTATTTATTAATTTACATTGCTGCTTCATGTCTATGGTTGTTGCCGATCACAAATCTCCATCAGATGTCATCACTTTCATTCCTTCCGTCCTTTTTACTTTATTTTTGCTGTGTATTAACTTGATTACATAATAAGCGTATTAACTTGATTGCATAATAAGCACTCCGAGTTTTCTCATGGCACTGCCTGATTTTGTATTTTTATTCATTAATTTGCTAACGAAGCTTATGAACTTTTAGACCTGGTTTGTTGTAACTGCTAATAGCCTCCATTCCTGATTCTTCTTGTCTCTTTGTGTTGGAATTATATAGGGAATCGATAACCCATCTTTAATAGGGAGTTGAACACGGCCATTGCCAGAGCCGATTGGGTAATTGAGATACAAAGGATATAGGCGTCTTAGCTGGCATTGTGCCAATCAATTTTTGTTCCAATTTACTAACATACAACTTTTGCAGCTGACGATTAGCCAACAGCAGTGCAATGCTGGATGGATAATTTATCTTGCTTTTCAACATTTCAATAAATCGGCTTCACTAGACTTGGTTTTGTCTATCTAATTAATTTAATACATTTTGGTGTTTATCGTTTTGTTGCCATTTCTTCATTTGACAGCAGCCTGGTGCCACTTTTGTATCAGCTATGCTTGGCAGCGACAATGTTTTTTCGTTTTTGAAATAATCGTCCAGGGTTTTGGTTTGTGACAAAATCGTTCATTTGCGGTTAGAAAACTTGGCAGCCATTACTGTTAGTCATTGTGTGAGAGATTGCTGCTGCACTATACCGAGTATGCTGGTTTTTTAGCCGTTGGGTGTTGGAGAGTGGAGAACACTTGAGTCTGTCAGTTTGTTTGTACATTCGCTTATGCTTATTAGTTTTATAGTTGTCTTTGTGTTTGGAACAAATAAAAGCTTGCTAGCTCTTTTAATGAAACTGTTATTTGTCGATATCCTATAGCCTGAGTGCATATCCTATAGCCTGAATGCACAAAAAATCAAAATGCATAATTGACCACGAAGTATGCCATATCCATGTTTATGGAGAGAGACACAGAGTATTTCTGAAGTATTATTGCTTGGTAGTTTTATTCCAACTAAAATTCAAATTTATTTATTACCTAACAGTGTAGTATTGTTTATAGTATGTAATTTTATTGTTTGTTTTATTCATTTGTTTTATTGATGGTTGCAATGAATCATTTTTTTGCAGGTATTTACGAAGTGTAGTAATACAAAAAGACTTTCCAACATGGAGGAAGTGTGAGGCAATTAGAACTGAAAGGCTGATGGCTATGAGAGCTGTTGAAGTCCAATCTACTTGTTACGCTTTTGGCAGCGGCAGCGCACACTAATGGTTGACAGGGAGGGTGCGGTGACAGAATCTAATAGTATGCTTTCCGTGCAAGCCTTAGCTTCTCAGCTGCAGAGTCAAACTCTTCTAGAATCTCAGGCGACCATCTCTACATCTAGTCATGTACGTGTGTCCTTCCATTCTTGGCCAGCTATCATGTGGCTCGGCTTATAATTACCTTTCCAGTTTATTGAGTAAATAGTTTTGGTTACCCAATCCATTTATCAGGCCGTGTCTTACCTCATTATCACCTAAACTTTGTAGATTGATGCACTTTTGATAGCCCTGAGGAAATAGTACAGCTAGTAAAATCTGCAGTTCCTAGACTATTTGTAACCAACTTCGTTGGCTCAACTAGCGTCATGACCAAAAATTTCACTTCATTTTACAAGCGTGTGAAAAAGGTTTTGGTTGGACCAAGTTGGACACACACGGCAGTCACAGCTGATATTTAACACTGAAGGGAATAACGTTAACTGAGTGAATTTCCTGTGTAGCTGTAATAGCTAGTTTTCTGCGTAACAAGGCAAATTAACTTCCCTCGCGCTGCGTTACTTTTATATCTCCGGAGACTTTTCATAGTGTGGGAAACTTTTCATTCTGTTATATTCATCTATAAATAATGGGGATGTAGAGTTGAGTAATAGACAGGTACACTGGTGTCATGGTCTGAATGTACTGTTCTTGTCCACCAAACGCATTTTCTACGAGTTGTGTTTACCTCACCGGCATTTATTGATTTCTAGGATGAAAGTGCTGCCAAGATTCGTCATCATTCTGAACCCCATCCTCCCGCCCTTCTCTCAGGTACCTGCTTACCAATATTACCTGCCTACGATATTACCTTCCTACGATATTATGTACTTGCTAGTGCCAAACATACAGTCATGCATATATATCTGGTGCCAATGTTTTCATTGCCGGCAGACTTTGGTTTGATTACAATATCAAGTCACCGTCTGCTCCCTTGTTTTAAATAGTCCTAGTTAGTCTACGAGAATAAAGATCTATAGGTTGTAATAAAAAGTTCTATTTTTCATATATCTAATATACCTACCTATAATATACCTACCTGTAATATACCTACCTGTAATATACCTACCTATAATATACCTACCTCTGATATACCTACCTCTAATATATCTACCTATAATATACCTACCTGTAAGATACCTACCTATAATATACCTACCTGTAATATACCTAACTATAATATACCTACCTATAATATACCTACCTATAATATACCTACCTGTAATATACCTACCTCTAATATACCTACCTATAATATACCTACCTGTAATATACCTAACTATAATATACCTACCTAATAATATACCTACCTCTAATATACCTACCTATAATATACCTACCTCTAATATACCTACCTATAATATACTTACCTCTAGTATACCTACCAAGATCATCAGTAATACAGTAAATGTAAAATTAATCAGATGTGAAAGTCAACTTGTAATATGCAGTGTTGGTTGGGTAGCAAGGCAAAGATGCCGATAGAATCAAGTTTCAAAGAGTACTTGTGTTTTGTAAGTTGGCCTATGCCACACCAGTGCCACACCAGTGCCACACCAGTGCCACACCAGTGCCACACCAATGCCACACCAGTGCCACACCAGTGCCACACCTATGCCACACCAGTGCCACACCAGTGCCACACCAGTGCCACACCAGTGCCACACCAATGCCACACCAGTGCCACACCAGTGCCACACCAGTGCCACGCCAATGCCTCACCAATGCCACACCAATGCCTCACCAATGCCACACCAGTGCCACACCAATGCCACACCAATGCCACACCAATGCCTCACCAATGCCACACCAGTGCCACACCAAGGACAAGTGGAAATCTCTGCAGTGGAATGCATAATTAATAGTTATTACAGAACCATTGCTGCAGCTACTCCTAACTAACGCAATAAGAACTAATGGTAACAATAGCAAACTTGAAGAGCCCAATAGGTGATAGTAAGACGTACTTGTGTGATGTATTTGGTGGCCCTGAAGGTAGCTAGCTCACTTCTGCTAAAGCATTACCAATATCCTTGCCTTCTAATTTAATCAAGGCATGGCGTTACATTATAATAACAATATGGAATAATGCTAAGGAAACGGACAGGCAATGTCTAGCTGGGGGAGATTTGTGATTGATGGCATACAAAAATATAGCCATACACACACAGATTGTGTTAGCAGTGTCTGCAAACAGTCACTAATCTTAGCACCAACTACTTATCAGCATGTACTGTCCCATCCATTTGGGTCTTATTTCATGTTACTGATTGTAATCATCCGGGACTCAGACACACATAATATCCTAAAATGTGAAGTCACCTCACGAAATCCTAGACAAAAACTTGGATATTTCTCAGATGGAAAGCTTGGTGGTATTTCTCTATAAGCTGCTCATGGGATAAGTCTGGCATCTGTTAGTACAGGCTCTCTCTAGTAGATTTGGTGAAGGGGATTTGACTGCCATGCACTATAGCAATGGATAATGCAAGTTGATTAGTAGTAGTGGTCTCTGTGTGACAACTGAAAGTAGATGCTGGTCGAGCTAACATCAATAGCACTTACTGAATAACCTACCCAGATAACCAGTTTGTTTAGCAACAAAGCACTGACCACATGCGTTCTGCAACAAAAGAAGTTGTTATTTACTGACGCTCTGCCTGCAGTCCCCGAGCAAGGTCAATGCCAACGGCAGGATTTGACAAGCTGTAGAAGCTACCATTAATGATATATGAGGTTTGATTAGAATTGGCACACTGACAAAACATAGATACTACTTCGCTATGAAAAATTCCGCAAAAAATACCAAACGGGTTTTAACAATCACAAGGAGTCACACTCATCGATAAACCCCCACAGGGAATTCTCATTCGTATCGGAAAATATTGTTTACTCGCTTCTGGAACAACGTCAACCTCGAGCAGTTTCGTTTTATTAGCGAGGAGAAAGGCAAAATACTAGAGAATTGTACTAGGCTACTGAAGTTAGCATTGTTGTTGAGTAATGTGATTTGTACATATTTGATACGAGTAATAATGCTGTCACGCAGGCTCAGCAGTTCACGCTCAATCAGCTACCAGTCATCCATACTCGATAGTTTGGCCACTGGTGCTCGTAGAATGTTGTGATGTATGTCACTGAACAAATCATACTATAAATACAGTTCAACAGCTCGCCACCTCACCAACTTACTTGTCTGGGAGGGATCCTCACCGACTATCAAATTACATTATAAATTCTTCTGAGATGTACAGATCAATGTTATGAAATTTGGTCATTTATTAAAAAATAATATACGTTTCTGGTTCAGCAGAAATATATAATGGCCATAATTGTTTAGTATTTTATGGATCTCAAGTGGTATTGTGTAGGTTTTATCAATAGAGTGCCTGGTTAGTTTGATCGCGCTATATGCTACTTTAGCTGGTCAGGCCTCCGTGAATAATTCCATGTAAAAAATTGTACAAACACAAGCTTAATTGGATATCTGTAAAATCGCTTTATTGTAGGCATAGATGAAATTCATTCATGTGTAATTAGTAAAGCATTTCTTTGGAGCAATCATGCTAATGAATCGCACGCTGCCACTGCCGATATCAAACTTTTTCATCAACTGACATTCATTTAAAAATAACTCATTGAAGCACAAATACTGATGAAATTAAAAATCTCGGGTTCATTCGTCTAGGTAATTACATAACAAACAGATAAGATCTCTCAGCAAATAGGCAATATGTATGTGGCAATACACTCAGGCACTATCAACTGCGCTGTGTACGACATGACTAGTTTATTAGATGAAAACGACGGGACTGCTAGAGAATGTAACCATATCCTTGTGCGTCCACTCTTGCTCATCTCTCGTCCTTTGTGGTCGTAATCTATGTAAACAGGCATTGCCTTTGTATGCACTTTTTGTAGTAAAACCTTCTTGTTTTTCTTCGCTTGCAGGTCCCAATAAGAAGGTAAAGATTATCATGTTTCAAGATGGCCTAGACAAAGACAGCATTGCCCTCACCTCCATATTAATCAATCCTGATACTGACGACTCCGCTACACGCGACAGCTGTTTGAACCCACCCAACAAGAGACAATGTCGGTCGATGTCGATACCCAATGATGGAGAGCTACACTCCCGGTGGTTACAGACCCAAGCTCGCAGTCACCTTCATCGGCCACTAGCTGTACGGCCCAACTCTACTAACCCTAGGTCTAAATCATACCAGAGTTCGCATCACCGAAGTTCTCTGACTGGGAGAGGTTTACCACCTATTTGGTCGTCTGTGGCTCCTTCAGACACGAGCACCCCACCGGAGTCTCCCCGCTCTCGGCCTTCGTCTGCATCCAGTGGCTATTTTGACTCTCCATTGGCATCCTCCAGTAATCTCAACAAGCATCGGTGTGAATCTCTTCAAACCCTTTCTGTAGCAGATCACAGCACAAACAACAATAATAGTAACTGTAACATATCGATGAGAGTGAACGCTGCCAAGTCGATGCCTTCCGTGGCCGAACCCTCCACCAATGCCAGCCCTTTCAAACAGATGCTTTTGCGCTGCCAGTCACAACCCTGCGTTATACACGAAAGAAGGTGTGGCATAAAGAGGAGACGAGATGAACAGAGGCCTTCAATCAATTTCAACAAAATGCACGAGGTTAGTCAGTTTTATAAATTTTGGCAGCCATTTCTATTGCTCTACATGACATTGTGATAGGTGTAGGCAAGTGGTTGACATCCGTCCACCGGTGTATGTGTGTGTGTGAGACTGTGTGTGTGTGAGGCTGCGTGCGAGAGAATAGGCTGTAGTTTATATGATTTACACAGTCAATCAATAGCACATCGAGCCAGCCATTCATAATTCCTACGCTCATGTGGCAAGTGAGGCATTTGCTTTGATGTTGAAGCATTATTTCTGCCGGTTACAGCTAAATCTGGCTGCTCTTTACTGTAAGAGGCAAGAAACTCGATTACTATGCATAGGTGCCTGTTGTGGCTCACATTCAGCCTTCACAATTGTGCCAAACAGCTCCTCGCTAACTGCGCTGTAGGCTATAACTTTGCCAACTTCCTGTGCAGGTTCTGACAGGCTGACAAAGTTTTGATCGTTTTTCAGTCTGTATTGCCTTCATGTGTGATTTCTATTTTTGCAGACGGCCTTTGGCAGAAAACCAAATGAATGCGCAGTTGCTGCTAACAACAGGCTCTCATCTCCATTGGTAGGTGAATGAATGACTTTGGCTTTAGCTAGTATTTAGCTGTCTACTAGTGTCCGTACGAGCAGACAACTTCTTATCAAACTATGTTTTGTGTTCTTGTAACGGTTTTTGTCTCGATTCAAGTGAGTTGTTTCAAAAGGGAAGCTATTGTATTTCAAATTTGTCATTCTTAGTGGGCAGAGTTTCGAATGACACCTCAAATTGATTGTAGTTCTTAGCTAGAATGAGTAGCAGTGGTGTAATCCCAGGCTAGAATTAGTAGCAGCGGTGTAATCTCAGGCTAGAATGAGTAGCAGTGGTGTAATCCCAGGCTAGAATGAGTAGCAGTGGTGTAATCCCAGGCTAGAATTAGTAGCAGCGGTGTAATCTCAAACTGCCCACGCATAGCGAGGAAACAACTGTGTAGTGGTTAGAGTGTTAGGTTGTAGAGCTCATCAATCTGTCCCTGAAGCATTAGCAATAGTCACTACCGTAATGTGACTCGTTAATGTACTGTTGTAGCTCCACTTGAATGTTGTAATGACTACGAAAATAAATCTCTTTCTCAAATACTAGTTGTCACGAGGCAATGACATAATGAGCGAGAGTCTTAAAAATGTGCCGATATTAGCTTCAGTTAAATCACGCCACTTACACTAGTCATATATGGTAGATGATTTGGTGGTAGACATGGCTATGCTTTTAACTTCTATTCACTGTAATTATTTTACCTGCAAGTGGCTGAGTGAATGTTTTATCAAAATAAAGAACCAAATGCATCTTTTTCATCTGTGTTACAGAAAATTTACCCGGTGGCCAGGTACGGGCAAATTTTTCCTGAGAGAGTTCTGCAAACGATTGCCAGCAGCCCACAAGACATCAGCTATATCTCTGCTATTCCATCAAATGCCCGCGTTGGCTCACCTCAAGTAACCTCTCCACCCATCGTAGCGCCTCCAGCTTGTCGTACCGACGCTAACGATTCAGATAGCGGATGCAGTACTACTGACGATGAGTTATGCGACATTACCAACAAAATGGCTGCCACAGTTGAAACTGCTGCGCCTCCTGTTGACTTCTGTGCTCACAAGACCTCTCCTTGTTGTTCCTCAGGCAATTGTACTTGTTCGTGCTCAGGGGAAGCTGAGCTTGGAGCCATGTTTGTCATGGAGCCAGCACAGAACAGCGAGCTCGACCTTGACATGATAGAGAACAATTGACTGCTGACCTATCGTCGTGTTTTATACTTCATAACATTCAGCCATTCAAAATTATATTTTACATACTCATGTTTCTCTCACTTGGAAAGTTGCTGACAAAACGCTGTGTTGGTGTACATATGTTGAAAACTTTTCTTTTCATGTTCTGATGGACTTTAAGCATGCATTTTTTCCAGCACAAAAGTTTGTTCTGTTTTAGAAAATCTGTTGATTTCATGTCCGTGGTTTAGCATGGAAGAAAGTGGTACGTACAATGTGTAAATCGGTCTATTTTAAGTTAGGTAATCATCCCTTTTTTTATTCAAAACTTTATTGATCTCCACTTTTTTAATAGGATTGCTGATTAAACTGGGTAACTATCAATTCTTGCTGGTACACGTTAGTTGTTGATTTTTATATAGTGTACGAGATCTCACTGCCCATTTGCATGCATGTACCCTGTAATTCCAGCAGTCTGTCAAGTTTTAGAACGCTGGGAGTATCTTCTATTATCTCTTATGTTTTTTCACTGTAAATACCTTCAGAGATTTGGCATGAGCTTAGAAGTGTATAATACTCGTTATCATTTTTCCATTGCCATGGAATCACCTTTATAAATGCTGCAACTGCTGAAAGTTTTTGGGTAAAGCAAATGTGCTACTTTTGGAATATTTTCTTTCCAGTGCATACCGAACAGGTGTTCAGCTCCAAAGATACCTCATAGCAAAGGTTAGCACGTTTAGTAGACTGTGATCTTTTTTTACATGAATTGCATGATATTATTTAATAATTAAAAATACACCTATTTCAATGAACAAGTGCTTTTGTCTTTCCTAGTAGATCACTCATATTTAGTGTGACTAAATTGGGATGATTGTAACGATCTGGTTATTGCACAACGGCATTTTAACTAGCTGCCCGCCCAGTTCTAAGTGGGAGGGTGGGTGGCACCGGGATTTATGGGTAGTAAGCATTGCGTACAGTGACTGCCCAGCTTGCTAGATTAACACGTACCATTTGTTTAGACAAGCAAATTGTTTGCTCAGGAGAAATCCCTTGACAGAGCACATACAGTGCAGGCAGACACACCAACTAATCCATCATATTGATATGGTTGGAGTGTTATTCCATTGAACTGTTAGTGGAGTCAAATTATTCAAACAAAATACAGTGGAAATAGCTGAATTAACAAAAATAGCAAAAGCATTAAGTAGTAATGGAAAGGAGCTACACCTTTTACAATAAGGAAATGGAATGGGTATGTTAGTCATCATAAATATGTATAGTCAATATATACAATGTTGTATAGACAATTACGAGTATTGGACAAGACATTAAATTGTCGTATACAGAAGCGATAATAAATAGCTAGTATCCAGTATGGCAAGATGATACCACAGATTGATGGACATTAATGATAAGAATTGACTCCAATTCCACAAAAGTATTAGAGATTGTTGTAGCATTGTTGCAGTACTTAAAAATCGTGTACGAAAAAAAGAATATATTATTTTGAGAAGTTTGGATGATGTCATGTGCAGATACGATCACAGACAAGTAGACATAGACCGGTAGAGGTTATCTCCGAGGTGGAGGCGTTCTAGCCACCCCTCTCGGCGTTGGAGTAGCTGCCTTTCTTCTAGCAGGAGTCACTCGACCATCTGTGGAACGAGGAGTGGGTGTCACAGCCCCTTTCCTTCCTGCCAAACTGCTGCTAGAACCTGCAGTGTAAGAAAACAGTGGATGAGACAGGTTAATGAAGGATAATGAAGCGAGAGGATGAGTAGGCAGTGCAATCACTAATATATCAGGTGACAGTGTATCCAGGGGTGACAGCGAAATCAATGCACATGCATCACAAATCAGAGCACAACAGCCAGTAACTACACAACACCTCGGTCACAAACCTGTCATGCTTAGGGATGTTAGCACAGGTTTAATAAAAAACAACAGCGATGACAATGTCGTTAGATTAGTACCAAAAAAGGTTAGTGGTGGCTACCATTACTTTGCCAAACTGCGGGTAAACGAACCATAAAGTGAAGAGTTTGAAGAGAGGTTAACCATCGATTGCGCAGGCGTTACTTTACTTCGGTGAATGGAGCTGAGACTACGTCTAGGCGTTCCAGTTAAACATTCTGCGCTGTTGTACATGCCACCTTTATTACCTGTCGTACATGGCATACATTGACAAGTGGTCTACACCACAGCTAGGCATGCAACGAGCTCTGCACAAGTACTGTAGCAGCATTTAGAAATCACGCTGATGGTTTGAAGCATAGAAAGAGAGAGCAAATAGATGTTAGAAGTCACTGAGCTCTATTGCTATATGGTTACACGTTGCATAGGAAGTATAGCGAAAGAGCTCAATGTAAATTGTTAGACGTATTGTGGTGGGTGCAATATCAGGTTATCAAGAGAAGATGTGACAACATTGTAAATATTTTTGGAGGGTGACAGAGAGATTTTATCACAACAGAAAATTGAAATAAGACAAACAACATCAGCACAACACACATCTCTAGATATAAGCAAAATTCAAAGCACATTTTTTAGAACAAGAGCATGCTTCTTTAGGTATTTGTCCAAGTTGGCAATGATACAGCAGAAATGCAGCAAATTTTGCAAGTGGCGAAGGCAGGCACACAGACAGACAAAACAAACCTGCAGACGAACCGGCGCTGGAGTAGCCTGCATCTGAACCTGGGTTACTTGTCTTTGCAGAATGTCTTCGTGAGGAGAATGTTGCGCGACTCTGTGCTGTGCCATCAGCCAGAGTAAATTGCTCTCTTAATTCAGTGTTTGTACGACCTTTAGCTAAAATGTAGAAACATCCACAGTTGAAAATCATTAGTTATCCCATAAAGATAAGCAGTGCATAAAATTATCAGTAAAAAGATAATTGGCAAACAGTGATTTAGACCAGCCCTTTAACCTCAGAGTAATTAAATGCAAGTAATACAGCTTGGGCACTACAGCCACACGCTAACAACGCTAACAACGCTAACAACTAACAACGCTAACAACGATAGAGCACACAGCACTGCATGCAACTATTATCTCTCCAATACCAGCAGCAGGTTTGCTTCGCTGAGCTTGGCCCTTCGTCTCTGCCGGCTCTGGCTCTGCCTTGGCATAGGGATCATAAAATAAGTCCCACAATGCCTCGGGCTGACTTCCAATGCTTTTCCTCTTGTGTAGGGAGCTGATGGAACCTTCTCTAGAAGAGACGCTGTCTTGATCTCTGCTGCGGTGGGAGTAAGACTCAGGACCTGGTGTACTTCGGCCACCAACTAAATGGTTATGAGAGATGAACTCTTCTGCATCTGAAAATCCTCGCACATCCGTAGAAGACCAACTTCTACCCATTGAAGTGAGATTGGTTCGCTCTTTTGTAACTGGAGGTATAAATATCTCAATATAGCCTGAGGTACTCAACCAGGTTGTTCAATCGGTGTGGGTGCGCGGGTGTCTCATAGAGCAAGTGTAGTTGGTGCCACACTCCAGCAGTAGTTAGCCATTATCTTTTAACTCACTTCCACTAAACAGTTAAGCTATTCCAACATCAAGCATTAATAACAAAAGCTCTAGGTGTACATTTGGTATCTTTCTACATAATGAGGAGTTGTCTTTTCTATCAGGTTAAAAATTAGTGGCAAACGTGCACCACGCTTCACATCAATCATAGAATCAAGAGGTTGATCTTGGAGTCCGTGTTGGTTTAGAGGATGGCTAATTTACACGAGGGTATAATGTTGTAGCGCATGTTAACAGCGAGCACACACATTTGTGTCAATGACGTTATGGCTTGTGTAAATACAGTGTATTACGTATGTAGGAAACAATAGCATAGACAAGCCACACGGCGTGATACAACGCTGCCACATATTTCACTACATTAATAGATGAACAATTCTTGTGTAGATTGATCATGCCATGAAAAGCTAGTCATCAATGCAATCTTAACCAATCGTACAACAAAATCACGAGGCCAAGTGATTCACTGAAGTTAACTGTGAACAGCTGACACTCAGCTGGTCACAAGCCACACATGTTTTGTGTCAAGGAGATTTAGTAAACGTACCTTTACAAGGATCATGGTTTTCTAAGAACTTTTGAAGGGTGACCCACCCACCGCCCACACGAACCATCACTGTACTGTTTAGGAATCTGACCAAAACCATCTTCTGGCTGTCTCCAAACTGGTAACAAAGAAAGGCGACAGCATGATTTCCAATAAGAAGTAACCAACTTACATCAGGGAATGCAATGAAATGGATGTAGCGCTGGTGAGCTAGAGGGAGAGAGTGTTTGTCACTGCCACAAGGCAATACTGCACCATACTTGTACAAATATCAGTCATTGATATTTGTTTATTTCTGTTTGCAGAGGAGACACCCTGAGAGAGCAATGACCTGAGGCTAACTGGTATAACTCTGTTTATATTTCGGTTTGATACAAAGTACAATTAGCCAGGGCCAACACAACAGCCGGTGTAACCCAATGTTTACTGTATGGGGTGGGGTGGTGTGGGGTGGGGTTGGGAAGGGCTGAGCAAACACAGCTATTGGTCACATGGCAACTGAGAAGACAGACATGCTGGTCAAGAGGCAGCACAGACTGTGCTGCCACGTTATTGATTGATGACTGTTGACACCTGGGTCTCGCTGACCTTTGGCTAACATTGCTGGGCACCACTGGACATTGCAACAGGTTCACCAAGTAGATATAAACAGGGAAAGTATACGGACATAAAACGTGTTTGGTCTTTGACATTTTGTTGTTGCAAGCAGTAACATTTGATTTGATGATGACACTTTCATGTATAAGTGTTTTTTCTCACCTATCTATAAAACATACTTCAGGCAAGATATAAAATGTGCCAAGTACAAATTCATAAAGAATAAGAACTGCTGGAATGCTGGTCAAGTCGAGAACTAAGAGCTAGTAAGTAGGAAGGCGATAGTAGAATGCAGTAATTACAATATATAAAAGTCTTAATTCTATCAAATAATATTTGAGATTAAAAACAACAGATATTTGTCAAATGAACAGGGAGCAGCATGCAGACTGACAGAGAGGTGGTAGAACGATACAATCACTAATAATTCTCACCGACAGTGAAACAGGAATTTCATTTTCATCCTGCAATCATGCATCGGGGATGTTAAGACGAGAACATATTAGTCACATGCAGCAGGTCTCTTATGATTTAGATGAAGCTTCGAAGACAGAGATTTTTGTATGATTTGGGACACGAGGAGAGTCTACCAATTCCTTGATTACAACCACTCTAATACTTAATAATAAACAACATCTGTACCCTGTATTTTCCCTGATCCACTTTCTCTACTTTGAACTGAGATCTACATTTGCACGTGGACACTTCGCGCTCGATCTCATCGTGTACCAGTTCCTGTTCGCTTAGTTGCCTCTTTGGCTTCTTTGCAACCTGAGGTAGGAAATAAATCAACCAATATACAGGGTGAGACAACTTATATGTGATAGCAAAAAGTATAGCTGTCCATGCCGCTACTGATAGGGAAGTACAACTGAGTGGATTGATCAATGGGGGGGGGGGGGACAACTCTTACATCGATCTTATTGTACACAGCCCTGTCTCTGCTAGCATTGGCAGCAGCAGAGTTAATGTTAAGCAGCAGTTGGGCCAACCAATCCTGGACAAGTAAACCAACAAATCACTTGACTAAACAATCAATTAACAGTATAATGCTGACCCAATTAATGACAGTTACTGTAGACAAAGTACACTGTGCACACTTACACTGTACACACGCACACTGTACACAAGTACACTGTACACACGTACACTGTACACAAGTACACTGTACACAAGTACACTGTACACAAGTACACTGTACACAAGTACACTGTACACACGTACACTGTACACACGTACACTGTACACACGTACACTGTACACACGTACACTGTACACACGTACACTGTACACACGTACACTGTACACACGTACACTGTACACACGTACATTGTACACACGTACACTGTACACAAGTACACTGTACACAAGTACATTGTACACACGTACACTGTACACACGTACACTGTACACAAGTACACTGTACACAAGTACACTGTACACAAGTACACTGTACACACGTACACTGTACACACGTACACTGTACACAAGTATAACACAAACAATACAAGTTATTAAGTAGTAGCATGCATTGCTGTAGTAGTTGGTGTATAATACATACACAGTAGGTAAGATAAGATACGAGTTGAAGTGGTGTGAATACAAAACAAGAAGACGTGCAAAGACTCGGATGTGAGCGGAGATAAGTCTAATGACAATGTTTACTAACAGATAACATTAATGGAGGTAAATAAAACATGGCTGTCTACAACTGTTGCCCTGAGCAAGGACACGCCTGCGCACTTTTATCTGTCTGTAACAACTTATCACAAACCAGTGGAATTGTGCAACAGAACAGAATAGAAGAGTGGAGGGAGACTAGATCTCATTGTTATAGCCTAGTGAACATTACAGGAGTATACAGAGAGGGGTGGTAGAAGGAACCACCCGTACCATATGAGAGTGCATTCATAGGATAGGGAGTAGTAAATGATTACCTTGACCTTTGTCGGAGACTTGATAAACAAACAAAAGAGCTTAAATAGATGCTGCAATAGTTAGCAGAAGAAAACTATGAGTTAGTCTGTGTGGAAATACAAAAGTCTTCTACTACACAGCTATATATCATGCCAGAACCAATTGCCGGCAGCATCACCCGCTGCCGTTACCAACCCCATGCATATCCTCACCCCTGTATTAGCAGCTACAGGAAGTAGTTAATATTTAATAGCTATTTACCAATGATGAACTCTATAACATCACCATAACAGTTAGTAATACAAAACACAGAAATGTGTCAAGGAGAATCTAATGTAATGTCGAATAAAATATTAATAATTTACACCCAGTAGAAAAATGTTGGGTCAAAAAAATGGTTGTTAATTGACTCACTACATTATATATAATACAGCTGTTAGCTCACTATATTATATATAATACAGTTGTTAGCTCACTACATTGTATATAATACAGTTGTTAGCTCACTACATTATATATAATACAGTTGTTAGCTCACTACATTATATATAATACAGTTGTTAGCTCACTACATTATATATAATACAGCTGTTAGCTCACTACATTATATATAATACAGTTGTTAGCTCACTACACTAAATATAATACAGTTGTTAGCTCACTACATTATATATAATACAGTTGTTAGCTCACTACATTATATATAATACAGCTGTTAGCTCACTACACTAAATATAATACAGTTGTTAGCTCACTATATTATATATAATACAGTTGTTAGCTCACTACATTATATATAATACAGCTGTTAGCTCACTACATTATATATAATACAGTTGTTAGCTCACTACATTATATATAATACAGTTGTTAGCTCACTACATTATATATAATACAGTTGTTAGCTCACTACATTATATATAATACAGTTGTTAGCTCACTACATTATATATAATACAGCTGTTAGCTCACTACATTATATATAATACAGTTGTTAGCTCACTACATTATATATAATACAGTTGTTAGCTCACTACATTATATATAATACAGTTGTTAGCTCACTACATTATATATAATACAGTTGTTAGCTCACTACATTATATATAATACAGTTGTTAGCTCACTACATTATATATAATACAGTTGTTAGCTCACTACATTATATATAATACAGTTGTTAGCTCACTACATTATATATAATACAGTTGTTAGCTCACTATATTATATATAATACAGTTGTTAGCTCACTACACTATATATAATACAGTTGTTAGCTCACTATATTATATATAATACAGTTGTTAGCTCACTATATTATATATAATACAGTTGTTAGCTCACTACATTATATATAATACAGTTGTTAGCCCACTACATTATATATAATACAGTTGTTAGCTCACTACATTATATATAATACAGTTGTTAGCTCACTACATTATATATAATACAGTTGTTAGCTCACTACACTAAATATAATACAGTTGATAGCTCACTATATTATATATAATACAGTTGTTAGCTCACTACATTATATATAATACAGTTGTTAGCTCACTACATTATATATAATACAGTTGTTAGCTCACTATATTATATATAATACAGTTGTTAGCTCACTACATTATATATAATACAGTTGTTAGCTCACTACATTATATATAATACAGCTGTTAGCTCACTACATTATATATAATACAGTTGTTAGCTCACTACATTATATATAATACAGTTGTTAGCTCACTACATTATATATAATACAGTTGTTAGCTCACTATATTATATATAATACAGTTGTTAGCTCACTACATTATATATAATACAGTTGTTAGCTCACTATATTATATATAATACAGTTGTTAGCTCACTACATTATATATAATACAGTTGTTAGCTCACTACATTATATATAATACAGTTGATAGCTCACTATATTATATATAATACAGTTGTTAGCTCACTACATTGTATATAACGCATACACTACACATCACACAGACACGTCAGTGAGTACAAGGTCTATGTCTACAGAGTTAATAACTGGTACAATTGATTTCATCATATCAGAGTTAATTGAAAGTAGTTGGCTTTCATTTAACCAGTCAGTAACGAGGATATAGTCAGCAGTCAGCAGCCAGCCAGTATTCGTTCACATAAAGTAAAGTAGATGTCATACAATAAATACTTATATGTAGCAAACATACAGCCAGCGGCAGCTATTACATAATCACTCAACATTCAAAGCATTCACTACCTAGTGACAAAAGGGATGCTTTATAAACAGCTAACAACCATAATAATGAAACAAAATTTCAACCTACAACTTCAAAGATTAATTAAAATGATCAAAAATAATTTTTGCTCTAGTCAATCCTGGTCAACCAGTAGAAATAACTCAAGAGGGGAGACAATACTTACAGGTCGAAGGGCCTCAATGAATTCACGGTAGTTGATAGATCCACTGCGGTCTCTATCGAATATGTTAAACACTGCGTTTAGTTCCGCTTTGTTAGTTGGAAACTTGGACTCCAACATTCCAGTTATAAAGTCGTCTCTGTTGATCGTACCATCCTACAGAGAACCGTATTACACAGCATGTTATGATCTACTTAAAATACGAGTTGTCTGCTCATTGTGCAGGCAACTTCAAATTGAACAAATAAAACAGTGGATGACGAAGTGAAGACAAATACCGAAGTCCACTCACCTCATTTTTTATCTGCTTCCTGAAGAAATCTGTAATTCTGGCTTTCTTAGTTTTGACCCAGGCTAGATAACGTTGGCGCCACAACTCAAAGTCAAAGTTCCTCACGCTCTCCAGCTATAAGCATGGGCACATTTGAAGCCATTTTATATCATATTATAACACCAGCTACTGCAATGGCCGATAAGCTATAACTATAAAACTTGTGCACTTTTGCAATAGTATAAGTTGCAAGAATAATTGTAAGGATGACTTCATACATACGTACGTACATATGTACATGCATACGTATGTACATACGCACATGCATACGTACGTACATACGTACATGCGCACTTACGTACATACATAGGTAGATACATACATATGTACGTACATACGTATGTGCGTACATACATACATACATGCATACATACATACGTACATGCATACGTACGTATGTACGTAAGTATGTATATGTGCATACATAGACATACAAAATAGACATCTTACACATACCTCCAACAGATGCTCCAAGTAGTCCTGCAACCTCTTCTTCCTATCCACAGACATTCTCCACACGTCCCTCCAACGGTGTAGCAGTTGTGTCACCATTGCATTGTTAGGGTCCAACAACTCCCTTTGTACACTGCAAGCAACAACAAGCCATGGAAAGCGTACAGTTTATATTTTGTGCTGCAAAGAAATACACCATTGACATTTAGTCTAAGAAGCTAATTTCTTACTAAACACAAGGTATGCTCTGAGCAGACAACTAATGGTTATGCCTAGAGCTATATGGCCTTCTCTAAGCAAAGCGAGCTTTGCAAAAACAGCTAACAGGGAGAGCTGGCCCCACGGAGTGATGGCCTCGAGGGGTGCTGGCCCTGAGGAGAGCTGGCCCCGAGGAGAGCTGACCCCGAGGAGAGATGACCCCGAGGAGAGATGACCCCGAGGAGAGCTGACCCCGAGGAGAGCTGACCCCGAGGAGAGCTGGCCCTGAGGAGAGCTGTCTCCGAGGCGAGCTGACCCCACGGAGTGATGGCCTCGAGGGGTGCTGGCCCCGAGGAGAGCTGGCCCCGAGGAGAGCTGGCCCCGAGGAGAGCTGGCCCCGAGGAGAGCTGACCCCGAGGAGAGCTGACCCCGAGGAGAGCTGGGCTCGAGGGGTGCTGGCCCCGAGGGGTGCTGGCTCCGAGGGGTGCTGGCCCCGAGGGGTGCTGGCTTCGAGGGGTGCTGGCCCCGAATGAGCTGTCTCCGAGGAGAGCTGACCCCGAGGAGAGCTGACCCCGAGGAGAGCTGACCCCGAGGAGAGCTGACCCCGAGGAGAGCTGTCTCCGAGGAGAGCTGACCCCACGGAGTGATGGCCTTGAGGGGTGCTAGCCCCGAGGAGAGCTGGCCCCAAGGAGAGCTGACCCCAAGGAGAGCTGGGCCCGAGGGGTGCTGGCCCCGAGGGGTGCTGGCCCCGAGGGGTGCTGGCCCCGAGGGGTTCTGGCCCCGAGGGGTGCTGGCCCCGAGGGGTGCTGGCCCCGAATGAGCTGTCTCCGAGGAGAGCTGACCCCGAGGAGAGCTGACACCGAGGAGCGCTGTCTCCGAGGAGAGCTGTCTCCGAGGAGAGCTGACCCCACGGAGTGATGGCCTCGAGGGGTGCTGGCCCCGAGGAGAGCTGGCCCCGAGGAGAGCTGGCCCCGAGGAGAGCTGGGCCCGAGGAGAGCTGGCCCCGAGGAGAGCTGACCCCGAGGAGAGCTGGGCCCGAGGGGTGCTGGCCCCGAGGGGTGCTGGCCTCGAGGAGAGCTGGCCCCAAGTAGAGCTAGGCTTAAGGAGGGCGAGTCCTAAAAAAGCTTAGATCATCTATGGCTAAATAAAAACTACTGTACATCATATATATAAACTTCTTTATAGATACCTCCACAAAATTTAGCATTATTGCAGAAGTTATTATTGTTTTCCATTTTCCACCACAAAAACTCAGAAGTGAGATTCCATAGACACAAATCACAGCTGCATTTGGTGCAAATTTAGAGAAGAGAGGGTTGGGGTGAAAAGAATGGAGTAAAACAAAGGCAGCTAAACGGGTTAGAATCTTTTACTTACATTTTAGTAATATTATCATCCACCGTACGATCCCTAATGACAACAGTGAAGGTAATGTCACATAAAACTAACTATTTTATAGTTTCAATACAAATTATAGCTGACTAAAGAAATTGTTTTATATTGAGCGTATCAAAGACACTAACACTAGGCTCAAGGTCGTTTATTGTGGACCAGGTCACACAACGTATAGTATAATATCAACTCACGTCTTCAGCTTGGGCAGGTAGCCAGCAGCAGACCTTGATTGCTCTGGTTGCACAGAAGTAAACTTCTCCACTTCCTTTCCTTTCTCTTGTAGCTCCTCGTGGAACTCCTACAACAACAGTGGACACTGTCACTGGCAGGTTCAATAAAGACAACAGCTCATGCTCTGGCTCAGCACCACAGACAACTACATAGAGTAGAACATCAAGGGTGACCAGCACAACTTATAACAACAAATAATAGGTATACCATGTGCTGCTTTAGCAGATCTTCTACTAGTGCCATGTCCTCTGGAGTGTCATCTTCCTCCTTGGTCAGCAGCAAGACCTCGGCATCACTAAGGTAAGTCAGCAGGTCTTCCAGTAAAGAGATGCTGCCGTGGATGTCATCCAGTGCATCTTCTGATCTCTTTCTTCTTGAGCGAGATCTCTCCAACAACTACATGGACACGTACACTTGATACCATATCTACTGCAGGCATACACTGCAGATACTCACAGCAGAAATCCACTGCAGACATCTGCTGTAAATATCTATTGCAGATATTCCGTGCAGATATCTACAGCAGACATCCACTGCAGACATCCAGTGCAGATATACTGCAGACAATTGCTGTAGACATGTACTAAAGACATGCGACGAGGCAGCAAGCATTACCTGTTCCCATCGAGTGTGTGTGATGGTTAAATAATATTTCACAAATCTCACAGCATTGGGGTGACAATTCTCCATTATTTCTTCACCTAACTTCTTTATCTTTTCTACGTTAGGCACAATTTTCTACAACAGCATTAATACACACTGATAAGGATATAACAGATATATATATAGTATACAGCAGATATATATATAGCATACAACAGATATATATATAGTATACAACAGATATATATATAGCATACAACAGATATATATAGAGTATACAACAGATATATATAGAGTATACAACAGATATATATATAGTATACAACAGATATATATATAGTATACAACAGATATATATATAGTATACAACAGATATATATATAGTATACAACAGATATATATAGAGTATACAACAGATATATATATAGTATACAGCAGATATATATATAGTATACAACAGATATATATATAGCATACAATAGATATATATAGAGTATACAACAGATATATATAGAGTATACAACAGATATATATATAGTATACAACAGATATATATATAGTATACAATAGATATATATAGAGTATACAATAGATATATATAGAGTATACAACAGATATATATAGAGTATACAACAGATATATATATAGTATACAACAGATATATATATAGTATACAACAGATATATATATAGTATACAACAGATATATATATAGTATACAACAGATATATATATAGTATACAACAGATATATATATAGTATACAACAGATATATATATAGTATACAACAGATATATATAGAGTATACAACAGATATATATAGAGTATACAACAGATATATATATAGCATACAACAGATATATATAGAGTATACAACAGATATATATAGAGTATACAACAGATATATATATAGTATACAACAGATATATATATAGTATACAACAGATATATATATAGTATACAACAGATATATATATAGTATACAACAGATATATATAGGGTATACAACAGATATATATATAGTATACAGCAGATATATATATAGTATACAACAGATATATATATAGCATACAATAGATATATATAGAGTATACAACAGATATATATAGAGTATACAACAGATATATATATAGTATACAACAGATATATATATATAGTATACAATAGATATATATAGAGTATACAATAGATATATATAGAGTATACAACAGATATATATAGAGTATACAACAGATATATATATAGTATACAACAGATATATATATAGTATACAACAGATATATATATAGTATACAACAGATATATATATAGTATACAACAGATATATATATAGAGTATACAACAGATATATATAGAGTATACAACAGATATATATAGAGTATACAACAGATATATATATAGTATACAACAGATATATATATAGTATACAACAGATATATATATAGTATACAACAGATATATATATAGTATACAACAGATATATATATATAGTATACAATAGATATATATATAGTATACAACAGATATATATATAGTATACAACAGATATATATAGAGTATACAACAGATATATATATAGTATACAACAGATATATATATAGTATACAACAGATATATATAGAGTATACAACAGATATATATATAGTATACAACAGATATATATATAGTATACAACAGATATATATAGAGTATACAACAGATATATATATAGTATACAACAGATATATATATAGTATACAACAGATATATATATAGTATACAACAGATATATATATAGAGTATACAACAGATATATATAGAGTATACAACAGATATATATAGAGTATACAACAGATATATATATAGTATACAACAGATATATATATAGTATACAACAGATATATATATAGTATACAACAGATATATATAGAGTATACAACAGATATATATAGAGTATACAACAGATATATATATAGTATACAACAGATATATATAGAGTATACAATAGATATATATAGAGTATACAACAGATATATATATAGTATACAACAGATATATATATAGTATACAACAGGTATATATAGAGTATACAACAGATATATATAGAGTATACAACAGATATATATATAGTATACAACAGATATATATAGAGTATACAACAGATATATATATAGCATACAACAGATATATATATAGTATACAACAGATATATATATAGTATACAACAGATATATATATAGTATACAACAGATATATATAGAGTATACAACAGATATATATAGAGTATACAACAGATATATATATAGTATACAACAGATATATATAGAGCATACAACAGATATATATATAGCATACAACAGATATATATAGAGTATACAACAGATATATATATAGTATACAACAGATATATATATAGTATACAACAGATATATATAGAGTATACAACAGATATATATATAGTATACAACAGATATATATAGAGTATACAACAGATATATATATAGTATACAGCAGATATATATATAGTATACAACAGATATATATATAGCATACAACAGATATATAAATAGTATACAACAGATATATATATAGTATACAACAGATATATATATAGTATACAACAGATATATATAGAGTATACAACAGATATATATATAGTATACAACAGATATATATATAGTATACAACAGATATATATAGAGTATACAACAGATATATATATAGTATACAACAGATATATATATAGTATACAACAGATATATATATAGTATACAACAGATATATATATAGTATACAACAGATATATATAGAGTATACAACAGATATATATATAGTATACAACAGATATATATATAGTATACAACAGATATATATAGAGTATACAACAGATATATATAGAGTATACAACAGATATATATATAGTATACAACAGATATATATATAGCATACAACAGATATATATATAGTATACAACAGATATATATATAGTATACAACAGATATATATAGAGTATACAACAGATATATATATAGTATACAACAGATATATATATAGTATACAACAGATATATATATAGTATACAGCAGATATATATATAGTATACAACAGATATATATATAGTATACAGCAGATATATATATAGTATACAGCAGATATATATAGAGTATACAACAGATATATATAGAGTATACAACAGATATATATATAGTATACAACAGATATATATAGAGTATACAACAGATATATATATAGTATACAACAGATATATATAGAGTATACAACAGATATATATAGAGTATACAACAGATATATATATAGCATACAACAGATATATATATAGCATACAACAGATATATATAGAGTATACAACAGATATATATAGAGTATACAACAGATATATATATAGTATACAACAGATATATATAGAGTATACAACAGATATATATATAGTATACAACAGATATATATATAGTATACAACAGATATATATATAGTATACAACAGATATATATAGAGTATACAACAGATATATATAGAGTATACAACAGATATATATATAGTATACAACAGATATATATATAGCATACAACAGATATATATAGAGTATACAACAGATATATATATAGTATACAACAGATATATATATAGTATACAACAGATATATATAGAGTATACAACAGATATATATAGAGTATACAACAGATATATATATAGTATACAACAGATATATATATAGCATACAACAGATATATATATAGTATACAACAGATATATATATAGTATACAACAGATATATATATATAGCATACAACAGATATATATAGAGTATACAACAGATATATATATAGTATACAACAGATATATATAGCATACAACAGATATATATATAGTATACAACAGATATATATAGAGTATACAACAGATATATATATAGTATACAACAGATATATATATAGTATACAACAGATATATATATAGTATACAACAGATATATATATAGTATACAACAGATATATATATAGTATACAACAGATATATATAGAGTATACAACAGATATATATATAGTATACAACAGATATATATATAGCATACAACAGATATATATAGAGTATACAACAGATATATATATAGTATACAGCAGATATATATAGAGTATACAACAGATATATATAGAGTATACAACAGATATATATAGTATACAGCAGATATATATAGAGTATACAACAGATATATATATAGTATACAACAGATATATATATAGTATACAACAGATATATATAGAGTATACAACAGATATATATATAGTATACAACAGATATATATATAGTATACAACAGATATATATATAGTATACAACAGATATATATATAGTATACAACAGATATATATAGAGCATACAACAGATATATATATAGTATACAACAGATATATATATAGCATACAACAGATATATATAGAGTATACAACAGATATATATATAGTATACAGCAGATATATATAGAGTATACAACAGATATATATAGAGTATACAACAGATATATATAGTATACAGCAGATATATATAGAGTATACAACAGATATATATATAGTATACAACAGATATATATATAGTATACAACAGATATATATAGAGTATACAACAGATATATATATAGTATACAACAGATATATATATAGTATACAACAGATATATATATAGTATACAACAGATATATATATAGTATACAACAGATATATATAGAGTATACAACAGATATATATATAGTATACAACAGATATATATATAGTATACAACAGATATATATAGAGTATACAACAGATATATATATAGTATACAACAGATATATATATAGTATACAACAGATATATATATAGTATACAACAGATATATATAGAGTATACAACAGATATATATAGAGTATACAACAGATATATATAGAGTATACAACAGATATATATATAGTATACAACAGATATATATATAGTATACAACAGATATATATATAGTATACAACATATATATATAGAGTATACAACAGATATATATATAGTATACAATAGATATATATAGAGTATACAATAGATATATATAGAGTATACAACAGATATATATAGAGTATACAACAGATATATATATAGTATACAACAGATATATATATAGTATACAACAGATATATATATAGTATACAACAGATATATATAGAGTATACAACAGATATATATATAGTATACAACAGATATATATATATAGTATACAACAGATATATATATAGTATACAATAGATATATATAGTATACAGCAGATATATATAGAGTATACAACAGATATATATATAGTATACAACAGATATATATAGAGTATACAACAGATATATATATAGTATACAACAGATATATATAGAGTATACAACAGATATATATATAGTATACAACAGATATATATAGAGTATACAACAGATATATATATAGTATACAACAGATATATATATAGTATACAACAGATATATATATAGTATACAACAGATATATATATAGTATACAACAGATATATATATAGAGTATACAACAGATATATATAGAGTATACAACAGATATATATATAGTATACAACAGATATATATATAGTATACAACAGATATATATATAGTATACAACAGATATATATATAGTATACAACAGATATATATATAGAGTATACAACAGATATATATATAGTATACAACAGATATATATATAGTATACAACAGATATATATATAGTATACAACAGATATATATATAGTATACAACAGATATATATATAGTATACAACAGATATATATATAGCATACAACAGATATATATATAGTATACAACAGATATATATAGAGTATACAACAGATATATATATAGTATACAACAGATATATATAGAGTATACAACAGATATATATATAGTATACAACAGATATATATATAGTATACAACAGATATATATAGAGTATACAACAGATATATATAGAGTATACAACAGATATATATATAGTATACAACAGATATATATATAGTATACAACAGATATATATAGAGTATACAACAGATATATATAGAGTATACAACAGATATATATATAGTATACAACAGATATATATAGAGTATACAACAGATATATATATAGTATACAACAGATATATATATATAGTATACAGCAGATATATATATAGTATACAACAGATATATATATAGTATACAACAGATATATATAGAGTATACAACAGATATATATATAGTATACAACAGATATATATAGAGTATACAACAGATATATATAGAGTATACAACAGATATATATAGAGTATACAACAGATATATATATAGTATACAACAGATATATATAGAGTATACAACAGATATATATAGAGTATACAACAGATATATATATAGTATACAACAGATATATATATAGTATACAACAGATATATATATAGTATACAACAGATATATATATAGTATACAACAGATATATATATAGCATACAACAGATATATATAGAGTATACAACAGATATATATATAGTATACAACAGATATATATAGAGTATACAACAGATATATATAGAGTATACAACAGATATATATAGAGTATACAACAGATATATATATAGTATACAACAGATATATATATAGTATACAACAGATATATATAGAGTATACAACAGATATATATATAGTATACAACAGATATATATATATAGTATACAGCAGATATATATATAGTATACAACAGATATATATATAGTATACAACAGATATATATAGAGTATACAACAGATATATATATAGTATACAACAGATATATATAGAGTATACAACAGATATATATAGAGTATACAACAGATATATATAGAGTATACAACAGATATATATATAGTATACAACAGATATATATAGAGTATACAACAGATATATATAGAGTATACAACAGATATATATATAGTATACAACAGATATATATATAGTATACAACAGATATATATATAGTATACAACAGATATATATATAGTATACAACAGATATATATATAGTATACAACAGATATATATATAGTATACAACAGATATATATATAGTATACAACAGATATATATATATAGTATACAATAGAATACACAGAGCAACAGACATATATTAGATACACACGTGCAGTTGATCCTCAAACTTCTCGTGCCTCTCCATCAACTGCATGATCGCCAACTCGTGCTCTGGAAGTGGCTGGAATTTCAACTCTTGTTCGGCCTGAGGCAAGAAATCCCTCAAGGAGTTTACGGCTGTCTGGAATTCTGTTGCCTGGCAACCAACAAACTCTGTCATCAATGCCAAAAACTTACAATTGGAGTT
The DNA here is from genome assembly GCA_945261195.1 of Cryptosula pallasiana. Lineage (NCBI taxonomy): Eukaryota > Metazoa > Bryozoa > Gymnolaemata > Cheilostomatida > Cryptosulidae > Cryptosula > Cryptosula pallasiana. The sequence continues at coordinate 31,923,758 of OX183133.1, read as the reverse complement.
GAAACCAATTTAGCCTTTGGCACAGAAACCATAGCCGTATTTGTTTTCAACCAACATTTACACAGAGATGAATATATCATTATTTTATAAGTAACCATCTATTGCAGCTATTCTTACCACATAATGCATTGTTTATTTATAGTACATCAAACATTAGGTGTGTGTCTACCAGCATCAACACATAAATATACCACACAGACATCGAAGTGGCCTGGCAACACAAGCGGCATTTCAATACTTACTGACTCCAAGTTGTCCTTTAGCTGCTGCTCCCTAGTTTTAGACAAACCCTCTACCTTGGACCACAGGCCATTGAGGAGGTTAAGCTGTTGCAGCACAGCTGGATCCTCAGGGTTGGCCGTCTGCTGCAAGGTGTTGAGGGTGGAACGTCTGCTGTCAAACTCCTCCTGGAATGCCTGCAAGTAGGTCAGTGGTAATAGTTGTTGGACTGCAGACAAAACACAACCATAGAGCACATTAACAGAGAAAGTCAAAGCGCCGTGCATGTCTAACAAACGCCCACCTTGTGCTGTTCGACCAGGCTGTGCACTGTATCCTGGTCCCCCCTTATGGGGTGTTTATCACTGAGCGAATCCTCAGCTTTCTCTAACCAATCAATGAGCGACTTGGAAGCCTCTAGAAGACGGCCAGACTCCAACAATTGCGAGTCCAGTTGTGTTTGTCTGTTGGAGATAAATAAGTAATCATCAATTTTGACAGCTGTGGGAGAACAAACTGCTGACTAACTTGTTTTCTAACTAAAAATGCGCACACAGATTGACAAGATGTATTTACAATTGTTGAGAACTGTTGAATAGCCGATACAGCTTTGTACAAAATGTTTCACTCGTGTACGGCGGTAAATTAAAAACTGCAACACATACTTTTGAGACAATTCAGTGCGAAGGCTCGTCCATTTCGTCTTCAGCTCATCCAACATCTTGCCAAGAACCTCCCTCTCAGGGTCAGTCTTAATACACCTGTCCTTGAGATTCCTGCCTAGCCGCGTGGTGGCATAATAGCGAGGGTGCTTGCGACCAATCTGCCGTTCAAACATCTACAAGCATCGAATCAATCTTACATATACCAATAGGCATGCGATCAGCTAGCAAGGCTATCAACAATAAATCAACTTTCATGCAATTATTTCTTGATAGCCATTACAGCACAAACTAAGAACTGCTGATTAAACAAGGTGATGCAACTTCTGCTGGCAGTGGCACTGGTTATTGCGGTCATTTAAACTTTTGCGTATGGTATGTAAGCACAAGAGTAAATCAATAGGTAGAGCATATGTAAGGTCATATCATGGAAAATGGGAAAGGAAAGAAACACAAATGATGCTATACAATATATAGAAGAGATATAATACACTTGTATAGATATTTTAGACAAATCATGGGAAGGAAACAGCAGGCAGCCAATCGCACTCATACCGTTAGGAAAGAAGACCAATCATCAAGGTACTGTTTCTAATGAGTAGGAAATACACACAATTACTAGACAACAAACCATAACAGAAAAAATCTCGCCATGGAGTTAATTATTAATAGAGCAAAACAGACACATCTCCCAGCGCATCAACCATCATCTGTAGGATTCATTCATCAATGGCAGGAAATAGGTTTGCGATACGAGTTACGTGAAGGTTTTTCAGAAAACTGGCGATTGCGACATCACCTGGCCAGTGGAGGAGGCTGTCGAGGAGGTAGTTGATGCGCTGGGAGAGAAGGGGGCAAGTTTGAGAGACTACTAGTGACTAGACAAGCAGAAATACAGTGCAACCGGTGCAGCACCAAATCAGTGTTGTATGCATACCATGTATATAATATATGCACCATCAAGTCAACACCAACACAGTACAATGTCCAGAGGGGGTTTGCATAAAACAAAATGACAACAAAACATGAATAAGATCACATTAATATAATACAGTATAGAACATGCAATAGTTAGAGAGAATAGTGAGGGTGGTGAAGCAAAGCTATCAACGTAACATACAGGGTTCAGTAGAACATTCATATACAAAACTTGATATCAACAAATTATACAAGAAAATGCCCTCTAAAGGTTGACCTATGTAGGGAGCAAGTTACACACCTTGATCTCTTCAATTATTTCCTTCATACGAGCAGGAGAAGGTCGTTGCTCCATTAGTTTATTCAGAGAGCCCTTGGTAGTGTCTAGCCACTCTATCAAGCTATGCCAATCCTCAGCAAACTGTATATAGCACACAATGCCTTGTTACTTTGTCTGCACCTTTGCAGCGCGTTACAGCAGGTAAATTTGGCTGTGAAAGTGATATTGTGATACGTATCAGAACAGACAACGAGTGCAACTGCTTCTTCAAAGTATTGCTTGTTTTGAATCAAACAATTTTTACAAAAAATCAAAGACCTGCATAGATTCAAAGAATGATATCAGCCATCACACCTTACTGCACCTTACTGCGCACAAGCGCTGCAGTTATTTGAACTATCTAATTGTGTTATGGCACCTTTGAATCCTACAAATTTATAAAAAAAAATTAATCGAGTTTCAACACATAATTTGGCCAGTTTATACCGAAAAAAAGTTGAAATAAAAAAAACAGACCTTTTGTTGATACAGCTGGATTACATGCACGAAGTGACGCCTACTAAAACTAGTGAAAGAAAACAGAAATAGATGTACAAACATGATCCATTATCCGCTGATGAGTGTTATACCCCTGATATTCTGCAGCAGAAGTCAAAAGTTCAGAAGAGCAAGTAGAGGCTGCCAGACTGCAACGACTAGAGTATCTACTACAGGGAGCCATTGCAGCCATTGTTTCCTGTACGAAGAGCTATCGATGCCCGTGAGAGACAGTGAGCTGGATGAGCTGGATACTATTCCCTCCCCTGTGTAGCCTAATGCTAACAAATGCTAACTACTGTCTACCTATGAGATACAATGACAGGCTGCCAAGCCATCAACAACTAATATAATTGGTCTGTTGTATTAAGCAGCAATCATAATACGCAGTAACATCCTTGGCAGCACTGCTCTGTACGCACAGCCATTGCGCAGGCAATGTTCATAGCATACAAATATAAAAGTAACCTGCAGATAAAATTGTAGGAAACTGCAGTTAATGACTTTTCTATAATGCCTTCATGTATTCCATCCACTCACCCATCTCTGATAATTTATTCAGCTTTCGAAAGCACTTTTGATCAGACAATAAATATTTCAGAAATTGTAAAATAAAATTGTTGCAGTGTAAGTTTTTGCATCAAATTTCTTTTGTCAGAACATGAAATTATTTAGAAACCGTCAGCAGGCACATCTAGCCAACAGATTTAGAAGAAAACTTTGTGGATAGAGTATCTACCCTTATATCTTACCCTTTTATCTTCCTTTTGAGCAGCATTCAGCAATCGTCCTCTCTCTTCAGTCTTCCACAGCAGACGTTTCCACCTAAGTTTGATACTGAGTAGCTGATTTCTGATGACAATAGCATCATGTTTAGCACCGTAATACTTGAGGTATGTACCGGTCCTGTCCAGTCTACCCACTATCTCCTTGTGAGCCTCCACGTCCTCATGGAAATCCTACAGCACCAGCACACGCAATGACCTTTGACCTCACCTTTATAAATGCTATACAACAACGGATGCTCTATATAACAAAGACTGGCCAACTGAAGCAAACATAGATTTTTGTTAGATTAAATATCATAAAAGAATCCCATAAGACATCTCAAGGTTGCGTGGTAGTGGGGTGGAAGGTTGCCCCCGTTAGCAAGGTCGACAGAGCGTGAGTAAAGCCAATGAGTACAATCTGACTGTTACGGGTTTGATGTTAGATTGATAGATTATATTTTTGAGTAATCATTAATTTATTTCATTTCAGCTGATTTAATTTAAAAGATCATAGAACCAAATCACTCATGAAAACCACAGCAGTTCAGAGAATTTTAGTAACAAAAAGCTGGTCTCTCTTTATAACAACGTCGTTCTGAAAAAAAAAGTAGATCTGACATTTCAACACAATGCCAAGCACGAGATTAACACTTTCAGTAAATGGTTTGTGAGTAGTGACTAGCAAACACACAATGTTGCATTGACCCCCATGATAGCACATCAGACAACTTCTGTATTGAGACACGAGCAAACAATTCCAAGAAAAGCCTTTCGGATGAATGAGTAAATAGCTCCTGTAAAAACCTCCTCGAACAAAGGGTAGACAACTACAAATAGTTACCCTGTGAGCCTTGATTTGCCTTTCAATGGGCTCCACTAGCTTACTGGGAGTCTTTAGTTTAGACAGATTTGTCTCCCCATTGATGAGCCAGTCCGTGAAGATCTTCATCACTGAATGGAAACCAGTGACATTCTGTAGATGTTCCTGCAGCTTCAACTACAAGCAGATGAGGACATATGAGGACATATGAGGACAAATGATGGCTGCTGCATGCAGAAATACTGTGGGAAGCACTAGCACATCCATTATCGCAAGTAATCATTGGAGCAGGGCAATGGTGGCACAATCCTGTCCAAGACAGGGAGTAAATAATAGGGGGGCGGGCGCTCACTATAGTACGGGGAAGTAACTCTTGCCATCTTCAAGATACGACAAACTTTAATTAGCATATCAAAATTCAACACCTTTCGTAAGCATTTCTAATAAATATTATACCTTTTTCTTCTTCGCTTGTTTCTTTGCAGCATCGCAGCTACGCCTGAGTTTAGCCAGAGAACTTCTTATCTGAACAGTTTGGAAAGGATGACAGTCGTATGACTGCAACATTTCCTCACCGGTGGTGAGCAGTGAGTGAGCAACGTCATTCTTAGCATTCAGCTTGATGAGATGTTCCTACAACATTGTACATACACACATGAATACTCTACCTATATAATACATATATGTATCTATGGCAGTACGTTCACTAATATATTTGGAGTTGCCCTCTCTAAATAAAGGACACAACTCCAAACCACAATCTTTAATCTCAATGCTATATCCAAAACACGGTTGATGTAAGATTATTATCAAGCGAGCCAACACACAAAAGCAGAAGAGAGAAAATACTTAGCGTGAGACAAAAATAAGTTTTATATATAGCTTTTCTATAAATAGCCGTCGTATGTAGCCTAGTCCTAGTGAGGACACTAAACGACAAGAGAGCATAAGTCTAGGCTTCAACCGTTTGTCCATGAGTATAAAATCCTTGGATATTTAGCACTAAACGGGTTGATGAACAATTACTGCTAGACAAATAATGTGATATGCAATACAACTCATAGTGATGTTTTCTACGCCTGTCAGGGTGAGACAACCAAGGAGACGCAATAAACGACGTACACTCAAAGAAATGATAGTCTGCAGCTGCAAGCTATGAGCAATGTTATAGATACACAATAGTACTACAATGTGCTCATGGTGCAGTACCACAAGAGGTTTGTATACATGTATATATATGTATGTATTGTAGCACACGTATGTATATACACCTGCGTGTATGTATGTACAGTTATATACTTACACCTGCCAGACACTGGGTTAACAACAGAAACAATCACATGTAACCATATATGGTAATGGGAGAATAACAAAGTGAACAGTTACATAATCTCTGATAATCGTCACATTATCAAGAATATGCTTGCAAGAAATAAAGTTTAGTTTACGAATAAAGGAGACGTGGTTTCCCTATTTTAGTCTCATTGCACACTCATATTTCAATACATAACAGAATAGATAGAGTGATTGAGTGTCTTTGGGCGAGTGGTTAATAGAGAAGACAATCACAAAGTTTCAAATCAAGAACAGATAACTCCTAAATTCCATGTCAGAGCAGTAAAAGCGAATAGACCTACATTGAATTTTTCACATTGCTTTTGCGCGGTATCAGGCAAGGCACCGATAGTTTTCACAGCCTTCAATGTCTGCTCAAAGTCTCCCAACCAATTGACGACGTCTTCAATCTCTCCCAGAAATGACTTCACCTGAAATGAATATAAATAAACCACTTAGTACACGAGAGACAGAAGTCATGATTAAACACACAAGTATTTTCTCTTACAACTGCGACCTCACTAACTGATTAATAAAGTCATTCACTCACTCCAGTCAACTTCTCTTGCAGTTTGTTGCGTTTATCCCTGAGCGAGCTGTTCACAGACTTCCACAAGTCATTCATCTCACTCTGCTTGTCCAGCAACGGTGAATGTTTGCCACCAGTTTCCTCAGGGTTCATCTCCGCTAGGCTGTTATTGAGTGCAGTGACTACCGCCTCTTGATTGTCCAGGTCGTCTTGAACCATCTGCAAGTAGACAAAATTTGCTCTTAGAGAATTGGCCCCCCGGAGAAATCACCCTAAGAGAAATCGATCTCAAAAAAATAACCCTCACAAAAATAACCCTGAACGGTTTCAAAATTATTTGTTTAACATAAATGTTCAACTACCAACACGGACACTTTCCAATTGCTGATCTGGTCTGAACTATGAAGAGCTGACTTGAAAGTAAAACAACTCCTGATAAAATAAATTTTAATGATAATGAAATTCAAAAAATGCTGTTTACAGCTAATTGGACTAAAATAGGAACTAATTATATTACATCAGTATGGTCTAGACTTGCATGTAACATATCTAAACCTTCCTAGTGAAGAGCAAGATTGCACAGAAATCGATAGTTCAATCAGCAGGTGCAATATGGATTTGTATTCCATAAAGTAATTGCAGCTCCCACTCACTTCCATCTACACTACACCTACCCAATCGCTAAGCATCAGCAATGTTTTATTACTAGCAGAAGATATTATATAATACTTAGTGACCTGCTACCGGACACAGCGACATTTCACCCTCATCATTCTACACACATGGTTGGTGTCAGTCTGCTGTATACCAAAGCCTGCAAACTCTTGCACGATAAGTGTGATGAATCAACTCTCTACTGGGAATATAACCTCTATAATAGTACACTAAATAGAGCAATGTGACCTTTCTGCCACATTTAGTAACACACTTTAGCTAGAACTACCCGCTGTATAATGGAGTTTGTAGGCACATACCTTTAGTTTCTTGATGTGTGTCTCTAAGTACTTGGGGTCTCCGTGTACTTGGTCTAACTCGCACAGCTCATCCTCTACCTGCTGCAGGTAACCATTGACATCCTCTAGCGAAGTGTCTAGCTCTCCCAACTTGATGAGTGTGTCCTGCAGCGCTTGCTAACAACACAACAGACATACTAGTCAGTATAACTTAACGTATATATGTGTGACTGAGTTATACCAGGTGAACTGGCACTGAATGCCGCGTGTATGTTAGGAAAAACAATTAATAAGCGTTTTATTTCTTAGTCGTTACAAAACCCAGAAGTTTTTTTTAAGATAAAAGTGCATGTGAGGATCAAATCCAAAGCTCAACAATAAATCTACCCAACTCTACACAATAGATCTACCCAGCACTCTACAATAGATCTACCCAACTCTACACAATAGATCTACCCAGCACTCCACAATAGATCTACCCAACGCTACACAATAGATCTACCCAGCACTCCACAATAAATCTACCCAACTCTACACAATAGATCTACCCAGCACTCTACAATAGATCTACCCAATGCTACACAATAGATCTACCCAGCACTCCACAATAGATCTACCCAACTCTACACAATAGATCTACCCAGCACTCCACAATAGATCTACCCAACTCTACACAATAGATTTACCCAATGCTACACTATAGATCTACCTAAAGCTGCACAATAGATCTACCCAACGCTACACAATAGATCTACCCAGCACTCAACAATAAATCTACCTAACGCTGCACAATAGATCTACCCAACGCTATACAATAGATTTCACTAGCACTCTATAATAGAACTACTCAATGCTACACAATAGATATACCCAACATCACACAATGGTTCCACTCCTATTTCACACAGAGGAAGCCACTAGGACATAACATAGCCAGAGAAGGAAGCAGTCATAGATGTATAAGATTGTTGCACACACAGACTAGCCTAGCGAGGAGAAGTCTAATTCCTAACACCTGCACATGTGAGACGCCGGCACATGTGAGACGAGAAAGAGAAGATTAAAACAATCAACAATATTTTACTCATTGGGGTAATAACTAGCGCTGGGACAGCTGAAAACTATTACTAAAGTATAACCAAACAAATTGTTAAAATTTGCAGAGCAACCTCCTAAGTCAGCCATACCTGCACCTTACGTATTTTACTCTATCAACAATGAAAGATGTAATATTCAATTTATAGATAAACAGAAGCTGATACTTTACAAAATAGTAACTAGGAGTTTCATATGCCAGCAACCCATACCTGCAGTGAGAAAACTAATCTTTTCTGGAATATAAAAACCTTTGAAAAAGAGGAATTGATGGCGTAGTCCAACATTTGACATGGATAAATGTATTGGCAGGGGGATAAAGTAGAATATAACAAATTACTAGTAAATATTTGTAATTAACAGCCAATCATAATTTATTATGGAACAGCAAGAGAATTACACAGTGTTTGCGCACATTAACCCTTCCCCCTAGGGATGTTCTATTGCAGTCTACGAACACTACAGCTACAAACAAGTTGACCACACTGAGGCTAACAATTAAATAGAATACTCTCTGTCACTGAGGCTAACAATTAAATAAAATACTCTCGGTCCATGAGGCTGGCTGAGCTTCCTTACCTCCCTGTCAAATATTCCATCCACAAGTTTGTTCCATCTGGTGTTGATATCTTCGACAGCGACAATAAAGTTCTCAGCAGCAACGGGTGACTTGTTCTTTAGAGCTTGCACGGAGCTGTTGATTCCCTCGATAGCTACGCATTTACCTGTTTAGCAAAGTCATGGACATTATTTGTGCCAGAGCTGATATGGAATGGGCTGAAGGCACACAAAGTCTATAGCCAGAAGGGTAAGTAAAGACAGACAAGAGCAGTGATGCGAGTGATGCAAGTGATGCAAGGTGACCACTGGGGCTCAAGCGGTCAAGGAGTCAATATCAATAACCTCCTATTGCACAAGTACCATAGGTAAGCTCACAATCCGTAAAAGCAATTACTGCTGTAATTACATAGATAATTACCAACAGCCTGTAGTTTCAGTATTTTCACTTCTTCAATTTGAATCTTGATGGAGCGAATATCTACAGCGATTGGGCCCATGTTGGCAATTGTCTCCTCCAACTTGGGCAGCCACCCAAGCACACTTTCTATCTCTTCCTCAAAGTGGCTGGCCCTTTCCATAGCCTCCTTGAGGGCTACTTGTCTCTCCTCCAGGATATCACCAATCTCTTCTAGCACCTCCCCAGCTTCTTCTACTCCTCGGCTTATGTCAACCTTACCACTCTCACCTGCCAGCACCGGTACACACTTGTCAACAATACATGACACTACACACTAAAATATCTGCGGCCTATTGATCAGATGAGACAGCAGACAAATACTAAATATTTATGATAGGAACCAATCATCTCTCAGGAAAAATAAAAAAAAACCCCTCATGTGACGTAAAATGAAAAGCAAGAAAAAATATTGCAAAAGAAAATGGAAAAATAACGCACCAATGAGGGGAGTTAAAGTCTCAGACATTTTCTTAGCTTCCTCTAGTCGAGGGATGGCATCCTGTAGCGACTGAGACATTTCCCTGTGCTCCTTTTCCTGCTCTTGTATCAGCACTGACTCGGCCTGTAAATCAAATCAATTTAAAACATAAGTGGTAGTGACTATCTGGACCACTCCTCTTACAGAGACATGGACAGGTGATGTACCACTGAATGGTTGAGTTCGCAATGAGCACACAACTCACCTGAGGAGAGTCCTGCGAGTTGATACAGTCCTGGATGTCCCTAAAGCCAGTCATCAGCTCGTTGTATATATCCCAGAACTTGTGGGCAGCTGAAAGGGCATCCTCCAGACTCCTGCCTCTGGAGACCGTCTTATGTTTTATCTCGTCGTTTAGATTTTCCATCTCAGAGATCTTCTGCTCGATTTCATCCACTGGACACAAGAGACAGTGGTAACAGGCGCAATATGTGACATATTTCAAGTTTTTATACTGATTTCGCATTATTTACAGATCAATTAATAATTATTACCGTCAATTTTGATTCTCTCCTCTTCAGGCAACCCTTCGTGTTCTTTAGATTTAACTTTAGTAATGACATCATCAGCAGAGACTTTGATACTCTGTATAGCCTGCTGCCGATCAGCAGTGTCTTCCATGATGGCCTACAAGCAAGGCATCAAGGAGTGCTCAGTGCATCAGTGTGATCAATTGAATAGTATTATCATTGCAGAGCCAGTGAACAATTCAGGCAAAATATGACAAACATGCGACAACACAAAGCGTGTAGCCACCTTGTTCTCTTGTATTTGGTCCATGATTTTGGTGACGGTGGAAGCGATGGGTTCAGCATTGTCGATCTGATTGTTGAGGTGAGTGAGCTCACAGAGCATTCCGTCGATTGCATCTTGTACTTCGGAGGTAGCTTTGTGGAAGCCTTCGGCTAAAGCATTCAGCCTGAAATGCGCCACAAAATGGTTGAGTTAGAGCTGCTTCATCAGAGACTGCAAACTCGCGCTTGTAATGAAAAACTTTTGTGTCAAGTTAATTTGCTGGCATTATTTTTGTGCATCTGACTTTTTACTAATCAGTAATATGGGCGACATTACGAGGAGCCTTTAATAGCATGTTGTCGTTGTAGCTTTAAGTTTGGCTGCAGCAAAGTGTCACACTTCACAGTAACACTTTGAAATATTATTTTAAACAATCAAATTTAAAATAAATTTCAATTGTATTGCGCGATATTTGAACACTACTGATGATCCGTATGTTGACATAAAAACAAAACAAATAAGAACTCACCTATTTCTGATGTCCGCTTTCACCTCGTCGTACTTGCTGTTCACTTTGTCTAGTAAAACCTGTACTTTGGCAGCCTCTTCCTGATGACAGAGCACCTTGACCTCTTGTCCAGTATTATTGATGTCCTCAATGAGAGGCCTGTGGTCATCAATGTACCGGAGAGATGTCTGAAATTTAACAAGGATATCGTGAGCAGAGAGCAGACAATAAACACAAAGGATTAATTGAGAGAGCTGGAGGTGTAGCTTGTTTAGAAACTTGAGTAGAATGTATATAAACAGCAGAGTTATGTGATACAGGTAGACCTCTGCCAAGTTACTTGATCTCTGCAGCAGTAAGTAGAGTGATTACTAGGTAATGGGCAAGTAGATGTAGAGATAGTTGACTGGAATTGGTAAGGCTGTAGTTACCAGTGACAAACCACGTAACAATATATCACACTATATATCACACAGAGGCTGGTATATTGCGTCACGTGAATAAAATCTATTTTAGTTTATGCAAACGGCAAAAAAAAATTTTGTATATATTATTTTGACTGCTCATACATGTAAATGTTGCAGTTTTACCTACACGGTTGATCTCAGGCTATACAAAAACAGGTTATCAAGTTATGATGTCTAGTTTCAGTCTGAGAAGGTATAATCAATTAATGAAATTGATGATCATTGTAAAGAAAGGAGATTTGGATGCACCAGATTGCACTAATGACCACACATCTAATCAAAGCCATCTACTCTCTGGACAGGTGTAAGTCTCCTTTGTTATTAACATTGCATTGTTATGTAAGCCATTAATGCCATGCTAGGATCACCACTACATCCCATCAGGGATTAATTGCACAAGCTAGAGTACATCCTTTCACGCCTGAAATCATTTTTGTCAAGTGTTTATATACATCCTTCTTAGCGCTTATGGTTAAACTATGTTCTTTTTATTAACCAGAGAGATGGGAGAATAACGAGTTTAGTTGGTACCTCTTAAGGAAGAATATCCTACCATATTTACTAATAACCAATTATCAACGACACACCAGCTTATTTCAACTCCTAAATTAATCTTATAACTATTTTATAACTTGATTGCGTAGGTTTTGATTGCATAAAAACATTCCATGAATTTTGCATGAAGTAAATAGAGCAAGTTTATATCTCAGGGGAAATACGCTAGAAATTGTTTACTCATTGGTTGAGCGAGTATTCGATAAAAATAGCCTATGCTCCAACTGCGAGCAAGAGGAGGAGTGGGGGAGTGGTACCCACCTTGAGGGAGTCTTGCTGCTTCTTTATTTGTTCAGGATTGTCATAAGAAGTGCCAAGGGAGGTAACTTCATTACTGATCTCATCCAACCAAGTGCCAATGTCGGCGTGGTGTTCATGGAAGTGTTGGACCATGGGAACTGCTTCCTCTAGCAGATGTAGCCGATCACAGCTCATCTTCCACACCGAGCCTGCAGCACAAACAGCGGCGGCGCATGTGTAAGTATTCATGAGATGAAATAGATATGTATATTAGTGAAATGATTGATTCAAGCTACGCCAGACTTATAGTAAAAGTAAAACTAGTGGAGGTTATTAAATATTACAGGTAATGTAGATACCATTTCTGCCAGCTATTAGCATACTATATGTATGCAGGTAAGGTGCCAGTTACCAATGTACACCAATACTACATGTACAAAGGTACAAAGCATCCAGTATAATGTATTTGAACTCGAGCCTTCCTGTTGGAGAGGAATGTTAGACAATGATGTATGGCTGAGAGAGAACATTCAGTACATATCAATGGTATATCTGTGCGTGTCACTAGAATGTCACACAATCTGACATGACTAAACAGTTGGTTGGTGGCAAAAGAAAGGTGTAAGAATTCAATTAACTGTGAAGTTACAAAGAAAAAGGACTAACACGGAGAAGCTACTCTCGGGTATATAAATAGATGCTGCTGATGCGTGTAACAAGCAGTGGATGAGCCCTAGAGATATAACGAGTATCATGGCACATCAAACACTCAGTCATCTATCACACATGGCTAGCTGGGAATCAAGTCAGCATGTAAGTAATCAATGCGCACAGCACTGATGCTGACCTAAGCTGACTTTTCACATAATTGAATGGCAACTAGCCAGATAACGGATTACAGAGTGAATACTGGTTTGATAGTATCATACTGGTAGTTGACACCAGCGTTGGCTGCTATCAGATGTAGTATAATTGATCGGCAGATGTGGGATGTGACAATGGCAGCAATGAATGAGTCACATCTACAAGTTTGACTAATGAATGACAATGAGCACCTGCTGGCAGCTGCCCCTGTCCATATGTAAACACGGCAGCGTTTGTATATAATATACAAACCACATGTCATAAGGACGCATCCTCACAAATAAAAAAGTGGTATACCATTTATGTATTTTTAACTACTTTGTAAAGTAAAAAAGAAATAAGTTAGAGGAAAAAACACAAATCACTGATACTTTTCACAAGCCATCAGTTATTATGACCAACTAGCCACTGCAACTGTAACATACCAATAAGGGAACTGTAACATACCAATGAGGGAACTGTAACATACCAATGAGGGAACTGTAACATACCAATAAGGGAACTGTAACATACCAATAAGGGAACTGTAACATACCAATGAGGGAACTGTAACATACCAATGAGGGAACTGTAACATACCAACGAGGGAACTGTAACATACCAATAAGGGAACTGTAACATACCAATAAGGGAACTGTAACATACCAATAAGGGAACTGTAACATACCAATGAGGGAACTGTAACATACCAATGAGGGAACTGTAACATACCAATAAGGGAACTGTAACATACCAATGAGGGAACTGTAACATACCAATAAGGGAACTGTAACATACCAATAAGGGAACTGTAACATACCAATAAGGTAACTGTAACATACCAATAAGGGAACTGTAACATACCAATGAGGGAACTGTAACATACCAATGAGGGAACTGTAACATACCAATGAGGGATATGTAACATACCAATGAGGGAACTGTAACATACCAATGAGGGAACTGTAACATACCAATGAGGGAACTGTAACATACCAATGAGGGAACTGTAACATACCAATGAGGGAACTGTAACATACCAATGAGGGAACTGTAACATACCAATAAGGGAACTATAACATACCAATGAGGGAACTGTAACATACCAATAAGGGAACTGTAACATACCAATAAGGGAACTGTAACATACCAATAAGGGATCGAACATGTTCTATTCTCCCTTTAGCAATATCTCCTTCCTCTTTGGTAGTTTCTCGCAACATGTGAGAGCATTTCTGTATTACCTCCATAGCATCATCTCTCTTGTTCTCTAACTTTTCATGGAATGTCTACAAGTAGTGGTAGTAGGTACTACATTGTACTGTATATACTACAGTAGTAGGTACTACATTGTACTGTATATACTACAGTAGTAGGTACTACATTGTACTGTATATACTACAGTAGTAGGTACTACATTGTACTGTATATACTACAGTAGTAGGTACTACATTGTACTGTATATACTACAGTAGTAGGTACTATATTGTACTGTATATACTACAGTAGTTAGTGATAGATCATACTGTACATCATGCAGCAGCAAGCTGTCGGCATCACTATACGACACTTGGTGGTCCCAACCAAGATAAATAAAATTGAGCGAATTTTTGAGAAGTGGAAATGAGCAGGCAATAGTTTGAAGCTCGAGCTGTCAGCTAGAATTGAGATAAACTGCCTGCGAGCGATGATCATCATAAATTCACTTATTCAGCCGGTGAGTCTGTCTGATGGCTCAAATCAAATGTTCTATGTTATATAGGATACACTTCCCTCAAGACAAGCTTGGACACTGCGCTCACTCACTCACTCACTCAATGTAATATCAACACAAACACCCATCTCATCATAATCTACCCAAAGATAAAGAGTACGCTCAGTTCCAATTAAGCTCAAAATAGAATCAAAAGCTCCCTTCCTGCACTGAGTATATAATTAAATTTTGATCGAGTGTTTTGTCATTATTTTGGGGAGGTAAACAGGTACATTCATCAGTGTGTGCATCTGTTACTAGTGGGACAGCGACAGATACAACTACATACACAGATACAACAGATACAACAGATACAACAGATACAGATACAACTACATACACAGATACAACTACATACAACAGATACAACTACATACAACAGATACAACAGATACAACTACATACAACTACATACAACAGATACAACAGATACAACAGATACAACTACATACACAGATACAACAGATACAACTACATACAACTACATACAACAGATACAACAGATACAACAGATACAACTACCTACATACACAATACTGCGTATGTCACATTATCATAAATGATATCAGTCAACTTGTATTACAAACGAGATTATACAGAGATGAGCAATGTGGCCGAGATATGAATAAGCAATAAAATATGTACTACAATGACAACTTCCTTCAAACTTGGCCAAAGCTAGAACTAGTTAAGAATACTAGAGACTAGAGGCTAGAGACTGGGAGAGAAAATCCATCATATATTCCTAGACTGGCTCATCACCTGTCTCCCTTATTAATTACCAATACATCTTATGGTATAAACCAAACAGCTGATGAAACACTCAGTGAATGGTTGAACAGAGCTCAAGTTGGCAGCCCCGCAGATGACATGTAGATGAGGCCGGACCACAGCCCACAGCGTGTGAACGAGTTACCACAATCGCTTGAGCTCCAGTGTACAAACAACCAGTCACTTACTGTGTGTCAGCAGTGGCTTATACAGGCAACAGTCATCTCCTGTCAGCGTCAGCAGTTATAAAAGGGGCTGTGAGCAATATGTGAGACACATTCATTGTTGTGAAATAACAGAAACTTCAAGCACAACATTTCACTAATTGACTACTAAAAACAAAAACCTAAAACTAAAGGACCAACTGAAGGCGTAAACGAGTTAACAAACACTATTATACCAAAAGGAAACCATCCCAAAGGAAAATAAAGCGTTCAATTCAGTGAAAGAAAACATCTGGACAAACAAACTAATCATACGTTTCTCTGAGTGTATGAAATGTAGAGTACAGCCAACAAGGCCTACCTGTCGTAGGCTAAGTTATAACAAGCTTACCAGAGCGTTGAAATTTAAATCTGAAGAAGGACTGACTAGTTTAGCAAGAACAGCAGGTTGCATGTTTATATCCAGTAGAAACTAAGCTTTTCCAAGCAGATAATACAGCCACGTATGTAGTATCAATACGAATATCCTGACATGTATAGACAATTATATATATCCCATGTAGCAGTCCGCCGGCAGAGTTAAAGAGAGAAAGAAATGTAGAGACAGCTGCAGAGAAATGGCAGGCAACCACGACTGTCAAACTTGAGCTACGCGACTGACTAGAGTATTATTTATTAGTGTCTCAGTATTAGACACGAGCTAACAGACGCAAGCTAGCGGCCAGGCTCATTCAATCAGCTGTGACAGCTGATTGGTTGAGGCACTGTCACGTGACCTTAATCAATAAGAATGGAATGGATTAATGGGATAATAGTTAATTTAAGTCTTTAGAAAGCCCTTGGATTATAAGAGGGAGAGAAGAAAAAAACGCATATTTCACGTTTTGAGCAGAAGAAACATAAAAATACCAAAGTATAGATGGCGTCTTTGATCGAGCCAATAAGGCACTAGCCTGCAAACCACTAATGGAGTGAAACACCTAACCATCATCTCATTAGAATCAAGGGTATTGATTCGAGAGAGAGCTATCCTTCTTCAACAAGAAATATATACCAGCAAAGGCGTAAACCAGCAACAGATATAGCTGACTTGTTTATCAAACAGCTCACAGAAGAATCGATCCTATAGCCTGAGTTTCATCACAAGAAACAACTGACATTGCATGCACACATTCTAAATTTTGTTGTGCCCCTTCTCAAGATAAACTGTATCATAAGATAATCATATCCCATTCATAGATTAAATAACTAATGTTTACATCTCTGGCATACGATCAAATTGTCCCACAGCGGAGGAGATCAAAGCTGGCTGAGAAGGGGCAGCACACACATAACTTGGATACATTGTACTAGGTGAACTTGTAAATGGCTGCACCCTCAACCTGCCACTGCACACATTCATTCATAACCTTTACATCTACACAATGTGTTATGGTCTCTATTATTGCTAATTGTTAATGATAAAACATCTACGATCAAATTATCACTTATCAGACTGTCCTTCCTGCCACTTTACCACAACAATAACTGACGGCTACAACCACATTTTTGGTAAATTCTCGTGGTTTTTTTTTAGTCATGGAGGCTTACTCAACACTTTTACCCAGCTTAATAAATTACGTTTGATCTGCATATAAGTGACAAGGAAGGACAGGTGTTAGCACGAAGCATAGACACAAACCTTGTGCTCTCTAAGCATCGTCTGTAGCTCCTCGGGGTCTATGGTGACACTCTCGGCCCTGAGCAAGCTGTGCTCACAGTTGATAAAGTAGTTATTGACTTCCTCCACATCTCTGAGAGCCTGTAAGACAAGCAGCACTGCTACAAAACCAGTCACCACACCCTGTGTAGCAACACACAGTGTGTAGTACCACACCCTGTGTAGCAACACACAGTGTGTAGTACCACACAGTGTGTAGTACCACACAGGCAGGTAGTATCACACAGTGTGTAGCAACACACAGTGTGTAGTACCACAGGCAGGTAGTACCACACAGGCAGGTAGTACCACACAGGCAGGTAGACTCCCCTCTCGGTGCCACAAGTATTACTTGCAAACATTAGCAGACATTAGCAAGCCAAGAGCTAACCAACCCAACGATCAAACTGCTAGCAACCGAATGTTGCGTTGGCAGTTATCTTTGTACTGCAAACATCATTTTAGTTATACGTCAGTCATTACTACCAGAAATCCTCACGTTCATGTCCAGCTCTCTCCAGACCACCAGCTGACAGATGTTAAACTGTGGTTGGATTTCTAGAGAGTCGCTGCTCAATATCAGTTTCATTCTCACTGATTTACGGACTCCAATCTAGTCACTGATACTAGCAATCCTTGTAAGTAAAGTTTTGTTTAGCCACAGTTCATCTATCAATCCTTTCGTATTAACACATGAAACAACGTGAGTTCCACTTTACCACAAAGTCATGTATCCATTTCCTATTGTTTCGTGCCTCGAGTACATCTGCTGGTAAGACTATTTACACGCTACCGCCAGTCTGCTGTCGAGTACAGTCAATGTACTAGTACTGTGTGCTGCAATAAGCGCTAGTGCTACTCGCTAGTGCTGCTCGACGCACAAACAACCTCATCGCCTGACTGTGAATCAGGAAAACGACTAATTATTATGCTTTAGCTGCAAAATTTGCAACACATGTCCCCGTGCTAAGAAATCCATTATGGCCGGCCATCAATATGGATGAAAGGTTATCGCTGATAGGCATGCTAATAATAATCCTAGGTTTGTACGTAACTCATTGGACGCTGAGGGAGCAGCAGACCTCCAACATTTCCACTATTGATCTCTATTCTATAGTAATATATCATATTAAACTAACAATACTGTGGCAGACTGCACTAATATACATAGAAGTAATAACATTTGTGACAAGCTGATAGTATATTGACAGCCTTCGCTGCCACACTTCAACTATGTAATACAAGATAATGTTATAGGTATGCACATCCACCTGATATAATATTATGTAATAAGTATATAACTTTCATGCACAAATAAATTGATGCGGATGGTATTAGTAAAAATTTGTAATTAGGTACAATTTTAAATACATTATAGAGTTGTCCCCCTTTTCCACAAATTATATAGTGAGAGAGCAACTCCAAGAAAAACAAGAGACTACAGTACACAGTTTTTTTTCATTTACATATTTAAGTGAGCATATGCAGAAAACTGATGCCTTCAGAGAGGTATTATAGTGTCAATATAACCCACTGCTGTAGATATCGTTGTGATGACAAACTAACCTGCATGACAATGAGGTCTATAAGTAGTTCAGTGAAGTCATGCCACTTGGAGCACACATCAGATTGGACATCTCTGATACTACTCTTGTCTGCAGCCTGTGGGTCGGCCAGCAGTCCTGAAATTGTATCCTTTATTGTCTCTAGATCTGGTTGTTTTTCTTTTTTCTGTGAGTACAGCTCCTCAAAATGTGTTTTTATCGAAAGTGGATCAGCTGTGGCGGCTTTACCTACAACAGAAGTAGACAGATGATCACAGCTGTAGGTTATGCTAAGGCTATCTCCAGCGAGAGTATAAAACGTGATTGCAATACTGTACTGGGCGTGAGCCTCTGGTTGTCTAGTCTTCCAAAAGAAGTACTAGTGACGGACTAGTGACAAACTAGTAACAGACTAGTGGCAGACTACTGGCAGACCCTGGCTTTCACCAGGCCAAAAAAGCTAGTGGACCACCAAGTGAGTTAATAAAAAGCCAGCCTATAGGAAAAAATTAATAAGCAAGTCAGCAATGCAATGGTAAGAGCGGAGCTACAAGGGGACACTAACACACTCCACCAATCATCAAACAAGTTGTTTCTTGAAAGAAAGCAACTCCAAATTTACAGTGAAGTTTCAAAACCACTCTTGCTCATAATTGTTATCACAGCCATGATAACAGTTTTCATTAAAATCGTGAGAACTTTCAAAAGTGAGACAATGAACACAATGTGTTGCCTGTACCATCAATTCACTCATTTAGATTTGAGGAGAACATTTACAGTACTATCTACATTGGTGTTTAACAAGCACAAAATTTCAGGCACGCACTAACATTGTAGATAATAAATACTATATTCAAATCATGGATACATGCATGTTTACATGCATGTTACGTACGTGTTACATACATGTTACATACGTATTACACACATGTTACGTACGGGTTACATATTTGTTACATACGTTTTACACCCATGTTATGTACGCGTTACATACATGTTACATACGTATTACACACATGCTACGTACGTGTTACGTACATGTTACATACTTATTACACACATGTTACATACGTATTACACACATGCTACGTACGTGTTACATACATGTTACATACTTATTACACACGTGTTACATACATATTACACGCATGTTATGTACGTGTTACATACATGTTACATAGTGTTGAAGAATATGTGCAAACAAAACAACTTATTGTTGCTATAATGGATGATAGAACAGAGGACATTTAATGAGGGAGAGAAGCTGCTATATTGTGGTTATACTTCCTAGCGCTGTGTGGATGAGACACTGCTACATACAGTTGCATTGCTATATGCAACTACACTGCTACATACAGCTGCATTGCTATATACAACTACACTGCTACATACAGCTGCATTGCTACATACAACTACACTGCTACATACAGCTGCATTGCTATATACAACTACACTGCTATATACAGCTGCATTGCTATATACAACTACAATGCTACATACAGCTACATTGCTATATACAACTACACTGCTACATACAGCTGCATTGCTATATACAACTACACTGCTATATACAGCTATATTGCTATATACAGCTCGCCGCTACGTGCAGCTACACCGCTATGTACAGCTACACCGCTACGATAGCTATACCGCCACATACAGCTACACCCTTACGTACAACTACACTGCTACATACAGTTACATTGCTATATACAACTACACTGCTATATATAGCTACATTGCTATATACAACTACACTGCTACATACAGCTGCATTGCTATATACAACTACACTGCTATATACAGCTATATTGCTATATACAGCTCACCGCTACGTGCAGCTACACCGCTATGTACAGCTACACCGCTACGATAGCTATACCGCCACATACAGCTACACCCTTACGTACAACTACACTGCTACATACAGTTACATTGCTATATACAACTACACTACTACATACAGCTACATTGCTATATACAACTACACTGCTACATACAGTTGCATTGCTATATACGACTACACTGCTATATACAGCTGCATTGCTATATACAACTACACTGCTACATACAGCTACATTGCTATATACAACTACACTGCTACATACAGCTACATTGCTATATACAACTACACTGCTACATACAGCTGCATTGCTATATACAACTACACTGCTACATACAGCTGCATTGCTATATACAACTACACTGCTACATACAGCTGCATTGCTATATACAACTACACTGCTACATACAGCTGCATTGCTATATACAACTACACTGCTATATACAGCTATATTGCTATATACAGCTCACCGCTACGTGCAGCTACACCGCTACGTACAGCTACACCGCTACGATAGCTATACCGCCACATACAGCTACACCCTTACGTACAACTACACTGCTACATACAGTTACATTGCTATATACAACTACACTGCTACGTACACATACATTGCTATATACAACTACACTGCTACATACAGTTGCATTGCTATATGCGACTACACTGCTACATGCAGTTACATTGCTATACACAACTACACTGCTATATACAGCTACATTGCTATATGCAACTACACTGCTATATACAGCTGCATTGCTATATACAACTACACTGCTACATACAGTTACATTGCTATATGCAACTAAACTGCTACATACAGCTACATTGCTATATACAACTACACTGCTACATACAGTTGCATTGCTATATGCAACTACACTGCTACATACAGCTACATTGCTATATACAACTACACTGCTACATACAGTTGCATTGCTATATGCAAATACACTGCTACATGCAGTTACATTGCTATATACAACTACACTGCTATATACAGCTATATTGCTATATGCAACTACACTGCTATATACAGCTGCATTGCTATATACAACTACACTGCTACATACAGTTACATTGCTATATGCAATTACACTGCTACATACAGCTACATTGCTATATACAACTACACTGCTACATACAGTTGCATTGCTATATGCAACTACACTGCTACATACAGCTACATTGCTATATACAACTACACTGCTACATACAGTTGCATTGCTATATGCAAATACACTGCTACATGCAGCTACATTGCTATATACAACTACACTGCTACGTACAACTACATTGCTATATACAACTACACTGCTACGTACAACTACACTACTACGTGCAGCTACATTGTTATATACAACTACACTGCTACGTACAACTACATTGCTATATACAACTACACTGCTACGTACAACTACATTGCTATATACAACTACACTGCTACGTACAACTACATTGCTATATACAACTACACTGCTACGTACAGCTACACTGCTACGTACAACTACACTGCTACGTACAACTACACTGCTATATACAACTACACTGCTACGTACAACTACACTGCTATGTACTCACCTTGCAGATTCTGTACTACAGTCATTATCCAAGTCTCCAAAGACTTGACGTTGTCGGTCAAGTCATCGATCTCTCCAACCATTTGGTTGAGTTTACTTCCCCGTGCTTCCAGAGTCTCTGCCAGACGTTGGAGTCGATCGTGTAGTGCAGACAGCGACGGCTCATTACTCTCTCTGGATAGAGCTTCCAGCTTCATACAGCTGGATCTACAGGGCACCACAGAGTGTGTATAGAGTACATCTGACTAGTTCACCTTATTTATATCTGCACTGAGTAGGTGATATCGCCTTCCTCTTGTTATTCCACTAGATCTCTGCACCAATGCTAATAACTAGTTCTTACAACGTAACAGCCATCTCCTACAGGTGTTGTCTCCCCTCTCACTTGCTCAAGTCGAATATTATCTCTGAATTTTTCAAGTGATAAAATCTCGTAACCCATTATTTAGTAGGTCAATATTCTGATTTTACATTTTTGTATCTACTTTCTCCTTTGTTGTTGTTGCACAACCACATGAAATGCAGGGAAGGTGTAAAACAATAACTTTTCAATATTGACCCAAAAAAATCCAACTGTGCCATGGGATGGTTGTTACTTACTTGACGCTGGATTCCAGCTTGTTATGGTCCAGTACTTGCTGACTGAGCTTATCCTTGTCGGCGCTGACTGTGAACTTATCGCTGGTGGCAGCTTCTGCCGATTGGATAAACTCCAACAAACCATTCAAGCTGGCACTGAGATCCTGCGAGTCAACAACAAAAAACACTTGAGGAATGAATAACAGCCTGTACTGTAGCGTGTGGATGGCCTGGCAGCAGCAGCGGGTGAAAATGCCACATGCAACCGGCAGCAGAGCTGTGTGTAAAGTGCACTGTAAATAATTACTGCTTTTC
This sequence comes from Cryptosula pallasiana, assembly GCA_945261195.1. Taxonomy (NCBI): domain Eukaryota; kingdom Metazoa; phylum Bryozoa; class Gymnolaemata; order Cheilostomatida; family Cryptosulidae; genus Cryptosula; species Cryptosula pallasiana. The sequence continues at coordinate 31,900,548 of OX183133.1, read as the reverse complement.
CCTAGCAGTGACGTCTGCTTGAGCGCATTCAATGGTTTACAGAGCTGGCATTGGTAGAGTAATATTAGGCGTCAATTCTCAAGTGCCTTGTCTTGTATCTGCTACTGCACACAACAATCAATATAGCTAATGCCTGCATACATCTCTACCAAATAACTCACAGGAAGAAAATAATTATACAGTCTTATCACAATCTCAAATCAGGCTGACAATCGCGTGAGCAAAAATTATATCCGAAAGCCAAGGATCGTCGAAAATACGAGAAAAATTTGTCATGACCATTTTGGTTCTGATGAAAAAGCTGACAATTAATTTTTCCAGCAAGTCGACTAAAACTTAATTTCCAGCTGTTATGTAAGACAGCCAACACACATACACATTTGGTGATGCTTTCATAGTATTTTTATCATCACTTTAAATTAAACAAATCCTAAGGTGAAGAAAAAACCAAAATGCATCTCATTAGTTTCGCTGTTATAGCATTGATAATAATAGATATAGCTATTTCTACAGAAATGGCTAGATACATGCTGTCTAAGACAAAATGAAAGAGATGCTTTCATCATTGATTTATCTGAGCAATAATTGAAGGGTTGAAAAGAGATTGCAATCAACTTATGCAACATGAGTTAGACCTGCAGCTACTGCATTTCAATTTGTGGTTCAAAGAATTTGATCTGAGCCAAAGCAGTAATTAGCAAATGAATAGTAATTGGATAGATGAAGATAGAGACTTCCAAGGACAACACAACAGGGTACTGTCCGTTATATTATATTACAATTTTTGTTATATTATGTAACTGTTTACTGCCATCAGTATAATACACTCATTGAAAATAAATCAAAAACATTTTCTTTTTTCATATCACAAAATTATGTACATTATGCTGACAATCGATTATTTTTAAAAATGATAATTTGGTGCTAAACTCAGTGTGGAAAATCTGAGATTAGTATAAAAAATCAAATAATTTAATATAAAAGTATTGTAAGAATCAAAAATACTCGCCCACATATAAGAACTCTATTGTTATACATCGATAAACGCATTGGAAAGAATTCGGAAAAAAAACAGCTAATCCAATTGAGTCATGAGAAGTTGCCTCCCCAGTGCATTGATATGCATTACTTAAAGTTTTCCATAATAATTTAACAAAACAGTGAGAGACATCTAGGGATAGTAAAATACGCCATAGAGATAGAGGGAAGCCGGCCCACTAGCTAGTAGCACACCAACTAACCTGAGGTCCACTAGCTAGTAGCACACCAACTAACCTGAGGTCCACTAGCTAGTAGCACACCAACTAACCTGAGATCCACTAGCTAGTAGTGCACCAACTAACCTGAGATCCACTAGCTAGTAGCGCACCAACTAACCTGAGGTCCACTAGCTAGTAGCACACCAACTAACCTGAGGTTCACTAGCTAGTAGCGCACCAACTAACCTGAGGTCCACTAGCTAGTAGCGCACCAACTAACCTGAGGTCCACTAGCTAGTAGCGCACCAACTAACCTGAGGTCCACTAGCTAGTAGCACACCAACTAACCTGAGACTCACTAGCTAGCAGCACACCAACTAACCTGAGGTCCACTAGCTAGTAGCACACCAACTAACCTGAGGTCCACTAGCTAGTAGCACACCAACTAACCTGAGGTCTACTAGCTAGTAGCGCACCAACTAACCTGAGGTCCACTAGCTAGTAGTGCACCAACTAACCTGAGGTCCACTAGCTAGCAGCACACCAACTAACCTGAGGTCCACTAGCTAGTAGCACACCAACTAACCTGAGGTCTACTAGCTAGTAGCACACCAACTAACCTGAGACTCACTAGCTAGCAGCACACCAACTAACCTGAGGTCCACTAGCTAGTAGCGCACCAACTAACCTGAGGTCCACTAGCTAGTAGCACACCAACTAACTTGAGGTCCACTAGCTAGTAGCGCACCAACTAACCTGAGGTCCACTAGCTAGTAGTGCACCAACTAACCTGAGGTCCACTAGCTAGTAGCACACCAACTAACCTGAGGTCCACTAGCTAGTAGCACACCAACTAACCTGAGGTCTACTAGCTAGTAGCACACCAACTAACCTGAGGTCCACTAACTAGTAGCACACCAACTAACCTGAGACCCACTAGCTAGCAGCACACCAACTAACCTGAGATTTGACAAACTTGTCATGTAGCTGCTGCTGGGTGTCAGTGACCTTTGATTGAAGTTCATCAATCTCCTCAGCCATACCAGTCACTCTATTGGACAGCTCCTCTGCCTTGTCTTGTTGCTCTGCATCCTTGTACTTAGTCGACAGTGCATCGGCGGCATCTACTCACATAATAACCAAACTTACAGTGTCTATGTAATATGCACGTCTGTGTAGTATAATATCTCTATGACTAGTAGAATAGGTAACTTTTATCTGCCGGCCCTGAAATTATCGTGGTGCAGATAATTCCCAAAAATAAAACTAAAAGTTTTATTTTTCAGCAGAAATTCCTTGTATAAATCAAAATTTTATTTTCAAGCATCAAGTGATACACATTAGAACTAATAAAGTGATTTATAAGCATAAAATTAGGTTGCAAACTCGTAATGGATAAAATCATAAATAAAAAAGTTTGCTAAATTTCAACTTTATAAACAAAATTATAATGCGTGTAAGCTGTTCAATCTTTTAAAAACTGTCTCATCCATTTTAAAATTAATTCATCTTTTGATACAGAAAATATCAAGTATTGAATATACATTGTCGTTCTTTCTTATAAATTTTATTACATTTAAATTAAGTTGTTAAACAAAGTTGTTTCAGGGCTGTCAGATAAACGCTACCAGTAGAGTAAGCTACACTTTGCACAGAAATCAAGGAACACGACGCAGAGAAAGGACAAACCTCTGAGGCGATTCAAAGTTGTTTTATTAGTCTCAATCTCGGCATCCAGATGATTCAACTCGCTGCTGACATCTTTGATAGTCTCAGGGCTGGACATGTCCAGTGGCCCACCAGTCAGATCCTTCATCCGCTGCTTGGCTCCATCTAACCATTCACCCAGCTGACCATCCAATTCCGTGTATGTCTGAGCCTTCTGATACGTCTCCACCATCTTATAACACGCACAGCAAATAGAGACTCATCTAATGAACAGTCACATATGTGGCAGAGCTGATATTAACTAACATATAGAGTAACATTTCCTACTAAAGGTGTGACTAAGTATTATGGGTCTATCACTTGGCTACAACAAAACCAATTTATAAATATCTATATGTATAATAATTTGTTTGGAAAAGTTTTTTAGAACTTGATTAACATCAAATTACCCCGATGATATCTTACACTAATGATGCACACTAGTCATGTGGATCACAGCAACCCAAGTGACTAAACTATATTGCCAAGGTGAGAGAGCATTATCAGCCGTACCTCATCCTTGGAGTTCAAATTGGCCACCTTTAGTTGCTTGTATTGTTCACTAACTGCATCAGTAGATGCCTGTAGCCCGGGTTCTGACATGTGAATACTTCCTTTGGGTAGGGGCTTGTGTATGGTCTCTCTGTAAGCATCTAATGATTTCTCGTATTCCTAAAATGTTTTGAAATGCGAATATGACAATGACTAAAAGCAGGTGTAATAATTCTATATTTGGTGAATTGCTAATATCCACTGATATAAGACGAGGAGATCTATTGTAAATCAAATGTATTGAAACTCTGGCAGCTTCTGAGTAACAAACACTATTTATCTCAATTCATTACTACGTTAATCAAGAGAGATTTTTTTGAATTATTCTTTTTAATTATATTTATTTTTGTTTGAGATCAGAATTTTTTATTTTTTTAGGTGAGTAAAACAACCAAATGGAAATGCGCCAGAATTTTTTTATAGAGTGCGCATTAGTACAGTGTAACAAAACATTGCCATACTGTGTATCATGGATGAAATATAACAGGATTGCCAGCTGCGTAATATAAATTTTGTCACAATTTGAATGTAGCAGTATATGGCAGTTTATGGGAGCCGCCATGATTGGTGAGCCTGAAGGGTCACTGGCAATAAGGGTAGTAATTTTACGCAATTTCCGCTTCGAAATTTCAAATGATCTTGTTAACGATCATATATGTATTATGGTTGGTCATGTCGCAAAAAGTTGTTATTATTATTATGATAAGTGGCCGCGATTAATTTAGGAGTTGCTATAGTAGTCTACGGTAACACATGTTTCCGCTCCGAAAATTTCAATCCAATATGGGCACCATGGATGACACTTCCCATCTAGGGTATTGGCGAGATTTGGCTACACCCCATCCAGATTTCAGGCAATCCTACTATTTCTCATTCATGGCGTGTAAGACCTGAGCACATCCACCGTGACAGCTTAGGTCTAGCATGTTTCCATTATCTTAGTTACAAGTGCGGGGATTTATTTACCAGTTTTTATATACTGGCTGTGATCCCCTCCAGATAAGTAAAGAGTTTTTTTCTACCAACTAACGATGATCAGTTGTAACCCATGTTTTTCCTCAATCACAATAATCAAGTGCCAATAAAGTTTAAAAGTAAGTTTTCAATAAAATGTTAAACAAACCAGCTCTAAAAATATAAAAAGGTTCAAATCATGACAAATAAAACCCAAAATGTATGTCTCTAAGCTATATTATACACATACGCATCAAGGTTTTGTCAAATGACAAAGTCAAGGGGGACAACTACAAAATAATAAACTTACATTAGCTTCTGCAAGAAACTTGAAACATGTCGTTTGCATGCCAAGCACTTTTTGGTCCTGCTGATCTATCTCATTCTGAAATGTCTACAATAACATAGCTAGCATATAAGTTATCACAATAACATAGCTAGCGTATAAGTTATCATAACATCCAGATGGCATATAAGATGGCACAAACTGACAATAACACAAGAGAGAAATGGTTTGTATCCCAAAGCCGTCTGTGATATCGGGCTGTGCATATATGATGTTGACTTGCGTGTGAATTTGGCATTGCGAAGGAAACTGGGTGGTTGTAGGAAAGCGATTAAAGCAAGAGAAAAGTGAAACATGAATCAAAGTTTGCTATTGTGAAAGAAAGTGTAGATGTTGAGGTTGAATCAAATATGCATTGCAACTGTCTGAATACTTGGAATGCATCATCAATTAAGTAACAATTGCCAAACAAGTGGCAGAAATTTTTAAAATTATCTCTCGTAGTACCAACAGCAAAGAGGCCGATAGAAACAATTTCACTAGAGCTAAATGATCAATCAAAAGTGCATAATGCACTGCAAATGTGACGTTAAAATGAGTTCCCTAGTGAGAATTGTCTATTTATAGTGAATTGGAGTTACCTGCCCCTCATCAGACAAAACAACACCAGGGTCCGGTATTGTTTGACTGGCCAAAGTCTGCTCCTCTAATAGCTATATGTACAGAAACAACAAATCAATGCTATATTACAATCATCAAATGTTCACCCTTGCCCACGTTCACCCTGTTTAGTTAGAGAACTAGAGCATCCAATCGTTGTGGTTGATACTTGACTGAATTCTTTGCAATCACTTACTATCGCTATATACCACTATGCGTCATACATATACATGTTCATACGTATCAATAACCAATAATACACTAATTCTACTAACCTCTAAGGCCTCGACATGCTGCTGTAGCTGCTCCAAGTCAGTTACAATGTTACCAGCAGTCTGAATCTTTTCCTTGGCTTCTCCCATCCACTCCTCAAAACTATCATGCTTCTCCTTGTACTCATCTAGGAAACCCCTCATTGTATGCAACCGCTTCAGCTGAGCCTTGTTCTGCTTGTTCACCTTTGAGCGAAAAAATTATTGTATCACTCAGAGTGGCACTACCAATCGTTTATTGGGCATGTAAAGTGGAGTTGTCCGTTCGATAATGAGGAGAAAACTTTTACTTTATAATTACTACTAATAATACTTTTAGCTCACTACTAGTAGTGAGTAATAGCACCTTCTCGTAGGTGGCTTTGAGGTCGGAGGTGGCGACACGAAGCTGCTGGTACTGTTGCTGTTCCAGCTCAGACTTGTCTCCATCTGGTCTGTTCTCCAGCAGTTTCTGGGTGCTGTTGAGAAGCTCGTCGATCTCTGCTTTTTTGTCAGCCACCTGCTGCTGCTGTGCCTAAAGCAGGAGAAAGCAACTCATGGTGCAGGATAGCACAACTCATGGTACAGGATAGCACAACTCATGGTATAAATTAGCACAACACATTAAGAGTATTCGCGACCTCTGTTCGCCGAACCTATTGCAATAAAAATAATCAGACCGGCAATAAATTTGATACATAAATGTTTTTGTTCGGAACTTGTGTGTCAACAAAAAGCAGCTCACTGAATAAAAAAAATAATCAACGAGTATTTATTTATATTGTTCGTAGGTCGCGAATGAAACTGAACACTAAATAGATAATAACAAGCGAGTTGATTTTTTCATTTTCATAGACCAGTTTTATATCTTTGAAAAAAATTTGAAATAATTGCAAGTGTTCAAAATTTACTAAATTGAAGGGCAGCTTGACAAACTATTCCAGTTTGTAGCAGTTCAAATTTTATTATTTTCTTGATTATTTTGAAAATTACGAGTTATCTTCTTTATGGTTTGTTCGATAAACTATAACATTTTATTGAATATTCATGTTGTTTTAAACTAATGTTCCATTGCATACGCGACATACTGAACTACGAACACCTATAATTTTTTCATTTTGTTCGACGAACAGGTCGCGAATACTCTTAGTGTGTAGGTAATACACTACTTGAGGGTTGTCTGTGAACGTTGTGACTACTTGTCAAAGCAAAATTTCCGCAAATATGCATGAAAACACCGCGTTTGAAAGCCAAAACTTTCAAAGTTGCATTTCAAACACAACCAACTTCATCACTTGGCACACTCAAAGCACCATTGTATTCTTATTGGTATTGACCTTTTGTTACCAACCAACTAAAATAATTTCTTGAAGTTCCACTAACTGATCAGAAAACAAATACTGTTCGAGTTTTGAAAGACTGAACAAACTAGCTGTTTTACTAATGCACTAGATTAGACAATATGAGTGTTAAATACACCAACAAGAAACCAGTACTGTAACATTGACAGATTAATATATCCAAAGTTACCTGCAGGTCTGTAACCTGGGCGTTTATTCCTTCTATAGTTTCGTGGGGCTTGGCTTGCTTGGCCATGCTCAGTTCTACATCAGAGAGCCAGTCTATTAGCTGTGGAGCCTTGAGCAGAGAGTGCAGTAGCTTGTTATCTGTACTGAGCAGACGCAGTTCTCCACTAGAGGGACTCAGTACCACTGGGGTCTGATATCCAACTAGTTTATTGGCAATGGCGTCTTTTATCTAAAACAGCAAGTAGTAGGCACTGGTACACACAGGTGGGTTGTCACATGTATTGAGTGTTCCATAGGCGTCAGAGCAAGTGCAACCCTTGCAGTAATGCTGGCTTTTACCATTATGTGTAGGTTATTAGATTTTACTACAGGGACTCGTATGATAGTAGACCAAATATATAACAAAGTTGAATGCATGATGGGCAAAGATGTGAAGATTCTGAAATTTAAAAACTAAAATTGCGAATGTAGTCATACTCAACAGATAATGTATAACTTGAAATTATTTCCTAATAAAATACGCGTTAGATTTTGGTTTTAACAAATCGCCCCCTAGTGGCATTCAATCAAAGCAAGTCAAACAACAGTTGTCCCGTTGTTGAAAGTTGTACAGCCATAAAATAACAACTTTTTCAAATATATTTGAGAAGTTATCAACTTGCACAACTATCGACCGACATAAACTATATTCAATTCAAAAGTATGGAACACAGTCTATCCATCCGAAGCAGCTGATACAACATTATTGATGGTAAGGGACGCATTACGTACAACACTTACCGAGACCTTCGTGTCAGGAGCCACCAAGAGCTCTGTCTTGTCTGAAAGAGCTCCAGCGTTGATGAATTCTATAAGGGGAGCCTCTTCCTCCATAAACCTCCAAGACTTCACCTCAGGGTTGATCACCTTCTGCGCTACAGCCTCGGTGAGCGGTAGAACGCCGGTGGACAGTCCATTGACGGAGGCGGAGTCAATGTCATCCAGTCCTGAGTCAGAGTTGCTGATAAGTGAGCCCTCCAGGCTGTCCACCTTCCCTACATTAGGTGTAACCATAGCGTGCAATAACAGAAGGATATATGAAAATTAATTTGTTTGTTTAATAACCATAGCTTTGCAACAAGAGCATAAAAGAGAGGGCAACTCCGAATAGTTAACAGAACGTAAATATCAGGCTTGCTATACTAGCTTAGTTTACGTAAGTAAGACCATCAAAGGTTTGTTACATTGTTATGTAAGAGAAACATTGCACTCATCGTAAAATAAATGTCAAATATATGGCGGTGAATCAAAACAAAACTGACTGCACACAAATCAATCTGGCATTATGCGAGGATATAACGATTGCAGTTTAACCAGAATCTATTGTTACTCACCATCTTTGATGCCAGTAGCTAACGTAGCAATCCTACCAGCTTGGTCGACAAAGAAAACAGTCTCAGGTATGACGTAGCCCTCATCAATGGCATCCTGTAGGGTAGTGACCGACTTGGTGTCAGGGTTAAACCACTCGCCGTTGACCATGTTGTTGGACATGGTTTGCTGCAGAGACATGTTGTCCATCGCAGCATACAAAGCTTTGGCGTCCGACTTGGATATCAAACCTTTCTCCACGGCCTCCACCATTGAGAAATGCTCGCCTGTGGATGGGTGGATAACTTCAGCCGTTTGACTGTTGTACAGTCCGGTCTGTACAGCATCCCTTAATGCTAACACATTTCCTGTTGAAGGATCTTTGATCTTGATGTCCTTTTTTTCTGCAGTAAGTTTCTCAACAACATAGGAAGCTTTGAGCTCCGGAGAAGGTTGCACTGCTGCAACAATCTCTTCAGAAGCAAGATAGTGTTCAAGGGATTGGCCCTCTTCCAATGAGATGATACCTTCATCTATGGCGTAACCAAGTGACATTACGTTGCCCGTTTCTTTGTCGCGAATAAATATCGAATAGGGATCAACTTTTCGATCTTTAATGGCTTCATCAAGAGCTACAGGAGCACCAGTGGTCATCAACATAGCACCGTTAGGGCTTATTCGCCCGCTATCTATGTAATGCTGCAACGATAGTTTCCTACACGCTCCCAGAATACACTGCATGGCAGCCATGTTAATTAGTCCTTCACGAGAGGCATCCTCAAGGCTCATCAACGACCCATCCTCATTCACATAGCTCAGCGAATCAAACTTGATTAAGCCGGCCTGGTAAGCCTCCCGTATGGTGACTGGCTCCCCCTTGTGGTTGAGTACAGACCTAACACTACTGTCCATATGTCTGCAGAGAGACTTGTACGCACTGACGCTAGGGTCCAGCTTGGCATGGGGTAAGACATATCTAACAGGGACGGTGGCAGAGTCATGCAGCTGTAAAGAGTTGATAAGGTCGCTGACTAGAGATCCAGGTTTTATTTTGGTGGCCTTTACCACTCCTCTGGTGACTGCGTCAGTCAGACTCATGTATTCGCCGGTGCTCGGGTTCCTGTATTCAGATTTACTAGGCTCTACAATTCCTTTACTAACAGCATATGGAAGACTAACTCTGTATTTGGTCCTGGGGTCAAGGACGTTGTCTACGGTATAATTACTTGGTCCGCTAGCAGCTTCTATGGTATCTATTGAAGGTGTTTCACCATTCATATGCACTTCATCGCCAAGTTTTTCTGATAGTATGTATCCTCTTTCTAGGGCTTCACAGAAAGAAAGCTGCTTTCCGTCGGATGTTGATACGAAGGTGGTGTCATGTGGATTGATAATTCCTTTACGTACGGCTTGTGTCACATTCACCACCTTGTTGTTCTTGGTGTCCATCAAACCTACAAAACACGCTGATACTATACCTCATCGGCACAAACCTCAAGACTCAAATGCCAAATCGACTCTGGTACCCACTTCACGGGCATCAATAATAAACTTTTGCTATAATTGGAGATATTGAAGTTGTCATCATTCATTCATGAATTCGGCTACGAGCCAAATAAAATAGCAATTTAACATCTGTTGCTATAGTGTTTCAGGCAGCAGATGTTTCTAAGGTAACCGGGCAGGTAGAAGTGACAATTTATGCGCCAAATATACATTTACAATTGATCACTAATATAATCAGACAGTTTTGGGCAGATGTTGGATTGTTATGCCAAGCCAATATTTAATAATGTTTAATGATGGATGAAATGCAGCACACGCAGACAGTCACTGTATAGTTGTATAGGCAAGTTTACATATCTCATCAAGACAACAACATTGATAAACAGGCAAAACAGCTATTCAGCCCGATTTCTCTGCCATTTAATTAGACTCATTAGCAATGTTGTGAATGATAGGAAGGGAGGCTGTTGTTGGCCATCCGACGAGTATTAATAGACTCGCTCATCGGCATCACTTTATGGCACAATTATTTAGTTGTGTACTCAGTTACATTACTGCAAGGTAAATAATTACATCTAATTGAACAGTGTAAATAGCTCATCAGACATCACAATGGGCAGCGCTGCCAGATAAACGCTTCGACAGCTTTACTTCTACTACAAACAGACATCGGCTTTTCCAGAATGCTAGCTTGTACACAACACTTGCAACAACGTAAATCTCTAATCAACCCTGGGCATGGACAGGGGAGGGGAGCTGCATACCCAACCTTTCAGTCTTCTGTATAGCATACTCCAAGAAGGATAGCCAACTTTTCTAGCTCGTTTGACCAGTGTTATAACTGGTCTGAATGGTCTATTATTTATAAAAACTATTTTCTACATTTTTAAAGAAGAACTCGTTGCATCATTTTAGCCTTGATAACCTACGTGCAATGCTAACAGTCGCTTTATCAGTGTTTGGCTTCACAATCCATCGAAAGGATGACAGACTATTTTTGTCTCCAGAATTTTTTCCCAATCAAGAAAAGCTTTATATTTATAGCTGCCAGGTATATTTTACACTAACACGCTAGATTTTATAAATAGGCTATCAGTGGTAATATTGTGTATACTATAGGTGTACGTGTGCCATCTGCTACTGAATGCATACCAACTGGTGTACCCTCCCACAACCAGTAGAATATAACACAAGGCACCATTTGCCTACCTACCATTATATATTCTACAACTACCTGTAGAACATGACCAGTGAGCGAACTAGTAAGTAGACTAGTAGTTGCAGACATTGTACTATCTGGTGGGTAGATATACTGTGTGCACAAGACAGACCCAAAGTTATTATATCAGCTTAAAACTACAGAAAGGTGAAAGCTCAAGACAACCAAAATAATGAGAGTGTCACAATCACAAGTAACTTAGTAAGCAAGGGCAGACAAATTCAAGTGTCCATAATATGACCGAGAGAGATTTTACCTTTAGTAAGCACACAGTTACTTACCTCTAGTAAGCACACAGTTACTTACCTCTAGTAAGCACACAGTTACTTACCTTTAGTAAGTACACAGTTACTTACCTTTAGTAAGTACACAGTTACTTACCTCTAGTAAGCACACAGTTACTTACCCCTAGTAAGCACACAGTTACTTACCTCTAGTAAGCACACAGTTACTTACCTCTAGTAAGCACACATTACTTACCTCTAGTAAGCACACAGTTACTTACCTCTAGTAAGCACACAGTAACTTACCCCTAGTAAGCACACAGTTACTTACCTCTAGTAAGCACACATTACTTACCTCTAGTAAGCACACAGTTACTTACCTCTAGTAAGCACACAGTAACTTACCCCTAGTAAGCACACAGTTACTTACCTCTAGTAAGCACACAGTTACTTACCTCTAGTAAGCACACAGTTACTTACCTCTAGTAAGTACACAGTTACTTACCTCTAGTAAGCACACAGTTACTTACCTTTAGTAAGTACACAGTTACTTACCTCTAGTAAGCACACAGTTACTTACCTCCAGTAAGTACACAGTTACTTACCTTTAGTAAGCACACAGTTACTTACCTCTAGTAAGCACACATTACTTACCTCTAGTAAGCACACAGTTACTTACCTCTAGTAAGCACACAGTAACTTACCCCTAGTAAGCACACAGTTACTTACCTCTAGTAAGCACACAGTTACTTACCTCTAGTAAGTACACAGTTACTTACCTTTAGTAAGTACACAGTTACTTACCTCTAGTAAGTACACAGTTACTTACCTCTAGTAAGCACACAGTTACTTACCTCTAGTAAGCACACAGTTACTTACCTCTAGTAAGCACACATTACTTACCTCCAGTAAGCACACAGTTACTTACCTTAACCCAGGGCAAGCAATAAAAGCCCAAGTAAATGACAGGCAGCTCTCAGATACGTGCAAACAGCCAAGAGACGACGTTGTTTGATTGGATAACTAATCCACTGAGGCAGCAGTTCAAAAGGGAAGCTATCAAACCTTAATTACAATGCATGACCTTTGCAGTCATAACAAACTGCCAAAAAATACAGAGTGCAAGGTCGAGATCAGCAGAGTATACTCCGTCAGCAGCCAGTCAGTCATGTGACCTACCACTCCTGGCCATGTTTAGTCATGTGACCTACCACTCCTGGCCATGTTTAGTCATGTGACCTATCACTCCTGGCCATGGTTAGTCATGTGACCTACGACACCTAGCAATGTTGTCAAGGCGGATAAACTGAGCACTTATGAAACAGCGGCCTTCCAGTGGAATGTTTACCATAGACCACAATAAATACACAGAGAACCAAAACTACAAACATCAGCCCAAACAGCCAGCAAAAGCAATACCTATCCAACTCACCTATTGAGTATTTCAGACGATGTATCTGTGACTCTGCTGACTCAGTGATAATTCACTGCTGCCAGTAATAATAACTCTCTCATTTAGATAATAGACTTATCACATCCAATTAGTTGCTAGCAATGTTAATCCTATTGCACTAGCCCGGTGCCTCAAGCCTAATGAACGGAGAGAGCCAACGCTTTGAAGAGCGTTTGTTGTTGCAGGCGTAAGTCAATACAGTCACGTGTGCCCCATCTGTCCATTTCAAGTCATTTATTAAACTAATGTCACCAATGATTTATACGAAAACTAGCGCATGACCGGCTCTTGAAGAGTACATCCCAAGCTTACCTGCAGGTGATGCATCCATGCATGCAAAGTAGTGGTGCAGGTAAACAATTAGCCCCTACACTCAGACTATATCTAATGAGAAAGCATGCAATGTCTATATATAATTGTATCATCTAGCAGACAATGGAGAAACTCGTGCCAACTAACTGTCAAACTTACTGTAATGAGCATCTGTCAGCAGCCCAAGGAGGCCATGTAATTTTTGTAAACGATTTTAAAAATGCTCACCGCTAGAGTTTCACATATTTCAATTTAAAAATTATCATTAGCTGACCTAACGCATGCACCATGAATAAGTTATTCAATAGACAAGGAACCCACCAGTGACAGTATATGTTGTCTGAGGGGGTTGTCTTTCCTTCTTCAGCTCTATAGAAGGCACCCTAGTCTTGATGGTCTGCGACTGCTGCTCCTCAAAGTCTTTGCTGGTGGACACCTGCTCTACGATGATCTTCTGCTGCTGCACAGCCTCGCTAATGGGGATGGCCTCTTCGTCTTGTGAGCTAGACAACACACGGCAGGTGCCCTCTATACTATTATGTACACAGCTAGGTAGGTCAATGCACTAGCACTTTCCACTATGCGTTTCGCCAAACCAAACGAGGTAAACGTTGAATAGCTCATTTATATAATACAAAAATTTAGTTCAAATTTGGTTTGGCAAGGTTTTTTGAAAGCTCTCCACCAAGATACTAAAACTTTTTTCAAAATTAATCATAACAAAAAAACAAAATAAACCCTTGTTTTTGATGAGCAAAAGATATTTCATTTCACTGGCAGCAAACATACCAATAAAGTCCATTTTGCTGATCAATTATTCCTTTAGCGAGTGCCTCGTCAAGGGAGATAACTTCATCGGTTATTGGGTCTTTGACTCCTGAAATAAGGAAGCGAGTTGTCTCTTGGACGGTGGACACAGTGAAGACATCGTCATCTACCTCCGTGGTCACTGTTAGCCTGTAATAGCGCAGAGTACAGAATTTCTTGTACTCATTCAATACCGCACTTATAAATGGTGGCAATAGTCAAATAAACCAAAGGAAGGTTTAAGTGGAAGTAGAAGAAGCCTATTATATTATCACTGTATTTCTTACACACACCTGATTGGCCTTCTGCTAGTATTCATTTCCTGTTCAGTAGAGTCAAGATCTGATGAGCCCATTGACTTTTCACATATGTATAAAGTATCATCTAATTCGTCTAAATCTGCGGATTCACTGTCATGAGGTACCCTGCAAGAGCAGACACACAGCAGTGACCTCAACTCACCTGCACACCTCACGTTTGGTACAAGATTTTTGTATCAAATTAGCTAAATTGGGGTGTCATTGTATGTGATTGATGGAGCAGTTTATTCAACTCAGTCAAGTGGTCAAACCAAGACTGGCTAACCAGAAAGTCGTGACCAAATGAAATATAATAAATAATACAGCGTTAATTAGCCTAAGTGCGTGTGCCACAGGCAGTAAGAGACGAAGGACACAAAGAAGGCGATAAAAAAGCATGCTGTCAGTCTATTCTAACAAGTACGAACCTTTTGCTGTGCTGTTTGGAGAGAACGCTAGCTAATACAAGAGATGATATCATATCAAGACAACAGCGACCACTTACACGGATACAAACGTACATGCAACCTCACCAAACACTTCTTGACCATCGAAACGCCTGGAGAATTCCCGGACAAACTTGATAGAGCGCAGTAACTACTTGAGATACTACTTGACAAAACTAATAGCCTGAGAGTAACAAGTAGCAAAAGTAACAGAGGTAAAGCACAGACTGGTAACCTACCTGCTACAGTGGAATAGGAGCTAGCTAGTTTACTGACTACCAGCTAGTATCTAGTACAGTTGAACATGTTGTGATAGACCTTCGCCAGGTTAATATCTTAAACATGAGATGCTTCCAGGAAAATTAAAAGATAATTAAGTGGTAGAGACGCACAGCGATAGGTACAATGTGATAGATGTAACAACGGTGTTGCGTGTTAAGAGAAATGTCTGTCTGTATCGTGTCAATCAGCTGTTAGAAAACAATTTAAGAGCCAAAGATCCAACCAGCCGCATATCAATCTAATGGACTGAAGCAAGAGTTATACAATGATGTAACCAGTAGTAGAGTGAAGAGGGGGATATGACTACCAGATTATTAGGAGTTATGCCTCCACCAGAGCTGCACCAGAGCACAGGAAGATGTTATACATATAGATGAATACAAACTGGTAGGTTATACATAGATGTGTAGGGACATACACATGATACTAGTCTGGTAACAGAGTAGGTTATACCTACACAGACCTTACAGCCGTTGCTTTTACCTGCTGGGGAGGAAAAGGAGAAAATATAGACTACAGCTATGCAAGAAATAAACAAGCGATTATGGATAATAAGTAGGTAGAGCTGGTGATAGACAAAAACATCAGACTAAGTAGAAGTAAACAGGCTCAAGGGACCCGATCAATAGATATCACTTCATTTCATTCACTAAATAAATCAAATGCCTCTGCTTGCATGAATAAACAAATCCATCAAACTTTGTCCACGCAGTGAAGTATCATTTTAAATACTTTTGTCATAAAAACTGCCACAAATAATAATCGAGACAGATATGTAAAAAAGACAGCTAACTATTGTTTTAGTAAGATGTCAACTGATGAACGATGAACGTAGCCATTGCAAAAATAATAAACAAATAAACGACATTCAGGCCACACAACAGCGAAGCTAGTAGAATATAGTTCACCAGTATAATATACACTACCTCACAGTTACCCTCCAACTGCTACGACTGAGTAAACTAGATTCCACAAATCATCTGCACATGGACCCAGGGGACCGGCAATAACCAAGTCATACCTTCTCTACACAAACATACATAGCAAACAGGCATGTCAAAAGTACTTACTTCTTTATGTACGCTGATGACCTATATTTGTGGCTATCAGCAGCAGAAGAGTCAGCGTGCACTTGACTTTCGCAGGCAGCTGTACTGTTATCAATGAGCGAAGCATAATGATCTCTGTAGATCTCCATATCCTAAGGAGAGACAAGCACAGAGCTAAGTAGTAAGTAATAAGTGATGCTGCCGATGATGTCGATGCTGCCGACGTGTGGATTATATCTCATGCTATAATTAATACTCTAGATACTTGCGTCTGTAGCATTAATGCTTTTCCTATGCACCCGCCCGCCCCGCCCTCCATCATGTTACATAATCCTGCTACATATCAATTTTGACACAAGAATTCTAAATATTTCACTTAGCGTTTACGCTAAAAGTATCATCGCTAATCTAATAGAAATAACATTAAAAAATATTTCCTAAACAGCTAAACGATTTGTGAATTTCTCGCAGATCATTTCACCAAATAAAAAATGTCCAGACCTGCCATTGTTGAATGAATGATCGCTAGAAAAGTCTTAATAGCAGTAAGTGGGCAGTGTAACTGCTCCCGTATCAAACAACAGTGAAAGACGAAAAAGTCAGATTTATTATGGAACAGTTATTATCAGGGAAATCCACAGGGAGACTGCTACAGTATCAGAGCCAGCTAGAAGCCAGCTAGAATATGCTGATAAGTGAACATGTCTAGCAATGCAATAGAACAAACACAGGGTTACGACTCGGTCAGATATAGTTTTATGGCTCCAAAGCTTTGTCAGAAAGTATCATACTTATTGGTACAGAGGCTAAGCTATTCATAGACACTAAAACTATCCTATGCAGAAGGAGGTCATTGACATATTTATTGCTAGCATTACCGAGATTGTTGTATTGTTGTTATTATTATCAACGGAAATTATTAAAAACAGTATTTATAAATTATTACGAAAATATGAGAATTTTATTACAATTTTGTGATCAAAAAATATTTCTGGAAACATAAAAACACATATTCATGTAACCGAGTGGCACACAAGATGAATCTTATAGCTTGTGTGGTGTAATTATACAGATGTGAGCAAAGCCATATACATTGCATACAGTATATCGTATGTTATATATTTGTATACATAGTATACAGTATATCGTATGTTATATATTTATATACATACTATACAGTATATCGTATGTTATATATTTATATACATAGTATACAGTATATCGTATGTTATATATTTATATACATAGTATACAGTATATCGTATGTTATATATTTATATACATAGTATACAGTATATCGTATGTTATATATTTATATACATAGTATACAGTATATCGTATGTTATATATTTATATACATAGTATACAGTATATCGTATGTTACATATTTATATACATAGTATACAGTATATCGTACGTTATATATTTATATACATAGTATACAGTATATCGTATGTTATATATTTATATACATAGTATACAGTATATCGTATGTTATATATTTATATACATAGTATACAGTATATCGTATGTTATATATTTATATACATAGTATACAGTATATCGTATGTTATATATTTATATACATAGTATACAGTACATCGTATGTTATATATTTATATACATAGTATACAGTATATCGTATGTTATATATTTATATACATAGTATATAGTATATCATATATTTTATAGATTTTACATACCTCTGCGCATTTACAAATTCATTTCCAAATTCATTTCCAACTAACTATCGAAATTGATCAAATTTTTCAACAGTACAAAAAAGAAGAGGATAAATACGACTTAATAAAAGTATATAAATATGTATATAGGTACGTTCTTTAAACAACCTACTTCTAGTTACTGCTACTTGAGGTAAGAAACCAAACATAATAATGTTAAAAATCAATACAACAATTAAGTTACAAATATTAAAATTGTATATAATAAGTATCAATTACATCTAAAGCAGCAGATAACTGCTATCAAAGCAAAGCAAATCCTACCTGAAACGCTCTGGCCAGGCGTTCACCTCCAGCGAAAGTGTCCATTATTCCATCATCTAAAGTCTCACCTACATAAAATAGCAGGAGTTGACAATACACAACAAGCAAATAAAAGTAACAGGGGTTGACTGCACAAGACAAACTAGTAAAAGTAACAGGGGTTGACTGTACAAGACAAGTTGTAAAAGTAACAGGGGTTGACTGTACAAGACAAGTTGTAAAAGTAACAGGGGTTGACTGTACAAGACAAGTTGTAAAAGTAACAGGGGTTGACTGTACAAGACAAGTTGTAAAAGTAACAGGGGTTGACTGTACAAGACAAGTTGTAAAAGTAACAGGGATTGACTGTACAAAACAAGTTAGTAAAAGTAACAGGTGTTGACTGCACAAGACAAGCTAGTAAAAGTAACAGGTGTTGACTGTACAAGACAAGTTAGTAAAAGTACTGGGAGGAGGGGTTGGGGGGGGGGGGGTTGGGAGGGGGGATTGGGAGCGGGGATTGGGAGGGGGGGTTGGGAGGGGGGGTTGGGAGGGGGGTTGGGAGGGGGGATTGGGAGGGGGGATTGGGAGGGGGGATTGGGAGCGGGGATTGGGAGGGGGGATTGGGAGGGGGGGTTGGGAGGGGGGGTTGGGAGGGGGGATTGGGAGGGGGGGTTGGGAGGGGGGTTGGGAGGGGGGGTTGGGAGGGGGGTTGGGAGGGGGGAGGGGGGTTGGGAGGGGCGGAGGGGGGAGGGGGGGTTGGGAGGGGCGGAGGGGGGGTTGGGAGGGGGGAGGGGGGTTGGGAGGGGGGTTGGGAGGGGTTGATCGTACAAGACAAGCTAGAAAAGTAACAGGTGTTGACTGTACAAGACGAGTTAGTGAAAGTAACAGGGGTTGATTGACACGACAACCTCGTAGAATATACAAGAGTGCAACCTCCGGTAAGGTTGCACAAACATGAGTATCTCTACTACTAGAAATGTTAACAAAACTTGGCACTACTTTGTATCAATTGGCACTCAATAAAACCAACCAACTCTTTGTTTGACGAACCAATAAAAATGTCAAATGGGACAGCAATAAATAGCTGCAAACAGTTCTGTAATAGACATGTAATCATCAAGATCAGGTTGAACGTGTCAAAGAGCCGAAGTTTGAGTTACGGAGCAAGCTGAGCCGAAGCATCATGACGCAATTTCCAACAGCCATTTATTTTAGCATCCAATCAAAAGACTCATACCGTTAGTGTCCAATGGGAGTTCAGCTATCAAGTCTACCAAGGACTCCACACAATCGGCAACTTCATCATAATCTCCCTCAGTCAACCCATTCAATGGCAACTTGTGCACAAGCTGCTGCAGGGCTACGAGAATGTCATTTCTATCGTCTTTGCATAAGTTCTGGAACTGTCGACCAAACAAAACCAGTTGTATGAACTTTATTGTTGGCCACACACTTATATATGGCATGCATCAGATATACAGGAGCTCAACCTGAGATTAATATATAATACCAGCACATCAACTTAGGAGTTGTCTGTTCATTGCTGCATGAAAATGGGACAAGACAACTTCTAATTCCATGAGAACCCAAATTTCAATACAAAATTTTCGAAAACAATTAATATCTTGTCTAACAGCAGCAAGTTAGCGTAGGTTTCCATAGACTAAACTAAACTATATAAACTAACTAAGAAGCAACCAATTACAGTCCAGTATTTGTAACAGGAAACAACATGGTGACTTACTGTTTCAGGTTTGGCGTTTTCATCTAAGAGCTCCACGACTTTTGACACGACGTGATGCAATACCTTTCTTACACTCACCCTCCACATGACCAGCATGTACCTCCGCAAGCTACATCAAATTATTCAAACATCTCATAGTATGATACATACATACATACCATACCGTCTCTGCTAATACAGACACTGGCAGAAGTAGTCTGAGAAAACATACAATAATGTGTGAACGCTTTATTAGCACCAACTACTATTATTATAAGCACTACAAGTATTGCTACTTCCACTACTATCACCACTACTACTATCACCACTACTACTATCACCACTACTACTATCACCACTAATACTATCACCACTACTACTATCACCACTACTACTATCACCACTACTACTATCACCACTACTACTATCACCACTACTACTATCACCACTAATACTATCACCACTACTACTATCACCACTAATACTATCACCACTACTACTATCACCACTAATACTATCACCACTACTACTATCACCACTAATACTATCACCACTACCACTATCACCACTAATACTATCGCCACTACTACTACCACTACTACTATCACCACTAATACTATCACCACTACTACTATCACCACTAATACTATCACCACTACTACTATCACCACTAATACTATCACCACTAATACTATCACCACTACTACTATCACCACTACTACTATCGCCACTACTACTACCACTACTACTATCGCCACTAATACTATCGCCACTACTACTATCACCACTAATACTATCACCACTACTACTGCTAGTACATGCTCAAAAGGTGTGGGCAGATGAACAACATTGATGCAAGCTCACAGCAATAAAACCAGAACAACAGCAGACGCAAGGGTCAGTACAGTGATACATATTCACAGTGATATATTCACAGTGATATATACCTGTACATAGATGTTACTCAGAGATAAATCATACCTTGAGCTGGTATCAATGGCCTCCTTGCAGAGAGAAGACAACACCAATATAACTGGAGGTAGTTCATCCTCCTCACCAGCTTCATTGCGTACCTGCGCATAGAGAAAACAGGACTACAATGATCATTCGTGACCATACGGAAAAAAGACAGGTATAAGCAATTTTTTTATTGAAAATCAGCAAAAACCAAAGGTTATGAAATGCAATGGCAAGAACATGGCTTGACAGCTAAACCGCATCATACACTATTGAAATACTATTTTTTAGATGAGTGTAGGGAAGAAGTTGTCAGGTTGTTGCCTTCAAATATTCGCTAACTTTATGAACCATATATCGCCAAGTGACATTGCAGATGGTCTCCGCTAGCTTTACTTCCCAACAATAACTAGTCTGAGAAGCTAGAGAACAGTCAAGTAGATGATGTAGAACCCAGGTACTTACCAGCCAAGCTATATGATTGGAATTGTCAACAATAAGGCATTCATCTCCTTCGTTAATTGAGAACTAAAATATGTACAGAGCGCCCACTTTAGAAGTGAGTACAAATATTGAATATGATCTATTACAAACACAACACGCAGTGTATAATAATATAGGCTATAATATAGATACATGTGTATAAAATATAAGCTGTGTATACACTTCATGCGCAACTGTACAAACACTGCAGTTTACAGGGTATGTAGAAGTATACAGTAGTGTATACAGTAGTGTATACAGCAGTGTATATAGCAGTACATATAGTAGCACTGTACATGTGTATTACGCTATGGTAGACTGGGCATGCAGTTCTCACACACTATTTACAGGAAGATAATGAATGCATAATAATGACAGCACTGTGACTCATCAACCTGCTGACTCTAGTTGCCAATAAAAATAAGAAGTTTGTGCATTAATTTTATCCAAATTTCACTGAAGCTTTGAGACGCAAACTTGTGAAAATGACCAGACAGAAGAAGTAAATTCAAACAGCTGAACCCGGGACCACAGAAGAACGGAATGAGCAAAAATTGTGATTGAAACAAGCAACAATGACTGATGGAAACAACAGCTGGAAATTAGCAGATTTTAACTTTTATTTTGAAAGGGCTGCAAGTGAGTGAGTGGGTTTATCAGTTCTTTATATCGATCAAAATTGACGTAACGTCAATTCACCTGTTTGTGGGAGTAAGCATTTGATCCTTTATCCGTGTTATGGATTTTTCTATTGGCAGCTCAAAACAGATTCCCTGTGATTAGTGAGCGACCTGCTGCATTTCTATAGCCGGGGCGGCTCTCAAGGGGTGGGGTTTGTAGTTGTGGGCGGGGTTCACTCACCCCTTCCCCCATATCAGAGAGCCACCCTGGCTAGCATTTCTATTGATCAAATACAGGAGTTGCGCAACTCCTTGCCTGAGTACTTTCATTAGCGGGTTGGAACGGGGAATTTAACTTTTGGAATGTAAAATGAGATGTTAGAGAATTTTTTTCCAAGGAATGGGATGAAGTTCCTTGGTTTGTCCAGGTGAGTGGGAGCGCTGAGTAGCAATAATTTTTGACCAATCATAAGCAGAATACTTCAATCTGCCAATAGAACTTTAATTGATGTCAATTATGTTATTAGATTGGACAGTTTGTAAATAGAGGCAGATACTTAAAAATTATATATCTGGTAGAAGACGAAATACACAAAACAATGATAAAATATATATTATATATTTAATGTCGATTTTCACACATTTTGCAGCTAAATTGGGTTTTCCACAATAATTTAATTAAATCAATTGGATTTGGCTGGTTTTGTAAAGTAAGCATACCAGAAGTATCTGATAATACAGAGCAGCCAACACACAGTTTATTGACATGACGTGATACTGTAATGGGCCAACAGCTCCAGAGAGCCATCAATTTCACACTTGCTAAGTCACTGCAGACTAAATCACTCCTCTCAACTGAGCTCATTCTCTCACTAATAGCCTCAGAGATCACTATCGCATGACTTAGTGTGAAAACAAGGCAGTGTGACAGCGTGAAAAGCGGGCCTTTTTGTTAAAGTGATAAGATTATATCCCCGAAGTGTTACTCTACCCAAGCCTTTCAAACAGTTCAATCACCGATACAAGTAATGGTGACAAGTAATGGTGACAAGTAATGGTGACATTAAAACTAAATGGTTGATAGCCAATGTAAAGTCTAAACTACATCCAATTTATACTATCTGAATTTAATCAAAATGATAAGACATTATGACTAGTCGAAACAAAGAGAAATTGAAAGCAAACGACGCGTTGACAACGCCCACTACTGTATACAGGTCGATGCGTTATATTTAACATATAATAACAAATGCCAACAAAAAAAAATTAAAATCTGTAACCACAAAAATAACCAGATTATAAAATCAATAACTCTAGTTAAACCACAAACAAACAAAAGGCACACGATGATTCAATCAATGCCAACTCCTAGTAAGAGAATAAGACATCATAGAAAAGATAACTCCAAATCACTGCAGAAATGTTGCCTGGTATATGGTTTTTGCTGTCCAACTTTCCACTCTTTTTCGCAGCTACTAAAGAAGTTCTGGTATACTTCAACTATTTGTGTAAAAAGACACCAAGTCTATAGTAAGAGTCAAACTTGAAGGATGAAATGAGGCGATAAATGTACGCAGACTCCAGGCACGCCTTGTATTACTGGTCCACAAATTACTATATTATTACACGAGTATCATGTGCCTAATATATAAACTCATGACTTTTAGGTGACCTTGTAGAGTCTAGCAGACAGGGCAATGGACGCAGACAGAGTTGTGTCACAACAACAACCTGCGATGGCTCAGTCAAGTTTCTGAAGTGAGAGAGATAGGCATCAGAGTGCTACTACATACCTCTAATCAGAGAGATAGCAATGAGCTCTCCCTAGCTGAGCTACGCACCTCTACATTCTCTACATTTATACCAACTCATGGTAAATACTACCATTGCGTGTTCCTATGCCAAGTCACACACGAACAGCCTACTATTAGATATACCTGTAGCTGCAGCTCTAGTGCAGGAGAAGATAACTTAATATTAAAATAGCATTGATCAAACTATGAATTAGTGTTTCACCGTTTTAGTTAGGTGGATCGAGTATGTCATATCTTTTATCATTTTCAAAGAAACACTAAGCATGAGACTCGAAAGAGATAAGATGAATCAGCTTTGATCTACAGTTTATTAGTCATACAGCACTGCTAGGACCAGAACTAGCTGTCTCTGGCTCCTGGAGACACTCGCTCAACTGAGGTTTTTAACGGTTTTTATGGTAAAAGCTTCACGAGCGTTCAAATTGTATTTTTAATAAGAGCGAACTAATATCTAACCCCTCTCACAGTGTATGTAATAAATTGGCAATGACCAACGACCAATGACCAACAACCAATGACCAACGACCAATGACCAACAACCAATGACCAACAACCAATGACCAACGACCAACAACCAACAACCAATGACCAACTAGGAGATAGGGTGGTGAGTAGAAACAAAGAGACTTACTGTTCCATGGCTGAATGACAATAGAGATTTCACTTTAACTGGAAAATCCGGCAACTCCCTGCGATATTGCAGAGGCACGATTTCCTTGGATTTATCATTCAATCTCTCCACGGTCTGCTGTAGCTGTAGCAGAGTGCCAGTCAGTTTCTACAACCAGTTGCCAGTGAGAGAATGCTGATAGCATGAAGAGGAAAGCTAAGCCTTTCTTACAAACATCATCGTGTCAAGTCGATAACAACACAATACAAAAGAAATATAAATGCATATTCGGAGGAATAATCAAGTCGGCCATCCCGCACAATCAAACCACAATATACACGCGGTGAATACTGCAAGATACTGATTCATGACACCCGTAATTAATGCATAGTTAACCATTCACAAAACTATCGTCATGGATACGAACTGATGTGAGAAAACCATCCAGCGCAGGAAGTTATTGCCCTAAGATTACACTTTCTCTGGACAGATAAAAACAAAGCATCGATTCCATCTGGCCATAATCACAGGCATGAATGAATACATAGATTGGGTGGAGAGGTACCTTCAGGTTGTCAATGATATTGGTAATTAGATGTTGTGGTGTGGATATCTGCTCCTCTACTTGGCTCTGTAGCACAGAGAAGCTTCTCTGCACATGTTCTGCTTGGTGAAAGAACTACAACACAGAAGCATAGCAGTGTGATAGCCCTAACTACATAGTATATACTGTGGAAGGTCCCGCGCAACAGTGGAAATGTCTCATTGCTTGACTAATATTGGCCACAAGTTCCAAAAATAATTGTAACCAAAACATCTGTTACAGATCGTATGCACGCATGTAACATTACGTTAGGGACTGGTGACAATTTCTGTGATACAAGAATGCTATCTTGCATCGGGCATATTGTTATATAAGCAAAATAATAAACGATAAAATAATAGTTTCAACTAGGCTGCAAATTTTTAGTTTTAATATTTTTTTTCCAACAGAAAGAGATCTTACACGTACATACAAAAACAACTGTATTCAGAAGAGCATCAAGTGATCACTTGTAAAAAAAATAAAATATGGAGGCAGGCTGTATGCTTGGTTATTCTTTCTGGTGTGATTATGTAACTATACACTATCTACATCTCCCACACATACATGCATTTATGAGTGTATCAAATAAAATATTTCACACGTAGTATAATTAGTACAGAGCTAGCTGCTGCTAGAAACTGTTTTACTTTACAAGGTAATCAGTAATGCTAGTAGAGCTTCTCTCACAGCACACAATACATTCTAATACATTCCACAGCGCAATCTCCTCCACAAACTAGTAACCTGCTCAAGCCTGCGATTATATGCCCAATCAAGCATCTCCCAAGCACAATATTCAATAAATTGACAGATCAATAAAGGTTGATGAGAGAGTATTGTACCTGTTGATAGTCGGAGGCATGTTTTAGGTGTATGGGGAGACAATTAGAGACCGCAGTCAGCCATTCCCAGTTATGTTTCACAGAAGTGATACAGTCCTACAACATGAGGGCGGAGTAGAGGTAGGGGACACTGGACAGGTCAGGACTGAGTAGAGGTAGGGGACACAACAATAAGTGTGTAACACCCCTGAACCCAATGACATAAACCACTGCAGTATTGTAACATGGAATATAGTAAAAGAAACTTTTACTACTAGTTAAACATACCGCTGTGGCATTCAAGAGTTACATTTATATGTATGTATAGGGTAAAATGAGAGCACACGAGCATGTGACATCACTGATACCTGAGGCCCATTCATGTTTACACAAACTCACTAATTTTCAATACTGATGATTAGATAGCGGAAATCTATGGTGATGGCGTATTAGTCAGCCTACTAGAGGGTGTCTATCACTGGCTGGGGGGGGGGGGGGGCATGTATGAACGCTTCTTGTAAATCATTCAAACAATTATGTAACAGAACTTCAGGTAAAAAATGTTTTTAATCATATCACAATAAGTAGAGCTAATTGGGGCCAGTATAGGTACCTAAGTCTATATGCAATGAGGGCCAGTCTAGGTACCTAAGTCTATACGCAATGAGGGCCGGTCTAGGTACCTAAGTCTATATGCACTGAGGGCCAGTATAGGTACCTAAGTCTATATGCAATGAGGGCCAGTCTAGGTACCTAAGTCTATATGCAATGAGGGCCAGTCTAGGTACCTAAGTCTATACGCAATGAGGGCCGGTCTAGGTACCTAAGTCTATACGCAATGAGGGCCGGTCTAGGTACCTAAGTCTATATGCAATGAGGGCCGGTCTAGGTACCTAAGTCTATATGCAATGAGGGCCAGTATAGGTACCTAAGTCTATATGCAATGGGGGCCAGTCTAGGTACCTAAGTCTATATGCAATGAGTATTCAAATGAGTACAAAAACTTAGATGGGGATTTTCATAGTAAATTGAAGCAAGTTGACCCGAGTAAGAAAAGCTTCTCACAGTTCTGTAGATAGCAATAATACAAAAGGTGTTACAGGTGAAAGTCCACAGGTAGTGGTCAGGCAAACATCACACGGTGGATTATGCAACTTTTGTGGAAGTTTTGTGATCTGTTCACAGGTACAATATGGTTGCACATTTAGCAATGACCAATAAATAATGAAAAAAGATTTCAACCAATGTTTTTTGTAATTACCTTTTGTTGTAAAGGTTATAGTTTAAAAGTGTTGAAGTCATAAAATCTACCATGTCATTGTTGGAGTTGTCAGTTCCGTGTGCACTAAACATAAGTTTTTTACATAAATCAATACTTCACTTCATATAAATCAATACTTTACTTCATATAAATCAATACTTCACTTCATATAAATCAATACTTCACTTCATATAAATCAAAATAACAGCATGTTGGCATGAACTGTACATCATTTCCTGACACGACAGAAAGTTTCCTAAAGGAAGACTTGACAAAGGCGGGTGCTGAGTGTAACCCCCCACATTTCACAACAGCCCTCCAGGGACATTGCATCAATCATTGGTACATAATCTAGCTACTAACAAAGGGATAATTGCTAGTATTAAACATTTATGTGGCAATGAAATTTTCACGAAGCTTGAACTTTCAGCCCAGAATTAAGCTGTTGTATAGTACTATAATTTGGTTTTATATAATATGCACTCAGACAGATGAGATGGTGGAAGGTGCGCTGATGTAAATTGGTGGATACAAATCACACAGCAATCAATCACATCGAGATTGTTTTGAGTTTAAACCTCAACCTCTCGAGGAAATGCACGTAGATCATGTGATGTAACAATTGACACCTAATGCATTCCTATTTACACAAACCCACACAGCAGCTGACAGATGCCAAGTACCTGGTGAATCTTGGTGGCTTCCTCTGAGCTAGAGGCTGCCAGATCCTCTAGTTTATGATTGTGGCTAAAGTCCTTTGTGAGGAATAGGGCTTTTCCTTCTATTTCATTTTGCAGAAACTACAACATAGATGTAAGATCATAGATGTATGATCACTATATAGTTTGTTACTGTTCACCGCGTAGTAAAGTTGTGAGTAAGTAGAGAGGTAGAGTGAGGGAGTTGACAGGCTAGAGATATTGGTGTTATCATGAAAGAATTGATAGCCGTCCCTAAAGGTCAACACTAGAGATCTACAGGTACCAGCTAGAGTCCAATGTTTTAGGATCAAGTGCTCAGCTATCGATCACATCCCATAATACACAAACATACAAACATACACCCCCTCATTCAGTCGCAGCTCCTGAGTCACTGGCACTCACTGCAGGTTCTATTACAGGCAGCAATAAACTGATAGTATAAAATACACCTCTATTTTTCTGCACTCTGTATATACCTACACATATTCACAGGTTACGGTATGAGAAATAACTAACTCATATTTGCAGATTTCACTCATACCAGCCCAGACCTTGGTATGCACTTGTTTGCTTCAAACAAAAGACAATTAACTACCAATTCTCCAATTCCAGTGAATGCAAAATGATTTCAGTAAAAACAAGTAGACTGTGTAAGTTTCAAGGACACAAGTTTCACTCAACAAACATTCAACACATTTCAACGTCTACACAGCTAAACTCCTAGAACTAATCATGCCGAAAGCTTGTCTGAACTTCAATTACCAACCCGGTTACTTGTCTGGCATGAAACAAATGTGACACAAAATGATAGTATTTGGAGCAGAAAATGCACAATTGCGAGAGAAGAAACACCTAGAATGTGGAGTTGAAATTTTTAAATGAATTAGAGATAAGCTAAATGTCAACTCCAACATCTATCCTTAAAGCTATAGAGTGTACAAAAATTATCAGAAAGTAGGAGCAGTCAAATGATTAGAGCTAATTGATAGTTAAATGTGTGAAGGGCAGTTGGCCCACTCGGCACACATAACTCTGTCTGAATCGCTCACAAGTGCCTTTAGATGAAAACATTAGATATGTGCCAACTCTGATCTATCTCTCTCGGCAGACCTTTGAGCCTCCCTCAAACATGCTCTAGTGTCAAATTATTGAGATTGTAATCACTGACATCGCTGCAATATTGACGTATTGACGCAGCGATTCTTTGTCAATGACAAATACATACCTGAAAATCGTCTTCTAACGAGGCTACCTTTAGAAGCTTGCGAAAACATTTCTCCTTGGCTTGATACATCTCCTAGCAAAGCAGAAGCGAAAAGGTGTGAACAACCTAGTTCCTCTGTGAGACTATTATAGGTTATGTAGATGAATATGAATGTTACATCATACATACAATTTGGTATTATCAGCGAACATGCCTCATATCTATATAAGTACATACTAGTAACTCACTTCACACAACTCTAGCGACACTTAATGTAGACAATTCACTATTTACCAAAATAGTCTTCTGCCGCTGCTGTTGCTGTGGCTGCCGCTCAACTACTGACACAACTAGTCAGCAGCATGAACGTTTTATCAGCGCTGACTTTAATATAGCAGCTAGTAAACATTATAGGCCTGTTTTGGTGATAAGGTGCCAGTGCAAAACGTAATCATTAGGTCATAGTGAGATAATGTAGACATTTCCTATAAGCTGAATAACAGTGGCCTGCGCTTGACTTATTACGGCTGTCTGGGTATTGGGGCCACATATCATTGTAAAATGGGACTCTCCGTTTATGTGCTTTGATGGGTCGGAGTAGAGTGAGATCTTTTCTGATCGTACACTAATCAGATACTTTCCATTTCCATGCTGTTCGTTCACACAATTAGCTATAACTTTGAAAAAAAACACCTGCGGTAAGTTTCAAGTCAATTATCTTACAAATATAAATTATTAATCGCGTTATATAGTATATGAATTAATTGTCAATGAACAACAGGACTTTCTGTGAAGCTTTGATAGACATGAGTTGTTGCACCAAATAAATCTGGCCGGAAATCATTGAAGATACAAGTCGGTGGAGACCGCTAGTGAAACAATGTTGTAGAATTTTTTTAACTAGTCAGGCAAGAAAACTATTCACAGTATCAAACAGCCCTCAATTTAACACAATGTACATATTGTGAATGACAACACTGAATTAATAGTCTATAACCTAAGTATTGTGTACGTTTGAATTCATTAGTTGAATTGTGCAGTGCACAATATAATGGACTAGGGGAATGGCTAGCACACCCTCTCTAATGGGTGAGTCGATGTTAGCTAATGAACGATGAAGTCAACATATTAAGGTTTTAAGTAGAGGTGTTCCAACAACATATTAAGGTTTTAAGTAGAGGTGTTCCAACGCTAACAAAGTCTAAATGGCAAGCTTTATCTCCACTTTAATTATGCATAACTAACTAAAATGTTGTATTATTTAATCACTTTTGGAGCGTAGCCAAATTATTCAACCGATGCAGCATCCAATTAGAAATGTCTTTTGTCAGCGGCTGCCAGCAGGTGTAACCAGATAGTCGAAGGAAATATGAACGTAGGAAGTCGTAGGAAGTCGATGGGTGAGTAACATCCTGGCCCAGCCGTGCCAGCCCCTCTTATATCACTGATATAAAGTAAACACTTAGCTGAACAAACAAAACTTCCGAGGAGAAGTCTTTTGTTGATAACTTGGTAAAGTGACTGGGCTTTGTGATTATAACTGTAGCAAACCCCAAACCTTTTATACATTGTAAGATGAAAATGTAAAACGCGTTATGATTTCTTTGCGTCATTTAACACAAAATGTAGGCGAGCAGCCAAAAGACAAGAGATGTAAGAGAATATGTTCAACTTGTTAGCGACTCATTTATCAATTTCGTGCACTAGTCTTGGCAGCGACGCAGATATTACATTAAATGTTGTGACTGCACATGTCTGCTGCTTACGTAGTCTCCAACCCGCTCCCCACCATACAGTCGAACAAACTTGTTACAAGCCACCTTATTCAACGTAATTCTTTCTGGATCATTTGTTCAGAGTGAGTTCTAGCGTACACTCAACTGACGATGAGCCGATACAAAATATGACCTTACCGAGGAAGTTGTTTTCTTGCTCCTGGCGTGCTGCTCATATTCATCATGGACGCAGGCGGGATTGGTGCCAAACATTGTGTGGCTATCCACTTCTTGTCCCTATAGAAGGTAGCAATAGACTAACTCCTGCACTCACTAACTTCAATGTAAATGGAGAAAGTTTAATTGGAAAAATCTTTGATCGGTCTTTGCACGCATTGAGTAAAAGGTTGGAATATGAAATACAGATGTTATCAAAAAACTAGACAAAAACTGATCACAAAGGCAAACAATTGTAACCACAGAAATCTGCTGATCCTCTCAGCTGTACACCAGTAATAGTCGATGATAACGTACAAGTTGATCATTACACAAGCTGTTACCCCAGTATGACAACTGCATTAGGGCAGTTTTACAGTAACAGCCACACAGCAACAGCTAATTTCAAAGGTTTATATTTGTATAACCTACAAATCACTAGCCCTATATGTGATTAGCACACTGTAATTAGTATGGAAGATGCAACACAAAAGATTAAACAGAATGTTTTTTCTGGACACAAAGAACATACAAAAAAGTTTTACAGTTACTTATTTAGACTATCTGTATAAGTGAGCTGTTTTCCCACGATACAATAGTTTCCACTTCATGTAGTATCTCCTTCCCCACCCACTGCCCGCCGTCAACTCAATTGCCATCCATCAAAACAAATATCAGTGATGCATTGATCTACCTGCTGCCATTGTTAGAGGGACCCAGCAGATAAAAGCACACAATATGTCGTTGATAATAGCCTATTATATGTAGAGCTACTGCTGCTACCCCTCACCTCAGTGTCCATCTCTTTAGTCGCAGAGAGCAAACTTCTGGTACGCAGTCAGTACATTACCGCAGACGTCAACTTGCCGGTATCACAGAAGTCAGCCTGCCTGTATTACAGAAGTCAGAGGCTTGTCAAGCCAGCTTGTTACATAAAAGCTGAAGATTAATAATAATGAGAGAGTAAGTGTAGAAGTCATTCATGCATTTTATGTTATTCAGTCAATGAGGGAAATTGGCATTTCTCTAGCATGGGAGAGCTACACTACATACTAGCTAGTAAAACTTCTTGGATCTAAGTACTAGCTGTTGGGTAAGGATAGATGTTTACTAAATAGCCTTTTGGGAGTGGATGAAACTACTACATCAAACAATACAACAATCAAACAGAAACATGATGCGCGCCTTTAGAAATATTATTTTTTATAAAAGGCATGACTGTTAGTTAGGAACAAATTTATAGTCACAACGTCTGCTATTGGTATTTATACTATTGCCCCATGTAACAACAAAGATAATCAGCATAATTTCTAGTTTCGCTCAAAAATCTAAACCAGGAACAAGTTCATCAAACAAGTAATAAGCTGTATAAAGAGTGGATTAGTCAAATTAATGGTACGCCTGACTAAAACACAGTTATGTAAGAGAACAGGTTAGAATAAATTACATGCTCAGTGATTATCAACCGGTTTGATATAACCACACACTCCAGTGCAATCAACAGTTAATCATGCTAAACACGCATCAGCTTTTTACGAGGTCAAATAGATGAGACAACGGCGACCTGTGATACTTCACATAACAATGTATGACATACGATATTTCCAGACAACAAAATATTGGGAAACACCAAGCAGGCCAACTAACTAGAACTAAATACAAAGATTCCAAAATCACCATTGAATGCAAATGTCGCTATAAATGCATTTTACATACGATACAAAATAGGAGATGGAAGTGACGGTAAGTGGACTAACTTACTTGAGCCGCTCGTTGGATATTATGAATGAGCTTTAGTGTAAGAGAATACAATAGCTTCTACCTGTCACTTCTACCTGTCACTTCTATGCAGCTACGCACTATGCAATGGTACATACAATTACTACATCACAATGGTTATTATTCATTGCATGGATTAGGTAAATTTTTGCTGGCCAATCACAGGGTGTCAAAAAGCCAACATGAGGAGAAAACTCTAAGTCTATTATTTATCCACATGTAATACGCAAATGTATCAACAGAGAGAAAGACAAAGTGGAGTTGAACTCATCAGCATCCAATCATAAAATGAGTTGAAAAATAAAATACATGAGCTCTTCAACTTTGCAGTTTTAGACAGACTTGACGTAATTCAATCTAACAAAAAAACTGGTAAAAAGGATTCAATACCCGGGTCAATCATTTTATATCAAAGATGGGTCCATGCTTTTCTGATAAAAACATCGCTGCATCAAAATATACCATTTGGTAGGCTTGAATTTAATTCAATATATGGCAGTGTCAATACAAGCAAAAAGGAAAACAATAACTTTGTTTATCGTGCATTGGTCACATTCCATTCTACTAAGACAGCTAACTATACAGTTAATCTACAGATAGCGTTTGCCACCGACAGTAATGCTCAGATACTCTGACTTAATCCAAAATCCACTTTTTATCTCAAAATATCAGGCTGAGCTAGCTCTGCTGTATCAACATACAACGCTGATCAACTAGGAAATATTAAAACTCTCCGCGGGTTGCCAACAAGCCAGCCACAGGTATTTTTACAAAGCTACTGACACAATTGCACTGATCCCATTACTGTATACTCTTACATAATAAGTTACAACAATGATTTTAATTATAATGGATTGTTTGATATTTTGACATTTTGAAAGTACTTTTCAATATTTTGACTCCGGTTGTCAGTGTTGAGGGCTATTTATAAAATGGCTTTATTTGGTTTCTCACGAGTTGAACAAATTGTGGCTGAGTTTCTGTGTGAAAAAAGTGTCTACAATATCTTAGTAGTATGCACTCACACAAAGATTGAAATGTGTAACAGGAGAGTGGATAACTCCAGTATGAATAATTTTCCAGAGCCTGTCATCCATTTATCAAATACAAATAGAGGAATGGTGACAATTTTTTACACTGGAGTTATCCACTCTTTTGTTGATATAATTTTTAGCAGCAAGGAGTACCCACGGTGGATTTTTGTCCGTGGTATACACACCTGCATATTTTCCATTTTCTGAACTCTAACCATCAGTTGATGGAATCTCAGATGAATGCAAATTTAAAGTTCAAATGTAATTGTGAGGCTGAATCATAGTAAAATACACAATAATAGACCGTGGCAGATTGGCTTTAGCGCTAACAATAAAAAGTGGTCACTGAGTTGAACTACAAAATTCATACTGACGTAAATAAAAGTCACTTGGACAACAAAACGATATCATTTCAACATTTTCCTACAACCATATTTTGTCGAGGCTTCCTAATTTCATTTAACTAATAGTTACTACTGTTATTATGATTACGAATTTAACTGCTGCATGAGCATCTACATTCACAACGCTGAAAATTATCACCATGACAACCGCTACCAACTAATGACTTAACTATGACTAGCATCTGAACTAGTTAAAAGTTATAATAGTAACAACAGCAAGTAGTTAAATTGCTATGTGGTTGCCATCCTCTGTGTACGGTGCATAAAATAGTTGTATTAACTCTTTTTTATACAGTAGTTGCTGCAGAAATAGCAAAACACAGGCATTCCATTAGTAGTAGCGATAGTAGTAGCAAGTAGTTGGTTATTGAGAGTAATCTAATGGTTATTGTAGTGGTAGTAGTGGTAAAGCTAGTAATAATAGCGGTAGTAATAATTAACTATGAAAATAAGTAGGTAGTAGAAGTTGTACACAACCATTAGATTTCTACTACTTTAAACACCGCTGCTTACAAACTATTATTAAGTAGCAATTATTAGTGGTGGTTGACTGAGGTAGTAATAGTAGCAGTAGAAACAGCCGAAGCGGCAGCAGTTGAAGCAGCAGCAGCCGAAGCGGTAGCAGCCGTAGTGGTAGTAGCAGTGGTGGTAGGTGGTAGTAGTAGTAGTGGTAGAAGGTGGTGGTAGTAGTAGTGGTAGTAGTAGGTGGTGGTAGTAGTAGTAGTGGTAGTAGGTGGTGGTGGTGGTTGTGGTGGTAGTAGTAGTGGTAGTAGGTGGTGGTAGTGGGTAGTAGCAGTAGTTGTAGTAGTAGGTAGTAGAAGAAATGGGTTCAGCAACAACAATTTTTTGTGCATTGTTTTTCTCAGTTTGCCACCTACGTATAGGTCCGTGTTTTCCAACAGCCAGCAATGGTATTGCTTGCTAATTTACATCATAACAAAATGTGGTGTGGTGTGTAGGTAGGATTCATTCATCCACAAACATCCAACACAAAAATACAATCCATTGCAATAGAGAAAGAAAACCTAAGTTCCTATAAAAATTTAGGATCAGTACGTTAATACGCATGGATGAAGTATATGTTAATATCAGGATTTATCCTTCCAGTTGTTAGGTCTTAGGTACCTTGCTTTGGCTCCAATTTAAACTATGCCGCTGCATGCCTTGCTTTTAAATTATTTCGGTTACAAGAATACGTGCTGTAGTAACTATTGGACTACGAACTTGTCTCATTCCAAAATCACCGAGAAACAGCATACCTTCATCAAAGTTCATTACTTATTTTTACAGTTTTTAGAATAGTTATATTAAAAAACAGCTTTTGCTCGAGTCGTATTTGTGCAAGAAAATTGGTGGCTCAGGAAAATCCATCCAAGAGTAAAACAACCTAAATAAATACTGAATAATAAATGAATAATTTATTATAATAATTATAATAATTATTATTTATTATTATAATTATTATTATTTATTGTTGATAATAATTATAATAGTAATAATAATCAATTGATAATAGTAGAAGAAATATATAATAATAAAATAATTATAATAATAATTAATTAAATAATAATTAATATCAATTTATGAAATTTAATAAATAAATAGTAAATAAATAAATAATAATAATAATCAATCATCAATGATGATGATATGAATGATGATTTATAAAAAAATGGTTTTAAAATAAATCATAACGGTTGGTGGACCCAAACTTGACTACACCCTTGCTCAACCGAACCGAGCTCACTTGTGTTCCTGATACAAAATAATATCAGTCTTGAAGTAATAATAATAAATAATAATCTATTCAGACCTTGAATTCAAAGAGCATGTCTCCAGCAAATGAATGATAATAAATGGAAAAAAATATCAATAAATAAAAGTTTGGGCTGGGTTATGTATCAACCAACACACATTGCTTGATGCACTTGCCAGAGCTAGACTGGCTGCTTATAATACTAGCCACAGGCCTATTGCAAAATATTTGGTGGGTTTTGGATTACTTTTTGGAAATTTATGTTTTGTTGTAGGTGTTTGGCCAAACACCAACAACAAAACACGACATAAATTTCCATAAAGTGGTTCAAAACCCACCAAATTTTCTGCAGTAGGCCTGTGATACTAGCCTATGCCTCCCATTTGTTGAGTATGCTACTGCAGTATGGAACCTTAGTAGTACAATAAACCAGCGGATGCACAACATTGAAATGGTACAAAATAATGCTATCAGATTCATCTGCAGCCTGAAAGGGCATGGTTGCATCAACAGTGCACATGATAGGCTGGAACTCCAGTCACTAACAGACAGAAGAAAACCCCACCGAATCTCTTTGCTAATGCAAATCCTCTCTCATTGAGAGAAAACTACATCCTTTCATCAGCATAAGACCAACTAACCGACATTTGCAGTCAAACCACTCTTAAAACAAGAGCTTAACACGAGGAAAGTGCAACTCCATATATGCATCAAAGCAAACCCTTTATACTAGCTTTTTACTTCATACTATCTGAAATCGGCGTTTGCTCTCATTTGATGCCTAAACATGACCATTAAAGAAGTGAAATGCTACAATATTGAGTATAGTACCATGTTTTCTTTTAGTTTTACTTCTGCCATGTCGGGAAACTAATGCGTTCTAAAAAAGAAGGGGTAATCAGAGGTAATAATAATCAACAAATCCATGTCAGGTAATAAAAATAATGACAACAAAAGCGACGACCAACAAAAGACTTCTACAACATTAGTTATTTATAATTGTTTTTCATTACTATTACAGTTGTTTATTATCATTATCACAATCAAGGAGTTTAATGTTGAAACTAATTAATAATTATAATTTATCATTTATTCGTGGTAATAAACGATATTATATTACTACTACTACTGCTACCGCTACCACTACTACTACTATAAATGATGTTGTTGCTATTTGCTGAATATTAATTTGTTATTATTATAATGAATAAACTACTAAGTTATTTGTCTATGATATTAATAGTTCATTAGTAATAATAATGTTTTATAACTTGACAGTAACAACATTTTTTATTTTAGTAAGACTAACTATTAATAGCAATATTTGAATTCAATTGATTAGTTGTGGTAAGGGAGAGTTGGGGAATGTGAACTGTTGAGTAATGTGAACACCATGTTTGTTCAAAGATATTGCAGCTAATGCAACTTGTTGGTTTTTTATTCAATAACACTTACCCCCTCCTGTTTCAAGGATACACATTCATCTTATTGTTTTGCAGCCATAGAATGTTTTTATTAAAGATAGAGAGTATTGTTTTAATATTTGGCGATAATGAAGGATTTTTTGTAAGAACTCAACGTGAGTTAACTACTCACATGAGTTTATAGTGAGATTTAAAAAGCGTGCACCTAGCATTTTTCTTATTTCATAATAATGTGACTAATGTCAAGAATGGCTTAGGGATCCAGCTTGAAGTTGCTGCCATGAAAAATATTATGATTAGTTCTATATAGCAAGGTAGGTAACAATATAAGCAGTTGTAATTGTGGTGACGTGACCATTACTATGTAGCCTGTAAATTGAGGATAGCTTTTATTAAGCAGTGTAAAGGTAAAAGTAAATGACCTTCTATAAAATAAAATGTGCATTTGCAAAAATGTGATGCATAGAAACATCACTTACCTATATAATAAATACAATCAATTCATTTATTCAACACAATGATGTCGTTTCAGTGTCAAGTGATAATAGAAAGGCTAACAAGCCTGATTTGCTGTTGAAAGATTAGCTGAAATTGCGTAAACAAATGATTTAGCTTAAAAAGCAGTCTAAATTATGTGTGATTATTAATAAATGACAAATCCCCCAAAATGAGGAATGACACAAGTGCTTGCCTTGACCTGTAATGGAATAAGGAATGATAAAGCTGGTATGGCTGCTTCAAAGTGTGAATCCAACTCTATTTACTCTTCCTCATTCACATGTATATCAAAACGGTTTTCTTCTGTGCACAATCCGGGGCACAAGGTTTTTATCTAATGACCGCAATGAATGAGCTAGTTCAAGGCTATTTTGTTCATTGGAAAATTATGCTATCCTAAACTGCTGTTGCTACTAGTGCTGCTAATTATTTACTGCTAGTAGGTAATTAATTAATTACTTTTTGCTAGTAGGTAATTAATTAATTATTTTTTGCAGCGAGCTGATTATAACGGGGACGGTAACAGTCTTTCTCAAATGTCATTTGGTCCTGGAAACATCTCGCAAAAGTTGAAAGGGCTATTAAGTATATATATATATAATATTGATTAGCTTTTATTATAATAAATAGCGGCAGTTGTCATTGAAACAGAAGAAAATATTAAAAGGAAAGTTGAAATACTCATCTCAAGATGCAAACAGTATATCTTTTGTTATAGAAAAAAACAATTGTACTTTTACTACTCAAGAAGTTCTTGATGACTTGCAAACTTGTTATTGTAAACACTTATATATTATAATTACGACAGAAGCTACTATTTTAGCAGAGTTTTCTTCTTTTGGGAAGATAACTTTGTTGCTCAACTCATT
The DNA here is from genome assembly GCA_945261195.1 of Cryptosula pallasiana. NCBI lineage: Eukaryota > Metazoa > Bryozoa > Gymnolaemata > Cheilostomatida > Cryptosulidae > Cryptosula > Cryptosula pallasiana. The sequence continues at coordinate 31,862,000 of OX183133.1, read as the reverse complement.
TGGTCCTGGAAATTCTATTGACTCTTTGCGTTTGTACTTTTACCAGCGAGAGCCCCATTGAAAAGAAAAATATCAGTTCATAAAATGATAACAATAAATAATTAATAGCAATCAATGTCCTTCTCTTATTCGTGACAGAGCATTATTATCTCAACTTATGCTGAAATGAGCATGTCAAAAACGTCACCCTCATTAACAGAAGTTTTCATAATTTATTGCAGATCAGCCACTCATTTGAACCTTAATAACATCAAAAATACAGAAAATAAAGAATTTGTTTTCTGACTTTTTTCAATGCAACATTCACAAGTGTTGATATTTGAACTGCAGGTGCCATTTTTTTCAAGTTTGAGCAAAATTCTTTGACCATTCTTTGTCTTGACCTTCTGAATTGCACGTGTTTGTTGAAAGAATAAGGCATTTCCCTTGTGCTTTTAGTGATCTGGCTATAGTGTTTTGCTATGTAAGATACAGCTGCATTTGGAGAATTACATTAAAATCTATTAAATCCGTAAGTAGTAGTTATAATTTATTTTTTTAGTGATGAATAATAATGTGTAGAATATAACTCAATTAGAATTACTAGGTTTGAACACAAAAGTCCATTAATATGACTACAACATTATCACCTTCACTTATCTTTTGAGTGATCTAGCACATTTCTATTTTATTTAACAAAATGATGCATCCAGCAAAAAAGTTTTTTTAAAATAACCTATGAAATGGCCACAGCAAATGAATTTTCAGCAAGCCAAAGTGTTATCGTCGATTTAATATAAATGCGTTACTATTTGATCCAATATCAGTTTTATGAAACAAACATTGTCTTACAGGATTTAGATCTAGAATCTTATTTCATGTATAGTAAAGCATGCATTTTTTTATGATGGCCATTGCATTTATTCTTGCTAGTTGAACGATTCACTATAGGATTACTATGCAAGCATTGTGTGGTTAGGAAAAACATCAATTATGCAAAATTGAAAAAGAAATGGCCGACATGTACCGCCCACTTTTTCTCAAATGACAGATTAAACATTTAGATCAATACGAAAATTTAATGCCTAAAACTGACTCAAAACTCTGTCCATTTTTAATGCGAACAATATTGGTACATCATAGCATAAATTTTTTGATTCTAAAAACAAATGGCAAGCTTGACACCTACCACCAACTCAGTAATAAGCCATCAAGGAAGCCAAGCTTTTCCTTATGTGTGCTTTCTACTGTTTTCTATAACTGTGATAGTGTGATCTCTTGTCTATTGTATTATGTTGTACAACAGCATTTGTAAGCCCTCGTTTATTTCACTCCATCTCATTACAACTGGGTATCGAGTCATATCAACTGGGTACTACCACCAGTCTGACGCGATTCTGTGAATGCATCGTTGAACTTATCTGGGTAGCTCACCAACACCGAAATTATAGTTTAAACCTATAACCTTGTCAATCAAAGTATGTTATATCGCCAAACTGCATAATAGAAATTATTTCATTCATTTTTGTAACAATATGTGAAAAAACTCTGAAGCATATCTATGTCTATGTACCTATCACAATATATTTAAGTCTTCTGTTTGCTTTCTTGTTCCTAGCAACTTCATAGTCCTTAGGAGTCTGACATCTTATGGCGGCCATTAATATAAAAGATGATCTGCTGACATTCGCCGACGTCTCAAAAGAAGCGGATTATTACGATGATTGGTTGTTTACATCTGCAAGGCGCTACAGGCACATAAATATGTATGAGGCAGAGAAATGCATATCAGCTGCTGAATGGCATGGCAGCGGGTGCGAAAGTAAGCACTGATGGTTTGTTTGTAACAGCTCGCAACTGACTCTGTAGCAATAGATTAAGAGCTCGGTTTTAGTGGTTATCCATGAAAGTGGGCTTGGCTCGGTTTGAAAAGGTGAAATTCTGACGCATTTTTTATTTCAAAATTTGATTTACTTTATCATTTAATTATTGCTTCAGGACAACATAACAATTTTATTGGATTCATCTCCTCCATGAAGCATATGATTAGGCTGTCTACGATAAATAGGGTATTCTAGAAACCTAATCCCAATTTTTAATATCGGCCATTAACAACTGTGTTACGGTAATAAAATTTTTAGACATTTTCAGACAATTTTTTGAATCGGAACCTAAATTGATATGTATGGTTTTAGGAGTTGTAGTTGGTACCTGCGAAGCATTCAACAATGAGCTGCTCTTGTATAAAATGCCAGCTGTTGATGTAGAGGAAATGGACAAGCTGTCAAAGAATAGAGAACTATCGATAGTAGCAGCTGTTACATGTTCAGCACCTTGTCACTCCTTGGTATCTGCTCCCTCCTCATTCTCGGTTCGTTTGTAGCATTCAATTACCTCCATTGCTTGCATGTGCGCTTGTACTTTTACAGCTCAAATATTGACTAGTGTCCGTTGTTGTTTTAGGACCCTAACACTGTGGTTAGAACTGAACGTGGTTCATCAAAGATATATCTACATTCACTTTTGAATGAAATCAGTGACTCTGCTATCAGCGAACTGAAACTGGTAATGCCCATTAATTAGGTTTGTAAACCTTCAGTCATTTGTGATAGTAGATAAATAATAAAGACCACACACAGTGTATTGCCAAATCATTTTTGTTAGCATTGTTTGTCATTTTTTATTTCCAAATTTGTCATTACTCTACATAACCATTCAGTTAATTTAGACAGGAAGGAACAGGGTTAGATATCTGTATGTATTTCAGCTACACACAATAGATATATTTAGCGATTCACTTGAGTCTCCTACAGTGCAGTTATTAGACATCAATAGTCTTCTCTGCTCTGTCAGTCTACACAAGCTCCTGTGGTACGATGTCAACTCCCATAAGGTGTTAGAAGTGTCATGTACAGGTTTGTATTTCCCAGTATTGTGTTGGAGAGTTAGAGTTATGTCTTTTATTTGGTACATTTTATATCTTGGAGTTGTTTGATCTTTAAGCTTGTGTTTACAGTAAGATAACCTGACCTCACAACAATGTCAGTTGGGTCCACTCAGCGAGGTTTAACATTACGAAATGCAACTGTTTCAGTTGATGAAGTCCACAACGAACCAGTATCAGCTCTACTTGCTACCGAGCAGAACCTGTGCATACTGTCTGGTGCCAGAACTGGTAACACTATATTGGTAGACAAGAGAGCTGCTAATGGCTTCACCAACTTGTTACCTCCTGTCACTGATCAGGTGAGCGAGCTGCCTTCTCCATATGTATTGTGTCAGCCAATGGTCATCTCTCCCTTATTTCTCATGTACAATGTTATTTTGTTGTTTGCTGCATCCTGTCTTCCACATGCTCTAACATTATGTAGCAGCCAAGGAAAATATAGTGGAAACAACAATTCCAAGCTATTAAATTATGGGTCAATACAAACACATTGTATGAGCAGTGTTAGTAGACAACATGTCATTTTAGTGATCATTTTGGAAAACTTGTTTCCTTTTGGAATGCACTACGTTTCTCCTCGGCTATGATGCCTTATTTAGAGTGATGGGCTCTCCGAGTTGACATTCTAAGTAAAACTGACTGTGCGCACTCACTGTATGTTGAAGGGTGCCAGTTGGTCACTGTGTGGTCTCAAAGGACAAAATGTTGTAAGACTGAATGACAACAATGAGTTTAGCATGGGAGACATCAGAAAGCCAGGCAGTGTGACCTGCCAGTGTAGGCTAGAAGCTCCTATCAGAACCAGAAGAAACATCTCACCCACATCACACATTCGCGATAACATTTTATCAGTATCAGGTGAGTTTAGGACTGCTGTGTTTAATTAGTGCATTATTTCCCATAGCTATAGACTAGCAGACACTGATTGTTTGGAATGGGGTCCCGGCAGAGTAGTTTCGCTTTAGCGATGCAACCGGAAGTAGCTTAGTCGATCGTTGAACTTATCATTAGAAATCACGACTTGCTTGACTATTATTCTGATGTGAGGAAATTTGAGCAAATAATATGACAAATATGATATTGTTGAGGAAGCTCAAAAAATCAATGAAGCCTTTCGAAGTTCTTTTTTGAAAAAAAAATTGGTTTATTCAGTTGAAAAAAATAATTAAGTTCACGGATAGAACCATAGTTTTGTATTTCGGTTTTAATTGTGCTTGCCAATGTAAACTAATGAAAGCGCGCCCTTAGACGATTACTTACTGTGGTTTGCATCAACAGTGCCGTTGTAGTTTTACAATTTATGTTGATGGCACATCGTCAGTATTATATACCCCAAACTTATCAGCCGCCGTGAATCAAAAAATGTTTCTTTAGTAATTGTTAAAATGAAGTGACTTTTGTTTTAATAGTACTGTTGGTGGAAAGCCGGCTTCCGGTTTGTTTAATAATAGCTTCGCACAAAAATCTGCCGGGACCCCATTGATTTCATAATGTGGACTTGAGTTAGTTTGGAGTTGTCTATCAGTGTAAGAAAACTCTTTATAGGTTTTATTAGTTTCCGTTTCTTCATTGAGGCTTTTTACACCTGGACTATGTAACCTTCCTCATTGTAATAGAGATTTTTAGTAAAAGTGTTTCATTTATTATAGATTTTATGCATTGTGAAACATTATATATTGATTCACAGTGCTCAGTACATTTTAAATGATTTTCCCTGTGCCGATTTTACATATATATGCAGAGGAGAGTCAACTGATATTGTATTATATTGGTCAGGTAAAGACAACCAGGTGAGGTTGTATAACATAGACAAGGTAGAATGTGGTCAAGTGGTGCTACCAATATTTACACACGATGGTCACTTACCCGATGTCGAGGGAGGAGACATGCCCTATGTAACCACACATTCATGGAGTAACAGTGACACCTCCCTCCTGGCATCTGCCACCGATACTGGACAGCTACACATATGGCTCTACGCAGATGAGAAAACCTGACATTTAACTGTTGGGTGCGATTATCAATGACTCACAACAGGTTGTTGCTACTAGACCGTGTCTATGACATATTTTATCTCTCACATATTTGCTAATAAAAATATAAAACTGCTTTTCAACAAATTTCTCTTTGAATATATTTGCTTTATACAAAACAAGTTCGCACAGCAACACCATAAATATATAAAACAACGAAAATTGCAATTAAGATAGAAACAAGAATGCTGAGCATTATCGATGTGTGAATTACAAAAAACTTAGACTAAGATCCTAGCATGGTAATAGCAGTTAATTTAATGAAGGAGCTACGTGACCTTTCCATTGAAGCTCTATCGTAGGCCATTTGGTTTGGAGACATTTCAATATATGACTAGAGTCCGAGGTAACAGTAGGTTCTTGAAAATCTCTGAGGGTGGCGTTGGCATAGTGATACTCTATCTGAAACACGCAGAAAGAGTGACTGTACACAACAACAGAGACGGACACGCACAATGACGCCATGGCTACAGAAGACAATGCAAATTTATCTGGCATTGTTTGGCATCTTTTTAAATGTTGGACAGTAAAAAAGACAAAACTAAGCCATTGCTAGTTGGATCAAGGCATTGCCCTATATAGCTAACTTTAGACCATCAGCTGAACCAGTTTATGGCGTGTACTAGTGTGCTGGTCTAGTTATTTTGTACACTTACTTTGTTGGAATCGTTGGAACGTTTAATTCCATTGTAATGACACAAAACAAATGTCTTTGGTTTATTTTCAGTGTCTTTATCTTTGGGAAAGAACTCCTCCATGAATGAAGTCAGTAAAATAACTCCCAGCCCCTCAGCATCCAGTTTCTCTTTCATAATATCCACGCTGTGGCAAAATTTGGGTTTGCTCATCATTTAAGTAATTATGTTCGATTGCTTTTATACCTTAATACTAGGTAGTGGAATACTTGTATGTATGGGAGGCCTTAATACTAGGTAGTAGAATACTAGTATGTATGGGAGACCTTAATACTAGGTAGTGGAATACTTGTATGTATGGGAGGCCTTAATACTAGGTAGTGGAATACTTGTATGTATGGGAGGCCTTAATACTAGGTAGTGGAATACTTGTATGGGAGGCCTTAATACTAGGTAGTGGAATACTTGTATGTATGGGAGACCTTAATACTAGGTAGTGGAATACTTGTATGTATAGGAGGCCTTAATACTAGGTAGTGGAATACTTGTATGTATAGGAGGCCTTAATACTAGGTAGTGGAATACTTGTATGTATGGGAGACCTTAATACTAGGTAGTGGAATACTTGTATGTATGGGAGACCTTAATACTAGGTAGTGGAATACTTGTATGTATGGGAGGCCTTAATACTAGGTAGTGGAATACTTGTATGTATGGGAGGCCTTAATACTAGGTAGTGGAATACTTGTATGTATGGGAGGCCTTAATACTAGGTAGTGGAATACTTGTATGTATGGGAGGCCTTAATACTAGGTAGTAGAATACTTGTATGTATGGGAGACCTTAATACTAGGTAGTGGAATACTTGTATGTATGGGAGGCCTTAATACTAGGTAGTGGAATACTTGTATGGGAGGCCTTAATACTAGGTAGTGGAATACTTGTATGTATGGGAGACCTTAATACTAGGTAGTGGAATACTTGTATGTATGGGAGACCTTAAGACTAGGTAGTGGAATACTTGTATGTATGGGAGGCCTTAATACTAGGTAGTAGAATACTTGTATGTATGGGAGACCTTAATACTAGGTAGTAGAATACTTGTATGTATGGGAGGCCTTAATACTAGGTAGTGGAATACTTGTATGTATGGGAGGCCTTAATACTAGGTAGTGGAATACTTGTATGTATGGGCCTTAATACTAGGTAGTGGAATGCTTGTATGTATGGGAGGCCTTAATACTAGGTAGTGGAATACTTGTATGTATGGGAGGCCAAAGGTAACAAGGTGTAACAACTACCCAGCAGCAGACAAAGCTATCATACGCTGGACACTAGCACTCCAATACATACAAAGTGAACCAATACAAATACATTTACACACTAAAGTAAGTCAACTGCTCATCTATTGACAGTAAGTCAATAGATGAGCAGACGTACGTAACCCAAGGGTAGACTCACTATTCCTCTGGTTCTGAGATTAGGTTGAGAGCGGCCATGAGATCCTGTAGGTTGGCTGAATTGATGAAACCATTACCTTCGGTGTCATAACTGTTGATGACCTGCAGAGTTTCACTCTGTTTGTCTGCTGCCAAAGCTTCCATGTCCTGTTTATAATACACATATATGTATGTACTTAACATGTACTCAGTATGAACTCAGTAAGTACACAGTAAGTATTCAGTATGTACTCAATACGTACTCGGTACCTACTCGGTACGTACTCAATACGTACTCAGTGTGTACTCAGTATGCACTCAGTACGTACTCAATAGGTACTGAGTGCGTACTGAGTAAGTACTCAGTACACACTCAATATGTCCTCAGTAAGTACACAGTATGTACTCAGTGTGTACTCTGTATGTACAGCTAGTAAAAGTAAACTATGTTTGTAAACCTGTGACCAAAAAGTTAAAAAGCTTTGTCACAAGCCTAAATGCTTCTATAAGCACTTAGAACATTACAGTGTATTATGTAGTGACTGGCAAAGACTGTCCATCAGAAAACATTTTGATGCTACAGGTATATGATTTTACAAAACCTACTTGCGAGAATAATACTGTGAAATGAGTTTCGCTGCCTAGTAGCCATATTGGATAAACGGGGCTCTTCAGGTTCCACCCGACCTACAACATCAAACAAAAACAATTGCTATCCATCCACTGAAAACAAAAATACAAAAAGAACTTCTGTTTCACCTATATATAAACACTGTTGTATTACCCAAAGACTGAGAAGTAAAAATAAAAGAAAAAAATGCCGCTAAGCAAATAAAGAGAGTGAGAGCTGAGACAGATGGCTCACCTTCAGATAGTTGAGTGATTCCATTAGAGTCAAGAAACCAATCTGTGACTGTTTAGAGATTCCTTGTAGCTCTGTAACAACAATATATAATGACTGTTTAGAGATTCCTTGTAGCTCTGTAACAATAATATATAATGACTGTTTAGAGATTCCTTGTAGCTCTGTAACAATAATATATAATGACAACAAGTTAAGTATCAACAAGAGCAGTGTTCAACCGCACAAGACACCAACACAACAGTGTCATTTCTTTGGGCCAGATGTGAGTGTAGAAGGGATTGACTGTTGCAATCTCTTAAAACAAACAGTGACAATAGATAGTAGATGGAAGAACTTACTTATACCACCTGCATCTTGCTCACCATCAAACAAGTGTGAGGTGCCCTCTCCTGTCAATAACAGGTTGACAAGACATTGCCTGTAACAACCGCAAGATCTAGTTATACAACATCAGTCACAAGATCTACTTGTACAACAACAGTCACATGATCTACTTGTACAACAACAGTCACATGATACCACCACACTTGTCATATATATGTAAGGGTATACAGTGAGTGAAGACACCTACATAGACAATGAAATGTACACAGTATATACAGTATAATCTACTAACCCTGCATGGCCATATGTAGGGTCTACAATGGGTTGTCCAGGCTCTTCCACTGCAAGCTCCATTTTGTTCAAGCCCTGACCAAACGCACCAACATTGTTACTTGCGCAAGAAGGTGCAATATACATTACAGTGTAGCTTACAGCGTTCATCCGCAACTGTACTTACATATGTGAGCATCACAGAATAGAGGAGAGAAAGAACACCAAAGTCACCCATTATGAGCTTTATATACCAGCCTAGAGAGTCTTTGAGATTATCTAATATATAGTCTTTGTACCTACAACAGTACACACAATACAGAGCTTGTATCTACAACAGTACACACAGTACAGAGCTTGTATCTACAACAGTACACACAATACAGAGCTTGTATCTACAACAGTACACACAGTACAGAGCTTGTACCTACAACAGTACACACAATACAGAGCTTGTATCTACAACAATACACACAATACAGAGCTTGTATCTACAACAGTACACACAATACAGAGCTTGTATCTACAACAGTACACACAGTACAGAGCTTGTATCTACAACAGTACACACAGTACAGAGCTTGTATCTACAACAGTACACAGTACAGAGCTTGTATCTACAACAGTACACACAGTACAGAGCTTGTATCTACAACAGTACACAGTACAGAGCTTGTATCTACAACAATACACACAATACAGAGCTTGTATCTACAACAGTACACACAATACAGAGCTTGTATCTACAACAGTACACACAGTACAGAGCTTGTATCTACAACAGTACACACAGTACAGAGCTTGTATCTACAACAGTACACAGTACAGAGCTTGTATCTACAACAGTACACACAGTACAGAGCTTGTATCTACAACAGTACACAGTACAGAGCTTGTATCTACAACAATACACACAATACAGAGCTTGTATCTACAACAGTACACACAATACAGAGCTTGTATCTACAACAGTACACACAGTACAGAGCTTGTATCTACAACAGTACACACAATACAGAGCTTGTATCTACAACAGTACACACAATACAGAGCTTGTATCTACAACAGTACACACAATACAGAGCTTGTATCTACAACAGTACACACAGTACAGAGCTTGTATCTACAACAGTACACACAATACAGAGCTTGTATCTACAACAGTACACACAATACAGAGCTTGTACCTACAACAGTACACACAGTACAGAGCTTGTATCTACAACAGTACACACAATACAGAGCTTGTATCTACAACAGTACACACAGTACAGAACTTGTATCTACAACAATACACACGGTACAGAGCTTGTACCTACAACAGTACACACAGTACAGAGCTTGTATCTACAACAATACACACAGTACAGAGCTTGTACCTACAACAGTACACACAATACAGAGCTTGTACCTACAACAGTACACACAGTACAGAGCTTGTATCTACAACAGTATACACAATACAGAGCTTGTACCTACAACAGTACACACAATACAGAGCTTGTACCTACAACAGTACACACAATACAGAGCTTGTATCTACAACAGTACACACAATACAGAGCTTGTATCTACAACAGTACACACAGTACAGAGCTTGTATCTACAACAGTACACACAGTACAGAGCTTGTATCTACAACAGTACACAGTACAGAGCTTGTATCTACAACAGTACACAGTACAGAGCTTGTATCTACAACAGTACACACAGTACAGAGCTTGTATCTACAACAGTACACACAGTACAGAGCTTGTACCTACAACAGTACACACAATACAGAGCTTGTATCTACAACAGTACACACAATACAGAGCTTGTACCTACAACAGTACACACAATACAGAGCTTGTATCTACAACAATACACACAATACAGAGCTTGTATCTACAACAGTACACACAGTACAGAGCTTGTATCTACAACAATACACACAGTACAGAGCTTGTATCTACAACAGTACACAGTACAGAGCTTGTATCTACAACAGTACACAGTACAGAGCTTGTATCTACAACAGTACACACAGTACACAGCTTGTATCTACAACAATACAAAGTTTATAAAAGTTCAATATATAATATATAATGTGATGAAGTTACGCGTTAGACAATTATTGATACAGATTGTATCTGATGAAGCCAATAATTGCAGGTTCAGTTTACACAGTATACTCTCTATTTAATAAATCTACACAGTATATTCTCTATTTAATAAATCTACACAGGATATTCTCTATTTAATAAATCTACACAGGATATTCTCTATTTAATAAATCTACACAGGATATTCTCTATTTAATAAATCTACACAGGATATTCTCTATTTAATAAATCTACACAGTATACTCTCTATTTAATAAATCTACACAGGATATTCTCTATTTAATAAATCTACACAGTATATTCTCTATTTAATAAATCTACACAGGATATTCTCTATTTAATAAATCTACACAGGATATTCTCTATTTAATAAATCTACACAGGATATTCTCTATTTAATAAATCTACACAGGATATTCTCTATTTAATAAATCTACACAGTATATTCTCTATTTAATAAATCTACACAGGATATTCTCTATTTAATAAATCTACACAGGATATTCTCTATTTAATAAATCTACACAGGATATTCTCTATTTAATAAATCTACACAGTATATTCTCTATTTAATAAGTCTACACAGTATATTCTCTATTTAATAAATCTACACAGGATATTCTCTATTTAATAAATCTACACAGGATATTCTCTATTTAATAAATCTACACAGTATACCCTCTATTTAATAAATCTACACAGGATATTCTCTATTTAATAAGTCTACACAGTATATTCTCTATTTAATAAATCTACACAGGATATTCTCTATTTAATAAATCTACACAGGATATTCTCTATTTAATAAATCTACACAGGATATTCTCTATTTAATAAATCTACACAGGATATTCTCTATTTAATAAATCTACACAGTATATTCTCTATATAATAAATCTACACAGTATATTCTCTATTTAATAAATCTACACAGTATATTCTCTATTTAATAAATCTACACAGGATATTCTCTGTTTAATAAATCTACACAGGATATTCTCTATTTAATAAATCTACACAGGATATTCTCTATTTAATAAATCTACACAGGATATTCTCTATTTATAGTGTCAAACACTCACATCAGCTCTTCATGAAAGCTTTTGAAGCTGAAAAGTTTGGGTCGTTTATGACTTGATTGACCATCACATGTAGTGCTAGAGCTGGCAGCGCTGTCTCTAGGAGTGTTCAAGTGCGATACAAGTATAACATTTCCCTCAGTAGATACATTACTTAGTATATCATAGATTGAATTTCCTAGCAGCCTTTGGGCTTCTGCTTCTACAGTACAGACAGGTATTACATCACGGTAACATGGGCAAATAAATGTCACATAAAAATACCGACTGAAACAAGTAGATAGATTTTGCGATACAGAAGGGAAGACAACTACCATGTAAAGTGTGCAGCAAGTGGTTGAGTGAATACGAGGCAGTATTCACTGATTACTATAACTGATATAGTGACACTGATAGTGATATACTATCCATATTGTTTAGCTGAAAGTTGCATGAAATATTTGATGCTACATTATGATGAAAAACAGCAACAGCATGAAAGCATTTAGTATTACAATTTGGAGCGAACAGCACATGAAGATTATGCCAAAAACTCCACTTTCTCTGCCAAATAGACAATAATAAGACACACACAGTTTGATTACGGTTTACCTGAGATAGAGTTGAGATCGGCAGTGGGTAGATTATCTGATGTATTGGTTTGTGTGAACAATTTATTCTTCATGATATATGCCTGTACAGGAGCTATGACAGCACATGGCCCGCCACTTGTTTGTATCAGTGCTGACGGCTCGCTCTCCGTAAAGTGGAAGCCTAGCGCATAAAATAAATGCATTATCGTTTTGCACTGTGTCATCGTACACTGACACACAACGCCAATGAATATAATGTATTTACTATCTGTAATTTATGGTAAGAGTGCTAAGTTAAAATGAGGGAAACTACTTTTAAATGACATGTAAGGCACATTCTTGGGCTTATGTGATATGCTGCTATCACTTGAAATAAAATAGTAGCCAAAAGTAAACAACTTTTATGGCAAGCTTTTAAACAAATGTTTTTTTCATAAAATGTAGAACATTCCAATCAAATAATAATTTCCTGTTAATGAAGTTGGAACAATTGGTGCTATGATTGATAATACAAATAACAATCATGATGATGAAATACCAACACCTTCAACTGAGTACAAGGTAAGAGAAGTGATAACTTGTAAATTTTATACTAATCTTTATCCCAAAACATGTCGTCATTTCATGTCATGATGGAGCTATTGCCACTACTATTTACTATACAAAACAATTAACTTCATTATTTATATATAAATTCAATTAAAATGATAATAATTCTTAAATAAACAATAATAATCTTATTTTAACATTTTTATTTATTCAATTAACATTGAATGATGCATTCACAGAAAAACAAAGAAAACAAACAAGGGAAAATAATAAATATTTATATATAACAATAAATAATAAAAAGGTGCGCAAAGATATCCCCTCAAGTACCTTACATGTCCCTGGGAACTATTTCATATTCTACGAAGGCAATAACAAGCACCCTTTATTAGCGTAGAGCTGGGAGCACAACTCCAATTGTCACAGATTTTGATTTTAATAATAGTTGTTTGCTCCATTACTTTACACTCAATTAAAACTTAGGCTATGCAGGAAGCTGGCAATTTTTCACAGTGATGTTTATTCCACAGCAGTTCATTTAGGTCTCGGATGAAAAAGAGGAAGTAATTCTATATACTACATAATTATTATCAATTAATTTATATCAATACTATGTTATTTATTATTAAACAAAACGAATCTGTTTTCATATTGTCATAATGGTCAGTTTATTTATAACATTATTATTCAGTGGTGGATCTAGGGGGGAAGCAAGTGGTGCAAACGCACCACCTTCTGTTGCTAAGCAAAAGAATTTATAGAAAATTAGTTTCGTCAGTCTTGCTGTGTGAAAAAAAAACACAATTTTTAATTTGTGTAATAGAATGGAGCATTGCCCAGCATATAATTTTACTCTCAGTTTGAGATGTAATCCATAACTCATCACATAATGGCGACAGTATATGTATTGCAAGAATTTATTGATAATAAAATTAAAAAAAAATGGTCCCGAATTCAGCAACAGGAAACTGGCACCCTAGCAACCATAGAACTATGTCATGGGAAAGTTGTATGCGAGCAACCAAGTCAATCAACATAGAGCGTAAATGTATGTACTCCCCACAATGTAACCTAAAACTAAAGTTATAGTAAAAATTGATAGCAGTGGAATCAGTGTGCTTCCGATTGTGTTGAATGCAGTCTTGGAAAAAACTGAAATGTCTTGGATCAAAGCTTCAAGTTACTAGGAATTAATAGACCATAATAATAAATGAGGTAGCGGCCAACATTGTCAGTGTTGTTTGGAAACAAAAAAATTGTTTTCAGGTTTGTTCTCCAAGTTTTTATTCCTATTATTGTAAATTTATTGAACGACCAGCTACTAGTGGTGAAGAATTTTTCTTCACCACTAGTAGCTTGTGGTTATTATTATTATTATTATTATTGCTGTAGTCAATTGATTGATTACTGACTAAACTGGGTTGAAAGAAGAAAATTGTTAATTCATAGCAAGTTATTAATTGTTATTGTTACAATATTTAATGATAATTATTATTACAATTAAAAATAATAACGATGACTTTTACTGCATATATAATAATTTTTTATCATTATTATAAATAATTGTCATTGCTAATTTCTTCTAATTCATAATCAGTTGATTATTATTATTATGATTATTATTCTTCACTAGCTAGTTGTAATTACTATAAATAGACATTATAATTAAATTATACAATAAATAGTTATCATTATAACAAGTAAATAACTGATGAGAATACAAGCTACAACAATAGTAATCTAAATAATGTAGTTGCTAATAATAATTTATAATAATAATAACAATAGTTTAAACAGTTGTTTATAAACATAATAATAGTGATCTTTTATTATTATCGATTGCCATTATTATTGTAACTGCTAGTTTAAATATTACTTTGAATGATGATGATAAATATATAATTTTGATAACGTTAATAAAAACGATGATGGTGATAATAAAATAATAATAGTTAGTGAAGTAATTATTTTATCTCTATCAAAGGTGAGGATAATGATAAGACACTGATAAGTTGAATAATTATTACTTATTTATCTATTTATTATTATGATTAATAAAAATTCATTTGATAAAATGATGGTGATTAATTTTTTAAAATACTTTAATCACTACTAATACTGACAACCACTAAGCTATATAAATCAATGCTCACACTACTATTATTATAAATATTATTATTATTATTATTTATTCATGACCACGAATGCATGTCAAATAAATACACACTTGTGTTCCTTTTTTAACTTAGGGCTGAGCAATTTAATGCTAACTACTCAAGGTTTTTTACACATATATATATGTGCACCTAAAATGCCATTTCTAAGCATTTGAGATACTCTTTATTTTAAATTTTCCGTTAACGCGGGGCTTGTGCTCCCACCCCAACTCATTTCCCTAAAAAGCAACACCTCAATTATTTCTCAGATCTACCACTGTTATTGCACATGAGATTATGATATTTATTATTATAATGATTATTATCGTTCTTTCTATTTAATGTGGTGAAATTGTCATGTCACACAGATATCATGTTTTCCATAACAATACACATCATTATATTATGGGTAGCCAAATGAAAGTTATACTATAATACTACTGCAACTGCTTTGCTAACTGCCTGATACTAAAAATCAGGGGTGGGAGAAAATGACTTTAAAGTCGAGTCAAGTCAAGTCATGAACTTTGTGAGTCGAGTCAAGTCAAGTCGCAGCCATTCTGAGGTTCAGCTGAGTCAAGTCAAGTAAAGTCACAAACATTGTTGAGTCAAGTCGAGTTGAGTAATGAAAAATTTTAAGTCAAGTCAAGTCTGACTCAAATGACTTACAAGTCAAATATCAAGTCACTTGAATATCTCAGAGTCTATTGGTCGTAGAGCATTATCAAAGACATCATCGTGATCGGCAGATTTCAGAGGGGGTAATTTAGATGTCCAATAGATGACTAATACAAAACTTTCACAGAAATCAGACGATTTTTATTGAAGGATTTCCCTAACAGCAACAGATGACAAAAATATTGGCAATGGTAAATCAGTGGTTCAGAACAATAGCCTGGCAGTATAGCATTTGTACTTATGGAAAGCCAGAACCAGTAGAATGTTGCAGCCAATAAAATATTCTGTTCACAGTTCAAGCAGTAGACACTTCAAATGATTTAACCCTATTCCTTGCACGGCAGCTGTTTTTCCTCCTTCCTTACTTGAAAAAAAGGTCACCATTTTATTTTAGTAACTTAATTTTGTAAAATTACTTGTTCTTTGTTAATTTTCTGTTAAAAAAATCTCTGCAGTAAAGTTGTGCAATAAATTTTGAAACACATGTTTAATAAAGTCAAAAAGCATTAGGAATTTTACAAGTTGCAATCAACTTTTTTTTCCAGCAGGAATTTGACCTACATGCAGTTGACGAGAAGGCGCATTAAAAACAACAACCCTATTGAAAAAAAAGTCTTCCCCATTTCACAAACTTTCGTAATCAGAGTGCCCTAATTATTTTTAATACATTTCTAGTTGACAAAACAAACAGTATTCTGCATATGCACCTTCTTCTTGTCTTCTTATATTTTTAAACGGTAGAAAATCATCAACTATTCTACCTTTTTTTCTGGTAGAAAACATTTGAATGGAAGGCCTAATGTAATTTTCTGATCACCATACTCCAGCAAGCATACAGTTGGCTAACTATTAGCTAGGTTGTGCACTAAATAACACCTCTGGTTCCGATAACCAAACAGGAAATACAAACAGCAATGACACACGGGTATTCTGTTATCTTAGGAAATTGTGGTAGGAGCAGACAACTCTGCGAGATTGACTCCAAATGACTTGATGACGACTTTAATAAAGTCATCTGTATTATGAAGTCGAGTCAAGTCAAGTCATGAAACTTTTCGAGTCAAGTCGAGTCGAGTCAGATGAGGCATCAAGTCAGAGTCAAGTCAAGTCACTGCTCAACTAAGTCAAGTCAAGTTATGACCTATGACTTGACTTGACTCTAAGATGACTTGACTTAGTCCGACTTATTCCCACCTCTGCTAAAAATACATGATATTATTATAAATAAACCATTAATAATAAATTTATATAGAGTTATCTCCTCTTTTTCATCCAAGACAAATGAACTGCTTCAAAATAAATGTCACAATTTTTGTTTTGTTATTGTTTATTTTTTGTGGAAAGACAGTAAATTGCATAATGAATAATAAAGTTCTTACTTTGCCACAAATCCCATGGTGATGGAAATAGTAGGTACTAAACAAACATGGCTGCTGTCTTGAGCATAGAGAGTTCTCTCTAATCACATGTACATAGAAATTCCATCGATGAAACCCGCTGTGTCTACGCATGGATTATTATGCTTTTCAGCGACTTGAAATTGAATAAAAAGTTCTCTCCTAATTTTTTCAAATCAGTGTTAAATTAACTTTATCAAGAGTATAAAAATGTAAGTCAAAAGCACAGATTTACTTTGAAATCAAAGCTCTAGGTGAAGTGCCTATAAGATTCAATTATATTTATCTCAGATTGTTTATTTTATGTAAATACATTTTGGCATTCTTTATTACTAGGAATTTCCAGTTTGGAATGCAGGTTTTTGCTTGGACTTTTCAAATGCTCTAAATAATTTTTTAATTATCCGGAGCGGAAACACTATAATAATTTGTAAAATCCTTCAAACAAACGGTACATAGTTTCCAGGGTATGTTATGTATAGGATATGTTATGTATAGGATATGTTATGTAAATCTAGTTTCCAAGGGCACTCGAGGGGTGCTCGAAGGGCATGGGTACAAGTACCGAGTATCTTTGTACCCTACAAAAAGTGATGACACGACGTTTTCATATAAGCCAGACCCTTGACCAATACCAGAAAAACTAAAAAGTAAATTAAAAATCACTAAGTAAATTTATATGATTTTCTTGAAGTCAATATATATTGAAAGCTTTTCAATGATGCATGGATAGTCTCACTTTAATCGTTTGATGTGAAACTATGGTGGCTCATAACGTTAGACGGTTTCGTTTTCAAAGCATATGATCGGATTTGAAATAGTCCAGACGGTTTGCAAAGCGTCTTTTACATTGAAAATTATTGGGTAATTGTAGTAAAATAGCCCAAGAAACTATGTTTAAGAACGGGCTCATTGGTTATAATAAATTGATCATCGGCCTCAGCAGTTGCGGGATTCATGCTATAAACTGTATTTCCTGTCTGATAATCGTAAATTCTGCAAACCGTATAGTTGTTTTGCAAATAATTCAGTCGGCTTAGAAATGATTCAGATGATTTAGAAAATTACAAACCGTAGGGACGCTTTAGAAAGAGTATGAACTATTTACAAACCGTATGAACTATCTTGAAATAGTTTGAACTGTTTTAAAATAGTCTAAACTATTTTGAAATAGTTGGAAAAGTTTGCAAAGCACATGGCTTTCGAACCAAAAGCGATCGTCATCATTTTATTTATAGCCTCTATACAACTTTATCAACATAGACGTAGATCAAAAGACATAGAACAAATTAATTAAATGTATGAAACTGTTGTTGAATATAATCTCTAAATTTAATTTTTACATTTATAATTAGGTTGTATTTATTATTTAAATTAATTTGAAACGAATAATATTTAATAAATAAAAAAACTATTTATTTAAAGAAAATTCCACTGTTCGGTGTTTGGGAAAAACATTATCAATCATAAATGGACTGTAGATCTATGATCAATAGAGCGAACCAGCAAATCGGCTCGGATTCTCAAAGCCCACGAACGATTTCACAAAGCGTTCAGAAGTTTTGCAAAAGTTCAGACTATTTCAAACAGTTTGGAAAGCGTTCAGACGTTTTAAAATGCAAAACACAAAACGTTCTGAGCCACCATATAAAACACATATTATAAACGTTTTTTTTTTAAAAAAAGTCCAATGGAAAGTCTCAGTGGAATTAAGAAAATTTAAATAAACATTTATTTTTCTTTATTTCATAGTCAGCATTCATTCATTCCAGGCTTGTTTGCATTTGTTGTTGTTGACAATAATTTTTGTCCATGCTCGCTCTAAGTAAAAATATTCATGCATCATCATTGTTTAAAAGTTCTTTAAAAAAGAAAGAAACGATTCAAATGATTCTCTCTGAGCAGCATCATTGTTGTTGTTATTATTATTGTATTTAGTTTTCCTGGCAATTTTCAAAGACCTAGCTGAAAAAATTATAGGCTCCAAATCAGCAACTTTCATTTCTCAGTAGCAGCTTTCATAAAATTTGTTCAGTTTAAAACAAAGTAAAAATAATTATCATTCATAAGATAATAATAAATAATAATAGTAGTAGTAGTAGTTGTTGGCAAAATGTTTAGCAACGAGCATAAATCATCATCGATCCTAATAATAATGGTTACAAATAATGTTCAGCAACGATCATGGTCATCCTAATAATGGTTACAGTCAATAGAATAGCAGTGATTAATAAATAATTAATTAATTATATTTATTATTATCATTAATTAATTTAATTAATTAATAACAACAATAATTAATATAATAACAATAATTATAATAATTAATATTATAATAACAATAATTAATATAATAACAATAATTAATATAATAACAATAATTAATATAATAACAATAATTAATATAATAACAATAATAATAATACATAGATAGATGATAGAAGATAAATAAATAAATAATAATTATAATAATAATAATAAATAAATTGAAAAGCTGCTACCAACCTTGAGCCCAACGTAAAAATACTTCTTCTGTAATATCTTCGCCCCATACCAGATGGATTATCTTATGGTATGTTTCAGGTTCAAGTTTAGACCATGCAGCAACATCACATGTAGCCATTCCAGAGAGAATGGCATAGAAAATTTTACCATAAATAAAATAAAACCGAACAAACGCAGTAAGCTGACATGTTTATAGCCTTCAACTGTTAACAAAAACGCTGCATAAGAAAAGAGAGATAATCAGTTCATAAAATAAAATTTCAGCCGAAAATTTTGATTAAAATTTAATTGACCACTTTTTTTATATATTTCTTTTGTATTTGGCAAAAACATGTTATCAATAACCATGGACCTAGTACAACTATAGTATACTATAGTTGGCTAGTATATTCTAGGTCCATGATCAATAGCATAAGATAAATGTTTTTGTTTGAGACTGCAAGTGAAGTAGGCGTTTAATATAGAAAGCTTGTGCGCCATTGTTAGTTGTCGGTTGCCAGTTGCTGATTGTCAGATGAGTTCAGTCAAATTTATGACCTGTGCGTTGGAATATGATGGATTTGGAGTTGTCACCTCGATATATCGAATTATTGCAGCGGTTTGCCTTGGCAACATGACCTCGATATTATGGGGCTTCCGACCGATAAAAAGTTCACTTTGAACGCATAAAAGGTTGTCTACCCATTGTAAACGGGCAGATAACTCTCAAAAACACATAAAACAATAGGTATTCATCTCACTTTCTTCCACAATAAGACACTTTAGCTAGTTTAGTGACATCGCCACTTCACTTCAGGGTGGACTTAATGCTAGTGGGAGTTGATGTTAATTATTTGAATATTTCTTCTCTATAACATCACATCACGAGGATTGCTAGCAAAATTTTCTTGATCTACAAATGCACGTACATGTTTTTTTCTTTTAAACCTTTGAGTTAGTTATTGCTATGCATGCATATACATGTTCAACTGTCTGGACTGGATCGAGCAGCTCATTATTGTTATCTGTAGGAGAAAAAGACGACAAGATAGTCACTTGCTGTTTTTACTGGTAGTCATGAGGCATCAACAAAACCCAAAATGAGTCGGGACTTCATTTATGTAAATACGAAAAAACAGTGCAGTGAGCACCTGACACCACGAATTAAAATAAAATTTTTGGGAAGATTTTTTTCTAAACAAATAAATAAACAATAAAGATATGGGAATAAATTTCCTAGTGAACTTAATACTGGTCAGAATAAGAAAGAAACTAGCAAACCGTGATTTATGCCGCCTGATGTTAATTCTATTTTATTCTATTACATGGAAGAGAAAACTTTTAGGGCCAAACAATTACCCACAGTACTGTATTTCATTTGTTTACGATTGCAAACACAAAGCTCCTAGTTTACTAGTTATTCATGACATCCGAGTGTCCATCAATGTTGCCCTTACTTCTGGGCTCGCATATTGAAGGCAAGACACGTAAGCATATCAACTTTGGTGGGTTTCAGCCAGTTTCTCTTCTTAGAAACTATTGCACTCGTGAAGCTGAATAGTCGCTCACTCGCTGTGCTTGTGGCGTTGACAGAGAGCTATTTCTTCGCTGCTCTCCTGAGCATAGGGATTTGCATACTCTTACTCCCCCACCACTGTGCTAGGTCATCTTTTTTGCCTATCATTGACTTGCTGACCTGCATATAGTATTCAACCTGTTACAACAGAAACGCTAAATAAAATGGTGTGAACATTAGTATAAGTGCTCAGACTCCAAACGGATGGCAAAAACTCAATCTATTTGGGGAGTCTAGCATTTCGACTAGTAAGACTAACTTATCTTTTTCTGTATTTTAGGACACAACACTCACTCCTATTTCTTATTAACAACTTGGTAAAATATAACATATCAATCTTTTGTTTATTTTCAGCAAGAATTTGTTTTTCTCCCAAGAAGCAGCTAAAAGAGCTCATGTTTATGTTGATGAATTCATGAATGAGTACATGTAGATAATCATCCGATAATAATTACGTATTTGATGAGGTATTATACCACAATGCCTTTCATCTATTAAATAATTTTTTTCTGGAATACCTGGAATAATGATAAGATAACAGTTTGAGGGTACCTGGGAATTCGTAAAATTTGATGCTATTTTATCGGACACAGCCATAGACATAATAATAATATTTACTGTTAGGTCTATGGACACAGCACTTTACCTCCTTCCGCGCCCTAGTATCTGCATCGGCTCAGTCGTTTCTACAGATTCAGCCTGAATCGCCATCAGAAGTTCTATTAGTGACATCGACTCGTCCTCAGCAGAGTTTTTCTGTTCAGTGGGGGGCTGTGGGTCATTAACCTACTCATTATCACCTTCCGCTCTAGCATTGCTAGCCTCATTCTCTTCAAGCTCTACCAAACACAGTATGATTTGATGCAACTATAAACAACAACAAACAACATTCCATTCATCATAAAAGTTAAAAGTGATAAAATTAAAGTCCAATATTCAATTAATTATCAAAAGGGTAGGGTGTTTCTCTGACAAGAGAGACAGCAGTGATGGAATTAAATCTCTTTCAAATCACTTCGGAGTCACTGACCATACATAGACATAATCGTAATAAGCAATTGCATGAAAATTAGCAAAACAGGCGTTGGTTAACTGTAAAGTTGGGTGTATATTACGGACAGTAGTCAGATCAAATGAATTCTATCGATCTTCAAGCGTCACATACCTAGTTCTATCGCTTGACTCCTCCATAGTCTGACTATCAGGGTTGGCCATACGAGGATCCAAGGCTGCTCTCAGCTTCAGTAGCTTAGATAACTTCTCTGCCCGATTTGCTTCTTTGTATCTGAATGATAACAAATAGAACATGTCTTTTTTTATGGATGAGATAAAAAACCATGTAAGCAAACCACATAAAAAATTAAGAGTTATCCTCCCATGTCAAAGTGAAGACAACTCTAAAAGGATAAAAGAAAACCAAGTCTCAGATTTTTTTACTAAAACAGATTAGAAGAATCGATTGGCCTGTCCAACCCAGCACAAAAAAGGAAAAGGTCAATGGGTAGTTCTAGCAATAACTGAAGAAACATACAAATAGTCTACTCAATTGTAGGTCTAAGCCAACGGAGTATACTTGCAAACTCTGCTATACTTTCAAGATTATTGCATTCTCGTGAATAAATGATAAACTGAAATGAAATGTAATATGATGTTGCACTTCTATGTTGCCAGTTATCATCTGATTACATAATACAAGCGACCAATTAAGATTAAATCACTAATGACTTGAGTTGATACTTGTCATCCATTTAGGTCCAGATGTCAGAACGCATTTGAGATGATATGATCTAAAACTCCTGTGGCACATCAATAGTGATAGGAGTCGTGCATGTCATCTTCACCACCTGAATAGTGGGGTGTAGGTTACAGATGCTGACAGGGTTGAAGTTGGATAAAGCATCAGTTAGAGTAGAGAATAGTGGCAGCGTAGCCAGGAAAGTTTCCATGTGATTAAGCTGGTCCCAAGTCGGATTGCGCTTAGAGAATTTCCTATCTATAAATACAACAGAATGACTGCAAATGTGAGTGAAAAATAAAAGAGAGACAGTGTTAGTAAACTTGGTAGGGTGATGCTGCACTAAAGAAGTTAGCAGTAGACCTAAAACTGAAGTCCCATAGATTGGAATAGATTGCAGAGAGTTCCATACCCTAAGTTAATTTAGTTTCAGTTTAATTTTAATTTTGTGTGGACTAAATGTAAATGAGTTTGTTATATTGCAAATGAAAATGTTAGCTGGTCATAAAGATTCGCTACTTCTAGGGGCAAAAATGCTATCATTTTCACCAGGTAATACTTGTAAATCAGTCTCATAATCATTGTATACCTCGTTTTGGCTGAACATTGGCCAATTCAATTTACAAGTAATTATAATGAAATTTTATTCCAGTCTATTTACACTTTTTGGTTAAGTTAACTTTTAAATTAGTTGAGCTCACCACTCATGAGAATGCTCTGAATAGGCTCTTTGTAGGCGTATATGCGATCTACCATCTTGTATCTGCTGCCCCATCTCGTGGACACATCAGCAACCAGACCTTTGATTGGCAGCCCCCCCCCCCCCCCCCCCCCGCATCTTCTGCTCTTTTGCCTGTTCACCCTTCAGTCTAGTAACAAATATGAGGCAGTTAATTTGCATTTTGAGTGTCCCGCA
The DNA here is from genome assembly GCA_945261195.1 of Cryptosula pallasiana. Classification (NCBI taxonomy): domain Eukaryota; kingdom Metazoa; phylum Bryozoa; class Gymnolaemata; order Cheilostomatida; family Cryptosulidae; genus Cryptosula; species Cryptosula pallasiana. The sequence continues at coordinate 31,838,261 of OX183133.1, read as the reverse complement.
ACAACACTCAACTACAACTAACAAAACTGTTCAATGATATGGCTGTTGTTAATTTGACTTGAAGGTGTACCAGACCTGTCCACATATAAACTTATACTGTGCTTATAGCCTTAAAGATAAACATGAGTACTTTTAGCTGCATGTATGCGTCTAACTGGGAATAGGCATATTTGCTCATTGTAACCAGATGGAGGCGCAAACCACTGAGAAACATGACAATTGACAACACTTATGCTACAAGCTTACTTGCCAGAGTAACTAAATGTAGTCACAATAGAGCGTATAGATTTCAGCGTGTCCTGCATGTCTACGTGTCCTGCATGTCTACGTGTCCTGCATGTCTACGTGTCCTACATGTCTACGTGTCCGGCATGTCTATGTGTCCTGCATGTCTACGTGTCCTGCATGTCTACATGTCCTGCATGTCTACGTGTCCTACATGTCTACGTGTCCTACATGTCTACGTGTCCGGCATGTCTATGTGTCCTGCATGTCTACGTGTCCTACATGTCTACATGTCCTGCATGTCTACGTGTCCTACATGTCTACGTGTCCTGCATGTCTACGTGTCCTACATGTCTACGTGTCCTGCATGTCTACATGTCCTGCATGTCTACGTGTCCTGCATGTCTACATGTCCTGCATGTCTACATGTCCTGCATGTCTATGTGTCCTGCATGTCTACGTGTCCTGCATGTCTATGTGTCCTCCATGTCTACGTGTCCTGCATGTCTTCGTGTCCTGCATGTCTACGTGTCCTGCATGTCTATGTGTCCTGCATGTCTACATGTCCTGCATGTCTACATGTCCTGCATGTCTATGTGTCCTGCATGTCTACGTGTCCTGCATGTCTATGTGTCCTACATGTCTATGTGTCCTGCATGTCTACGTGCCCTGCATTTCTACGTGTCCTGCATGTCTACATGTCCTGCATGTCTACATGTCCTGCATGTCTATGTGTCCTGCATGTCTATGTGTCCTGCATTTCTACGTGTCCTGCATGTCTACGTGTCCTGCATGTCTATGTGTCCTACATGTCTATGTGTCCTGCATTTCTACGTGTCCTGCATGTCTACATGTCCTGCATGTCTACATGTCCTGCATGTCTATATGTCCTGCATGTCTATGTGTCCTGCATGTCTACGTGTCCTGCATTTCTACGTGTCCTGCATGTCTACGTGTCCTGCATGTCTATGTGTCCTACATGTCTATGTGTCCTGCATTTCTACGTGTCCTGCATGTCTACATGTCCTGCATGTCTACATGTCCTGCATGTCTATGTGTCCTGCATGTCTACGTGTCCTGCATGTCTATGTGTCCTGCATGTCTACGTGTCCTACATGTCTATGTGTCCTGCATGTCTATGTGTCCTACATGTCTACGTGTCCTGCATGTCTACGTGTTTGGTTGCGGTTTTACAGAATTGTGGAGAATATGGCCGAAGCAAGGTACGGCAACCATTGATGGCAGCTCATCACATGCTTTCACCATATTACGCCCAGAGTCTGTGGTGATGCTGACAACACGATCGGCTGTGATATCGTACTCACACAGTACATTGCCAATCGTAGCAACCAGGTTCTCGCTTGTGTGGGACTCGGGCATGTATATCATGCGTAGACAATAGGTTCGCAGTGTCAATGATTGGGAGAGGAAATGTGCAGTCAGGCTTAGATTGTGTTGGAGCTCCAGGCATCAGTGGTGAAGCTGAGACTTCCACACTCCTTCAAATCCTGCATTACCTTAGTCTTCATCTCGTTGTACCTCTTAGGTGTAGCTGTATCACTGATGTACTTCCTACTAGGCACTCCATACCTGGGATTCAATGACAGAAGGAAGTCCACAAATGCAGGGTCATCCACAATGCTGAAAGGCAACATAAGTTTGGAGAGCGTGTAGGTGAGGTTTTCGGTGATGTTTTTCCACTGAAGGCCGTCATGTGAAAATGGAGAGTTATTTTCGAAGGCAGTTGTGATCCTGGATTGAGAACTGGTAGTTGAAGACGGACTTTTGGCTGTAGATTGTGCAGCTTCAGCTTGAGGTGTTTGTAATTTCTTACAGGAACTCGCAGCAAACTCTGCGGGGTGATTTGTCTCCAAATGTGATCAGAGATTGGATGCGCTCGAGTCCGTGGTTTTAATTCTCACTTCAGTCAGGCGGCACAAATCACAAGCTGCTCAGTCCTTCTCGGAACTGTTGTAGGTAAAGTAAGCCAAAACAGCTCTCCTCTTCTTTGATGACAAGACTGGTGTAGTCACCAGTTGAACATCGTCATCATCACTGTGATCACTGGCCACTGATGAAGCCATCCTGCAGGCAAAAAATCAAGAAAATTATGTTAAATGGTAGAAAGTACAAGTGCATACGCCAGTCTATTACACACAGTCATAGCAGAGGGTAGCATTTTGAAATCTTAAGAGACAAAAGAAAAATTTGTATTCAATATTACATCACTTCTATTACAGTTATTATTAATATTATTGAAAAAAATTCATATTATATATTTATTTATCAATAAAAAATATGTTCTCTTCTTTGGCAAAGTACACTTTTGTAAGTCCCCCCTGGCCAATTGATTGTCAAACTAACATAATTAATTATCCTAAACTGATGAAAAGCACATACCTCAGATAGGTTTCACAATGGTGGCAAAGAAATATTGAGCTGATGACTGCATGCATGCAAGTAAAAACTAGATAAAATAAAAACTCACCTCCTAGCCTTGCCGGAATTATTCAAGAAAGGACATTTTGTTGGCACATGTGCAGTAAGCTGATATATCTACCCCCATGGGGCAATTCAAAGGTTCGAAACGAGTCGATCCGACAGTCCTGTATTAGATTTTATTTAGAAAATCCCAGGTCGAGAAGACAATTCTCGACTATCGTTTTCGAAACCCGGATTCTCGTGCAGGCCTAGTCAAAATAGTAAAATAAGTTAGTTTACAAAATGCTTTCTTTAATGTTGTCGTGCAAATTTCTCAACTCCTCGACATTTATCAAGAATCCCAAACAGTGCCTAATTTCCTTTATTTCCTCGGCCAATTAAGGATTATCTTCTCTTCTGGTGCGCTGAATCTAGGTCTACTCTAGTAAACATATTATATCTTCTAATCTCCAACTTTCACTTTTGGTTGCACCTTTTTGCTATGCTAAGTTCTGAAAAGGAATCATGCTGAGTACTGACTGGTTTTTATTTAATTTTTAATGCAGTGCAATACTTATATCGTATATGACATATGATATTTATACTGTATATGACATATGATATTTATATCGTATATGACATATGATATTTATATTGTGTATGACATATGATATTTATATCGTATATGACATATGATATTTATATCGTATATGACATATGATATTTATATCGTATATGACATATGATATTTATATTGTGTATGACATATGATATTTATATCGTATATGACATATGATATTTATATCGTATATGACATATAATATTTATATTGTGTAGGACATATGATATTTATAGACAGTCAAACTTTGTATTAACTATTCATGTACTTTGTACGTAGCTCATTTATTCTGTTACAATGTAAACTATGCTGTTGTGCATATTTTGAGATGATGCTGTTGATTTTTACTACGTATTATTGTAATGCGCACCTTTAGAATATAATACTATGACACCAAAAAACTTTCAAAAGAAAAGCCAAATTATTGAGTTTGAAAATGGAAGCATTGCCCAGAAATAGAGAGGGCTACCACTCTATATTTATACAAACTCCTTGCCTTCCCCACCCCTAGCCCCAAATAGTATGCAGTCTATAGAAACTGTCAGAAAATACTTGTGAGCTGTTAATGTTTATCTTGGTTGTTAATCTGATGTTGTTTTGGAATTCAGAAGCAATGAGCCTGAAGTCTATTTACTGAAAAAAATCAAGTGCTTCAATGTGACATGCAGAGAGACCTGGTGTTAGTCGCTGGATTAACTCCGTCGACATTTAACAGGAGGCGTAGAAAATTTGGGTCTAATGCCAGGCCAAACAAAGTATGAGAACCAGTGCTCAGGTGTTTTCAGCTTGTGGTTAGTTTTTTTGCTGGAAGCAGACACGCTGAGGTGCTGAAATCTGTACTAGTGACAAATATTAAACCAAAAATGATTGAGATTTTTTTGAAGTCGTGTTTTATTGATTTTGTCATCATAAATACCATCAAACTCTATAGTATTTGCTGGCCACATTTGTTTTTAGAATATCTAATATTTTTCGAGTGATTTACAGGAGTTGTTTTCTCATGTTTCGCCAAAGTTGCATAGGCGTCCCCCAAAAATTCCAAAACGTTTTTTGAGAGTTACCTCCTCCTACTTCGTAATAACCAGCAACTGACAACCGACAACTAACAATAGCGCTCCGGCATTCAATAGTTTAATTAAAAGTTATCAGCCCTCTCAGATAATAGAAATGACAACTCTGAATATTAATAGGTGGCGGTTTTAATAGAAATTAAAACAATTTATTGCGCTGCATAATGTATAAATGAGAAGAAAATAAATGCAGATAGGCATCATTGCTATTACCACTTCTCCCATATCAAATTCTGCTGCCAGCTTGAAACTGTGGTGGTATAAAAAGCATCATACACTAACTGGGTCTATGGCTAACTTAGAGATGGTTCTCATGAGTTTGTCTGATCAGCACTTTGCATCAATGCCCACTGCCACAGTCGTACACATACAGTTGCGCGAGCGGAAACGAGGTCCTAACAATTACAGCCAATCATATAACTTACCATTGAAAATGGTTGACATGTTATGAAAAAAACATTGTTTTACCATACAAATACCTGTCATATCTTGCACTCGTTTACTAAAATATGTGCTAAAGAGCCTATTTAACACACCCAATAGCCAATTATACAACTTTTGGTAGCCAATACAGAAAATTAGCGACTTTGAACTGGGCTAATTGCCATTGTGAACATGAACAATATGAGTAATGGGTGTTTGGCGGACCTAATATTTTGAAAGATTATTTCATGTTATTAGCAAGCAAGGTCTTTGGTATGGTATTTCAATGGAGAATTTGTTGCTTATGAGATTTTTCAACAAAATGATAAATAGAGGTCATTTTCATCAAAAATGAGAAATTTTATGAAAAATTGACACTTAGATGTGATTATCTTTTCCTAGGCTGCTCATGGAAACTTAAAATTTGTATGATTTTGTAGCTGAAGATGTTTTCTTTAATATTTGGTAATCAATAAAAACTCAAATGCCATGTCAGTTTCTCCAGATAAGTTTTTAGTAGGCTCTACAAAACTTCTCCATTGTAACTTATATAAAAAATAGGCTCCACCCCTTTATTTAGGACCTCAAATCCACTTTTATATAAATGGCATGATTGGCGTAACTGTATGTATACGACTGTGACTGTGCTCACTGCCACAGTCGTGTACAAGACTATACCCACTGCAAAGCCAGCTAATCCTCCACAGGCGTTGGATGGGGGGGGGGGGAATATTTACTACCCCTGACTCCATAGAGGCTAACCACTTTGACCACTTCTACACTCAAGTCCTACCAGACAGAGCATGCAAATGCAAAGAGAAGCCAAACACCGTCCTCAAAGGGGACTGCGCTAGTGGAAATGCATACATTTTAACCATTAGACTGCAGTGAATCAATTCTTTCATTGATTTGTTATTTAATCCAGGAGACACTAGCTCCCAGAACAAACTTGGTTCATTAAAATGTTTTCATCTGCAGCAAATATCAATAAATAAACCTAGCATTATACTGAAGTACAATCTTTTGGGCAACTTCAGATATCCAGAAGCCAAATTGGTGCGGTTTAAAATTAGGTTTGCTCACCATGTGATCGAGTCTAAAAGGTATTGCTCAGACCGTCTTTTAGTCAACCGTATGAAGAGACAACATCATCAGGTGGGTTTGTTCGGAAAGTGTTGTTGTGTTGAAGCGTTCATAAACCAACAGCTATTGAATGCAATCCAACAGAGAAGTTTTGTTATAAGTCAACTTTTCACTACATATACTTGATATGAGCGACAGCAATATCCTAGTAGAACAATCTTCACTACATATACTTGATACATGTGACAGCAATATCCTAGTAGAACAGTCATTTTATTTAAAAGTTTATTATTATAGTTACAGCAATGTAATGATTAAAGCTGCTCAGACACAAAGCCATTTCCTGACATAAGCTAACATTGACCAAAAGCAGAGCAGTATAGACGGCACTGGCCAAAAGTCAAAAATAATAGAAAGGCAACAACTCCAAGCTTACAGCTGTTTACATTCACATACTGTTCGGTTGTCTCTTCCAGCTATTGAGACTGTAGAGAGCAATTCTAGAATAGAGGTGGTGTATATTTAATAGCGCAGCAACTTGAGAATAATTTCTGGCCGCTTTTGCCAGCTAATCAGTGGATGATAAGATCTTGTGGACTGACAGCGTTTGGAGTTAAAAAAGTGTAAAAAGGACATACCATAATCATGTGGTGGGTGGAACGTGCTTATACCACTCTCTCGCATTGTAAATTATTGCCTACAAACAACCAAACTTTGAAGTGTCAAAATGGCATTCATTTGGTTATGCTTACATAATATTATAAGTGGACAAATATTTTGGCCAGCTCAGGTTTTTACAGAAAAGTTACTTTAACATCCAAGCCAGAGCAAACATTCTTGTGCCTCATCTTTTCCTAAAGAAAGTTGGAAACCTGTCAATGACTTAAGTGATCCGATAGATGGTTAAAGTGCATAAAATATCTTACATATTGTTGACGCGTTGGAAAGACACATTTTTTTTGTGTGTAGAGTTGTTCTCTCATTGAGTATTGTAAAACTACTGCAAACACTAACTAACAGCAAACAAAACGCAATAGGTCTATTGAAGTTTATAGGTCTGTGGAACTAAGGTTAATAAAGGGTGCTGTCTGTGGTGATCTTTATTTCGAAGCGGTTCATTTAGGTCTTGGATAAAAAAGAGGAGATAACTCCTTATAAATTGATTATTAACGATTTATTTGTAACGATATCGTGTAGTTTTAGTTGCAAGCAGTTAGCAAAGCAGCTGCAGTATTATAGTATAGTTTTCATTTGGCTACACATATTGTTATGTATTGTTATAAAAAACATGACATTTGTGTGACATGACATTTTCACCGCATTAACAAAAACTTGCAATAGTGCAACAATCATGTGCAAATAATAATTTTATTATTAATAAAATTACCATTTTTGCAATATGAAAGCAGAATCGTTTTGTTTAATAATAAAAAAACACAGTTTTAACTTTTAATATAAATTAATCGATAATAATTAAATAAATGGAGTTATCTCCTCTATTTCATCCAAGACCTAAATAAACTGCTTGGAAATAAAGATCACCACTATCTGTGAGCAGTAGTTCCATTATACTATTATGTAACAAATTTGAGCAAATGATTTTTCACTTTTTCATGACTTTTTAGCTTAATAAAACTTCTAAAACTCTTCCATTATTATTGGGTATTTTTTTCAGTGAACTTGCAAGTATTTCAGATTTATATATTACTGTGGTTGGGTAAAAACATGACTGGAAATATAACTTGGCATTGTTTATTGTTAATCTCAAGGACTATTATAAAATTTTATTAAACTAATGTTTAATCAATTGCAAACTTGAAAATCGATATTTTAATGCAAAATGTGAATCAACTTGTTTTGATTTTGATCACAAAACATTGTCATGTGGAAAATAGTGTGTACATAATAACAACTTTACCAAAGTTGAAAAAAACATGCTGACTCAAGTACAGTATCAAAAACTTCAAAATTGGTTTCAATCTTATTTTTTCCCACTACAATAATATCTGCACAATGCCAGTACATGGAAAGCTTTACTTCTATCCAAACCAGCCAAGTTTTTTGAAACATTGTTTTATAGCGGCATACAAGTTATTAGGTTAATTGCTTTATAGGGGGTCATTTTACGGGTGAGAAAGCAACTCCATATAAAGTATTTAACCACAAAAGTTTAGAAGCTTAAAAATTGAAATTATATCAAGTCTATTTAAAATAGGTGTATAGGGCCCTTCAAGTTTATCCATAGACATCACCTGTCAATTTTGAAATTGAAACCGGAAAAATTCACCTATAGCAATAATTATTACGTGTTACAGCGGATCTGATCTAAGTGGATAGAAGAAACATGGTGATGTTTTACTTGAAGTACTCCACGACAAGCTTGAGAACCCGCTCTCACTTATGCCTAGCATAACATAAATGCACGCTCTTGTGCGTGGATACAAACAGCCAAATTTTGCAGCGAAAAAGCACCCCTGGATTAGTAGCCTCTCTGAACTAGTAGCATCTCTGAACTAGTAGCATCCCTGCGCTAGTAACATCCCTGGGCCATTGGAGTCAGTGGACTGAGACATTGGAGTCAGTGGACTGAGATATTGGATGCATCTTGCTGATTTTTACCATTCTTTGATACATTCCTTTGTAGACAAACCTTTTAAGTTTTTGCGATAAGTTTTTTAAGCTTCTGCTAACGTAAAGTGAACAATAGTTTCAATGAAAATAGGATATTACATATTGTATTCTAATGAAAATGCTTTTTACAATTTTATAATTACACACTTGAAAGTGCTCAATGTATACATGCAAGCAGTTGATATGTTTTAAAAGCATGCCATTGCAGAATACTGGACAGAATGTTGACAACAATGTTGAGTCCCATTTTTGGTAAATTCTCTGCGAAACGTCATTTACGAAAAATGTATTACTCACTTCTAGCAAGCTCTACTACATAACTTATCATGTCTGTTATACTTTTACAACATTTACAACATATTACAAAGTATTATTTATTAGCCACTTTATATGAATACAACTTTTACCCGAGTATATTATTGTTTTAGCACTAGGCCTGCCCTTGCTCAGATTCGCTACTATCTCTGTTTTCCATCCACAAACACAAGCTACAAGCAGACCAGACCACACAAGTATCTATTAGCCAACAAAAATAAAACAATAGCAGGCTAGTTGGCAGTGGCTGTCATCCCCAGCTGTAGCCTAGCATCCACTGACCAGATGTGTCTGTTGGACTGCTCTGGCAGGTTGAAGAAAAAGGTACAAAAATAAGGTCTGATTAATCTGGGTGAAAGAGCAGGTGGTCCTACAACTGACTGGAGATGGGGCTGCGCAAAGTCCTGCACAAATATATCAACTTTATATGTCAGTCTTCGGTTATCTACCAGCCGAGATGTCAGATATTTCAATACAACCACACATCAGAGTAAACATCGCCACTGTTTAAACAGAGCTGGGTTTTTTTGTAAAGATTACCCCAAACTGTTTTAATATTTCCCACTTTCTCATTTGGCAATCATTTAGAGGTCAGCGTGTTGACTATTACAATGTACTATATAGATGTTTTTTGAAGCAAAATTACACAGTATACTCTCAGATACCTGGCTAATAAATTGCACAGCTAACAACCTTCTACCTGTGGTTTTAAGACTGATCATTTTGTTTATTTTAAGCATGAGGAAATATTGTTCTATGAAGACTCAATCAATGTAGAACAGAGATAGAGCTTGTAAGAGTTCAAATGGCTTTTGTTTGTTGACTGACTCATCGTTTGCTTCATAGTTGTTATGATACCGCACAGGGTACAATGATGCAATCATGATAGCTGATACTAGTGCTGATGCACTGCACCTGGGTTGTTCCGGCCATACATTCTGTATGTAGACAGCCATATCTGTTCTCCATGTAGACAGCCATACCTGTTCTCCATGTAGACAGCCATACCTGTTCTCCTCACCATTTAAGATATGGCAATACCAAAATATGACTCGTTATGACAGTTTTAATTTTCACTTACCGATGGCCTGACCTGAACAGGATGTTGTAGCTATTTCATGACAGCTGATTCTAGCTGTGATGATTGATTTGCATTTTCTGTTACAGTGATAAATATAATAAATATTTAAAATAGTTTTACAACAATTTTTTTTATTATTATTATAATTTTATTTATTACAACTCTAGGTGGCCATCCACTAAATAATATTTCTGAGCCACTAAATTGATAGACCCACTCCAATTCATACGATATCATTATACTTATATGCCATGTTACACCCATGCCAAACACGGTATTAAATCTCATAACAAAGGGAATAGCGACCATCTTTTTACAAAATACTCGTTGGCATAGTTATTATCCTCCAACCTATTTGTAAAAAGAAAATGGAAATTAGAAACACTTTCTATCACCTCATCTTTTGTTATTTGTTTTTTTATTTATGGAGTGGTAGTAAAAAGTAGCAATAAATAAAGCTGTTTATTCTTTGTCAACCATCTGATGTTATTGTATGAAGATTTCCTAGAGCAAACCAGCAGCGTATCATCTTGAGGCTCACAATTGGGTAGAAAGTGCGAATACTTTGCTGTGAGAAATGAGAGCAAACATATTATATACATGATGCATTCACGACATTTCAAAAACACAGCTTAAAACTTGACACTTAGAAAATGCACCTATTAAAAATAAACCTTCTATTAATGGTTAATTTTTGTTTTTGTCCAAAGACGAAATGGTTGCTAAAGCCTGGTTTACATACATATCGTAAGTGCTTGCAAGTGATCGCAGATCATCGCGCGATCATCAGACTTTGCACAGCTTGTACAACTTCGCACGCTGGCTGCAGAGGCTCGCAGAAAAGTTCAGCTAAGCAAACTTTCCTGCGACGCCGTACGATCGTATGTACAATTTTGTTGCCTTCTTTCTCAAGAAAACCACTTTTAGGTGAAGGCTGTTAAAGTAAACATGATAGCTGTCGAAAAATCATAATATATAATAAAATTATAATTGCTATAATTATTAATATTAATTATTATAAATTTTACGAATGAATCATTATGATACGTGATTTAAATGTTTAAATATATATATATTCTGTAACTGTTTATATAATAGCATAATTATTAAGTTGTGACTGAAAAATGATATATATATACATGCATATTAGGAATATGGTAGAAAAAATAATAGTGCACCATTGAAAAATGATTATAAATTAAAAAGCAAAATATAAAATAATATTTTATTATAATATGAGTAACGGTATAATAAAATTATATGTAATAAATACATAGATTTGTGTCATTGAACAACGGTAATTCATTTAGTTAGTATATATAATCGTTAGCTTGTGAAGGCGTGGGGGATTTTATCACCTCGCACTCAAGAGTGATTATAATTCTTGAGATCGAAATTTGTGCCAAGTTTATGATAACACGTAACGCAGATCGTCGTACGCTGATCTGCGTTCACTTGCGAGCACTTGCAGTATGTATGTGAACCAGGCTTAAATCAACACTTGTAATTTCACAGGTAACCATCACCTGCACTTCCGGTTAAGAATAGTCTAATGTACTTGTAGCTGGAGACATTCCTAAAACCCCATGTACATATAGCGATTACTAAGCGATTTCCTTAGCGATTGCATGATTTTGCAACTTCTGTTTCCTACAAAATCGCTAAGCAATCTCAAGCATTTTATTTGAGGTTATCCTCAGGTTTTGATAGAGATCAAAAAATCGCTAACGGATTCTTTGATCAGCCAATCACAACGTAAAAAGACTTAACCCTTGTTTCCAATAATGTCTTGTCATATTCAGCGCTCCGATCTATCAACGATCCTATAATAAATTGAAGGCTATGCTTTGTAACAGCGAGTTTGACCGAAATCGCTGAAAAGCAGTAGTGAAAAATTGCACAATTTGGGGGAGGGACTTCCCCTATCGCTAAGCAAAATCGCTAGCACGATCGCTATATGTACATGAATCATATGGAAAATCCCTCCAAGAAGTTGCGCAACTGTTTACTACTATCTATTAATCACAGCCGTCAGATTTGCGCTACAAACTACAGTCTACAAATTATTATATGGTTTTTGGTAGATCTGGTCGAGGCAAATGGCATGATGCTATTGGAGACAGCGGTTTTCCATTTTTTGCGTTGTGATTGGTGGACCGGGCTAGCGATTTTTTGATCTGGATCAAAATCTAGAGAGAACCTCAAATAAAATGTTAGAAAGTGCTTAGCGATTTCTTATACATTATATATTGGATTTTGTATTATTTTACTTTTATTTATCAACAATCAAAGAGTCAGCGTTGTTAAATATTGTTTTAAATAATTTTAGTGTTCACTTTTTTCAATAATCAGTAGTTTTTACTTTTGTTGTTGATGACTAAATTTTTTATTACTCTATCATTAATTTTGGTCATTGAGTAATGAGTAGTAGGAAAGTTCAAAATATTTTGAAAATTCTTTAATTTTAGCGATGACCAAATTTGGAAACACCATCTTTTAAAGAAAAATAATTTTCGAGCTAGTTGGTTCAAATTTTCAAAACGCCCCTACCCATAATTGACAAATCTAGCAAACCTTGATGGTTAATTAGTAAGCATGAGGAAACTTTCCAGAATTGCCTACATATAGTGGCACAGCGTAGAATTCTATTATTGTTGTATAACACCTGTTGCCCCACACCTGCTGCCGAGGTGAATGACTCGCTGCAGCTGCACAGACTTCCAAACATGACACAGTATATCAGATCATAAGCTGATTGTCTGGCCAATGAGCTTTTATATGTCAGCATATCACTTTCAAACTTATTTCTGAAAATTTTTCATTTTTCAAGCATAAACGGCCCGCTATCAAAGGGGGTCGTTTGTTGCTGCAATCACATACAGTGGTTTTAATCAGAATTGCATGGAAATAGAAAATAGAGAAAAAAATAGGGGCAGCACGCTGTCGTCATTTCCGATTGGTACGGGTAGGTTGGTAGGCAATGGGTAGGTGGGTAGGCAATGGGTAGATGTACACGAGCCCATTTTTTGTATTTATTCATTTGAAGTATGATTTGATCCTGTCAAGGCTTTTAATTGCAGTAAATGAAATTATATAGATTTTGTTTGTAATTAAATTGTCACAAAATTTGTTTATCCACAACAAAAACGCAATTGTTTATCCACAACAAAAACGCATATGACGATTACAAGTAGAGACTGAGTATCAAGTAGTTATAATGTTTTCACGGACCAAAGAATGTCCAGCTCCAATATTTTCTTGTACCTTAAAACCAATTCGATGAAAATCATTTTAAAAGTTAATTTTTCAAACGATGAAAAAACCAAATACTATTTTTCATCAATTGTACAAATCGTAAATCGGTAGTAAATCAGTCGTTCTAGTTTGCCTAGTTATACAATCGTGTGACATGTGGCAGGCCATGGCATGGTAGGCTGTAGCGAACAGGTTTTTGAGATTGCATTATTATGTTATCAAGCATTGGAATAATTTAGACAGTTGAAAAAATAATGAAATTTTAAATATTATGCAGATAAGTTTCATAAATGTTTTTGTTTCAACAATGATAACAGTTTCTTATTTGAAAAATCAACAAACAGAAATGAGTTGAATTACTGCGTAAACTTGAAAAAAACCCAAAAGGAAAGAAGTTGTAAAAATCTTGGGTGTCTTACTTGTAGTAGCAGTAAAAAAACATGTCTTGAATTCCAACCAACAGCTTTTGTCGCAAGATTGTTTGCATTTGTATATAGCAAACTGATTTTGGCAAACATGTCATGTTAGAGCCTCTAAACCATGTATAGAGCATTGCATAAGTTTATGAAATTGTGGCAGAGGCAAAGCAAAAAAATGAAAAGGCATAAATCAAGAATAATAGAGCTCATCAAAATTTCATATGATGTTGTAAGTAATCATTTAGTGCTCAAAGCATAATTCTGGTAGACTGGTGAGTTGAAAGCAATCATGCTGTGTAATGCGAGCTGCTCAAGATATGTGTGACAATATTAGGAATTGATGGGAAACACTTCTGTAAGCGCATCCAATCTTTTGCCACGTACCATTACCAGGCATTTTTGAACCATACATTGCATGAATATGATTTTCTTTCTCTATCCTATTTTGCAGCTTTTTGCGCATACGGATAAGTCGGCGTGCATGAATGCCTTGAAAGTGAGTTGTCACGGCTCATGGAGCAGCTTTATTGGCTAAATGCCAATTCTTCTTCATCACCCAAAAGCCAAAAGCTTAGCACCGGTAAGAAAGAAAATAGCAGACGGGACACGTGACCTTAGCTTCAAAAGTTTAAGGGTGGAAACTGTCAAAATAGTCAACTTTTAGTTTTTAATAAATTATAACAACTAATTTTGAACCAACTAATCGTTCTTACTTGTTGTTAATCATTCTTTAATTTTTTCACAAAAAGAATGTAACTTATTTTGGTAATAAAAATTATTTTATGTTCTAGATGTCAACTATCTGTCGAATTCGCGCTACTTTTGTTCCATCAAGAGTCCAGTTGAGTTGCTGTTCTTGTTGTGTTAACGTTGTTGAGTTGTTTTTTGTTTGGCTAATTGATTAGTAATCTGAATTGACCTTGTTCCAATATTTCCCAGTTACTGTTTTCAAGTTAAAAAGTTGTGCTCATTATGGTATGTATATGTAATTTTTGAGTGAGACTAACAACATATATAGCTTTAACTTTATTATTATTATTATTATACTACTTAACTTATTATTAATTAATTATTTATAAATTATTTTATGACTTTTTTGTGTTTGGTGGTACCAACAACAACAATTAAACACCGAATAATATAAAATTAAATATTATAATTATATATCATTCATAAATGATATAGTAATAATAATAATTGATATAATAATGTTAAATTAATTCTTTAAACAACGTAAAGATCAACATCATCGATGATCATCGTCGTTATCATTTATAATCATCCTGCTGCATCATCAATTGCTGTATTATTATTAGTTATTTCATTGATATATTTTGATAATTTATATATACAAAACAACATATATATTTTTCTATATAATAATAATCAATGTAATAATAATGGATCTATGATGATGAATGATAGAAATGATGATGTATTATTATCTATGTAAGTATTATTATTGTAATAATTATTATGGAGGATTAGTTTTACTACTTCTTACATGGTACTCTATACGTAATAACACACACACACTTGTTGTGAATGCCTGCCTGCACTATATTTAAAATTTAACCCGATCATCTATCTATTTTTGATGTGGTGTGGAATTATTGAGAATGGGTAGTACGTATAACTGCTGTTGTTAATAAATTTATTGCAACAAGCAATCACATAGCACAGGTATTTTCTTTGCCTGAAGTAGTCACAGTGGAGAATATATTATTACATGGTACTTGATTATAAGTAAATTTACAAGAAAACAACTTCATGAATTGTATAATAATTGTCATGAATGGTAATAAATAATAATGCTAATAATAGAATTCGAACTAACTGATGAAATCTGTAAATAATATCGTCAACAACTTGATAAATTACAGTAATAATAAAACAAGCTGGTTGATGATGATAATAATTTTGTTTGCATTTTGTTGCGAAAAAATTCCTCTTTTCAGTGCTACTATATATTCATCTCAGCACTTATGAAAGTAGTTGTTCCTGGTGTTGTTGTGTTTGTTAATAATATGAATCCTGTTGTTATGGTATTGACATATCTACTTCTTAGTTCTCTCACATTTCATTGCTGTCTCTCACGCTGTAGTTGTTTTGCAATGTTTCAAGTTTCTTGTAGTCTATCTCTACTAGCGATTTGTCATTAACCAACTCCATCTCTTCTAATCAAGCAGCTAAGACTACTACTGGCACTGTTATCCCTAACAGGATATTTGTTGGTGGAATAGCACCAGAGGTAATGAATCACCATAGCCAGTGTATATCAGTATACAGATGTACGAGGCATAATTTGTCAAATAATTTTATTAGTTTGCTCACTAATTACAATTTTAATTGTATACCAACGGCTGTACCGTTATTTGGCATCAACTGTTTTTTCTAAGTACTAAGAAATTGTTTTCTGAAAAGTTGAGAATTATTTTCATCTCCAAATGTCGTTCGGTGGTTTTTCAAAATATTATTTAGTATTTATATAACATGCCATTTCTTTGTCTCAGTCAAGTCATAAAAAAACGCATGTGCCAAAAGTAATGTTTGCCAGGTTTCCACTGATCAGAGTGTTGAAAGGCTTTGTTTTTCTGTATTTTGAAGCTTGAGAAAAAAGTATCTTAATTTTGATGATTTTTAAGCTGCCAATTCATTCGTACTTGTTGCCACAGTAAATATATGCTGAAATGATAATAGTTGTTAACATTTGTAGACTACCGATAGTCAACTAAAAGAATTTTTTGCATCTCATGGAGCAGTCAAAGATACCAAGATCATATGTGATCGTGCTGGAGCATCCAAGGGGTAAGCGGCATACAAGTGGTGTCAATAAATGATTTTCCAATGTTGCTATTGCGACTCTGATTGTCTTTTTCAAAAGCATTCGGATATTAAACTATGTATGTTAAGCTTGGATGCAGTAGTATTATAAGTATATTGTTTTTAAACCAGGGTGATGAATTTGCAAAAGAAATGTTGTAATAGTTGCTCCAAATGGTTAAGCCAAGTTTCCTTTCAAGGAGTAACTGTTGAACTCTTGCAGCACTAAAATATCTTATTAAATTTTTGATTTATTTCTACGGATTTGGTTAAAATTCATGATAGCCATGATATAAACTGGTTTTTTCGGCCGAGTTTTGTACTGCAGTAAGGAACTTCATATACAAGAACGAAGTTGTTTTATGTCAGGGTAACAACTATTTAATTGCATTTATACAGTCGTGCAAGCTCGTATGGGTCATTGTGCATGGACTCGTATCATTTCATTTTAAGTAAGAAGTGTTAACATTTTCTCATTTAGAAATGCTGTAATACTTCATACTTTTAGTGACATAGCTTTATATAAGTAAATGATGATGGTAGTAAGATAGTTTATAAGAAATATGAATTAAAGATGAAGTTACTGCAACCTTTTCAAGTAAATGAGTAGCCTTTCATAGAATAAAATTATGATTCTTCCATACAAGTACATGTGGTTTTATCTGTACAGTGACTGTACAGATAAAACTTATAAATGGTGTAATAAATAAACATTAATATGTAATAATTATATATTACAACTAAGTTGGAATAATGATGGATAGTTAATTGATAAAACCTATTTGAAAGAAGTTACGAGAATTTTCTCAGCTTTTTATCATCTATATAGGTATACTTCAATTGATTTTTGTTGAGACAAACATAAATATAATCATCACTGTGGCAAGTTCTTCAATTGTTATTTTGATAGAAAAAAATTGGTATGAAAATTTTTTCATAAATGAAACACCAACCATAAAAAATAGAAGTTAGTACTTTCCTTTAAAACCAAAAAAGTTGAAAAGCTTATGAATGTGTTTTAGTTCGTAAAAAAACGATTATTTAATTTTTAAAATTGTTACTTAGCATTCTTTTTATTTCATACTCAAAAAAGCTGTGTTTTGGTGGCTTCATGTAGCAATCCCAATATATTATTTACTGGTGCATCATCTAATAGAAGGGCTGTTTACCCTTAGAAAACCCGTAATTCCACTCATGCCATTCGTGGTCAGGCTAAGTATTACAACCGAAAGTTAATGTGTTTACACTGCTTTGTATCACCAGCAGTGCACTTCGTTGTGAAAAGCAATATGTCCTAAAATGTGTTGCATGGTGTATCATGCTGAACAGTGATGTGTAGATGGTTCTTTATGTGCACCAGTGATCATGTCAAGGTTAACCTATGATGTAGCACGAAAACGTTCAGATATTGTAATACTCAGATGTTTGAGGCTTTTAATTTCGAAAAATAGAACCAGCCATTCAAGTTCATACCTGTGCTTATGCGTAACCTCCAACAAGAGCTTGATGCTTAATGATCATATTCCGCGTCTTCAGCAAAGTTCGCGTGAAGAACTGTGTGCATTTTTAAGTGTTACTGAAATTAGATGCACACAAAGCTGGCACAACACATAGCCATGCTTAAAAACAAGTTTATCGAGTTGTCTTCTCTTACAACAATCGTACGACATTCAGGCTAAAAATTTGAAGAAATGATGAAATATTATTATTAACATAGTAACCAATTATTTCTACTAAAACGATGGAAACAAATAATTACTCTTAGCCGCCAATAATATATTGTTACTGTTTCTCAAAAATATTCGACATGATAAGTTATTATAATTATTATGGCCTTGCATCAACGATCGTTGCTTGCATCATGACAACTCATTCATTGTTTTTGTTGCTGTATCAAAACCGGAAATATTGATTGCCATGAAACGGTTCTGTTTTTAATTGGTGACCATAAATACAGACAAAACAACAGCATTTCTTTGCAGTCATCTTCGCTTCGAATTTATTGTGAAGCGACAGCGTGAAAAAATTCTATTTTGTACTCGTCAAAACAAGAGAACTTTGCTCATTTGTCACCATCGTATCTTTGCACGAACTTGGCGGAAAACACCCATTGTGTATGTATTAATAATAACAACTACTAATTAAGGATGACGTGCTTGCGGGATGCTGTGATATTCCATTGTTTCATAATCTGCTGTTAAAAAATAGTCTTAATACAAAAACTGAATAGTCATTTGTTATTAGTTCCCAATTAATGAAATTGATTCATATTGAGTATGAGCCATGGTTCACGTTGATTGTGAAATTTTTTTCAAATAACTGTGGACATCAGTTTTTGTGTGGGTTCAATATGAACTGTATTTACTTATTTTTTTGATAGTAAGACAATTTTTATAGGTGCAATCAGTGCTATCTAGATCCATTTTTTTTTTGAAGATGCAATGAAAGCTTTAAAGCGAGTTTCCATACACTTCACTTGTAAGCATGGAAGAGAGGCCTCCAAAATATTGGCCATGTGTAGAGACTTCTGTGATCAATTGAAAGATGTCAATCCAGTTTAAATTTTTGGCATACGTTTTTTGCGAATAACAATATCTTTCATTTTGGTAAAAATTGTATAATGTACACTAACTACGCAAACACGTAGCTATGTGTAATAACCCAAATCTTTGTACCAGAAGATGTATTTTATTAATCGTAATTTTCAGGCCCGAAATTGGTAAAATAATGGGGTCGTTATACTTTGATCATAATCTTTGATGAAACAATGTATTTTGCAGTTTTTGTTATTTTACTAAAAAAAAATTTGAGAAACACTAAATAATAATAATAATGAAGATTTTTAGAAGTTAAATAGCTCAAGACACGTTGTGAGACCCACTTTGGATGTAGAGTTGTTCTCTCATTAAGCATTGTAAAACAAACTATTGAGAAAATTAACTCGTGGAAACCCAAGATTCAGTAGGACTATATATAGGTCTATGGAGGTGTATGGCTGTGCGATCAGCAGAAGGTCCATCTGCGTTCAGCAGCTCCGTTATAATATTATCTAGTACATTAGAATTTGAAATTGTAACGTTTTCATCAGGTTTTCAATTTCAAATCAACTTGTAAAAATCTTCATGATTATTTTATAGCTCTTTTCAATTTTTGTCTCAGTAAAATAGCAAGTATTTCAGATTTAATTGAAATCGTTGTGAAAAAACCCACGCCAGAAATAGTTTTTGCTGTTTTTTTTGTATTATTTCAGATTATTATGTAATCATGCCAATTTTATGTTCATGTTATTTTATATGAAACGTAATTTTCAATAAAAAAAACTTTCAAACATTATTCTTTATTTTGATCACAAAACATTGTCATGTGAGACCCTGTGTGTACATAATAACGGCTTTGCAAAGATATAAAAAATTGCTGGCTTGAGATAAACAGCCCAACAAACATCGAAATTGGTTGCAATATTTTTTTTTACCATCACGAAGCCACTGCGCAATGCCAATCTCTCTAAGTCCCTACTTTTATGCAGATAGGCCAAATTTTTGTAAACTCGTTTGATATATCTTGTCGCGTCTGACAATGCAACGATATCCAGGCCAGCATTGCTTGCGTCAATAGGAATTGCCTTTTTATCGAGAAGGCAATACCTTTGAAGTTCTTGAACACATCTTTAGCTGAAAAATCAAATGCAATAAAATTATGCGTCTGGAGCCCTTTAGTTTAAAACTGAATGCATGTGAATTGTTGGTTACAATTATGAGTCCAAACGTATGAAATATATTACTTACTTTTACAAATAGTGCTTGCTTTCCATTGATCTTATTGCCAAAGACTTCAAATGTACCACTTCTGTATTTTGCTTGTTGTGATTTGACTTTCTCAATAGTGCACATCATTCATTCTATATGCAATTCACTTTTTGGAGTTGTCTTTCCACAGTATCAAAAAGCGCTAAATAGTCTCAACTAAATTACTGAAAATAAACATGTACTAGTCAGATTTATTTTTCGATTGTATTTGGCTGATTAATTACATTTTATATGACCAAATTTTTTTTATCAATTAATGTGTAATTCAGATTTGAAACCTATTGAGCTGTTGCTTGAAACTACGAAAATATAGCGTTTTATCTTTCCAGATTAGATACTGAATTCTGATAATTTGAATCTTTGTTTTTCAATTTTTAAACAGTTTGTTTTTTTGTAATATTACTCAAGTTTTTTTTGATATTGGCCATGCAAAATATCACATAGATGCAACTGTGTATGTAACGGTAGTTTTTATCAAAGATCAAGCGAAATGCTGATATAGTGCAAACCTAATTTTTTTTCTTTAAATGTGTCTGTACACTAAGAGTATTCGCGACCTCCGTTCGCCGAACACATTGCATTAAAAATAATCAGACCGGCAATAAATTTAGTCAATAAATAATCATTTTGTTCGGAACTCGTGGGTCAACAAAAAGTAGCTCACTGAATAAAAAAAATAATCAGCAAGTATTTATTTGTATTGTTCGTAGGTCGCGGATGAAACTGAACACTAAATAAATAATAATGAGCGAGTTGATTTTTTTCATTTTCATAGACCGATTTTATATCCTCGAAAAATGAATCAAAATAATGCAAGCGTTCAAGATTTACTAAATTAAAGGGCAGCTTGACAAACTATTCCAGTTTGTAGCAGTTCAAATTTTATTAGTTTCACGATTATTTTGAAAATTAGGAGTTATCTTCTTTATGATTTGTTCGGTAAACTATAACATTTCATTGAATATTATGTTGCTCTAAACTAATGTTCCGTTGCTTACGCGACATATTGAACTACGAACACCTCTCATTTTTTTTGTATTTTGTTGGACGAACAGGTCGCGAATACTCTTAATGACTATAACTGAGATGCCCTATGCGCCGAAGCAAAACTTTTGTGTTATGGCCTCATAAAAGTTGATGCATATCCAGAAAAAAAATTGCTCTTACACTAAAAATGGAATTAACGAGAGCACAGCTCCGCAATTTTTCCGTCAAGAAAAACTGTTTAAAACCCTTTCGCCATTTTGCTTGTCACATGCAACTGCCAAATACACGCCCTTCCTCAAAGTTTTTGTTAACATTAAACTATACAACAATTTTGTCTTAGATATGGCTTTGTGACTTTTGAAACCCAAGAAGACGCAGACAAAATTATCAACAAGGACTCCACTAATTTGATTTTCAAAGAAAGGAAACTAAATATTGGTCCAGCTGTTAGAAAGCAGGTAAGCATGTATTTTTATGTTCTGCCAAGCTGAACAACCTGTTTTACATTTTAATTATATTATTTGAAAAAAATGTAAGAAAAAACTGGGAAAACTGCTTGAAAAACTAACTTACATTTCATGTGCACCAATATGGATGCAAGATATAGATATTTTCATTTTAATATTTAGTCAATGTGATGAAAACCTCGAGTCAAAATTTAAGTGTTATTACCTTTTTAAAACTCTTTGAAGCTCCGAAACCGCATTGAAAAAAATGATTCAAGTGGATACATATAGTGAAACCTGCATAAATCGACTCTGTAGAAATCAATAAACCCGATGGTGACCTGGCCAATTTTAGACACTCGCCAGGGAGCGATATTTTAATGCAACCCGAAGTCTGATTGCCATTATACTGCTATGTTATTAATATTAACGAAAGTCTACCACTTTATATTTTTCTTTACTTTAGATTTCTCTTATCACTAATATATTTGTATTGCCATGAGCTTCAGTGTCTCTTATAGCTCTGTGTGTGGTTTGGGCGCGTTGAACGATGAGCATGAACCCAAATAAAAATTTTTTTGTGAGCACTAACAATACCAACTATATATTTATATATAAGATATAAAATGATCTGTTAGGAGTTATCTTCCTACAGAATGATTGAACCCCTACATCTAGCAGTCATGGATTATTATTTATTACTTATTTTATTCTGTGTTATCATTTCACTTTATTGTTGAATCATTTTTGTCCCGGCATAAGTTTGATACAAGTTGGTCATTAAAGAATCACAAATTTTACTCAACAAACATAGGATGAATTATTTTAATTACTATTTATAATGGTAAAATCAAAAAAATTTAGGATAAATTGCCCCGTAAGCTAAATATTAAAGCAAAAGTAAACAATTGCCATTGATTAGTCACATACCACAGGGCACCATATTTTTTCTACACTTGATGATGGCCATAAAGCCCTGGTCACACGAGACTGAGAAACGAAACTATAACGTAACTATTTTAGAAAATCGCCGAGGTGCGGCGATATTAGTTTCGTTGTACTGGTCACACGAGAACTATAATTAGTTCGTTACGCCTAGCGATTACTAGTTTCATCCAATGACAGAGGATTGTGTTTTGTGCGCGGGCCTACTCATACTTTACTGCGTGATGTAAAAGCATGGAAGAATTATTATTATTTTTGATGTTTGGAATAGATTATTTTAACAAATAGCTAAGTTTGACCAGCCAGTACTATTCCAATTGTTTGATTATATTTTATTATTATTATTATCTTTCATTTATTTAAAACTCATTATGAATATAATAAATAATTATTTATTCAAAAAACAAATGTGCTACTACTATGGAAACCATGCGTTCGTTGTGAATGACCCTGACATTGGAGACCAGCCAATAACAGAACATAGAAAATAAACCTATTAATGAGCTTATCTGGTCGAATGGTCCAATCACATGCAAGCATCGCAACCGAAGATTTTCCCAAACCTAGCATTGCTTGATCACGACGAAACTGAATTATTCGCTCGGTTTGCTGAGCAACGAATTCGCTGGGCCTGAAAAAAATAGTTTCGTTATAGTTTCGTCGGAAATTCGGTCTCGTGTGACCAGGGCATTAGAGTTGGTTGTTATTACTAGTTAGTTACTAGAGTTATGGAATCTGCTACTAACGTATCATAAGCAGAAGATGGGGCTGGGGTGTACGATACTGATGATGCGCCGCTTACAAACTTTGGAAGCGGAAACAATGTGACTTTTTCAAATGTTACTATAGACTCGTGATAAACGTAGTAGTGAAATCTGCCTTTGTAGAAATGCAAAATCAAAATGAAAAAATGATGTTCGATAACGGCTTTTGCCACATGACCAACGATTACAGATATATCCTTTGCAATTTTAGGCGTGGATATGTTAATAAAAACAGCTGTATTTGAATTGTCAAAAATTATGAAGTACCGTTTGTCACGGATAGTGTAAAAATTGATAAAAACACGATAGTGAATTACGTGAAGATTTATACAGTTTTCCAGTTGCAGATATTGCGTCGAATTAGTTCAACATGGCGACTCATGAATAGCTATATTTGTATGCGCACATATTCTTTACTGAAGATCTATTAAGCCTGGTTTCCATACATCTCCCAAGCGCTCGCACGCTGTCGCAGAAGCTTCTGCTGCGATTTATAGTAACCGTGATTACGCGATGTGCCTGCGAGGTTGCTGCGACGTCCCACGAAAGTTGTTTGCAAAGTACTTTTCTGCGACTCACCCACGATCGGGAACAACTGGCGATCGCCAAGGATCCATGGAGACCGTAAACATGCGACCAAACATAGATTCTGAAGAATAGGCAAGATCGTTTTGTGTCTTTTTCTTAAAAGATCAGGGTTAAAGTCAGGAAAGTTGACCATGGCTGAAGCAATTATGTAGTAGTATTATTATTATAAAAATAATTATTTTTTGTCATTGAAAAAAAATTGACTTATCAATAATAATAATTTTTTTTACTTCATTCATATAAAACCTATAGCTTCTAATAATAAAAAACGCAACAATAGCAGTAGTTTGTTCGTTGATATCAATAATAAATAACGATTGAATAATTGTATTAAATATAATAATATATAATAATAATAATAGCTACCAGTGAGTGATAAATAAAAATAATTTTGGGAATTTTCACTGGTGAAATCGTTATGATTAATTAAATAATAATAATAATAATGCTATTGAGTTGATCATTATTATTATGAATAATAATAATAATTTAATAACAGCCTTTTATAATAATAATTATTATTTATTACTTACTGCTTAAACTGCAGTAGCAATAAACTTGTGTTATTATTATGGTTACCTCTTAGCATAATAATTATTAACATGAAAGTTCTTTGCATGATAAAAATAGCTCATTTTCACATATCAATAAAATAATAGGATGATAATAATAATTAAATCTACGATGTATTCACAAAGGAATCGCAGCCTGGCGCCATCAAATGCAAAAGTATGGAAACCAGGGGATCGCAACTCCTCGTGAGTCGCCAGTGCTCGCGGGAGATGCTGCGATTACTTGGGAGATGTATGGAAACGAAGCGTTATGCTACCTGGGGAAAATGTGCCCTGGGTGCGTCATGTTAATGGTACCTAGTTCATATCAATAGTTATATAGTTTATTAACTCGGAAACCAAATGTAAAGAAATATTACAATGAACACTTGGAGAGCATCCATGTATGTATGGTCATTGACAATTCTTGACCTTTTTTGTATTGTAGCAGCTGTATCCTCGTCTATTGGGTAAGTTGCATCTATTCTATGATGTTATATTTTTAAGAGTATTGTGTCAACATGGATATACTTTAGTGAAGAATCAAAGATGAAAGTTTTCTCTCATGGTATGTTTTTTTTACAGACGGCCTTCCCTCTGGCTCAAGTGCTGCTGCAGCTGCCATGTTTTTAACCTCAGCTGGTGCTTACAGCTACGCAACTCCTGGAGGGCTGGCTATGATGACAAGCGAAGGGTACCAGCATGCGCTTCATCAGCAACAGGTGTTCTATCAATCTTGACCATTGATATATGAAACTATGAGATGTAGAATCAGTGAAGTCTCACTTGCTCAGGAGGTGCCACCACTTGATAAATTTTGGAACAGTCTTGCATGGAATGGCATGTCAAGGATGAGATAATGGCTGAAATTATCAGATGGTTTTATAGTAGACTTTCATGTTTGAAAAAAAAAATAGAAAAAGACGCTTAGATCTCGACAATATTTTTCGGATTGCTTAAAAAAATTAACCTTAAAGAAAAAAATGTATTATCACTTAGTAAATTGGATCAAATTATATTGTTTTTTTTTATTGTAATGACTTTTAAAAATGATGTTCTCAACTTGGAAATGTAAAAGTATATTTAAGATTGGTAAACGGTTTACCTGGTTTACACTATGCATACACATGGCGATTCGCAATAGCATAATTAATAATAGCTATTTTTTTATAGATGCAGTCTCAGGTTGCAGCTCCCAACTACTCAAATATGATTGTTCCTGCTCAGATACCTATGTATCTCCCTCAGCCATCTTATCCCTACTCAGCGGTGAGTGCTCAAAGTATCTAGTTGATTCAACACCCCAACTTCTCCCAGCAACATATTTAATTGAAAGTGAATAGGATTTAAAGCAATGTTAGTTAATGCTAAAAATATTCTGCCCCTCAATGGTTCTAGCTGCGATATATTGAGGTCATATTAACCACGGATTGAACAAAATGAAGGTGGCTAGTGGACATGTGACATTTTTTAACCTACTGTGTGAAAAATGACTTACAATATTTTTAAAAAAAATCACTTCTTCCATCCCAATCAGTTCTACTTCAATGTTTGCAGTTGGTCATCAACTGTTATTTTACGCATAAGAAATAGTTTTGGTTTGTGATCAAAAGCCATTTTTACACTAGATCGACTGCGTCTCCGTCTCAATTGATGGTCGCATACACAGTTGCATGTTGCCTTTACACTGTTGCAACAGATGCAATTTTTGAGTTTGCAACATTCGAGTTGCCCAACCATCATAGCTAATATAATTTAATGCGATCCTGCTGACGCAGTGGGATTAATGACTAGTGATTATCAGTTTTTTACCAGGTAGTAGTTCTTTAGGGTTTTTGTTTTATTTTCCTGTAATATGAAGTTTTGGCCTATTTACAAATGATAAAATTTTTTTTAATCTAAGTACTAAATTGAACAAATTTGATGTTTTTTTCTATGTTTCTATTCGAAGTAATTATTATAATAATAACCACTCCAAATATGAATTAATAATTGTTATTAAACTTAAGGAGTTGGATTTATTTTATAAAAAATTGTAATACGCAATTATCAACAATGCTGGTAATAATTGATTGTATGATAATAACCTTACGATCTTAACAATCATTGTTTACATTATATCCAGGCTTGAATTAACAAAATATTAGAGCCGCTATATAGAGCAAGTCAATTGGTTTGATTGTATCATGTGGCTATAAAATTGCTGCGACTTTACGCTCAAACCCGACAATGCTGGGTTGCTGCGTCTCGGCCTACGACAACCATGCGTCTCCATTGAAAGTTGCGCAAATTTCCTGCGACAAGACGCATAGGCAAACTCAAAAGAAAAATCGTCTAGTGTAAACATGGATTAATACTACTTCAACCTCAATAATCGTGTTTTGTTTCATTGTGGACATTAAGTTTCATTAATATAGCTTAAATTGCAAAATAGTCATAAATGTTAGTGAATAGCTCAGCTGCCAACAAAAATTTTTCCTAGTCCAGTATTAATCTGAAAGTCTAAAGATACTTGTGTATGTCATAACATAAATACATCTCAGAGACCAACATCAGATAATGTTGTGAATTCAATTGGTGTTTTTGATTTCTATGAAAGCCACAAATGCGGTCTCAAAAATTGTTTCATATGAAACATGCTGTCAGTATGCGTGCCAAGTTCGATTTTCTCTAAAATATTGAGCTTGGCACGTTATTTTTACCTCTCCTTGAACACTTTGGACCCATCAGACCAAACATTCACCCAGATTTCACCATATAGGTTGTGAGCCTGCGATATACCCCAGAGAGATATCTCCATCTACTAGCAGCTAAATAATTGCTTTTTACATGTCAAACTAAGAGGCTTGGCACTGCTATAGAATCAATAAGGCTGTGACTAAAATAGTCCAAGTTATTGCAGTAAATAGTGGTCAGGTGATATGGAAATGTGTTTAGAGAAACATGAACCTCTTATAATTATCACCTTGGGATGCCAGTGGGCCTGCATTAACAAGTCCACAATTACAACCAGTTGTCATCAAATAGATTGTGCAGGTTTGCCATCTGTTAGAAGCGTTGAGAAAGGTTTGAAAAAACGTTTATATGATTTAAAATTCAAAACCAAGTGTCTGAGGCATTTGGTTCCTCTAATCAATTGTGAGCTGACTGCATGGATGCTTTGATGATGAGAATAAAAATTTCAACACTTTACTGCTTGTAGACCACTCCAATTCAGAATCCAGCTGCCGCTCCAACCATTCCGTATGGTGGCAATGCAGTCACAAATGGTCAGTGGATTCCAAATCCAAGGTGTTTGCAGGTAATCATTACCTATGACACTAAAGAATTGTTTTGGAAATGAAATCTGAAAGTGAGAGTATATCAACTTGAGAGTGTTACGTGCTGATAGCTGAATTTTTTGTTGGTTTTAATTATTGAGAAATTTTAACTATAATTTTGGAAACGCTTCATCACGAATTACCACCGCACGACAAACCTGTATAGCTAGGTTCTTTCCTTCATGAAGTATGTGCCATTCTAAAGTTGGTTTTCTGAAGCACCTCTAAATGCAGTTTGAACTATCGTTTCTGGCATATTTCTGTGTAAAAACGTTGAAAACATCAGTTGATGTATTTAGAATTGTGTTTCTTATTCTCAGTGACTCATAGAATGATAATAATACAAGTATGAGTTGAATTGTCATTATCCTTTTCTTCTTTATGAAAAAAACAATACATAATTATTATGACAGTTATTACTGCTATGTTAGGCGCTTTTGGCTAAGTTAACGCGAAGAGCTCAGCAAATTCTTAACCGTTCTCAAAGCTGGACAAATGCGAATTTGGCCGAACAAGTAGCCGTAAAAAAAAGTAAATTTATTGAGTTGTCTTCTTTTACAACAGTGAGATGTCGTACAAGCTAAAGAACGGAAATTTGATAATAACAAATTAATACTTTTTTATTATTATTATTATGATGATTGATAATTTCTACCGAAACAATGCAAACAAATGAACAACTCTTGGCATTGTTAATACATTGATGCTGTGACACCCAAATATTCGACATCATAAATTATAAATATTATGGCCTTGCATCAACGATCATTAAAGTATTGATTTTAATAGCAATGCATAAATAAAGAAGAGACAACTCCTAATTCACGCAAATGCCCTTGTGCTAAATTTCTTGCAAAGCCACACTGAAGAAATGCGATTTTGTACTCACCAAAGCAAGAGCAGTTCGCCCATTCGTCATGATCGTGACTTCGCGCTCACTCAGCTGAAAGCGTTTATTATTATATTTAGAAGAATGATTATAAATAAGTGAAGTAGTCAAAGTGTGGCCAACTGCCTTTGTCACGCGTCACACGTGTATTGCTGTAAAAATATTTTCATTTTATGCAACAAATATTGAATAAATGCATAAAAACTATTTCGACCAATGATGACTGATAGAGCTTTTGTGAAATTTGGCTCCAGTGGAGTTTTCCTTATACAAACTAGCGCTGGAAACCGGCCGACCACACTTTGATTACTTCACTTAGATTATAACCAATGTATATCATTATTTTCTAGTAACCAGAGGGTAAAATGAATAACAGCAATAACAAATAATAATGATTATTATTATTTATTAATATTATTACATTACCAGTTGTCCATAAAAATATCCAGAAGTAATTTCTAAATGCTTAAAAAATGTTTTTGATACTTGAAAAAGTTCCTTCAAGGCCTCAACATTCTTGTAATTGCATGTAGTTGACTTGGAAAAAGCTTAGTTTTATATATACGTTTTGTTGGAACTTTTTATACATCTGAATTTAAGTGTAATAGTGTATACAACGCTTAAACAATAAACCATGCTTTCAGTAGAACATTTAAAAGAAGGATTTTGCTCTTGCCAAAACTAGAATTTCATCCGTTTTGGTATCGGCGTTCGAATGTTTGCAGCAATTCGAACAGCCTATTACAAAAATCAGCCATGGCCCAACATTATTTGTACCTTGTATCTAATAGCATTGCTTGTTTAAAATTTGCTTTAGCTCTTTCGGGTAGTTGATAATGGTGACATCTTCCACAGATAGACCTGTAGGACCATCACTGTTTTGAAATAGATCTGGAATTTTGAAACGAAAATGATTCAAACTCGGTAAATGAAAGGATGATGAGCTAAGTTAACATCTACTGTGTATGTCCAAACACAATGTGAAAAATTTATTTCATTTGTCAAGTCAACTTAATGATCGCCTCATTTGAAAAGGATTTGATTTAATTTAAACTTTCTGAGGTTGAAATGTGTTCAAAAAATTATCTGGAGTTGCCCTCTCACCAGTAAGACGATTCCTATAGACACAGTCAGCACTTGCCAAGATGCCTTTTTTTGCCGAAAACCCACCAAGTTATATAGAGCGAGTTTTCAAAACAATTGGCTTGTTCGCATATAAGTAGGGCGTCCTAAATATTAGTTTTGTGCAGAGAATCTTGATTGCAAAAAAATGATATTCTAACAAATTTTAATTTTTTTTGGAGCTGCTTTTTTCAAGTCAGCAATTTGTTTTATCTTTGGTAAGCTCGCTATTATGTATACACTGGTGTTCACGTGATAGTGTTTGTCATCAAAATCGAAAGGAATAATGAAATTGTTTCATCAAATTAATAATTTTCACGCGACAAATTAATCAAACAATAACATTACTATACTTTTTATAATAATTCTAGGTGGAAAAAAAACATTGCCGAAATTGTATTTCCGGCGTTGTTTTTTACACCAACGATAATAATTTAATCTGAAATACCGGCCATCTTTCCAAAAAAAACCTTCAAAAGCACTAAATAATAATAATTAACGTTTTCATAGAGTAGTTTGGAACTGAAAAAGTAACAAAAATGGTACAAACTACTTGTTGTAATATAATATCATAATGCAGATAGTCCCTTCTACCGAACGCATTGTTATAGACCTCTACATGATACCTATTGCAGTTTTGTTGCCGCAAGTGAGTTTTCTGAATAGTTTTACAATGCTTGATGAGAAAACAACTCTACACACAAAGTGCGTCTTGAAAAGCCCGTCCTAAGCCCTTTAACACAATTTCAAGTAATAATGTAAGAAAAAACCTCCCGCACAATGGTGTCTGCGCTCGTAAGAGTACATATGCAAGGAATGGCTGGTGTTGTCGGGACCAAATGACCAAACTTACGTAGTCGTTTCCTAAAAAAAAGATAACTCATCAAAATAATTTAATAAGCCGGAATTATAATGTGTAGCTACTTCCTCATCAAAGATTCAAAGTATAATTCTTTTCGTGTCTGCATTTTGAGATGAACAATTCAACTTGGGCTTAAATAATTTGTCCAACTTGAATGACAAATATTACTGTTTATTTTAATAAAACTAAGTTCATTTTTTATAAATATTTAATAGCGCTACTGTGGTCTGGTTGCCGTTTCTAGGACCAGAGGACATTCCCGAAAGACTGTTGCAGTCCCCATTGCATATTTGCCTACAATGGGTGCTGACTTGATCCCACAATTTGCGCTACCCTACCCTGTAGTATTCATTGAGCCATAAGTTCAGTGTTGCAAAAATAGCTGGTTTGCATGATCAAACTAATGTTAATTTCCAATTAATACTAGAGATTTTATCAACTATTAACGGAAATCTGTTTACTTGCATTGATTGTTAATTACAGATCTTTTCACGAACAATGAATAGAGGGCAGATAAGCTTCAATTACCCATGTTGTTCAACCGCATGGGCCCCACAATAGCAATCCCTATTATGATGAGAAGCATAATCTGCCATGTAACCAGCTTGTAATAACTATAAAATGTGTTGTATTTTAGTGAATAAGTACGCTGAAATTATTGTCACAAGTTCACCCTCATTTCTTTTTAGAAAAATTTTTATCGGTTTTAATAGCAGTCAGATCGGTTCATATCAAAATCAGGATTTAATTGGATTAATGAAAATTCTATGAATCCGAGCATCTTTAATAATGATAATAATACGATTGCTTTCCTTGCTGGAGAAGTTGACATTTTTATTATAAAAAATCATCTCTGCGACTGTCTCTCTCAAGAATCATTTGGTCTTGGGTTTATTATAATAAATAGCAATATTTTTCCAGGTACTAATTTTAAAACACTCATCTCAAAATACCAACACCAAATTTTTTGAGAAAAAACTTTCGCTGAAAGCCCTAGCTAGCTCTCAAAATACCAACACGTAATTCTTTAGAAAATTCTTTTGCTGAAAGCCTTAGCTAGAAGTTTTAAATTTCTTAATTTTACCGGAAGTGGCTGTAAATAAACTGGCCACTGTGTTAACAGTTGTCTTTTCTATAGCAAATAACTCTGTTCTAAATTTTGAATTGGCTTCTTTTAAGAAGTGTAACTTCTGTTTCAGTAATTTCATAATGAAAGTACCAGCGGCTCATTGTGTTTTGTACATTTACCGGCAAAGACCCATTTAATATCAGAAATTGTGTAAGCATGGAACTCGAAGACAACCATAGGTTTATTATTATCATGTTATTTTTTTTGTGTCTATTTTTATTGCTGACACCACCAATTTGAAGATTTAGGCCCGGAAATTGTGTAGAAACATTATTATTGCGGCTCCCATAAAACTAAATCTTCCTTTTAAATCGTGATTAAAGTTATATAAGCGACCGCAGCTGGCAATCCTGGCATATTTTATTCATGTAGTCAAGCTAAAGGGAATATTTTTGACTTGCTCACTATGCTGATGAGATGTTTCCTATAAGAGATAAGTGATTGATGGTTGTTCACACCGAAGTAGACATAAAGTTTCAATTGTAGACACCTGCTGCGACTTGTGCTACCCCCTCTCCTATATATCCCGATAGTCTGATGTATGCTACCGCGAACAGTGCCAGTCCAGCAGTCCCAGCACAGTATCTGGATGTGTCTGAAGGTACCATGCATGAGAATAACAACAATGATGTAAGACATCATGGTAGTCAGAAAAATTTCTACAGTATCAATGCAATGTTGGATGTTTGAATCATTTATATATTCAAACAGTAACTTTGCATATGAAGGATGGAGATACTGTCATTTGAATCGCGCAACTAATATCTGCATTATAGTTTTCATCATTGTCATGTTATTTTGAGCTATCTTTGCAATAAAATATGTGAAATGTACATACTGAAGCCTCTGCGCGACTCTGTTATGAATTTAAATGAAGACTAGCTGTCGTTGAAGTTACACCATCCAGTAGTAACACGCCTCCACATGTCCAAAGACAAAATATGGATATTAAAATGAAGTATTCATTATACAAGTTGTGACGAAGACATTCGCATTGTCACAAATTCACATTAAACAAAACTGATGACTCACATGGTCTCATTAGCATCAGTTCGTACATGTTGCTTAGTAGATAAGTTGAACTGTTATATAAGTGAAAATTACATGATTTATTGAGTAGTACTTTGTATTACCTCAACGAAATTCTTGTTGCATTGAATTTCACTGTGCTATTCCCAGTAATTCTCAATTTGTGAGCTTTTTATGCCACATTTTTTGTTTAATCCATGGTAATTCGATGCATCGAGATTTTCAATTGATATTATGAGCAAACTGTGATTGCCTGTGAAGAAATTGTCGCTTTTTCGAATGTGATGGCAGTTTTTTGTAAACAAGCCAAGATTTTCTTATGGTCAACATGTGCAAAATGAAGTGGTAAATTTTCAATAGTAATATTTCTCTCACAAGCAGCAATGTATTCACTACATATGTTAACATACACTTGTGATTCACAGGTGGAATCCAGATGCAGCTCGGCACAAACTAGTGCTGACACACTGTTGAACACTGGCCAAGTAGTGACAAGTGTAATGTCAGTACAACAGCAAGGACGTCCCGTTCACCAACACTTCTTCCATGGCAATACTTCACCCCAACCACCACCAATCAAGAAAATGGCGCATATGCCTCATTATGCTGCGGGAGATGCAGCTGTGCGCTGCTTCAACGCTCCTTTTGTTGCTGGTAACATGAAACCCGCACTTATGCCCACTAATGTATGCTCTGGAAATAGAGCACCCAACATGGCTATAATGCCAGCAGGTCATCATGACATCCGCCTCAAATTTGAGCATGATCGCTTGACGAATAGCATAGCCAATATTGCTCCACCTACTCCGCCAACCACTCCTGCTGGAGGCAGTAATAATTAAATGTCTATGTGAATAATTATTATAGATACATGTGGACACAACAGACTCTATTGCCTGTTATGTTACATGTGGACAAAACGAACTTGTTATAGTACATGTGGACACGGACTATAATTATAATGCTAGTGTTATTTGACTAAATGCTGTTTTGATGATTGAAGGACAATTTTTCATGACAATTTCCCAGTTTTATATTCAATTCTTTTTACATTTATGATGTTATATGAAACTGAGATTTGGTCGTAAAATTAATTCCGATAATGAATGTTGCTTGAAATAAAACTATATTCTTACGCAATCAATATATCCCATTATTCCCAAATGGAAATTTTTTCGCTCGTAATACCACTCAAGTCTTATGTTGTTCGGCAATCTTCAATTCATTTAATGCCCATGATCTGGTTTCTATGTCATTCTTCAACTCTGTATATTGTTTAGCTAATATCTGAAACTCTGTACCAGCTGACAAACATCTTACATATTCCTGCTCTGCAACCTTTAGGTTTTCCTTGGCTTTTGATAGCTTGGTGTCCAGTTGGTTCCTGTGTAAATTCCATATCAATCACATGGTTTGCTCATGAATAACATCAGTACAATTATAGATGACCTTAATAATAATGGATGAACTAATCCAAAACTCACATACCTCACTGCTGACAATTCCTTCACCATTTTGGGTGTGTATGTATCCGCATAAAGCTCGCTTCCTATTAATCTAAAAGTAAAATGATTGGTCAGAAAAATGTTGTTTTCATGGATCACTAAGATGATCACATTAGTGACTTGATCGATGATGTTTCTTTCGAAGCAGTTCATCCTTGATTGACATTAATCGCGCTTGTCAGGTTATTTACAATATTATGCTATCAGCTACCACAGCAATGACAGTAAGATGATATCATTGATTTTTAAATTACAAATAACTTATCTTTATTATTAAAATCAATAAATGGTTCCACTTCTATTATGATATCAATTTTGTTAAGAAAACTTTCATTCCAAATGAATATGATCAAGTTAATTAATATTATTGCACAAGACATGTAATAATATTGATATTTCGGTACTGTTAATATTTTTACGAACGATCGTTGATGACAACAATAGTAACCTGACCCGCGATTGGTTGATCATACTCAGAACCAAATGCTTTGAGATCAACAGCACCGATCAGAATTAGTAGATAATTTTATAATACAGTTAGGCTTGGCTACATATGTGTCACTATGTGTCTCCCTATAGCCGCGTTTACACTGGGACGCTATGCGCACTCTGTACAAATGTAAACACTGAAGTTCACAGCAAAAACCAGGCACTTCGGTGCGGACCAGTACCGAACCGTAGGTGTTACAATTTTTTACCGTGTTTCCTAGCGTACTAGTGTAAACCGAGCATATGGCTATAAGGACGAAGGTCAGGTATAATGGTCTCCCCTGAGAACCTGGTTTACTTTTTTAAACAATCATAAATGATGGTGCCATTTTTTTGGAATTGTATTCTACTAGCTAGTTCATAAATAAATGATACAGATTTTGTATTATAATGAATGAAAAATATTGCTGTAGTTTAATGCATCTAACAATAAGTGTAAAATATGAATATGTTGTTTGAGTGTTATATTATTATTATACATCAGCGACAAACTTGAAAATGGGGTTATTATTATGTAACACACTCAAAAAACATTCGTCTTTTACACTAATTTCTTCGTGCATCTAACTACAGCAATATTCTTCATCATAATATAAAATCTGTATTATTTATTTATGAACTAATAAAATGGAAATCTAAAACAAATGGCACCATCATTTATGATTGTTTAAAAAAGTAAACCAGGTTCTCAGGGGAGGCCATTATACCTGACCCCAGGGGAAAAGGTCCGATGTGTATCAGCGAGCTGATATTGAACCAGCCAATCATGCTTTACAAACTGTAGCTGCCTGTTTTTTTTGGCAAAAGAAATAATGCATGTTGATTTTTTCCGTAAAGAGGACTGCAATGGTCTTTCTCACTAGTCATTTGGTCCTGGAAATGGCGAGCAAGTCACAGTAGTGCAATCAAACACAGATATTGTTGATTTGGTTTTTCTAGAAAAACTAGAAATGTTCGTCAATGAACCAGCTTGAGAAATTACTCATCACAAATGCCTACACCTAAGTGATTTCTTCACTTATGCCTACACCAAAACTTGTTTCAGTGAAAAAAAACTTTCACAGCCTTATGCCCTGGTCACTCGAGACCGATAAACGAAACTATTTTAGAAAATCGCCGAGGAGCGACGATAATAGTTTCGTTGTGCTGGTCACACGAGAACTATAATTAGTTCGTTACGCCTAGCGATCACTAGTTTCATCCAATGACAGAGGATTGCGTTTTGTGCGCGGGCCTACTCATACTTTACTGCGTGATGTAAAAGCATGGAAGAATTATTAGGTTAGTGTTAGATAATGCCTTGAACTACAGGTTGACTTCGCGATTTGCACTTAGTTATCCTTGCTGTTAGCCCAAAAACAGTTAGACATGATAGTATTATATTTTAATAGTGTTCATAAAAATCATAAAGACTAATAATGCACTTCAAGATTTAATCGAAATTCAATAAAATAATAATTTTGAAAAATAAATAAAATCATTTAAATTTATTATTATCAGAACTTTAAAAATTATTTTTAAATGAAAATTTATATCAATCACAACAAAAAGTAACTCTGTTATGCTGATAATTAATTAAGACAACGCAATATTGTGATTTGTAATTGTTTTTGGACTGATAGCATCGTTACTAGCTGTAAAGTGCAAAATCGGCCTGTAGTTCAAGGCATTATTATCTAACACTAACCGACGAATTGGTATTATTATTATTATTATTATTTGGAATAGATTAGTTTAATAAATAGCTAAGTTTGACCAGCCAGTACTATTCCAATTGTTTGATTACAATTTATTATTATTATCTTTCATTTATTTAAAACTCATTGTGAATATAATATAATAAATAATTATTTATTCAAAAAACAAATGTGCTACTACTATGGAAACCATGCGTTCGTTGTGAATGACCCTGACATTGGAGACCGGCCAATAACAGAACATAGAAAATAAACCTATTAATGAGCTTATCTGGTCCAATGGTCCAATCACATGCAAGCATCGCAACCAAAGATTTTCCCAAACCTAGCATTGCTTGATCACGACGAAACTGAAATATTCGCTCGGTTTGCTCAGCAACGAATTCGCTGGGCTTGAAAAAATAGTTTCGTTGACAGTTTCGTCAGAGATTCGGTCTCGTGTGACCAAGGCTTTAATGTCCTAAGTGATTTTTTGTTTTTAGCAGAAACGTAATATGTTACACTTATAATCATGGATTATAACCATGGATGAAATGGTATATTTCATCCATGGTTATAACTAAAGGCGTTATAACTGTTTTATCGAGTTGGCTTTGGTAAAGGAGATAAATGTAATGTAAAACTGGAGTTGTCTTTTTTAAGAAAACTACTAAGATTTGGACCTTTGGTCCTCAAAATTCTAGCAAATCCTGTTGTATGTAGTGACCTTGTACGGAGTATTGACTCCTGTTGTATGTAGTGACCTTGTGCGGAGAAATACACAAATAATTGCGCAGTATAAAATGCAGCAGAAATGGTATCTGGGTTACAAACAAAGGCATTTGGATTACAAATAAAAAAACTTTCTGGTCAAAATTTTATATAAATTATTATTACGCTTAAATACTATGGATCACAAAATAGATGATAAATTTTTGTTGAAGAATCATATTTTAATAATTCATTGGACAAAACAAAGAAAGCATTCGGCTCTAAACAGCACATTAGCCCAAAAACTGGATCCAGTGATCCATATGGACGTGATTACTCATGGTACAGATTTTGCTGCAATAAACCTCAATCTACCGATGCAAGATTTCATATCCAGAATTATTTCTAGAACACCTGTGATATAAATATTGAAACTGTTTATAAAATAAAGACTGTTATAAATAATAATTAGTAACTATCATGAATAATAAGTAAAAGTGATACTAGATGTATAATCATCATAATAATATAACATAATAATATGCAATGCTTTATACATATTTCTCACTTGATTTATACTGTAAAATAATTTCAATAATAACTAGATATTGATTTGTGTTTGCGAGCAAAAACAAGAGTATTTTAGAGAATCAATAAAACTAAATTTCTACATGGGAACTGAACCGAAACACCTATGTAGTAGAGACATACACTCAACCAACTACTCCATCAACCACTCACTGGACATGGACAATATTAACACAGTCAATATTCTTAAACATTATAGTTAGTAGTAAAATTGTACTTGCAAAGACTTTCTACGTGGCAAAAACTTACACTACTGGGAATCGTAACTGGACTCTTGAAACAACAGGTGCCACACTTAGCCATCAAGCTATAGAGACATGTTGTTGATGCACAATCTAGTTTAGTACAAACTGACAATTGCTCTGCGAGAGCTTTATTTTTACAAAAAAACAGCTTTTTCAAGTGCCCAGATGCTTTTTTGTGCTTGGGCCAGAAAAGCACACATTTCACAACTGCCAATACAACGTGCATGCCCGCTACTACATATACTCATGCTTTTTTGACCCCTCTCTTCTGACAATAGGTTTTTTATGCGAAAAAGAAATCCCAACCTGGGATCGAACCCGAATCCTGTCAACAGCAGGTCACAATGTTAACCATTTAGCCATCTAGCAACGTTGAATGTGATCCATAATGCTTCATGTATATATAGCAATCGTGCTAGCGATTTTGCTTAGCTATTGGGGAAGTCCCTCCCCCAAATTGCGCAACTTTTCACTACTGCCAATTCTTCAGCGATTCCGGTCAAACTCGCTGTTACAAAGCATAGCCTTCAATTTATTACAATAGATCGGAGCGATGAATATGACAAGACATTATTGGAAACCAGGGTAAAGTTTTTTACGTTGTGATTGGCTGATCGAAGAATCCGCTAGCGATTTTTTGATCTCGATCAAAACCTGACGATAACCTCAAATAAAATGCTTGAGATTGCTTAGCGATTTTGTAGGAAACAGAAGTTGCAAAATCACGCAATCGCTAATGAAATCGCTTAGTAATCGCTATATGTACATGGGTTTAAACAGCCTAAGATAAAAAAGAAGGTAGCATGGCCTACATACAAAAAACTATTTTGGGGTGCGGACATCGCTAAATACTTATCAAATACTTTCAATTGTTTTTCAGAATTGTTCGATTTGTCACATGACTTCTATCTGTGCTAAAAATTTGAAGCAGAAAAATTTTTCCGCGGTGAAAACAGTAAACAAAGAACACTTTTGGCACACATTGAAAATTGTGTGGGCTTTGACTCTTTCGCCAAAGATCAGAAACTTGACGGATGTTCATCTGAAAGAGGGTTAC
Organism: Cryptosula pallasiana; assembly: GCA_945261195.1. Classification (NCBI taxonomy): domain Eukaryota; kingdom Metazoa; phylum Bryozoa; class Gymnolaemata; order Cheilostomatida; family Cryptosulidae; genus Cryptosula; species Cryptosula pallasiana. The sequence continues at coordinate 31,799,187 of OX183133.1, read as the reverse complement.
AATGCGAAAACTATGCAAAACCATGCAAAAACTATGCAAATTGGAGTGGCGGTCCCTGAGTTATAGTCGTTTTTTGGTTTTGAAGACCTCTTTTCAAAATGGAATAGCTGTGTTGGCGAGATTGCGAGAAACTTGGAATATCAAATTTTTAAAAGTTCAAGCATGGGGCTATTTGGCCTAATATTTTACTTTTTTCCGACTTTTCCCATTATTGTCTCGGAAAGCATTAAAAAGTGCTGGTTTTATTGAGATTTTTAAAATGAAAAATGGAAAAACTTGAAACGGTTTTGTGCGATCGCTTTGAAGTTCAGATTGGTGAATCGATACACTAAGTAACACCTTTGCAGCAAGTTTCAGTTGAATCGGTTTTTTGGTTCGCTAACGGGAAGCTGTTTTATGCTGAAATTGGGTTTTTCTTGAAAATCCAAGAAAGCCGCTTCCGAACGATTTTTTAACGTCGTGTCATGGTGTCGAATCAGAAGGTTAGCGGGATGCACCATCGTTCAAAATTTGGAATTTTTTCGTCAATCAAGTCTACGTTTTTTCAGCCACTTCGGTACTTTTTAAAACGAATCCGCACCGGTTTTCGCACCCAAATTGTGACGTTCTGGAATGTTCTGTGATTTTGAAAACCAACTTACATTAATTCCCGATGCCTATCAAGTGCGTCGCAAAAAAAGTTGTCGTTTTATCTTTCATGGTTCTTGAGAAAAAGTGGCAACCCTTCGCTAAGGTTTGCGTAAAATAAGAAGAATAAGAATAAGAAAAAAAAAGAAGCAATAACAATAGTATTTTAGATTCTCTAAAATACTAATTACTGACTCTAATTATTTTAATAATAATTACATTTATTATTTAATTGTTTTTTATTATTGTGATTTAATTTCAGCATAACAAACAATAATATTAATTGATAAATTATTATTCAAAAACTTGGAAATATAACAGGTATATCAAATATTTTGGTGCAGCATCTATTAATGGGGTTGTGACATTAAGAGTTATCTCTCTTTGAACTTTCTACATCCAACCGGAAGTTACCATTGTTCGTAGTATAAAATATAGTTACTTCATGCAGACTCGTGACAGTTTTTCCCTGATATCCTCCATGCTGTCAATTGTATACTATAATGACATGTCGCTAAAAACACTTTAGACTATTTTTAAAGACAGCAGCATCAAATCTACCTGCAGCAACAAAGATTTATATTTTTTTACAGTTTTTTCAATTATTATTTATTACAGTTGTTATCCACGGAACTCCGAGGCTTGCCAAAAAAATAACAGAGACGACGCGTCCTGTAATAAAAACTATTCGTAGCAATATCCGGTTGCTTGCAAAAAGTTCAATATCACAAACCCAATTCATTGAAACTGAGCGTAAAAGCTAGGTTATTACGGGTAAGCAGAAAACCCGTACCTCGTACCGTACCCATACTCTCGAAAACCCCTACTCCATTTCGAAAACCCCTACTTATTTTCGAAAACCCGTAGTCATAAAAAGGTGTTGGCAACGGAATTTTACAAAGTTCATTTATTTGAGGCTAGCTCATTCAATGATCTCTTTTGTCATTGCACAGTAGAATTAAAATTGCAGTAAACAGTTGAGTGAATGGAGACTGAAAAATATACTAGGCTACACCAGTAACCAACAGAATATTGTTACAGATAATTTGATGCTGTGCATTGTCATCTAAATGTAAGTAGGTACCTTTGTTGCAGCTTCAAACTCCCCCTAAGTGCTGTGGGGGAGGTTTCAGATTTTTTGCTGGTGAAATAAAATTGTTATGACGAATCGAATGATGATGAATTGAATAATAATTATAATGATAATAATAATTATTAATGACATTGATTTTATAATTATTATTATTAATATAATGTTAATTATTATTTTTAATGAAACAACAACTTACTTATTATTCTTTTATTGGTATTAATTATTCCTATTATTAATAATACTTATTAATTATTATTATATAATAATAATAATAATTAATTTATATATTTGTAATAATTATAATGATAAGCGGACAATAACATAATAATACATATAATAATAAGCTCTTTATTATTAATTAGTATCAACAAATTGATTAAATAATAACACCAAACCAGTAGTTTAGTAGGAATTGGTATTTATTATTATTATTTACTTATTATCAGTTTTACAAAGCAAGTTGTTGATTTGCATTTTTTGATTTCTCAACTTATTATATGGTACACTAAAAGCTGCTGTATGTAAAATTATCAGATTAAATTCAAGTTGTTATTATTGGGTGGAGTAACGTTCATAAAATGCAAAAATGTGGAAAATCTAAAAGCTGATAAATAGTATAATAATGTATATATAGATCAACGATGATCACTGTCAACTAATAATAATATTAATTGTTTATCATCTGCTCAAACACTCTGATCTGTAATAATTATAGTAACATTGTATCGGATTTTTGCCTGTTGTGAGGAAGTAAACGCAAATCCTACTTCCACTCTTTGATTGAAACTACATTTTGACTATCCGTTAATATATATGGCTATATACTGTGTAGCTTATGCACTCACTCACCAGCATAGTTAGCTCAAGAAAGCAATACAAAGTAGGTACCAACAAGCTTGTAGAACCACCCAATGATGTTATTTACTGAATTTAAAAATATATATAAGATAGATAGTCAGACAGATAAAATGACAAGCAAGGAAATTGGTAATTTTCTTATTGAAATGTCAAGAATAAAATTGTCTATTGTTAGTTGACCACCATGGCACAAGTGAGCAGATGCCACATTCCTGACAGCGGTGGCAGCAGTGATGATACAGCTCCTCATATTGGTGATTTGTTCTTGAGGAGAAAACTGGTATAAGGGAGACCTACTGTTGAAGGCAGTGGTGCTTATAGTGCTGGCTACACAGATGAGGAGAGAGGGGAGAAACAGGTAGGAATGCTGTTCAGGCTTGAAAGCGTGTTGTTAGGTGGCTATGTGAAAGAGTTTGAGTCAGAATGTAGCTCTTTAAAATAATTTCTATTTAGTTTCGATCGAAGTTGTGAATTTCTTGAATAAAGCTGGTTCTTATTTTTGACAGACAGTGGCACACTTTACATGATGTATGGTGAACATTAGTTTGTTATTGTGCGTAGATATGATCAGAATATGGAAAGACAGACAACCTGAAGAGTGATAGGATAGCGGCAAATGATGCATTTGTGGTTTGTGTATTCCCTTCAATCCCTCACTTGTTGCAAAAGGATTGCACAGTATATCCTGAACCAACCTTGCATCTCAAGTCTGCCGATCATAAAGATATGGCTTAGAGCAGTCTGAACACCTCTGGGGAGTTGCTGGTTACCAACTGGGTGCTAGAACTCTCAATCGTACAATGCTATAGTTACATGTGGCTTTTAGGAGTTGAAAATGAGCGAGAGACTGCATTTGATTTTAGCTTACCACATGCTCATGAAGTTCGTGTTTTTTGCATGCCTATGCTGTATTATTTTCTTTCGATAAGTTGCGTTTGACATGTTTTTCTGACATCAAACCCAATTGATTTGTAAAATAGTGATTGTTATTATATTGCAAATTGTTCATTGTTACAGTAAATTGGTCATTTATAAATAATTTTACATTACTCTTATGTCACAAATAATATAGAAAAGCAATCAGTGAAGTTGCTGGAAACATACAACATCATTAAATTCTTGATCGGCAGGATGCAATAGTCTCTGCTTTAGACTGGCAGTCGAACTGAAATGTCTTTGTTGATGGGGCCACTGGAAGGCCACTGGAAGGCCAGGGAGCATTTCCTCATTCTCTTTGATTTAGACAGCTCTCATCAATCGCTCCATCTGTTTTCTTACATCATCTGAAAGGGACAGTTTTAGTAGTTTTATGAATGTGATATTTAGCCGTATTTCACATCTGTTAGTTTGCTGTAAATCTTCTGAAGCGTTTTCACTAAATTACCAAATTTCAATTGAGTATGGCATATGAAATGTATGACAAATTCATAAATCAACTGCGCGTTTTCACTCAGTATTTGTTACATTAGACTGAGCTTGATTGCAATGTTTGGTAACCATGGGATACATTTATGGATCAAACATCAGAATAACGTTATGGTGTGCCTTCTTTGATGTCGCCCTCTCTTACCTCTACCAAACTTTTATAGTGGTGAGCTTGCTTCTCTCTGTGGCGGAGATTGAAAGGCAACCTCATCACCACCATGTACTAGTCATTCAAGTCAAGATTAACTACAATATACACACATTGTCAGTGTTCTAAAACTAAGTAGCATTACAATAAAGTGACAACAACAGTAGTACCATTACCAATAACAACGTTGATATAGCTACCAATAACTAATAAATAATAACATTGAACACGCTTACACATGTTGATTCGTCATTAAAAGTGAACCATAAATGAGAGCTACACATGCAGTATACATAAATAACCATGTAAAACCAGTTGAGACTGGTTATTACAATTATTATATTTTAATAAATCTGTGAAAAATAATATCTGTTTTTATCATGCAAAGAACTTTCATATAATAATTAATTATTATGATAATAATACAAGCTAACCATATTAACAAAATTAAACTATTGCTACTGCAGTGTAAGTAAAAAATAACAAGCTATTATAATTATCATCATTTTTCATAATAATAATCATAATAATCATTATAATGATGATTAATTAATGATCAATTGAATTTTATAGTATTAATTATTATTTAAATGACAGTAGTACTAGCCTAGTAGTAGTTATGTACGTATGTATAACATTAGTCAATAAATAATACATAATAATTAATTAATTAATAATTTAATGGTTATCAGATTATTATAAATATTATTATTAATCAATTCAATTTCAAACTTATTGTCCCACTTACCGTGAATATTAATGCGTTGAACAACTTCTACTGTGCAATGACAAAAGAGATCATTGAATGAGCTAGCCTCAAATAAATTAACCTTTTAAAATTCCGTGGCCAACACCTTTTTATGACTACGGGTTTTCGAAAATAAGTAGGGGTTTTCGAAATGGAGTAGGGGTTTTCGAGAGTACGGGTACGGTACGAGGTACGGGTTTTCTGCTTACCCGGTTATTACCATGGATGAAATATATTATATTTCATCCATGGTTATTACTAACACATTTAGGGCCCATCGTCTTCCTTCTCTTTTTCGGCAAGCCTCTGATGCCCGTGTTATCATTATTCTAACTATTTTTTATATAGTCATTATTAGATTAGTGAAATCTTTTTTATTTATTATAATCATTTATAATAATTATGATTCTACTGTTTATGATTGCTATTGTAATTATTAAGGTTATTATTGAATTGTTATTAGATAATAATAATTATTATAAATGATGCTTCTTATAATTTTATAATAATAAATAATAATTATTATAGTAGTAAGTAACAACTTACTTATTATTATTTATTATAATTATTATTTTAATAAATCAATTATGATAAAAAGATGAATAATTGATTTTATTATTATAATTGTCACCACATTAAATTCTCATTGTCATTTATAATAATAGTTTCATAGAGGTATAGATAGATGCTAATGATTAATTACTTGTATTATTATTATTTCCCGCACAGATACCAGACAATCCATTTACACATAAACGTTGCGTTAAATAAGTTAATTATCGTTGGTGTTTCATCGTATTTATTAACTACTGTACCAACGATCGTATATAATCGCGGACCGCATCGTGGTTATTTAATGATTATTATGCTCTATAGCTACGCTTGTGTGATTAAAAACTTATGTACGTGTAATCTGCTATAGCCCTGTGAGCTCCGTGACTTGTTCAATTATATCAATCGCATTGCAATAGCCTGTTTATTCTAGTTTAGCATCTCAACTCCGTATTTCTGCATTGTACTTTATATAAAAATTTCGGCATTTTCCGGTTGGACTTACACCAGCGCCCCCTTTAAGGGGGGATAACCCCAGTCACAACCCCATTATAAGAGCCTTATCAAATAACAACAATAAATAATTATTTGCTGCTAGCGTTCGCGATTTTATTTATTATCATAAACAACTCTATTTACTTATGTGTATGTATACAACTATACAGCTATACAGTTATGAATATATATACAACTATACAGCTATACAGTTATGAATATATATACAACTATACAGCTATACAGTTATGTATATATATACAACTAAACAGTTATGTATATATATACAACTAGACAGTTATGTATATATATACAACTATACAGTTATGTATATGTATACAACTATACAGTTATGTATATGTATACAACTATACAGTTATGTATATGTATACAACTATACAGTTATGTATATGTATACAACTACACAGTTATGTATAAGTATACAACAGTAGTAATATATGAGCAGATCTCCCTACCAAGTGTTTTTTTGTGGATTTGACCTTGGAGTTGAGACAATGGGTTACGGCGTTGGATGAATTCGCCGAGTTTATATTGTATTTTACTTGAGGGGTATTTGAGTGGCATTTGAGTGGCATTTAAGTGGCATTTGAGTTTTGATTATTTTTTTACTTAATTTGAACTCATATGGTAGCTAGATTTTGAATGTATGGCATTTAAGTTTTGATAATTCTATACATAATTCGAACTCATATGGTATCTTGAGAGAGAGGAGAGAGGAAAAGAGGAGAGAGGAAAAGAGGAGAGAGAGGAGAGAGGAGATACATCTACATTGAATAAATACATTGATTAAAAATGAAACAATATGTGAATATATACATTTATTGTATAATAAGTAGGGATACATAAAGAGAACATATTAAATATTGTGAGCTTGAAATAGTTCCAATATCATTTCAAATGAAAAAATGGATGATGAGAGATTTTCATCCGTTTGTATGTATCTACATATATCTGATTGAAAATGATATAATAATTCAGTAGTCCATTGTATTGAAATCAATTTTTGAGTGAGCTCTTTATTCCACACTTTTCTTTGAATTTTCTTTAAGTAATCATTAATACTGACAGTTTTTGACATTTTTACAACTGTTTGAAAATTGTTTTTAGTCATATGCTTAAATATTTCTACTGAATTGTCAACGTATTTATGTGTAGTGTATGGCCGGTATTGTATCGGTGAAAGTTCTCCATGTAAAGAAGCTACAGTTAGCAAATGCTGTGTCATACATAATAATATAGCTTGTAATGTCAAGCGATATCCAATCTTTTCCTGTACTTCAACATTTTCTTTAATATAGCTATGATATATCTTTGGAAGGTAGTCTTTGATTGTGTATCTTTTTGAACTCATAATGAACTAAAATAAAATGTTAAGTATTAGTATATGATGATTAAACAGTGTTGTAAAATAATTACATTTTAACTTTTATTAAATAATTTTTCTATTAATTCTTACCTTATCACCAAGAAATCAGCTGTAGTAGTTGATGAAATCAGTTGTAGCAGTTGATGAAATCAGTTGTAGTAGTTGATGAAATCAGCTGTAGTAGTCGATGTTTTATTGCTGGAGAGAATGATTTCTATACAGAGAGAGCTGTTCTTATATAGTATAAGCCACTCCTACTCATTTAGCTTATAGCCATTAAAAACACTCACGCGAAAACTCTATCAGAATAGTGTTATTAGCGTGAAATATCCCTGTTTTATTCGCGTGAAAATAAAAAATTTCATTCCCGCGAAAGCAACGGTTTCCATTCGCGTGAAAATAAATGATATATTCCCGCGAAAGCATTGGTTTGTATTCGCGTGAAAATAAATTTTTTATTCCCGCGAAAGCAATGGTTTCCATTCGCGTGAAAATAAAATTATTTATTCCCGCGAAAACATTGGTTTGTATTCGCGTGAAAATAAAATGTTTATTCCCGCGAAAGCATTGGTTTGTATTCGCGTGAAAATAAATTATTTATTCCCGCGAAAACATTGGTTTGTATTCGCGTGAAAATAAAATGTTTATTCCCGCGAAAGCATTGGTTTGTATTCGCGTGAAAATAAATTATTTATTCCCGCGAAAACATTGGTTTGTATTCGCGTGAAAATAAAACGTTTATTCCCGCGAAAGCAACGGTTTCCATTCGCGTGAAAATAATTTATTTATTCCCGCGAAAACATTGGTTTGTATTCGCGTGAAAATAAAATGTTTATTCCCGCGAAAGCAACGGTTTCCATTCGCGTGAAAATAAATTATTTATTCCCGCGAAAACATTGGTTTCTATTCGTGTGAAAATAAAATGTTTATTCCCGCGAAAGCAACGGTTTCCATTCGCGTGAAAATAAATTATTTATTCCCGCAAAAACATTGGTTTGTATTCGCGTGAAAATAAAATATTTATTCCCGCGAAAGCAACGGTTTCTATTCGCGTGAAACAAAATTATTTATTCCCGCGAAAGCATTGGTTTGTATTCGTGTGCAAATAAAATTGTTATTCCCGCGAAAGCAACGGTTTCCATTCGCGTGAAAATAAATTATTTATTCCCGCGAAAGCATTGGGATGTATTCGCGTGAAAAAATGTTGATTCATAGGATTTAATCAGTGCAACTTTACCTATTTAAGAGCCACTGTTTTCACACAGAAAGCATCCAGTTCTACAACGGCTAGCGGAGAAGCAACATCTACTAAATCTTTCATTGCAACAACTAGGAGCTCATCTTCTTTATAAAGGTAAGAGTAAAAATATTTATTTTTTGTTAGCTAACACTACTAGCGTAAGGTTTATGATCTTTATGATCTTTTAAAATTAATTACGAAAAATTAAACAAAATGTTTTGTTTTTTTAGAATGAATACTCAAGACGAAGGAAGTCAACCGATGAATGAAGAAGCAGGATCCCAGCAAACCCTTTCCCCATCACCTTCTCCTATCTTTGATATGGCAGAAAGTCAATTGGTGGTTGATGAACCAGAATCCCAACAAGATTTTACTTCATTCACATCTCCTACTAACAAGCTGTCTTCAAAAAGAACATCGATGAGGAAACGATCTTTTATTGATTTGACAAAAGATGATATTGAAACTGGCTTGAAGTGCAAAAAAACAGCTTTGTCGACTGTTGGAGACGAAACGCTTTTTCGTCACGTCAGAATACCCTTTCAAGATGCTGGAAGTAATGAACTAACCACTCTCACCTACAAGAGTGCCGGGTTAATAAACTCTCTCTCTCCAGATAGTCTAGAAAAACTTGAAGAGTCCATGGAAATCTGCAAACTACCAGTACCAACGGTTATGGAGGTGTTGTCTGTTGAATTAGGTGATGAATCAAAGTGTGTCATCATTTACAACTACCGAAAGGATAAAAAGAGAACTCGGGTGAAGAGTGATGTTTCAACCGAAATAGGACTGCTTGTTAATAAAGCTAAGCAAACATGTCCAATTGTTTTAATTTATATGGGAGAAGGAAAGACAGGAGATGCGATTTTTCGTACTGCTGAATCTCAAGGGTGTAATCGAAAGATCAACGATCCATTCAACTCATTGTACAACAAGAGTTTGAGACAAATACAGGCTTATTTCACTGTCGCTCACCTACACGATTTTCCTACAGGAAGTGTTATAGCTTATGAGAATCCTGGAATGCTAAGAAAATGTGATACTCGTTGGAACAAGACTGCCGATATTATAGTGGCTAATTACAGATGTATGGTGAATGGAGAGCTATTGATTGGAGATCTTAGCATCCCTGCTCAAATAGCTTCATCTGTGGTGGCTGAAAAAAGTGGTGTAATCGTATTCAAAGGACTAAGACAAAATACGAACAACATGATTTCCTATGATATCATTCTACTCTCGGCTCTTCAAGCTTTCATTCAAACCTCAGAACTGTTTGATACTTCGCTGCAACACAGCTGTCTCTCCTACTTTGATGAAAATGAAAAAGAGAATTGTCCAGAACAGTACATCGAAGTCTTAATCGATAACACAAAGGATGTGACTCGTCTTCGATGATGGTAAGTTTTATATCTATTTTAAAAAAAAAGCACCGAAGTATTTTTTTGTGAAATTAATTCATATAACTATGTATGATAGAGTCATTAGTTACTATGTCTTTTAGATATAGCTAAAGAGCGCTCCTGAGGAAGAAAATGAGAAGAACTTATTTATTTCTTGCTTGAAACATTACAAAATAATAGTTTTTATAGGTTCTGTAGTGTTTAGCGCAAAATAATGAGATAAGTTGTATTTTATTCATTTTATTTATTATAACAAATAAAAATCAAGTATAATAATCTATTTTAACAATTTACTTAGTAAATTAGTTCCTTGTATATGTACACCATCTATTCCTTCTACTGTATTATCTTCTATGAACTCGAAGTTAGGATAGGTCTGTATGATAAATCTCCGTATTGAGTGATCTCTCATCTCACTATCTCCTATGTCTCGTAAACTTCTAACAATTTCATCCATACTCCACCCTCTACTTCTCAGTAAACAAAAGTATACACAATAATCGCCACATACAGTTGACAAAAAATTTTGTAGTTGTGTTTCATTACTTCGTATTGTTTCATATCCTCCATGAATACTTAGTATTTCATTTACATCCGGATAAAAGGAAACAGAACGCCCAAATGAGTCAAAAAATCCACCTCTGAATCATTAGCGTACACAGCCAACCAATGCTCTCCGGGTTGGTGAGAATAATGGGTGTTGAATACGAAACATCCTCTTGGAAAATTGCAAATTTGCTTCCAAAACTGTTCTCTAGCTCCAACATGAATCCCTACGCTTTGACATAAAACGTCTGAAGATAAGATCGAACGAATTTGCATGGTATTCATCTGTAACTTTCTGTTTAAAGCACTGCGTCTCCCCCGATAGTTAATTGAAGAATGCTATCCATCTCCAACACACCGTCTTTTACAAAGTATGCTACCAAGGATAATCCATCAGTCGTGTTAGTGCTAAAACGAATTTCCACACTTGTTGTGACATTTTTCATAGAGTGAAAGCCTTCTTTAAGAAAATCACCAGTCAAATCAAATCCATAAAGTGTAGTACCATCAAGGTATTGTTCTTTCGTAATACCAAGACTATCGCCTTCAAGCAAAGTTCCGGTAGCGTGTAGAAACTGATGAAATTCTCTTCCAAAAATTCCTCTAGCATAATTTGGCTCAAATCTTCTTCCAATGGGGTTGTGACTGGGGTTATCCCCCCTTATAGGGGGCGCTGGTGTAAGTCCAACCGGAAAATGCCGAAATTTTTATATAGAGTGCAATGCAGAAATACGGAGTTGAGATGTTAAACTAGAATAAACAGGCTATTGCAATGCGATTGATATAATTGAACAAGTCACGGAGCTCACAGGGCTATAGCAGATTACACGTACATAAGTTTTTAATCACACAAGTGTAGCTATAGAGCATAATAATCATTAAATAACCACGATGCGGTCCGCGATTATATACGATCGTTGGTACAGTAGTTGATAAATACGATGAAACACCAACGATAATTAACTTATTTAACGCAACGTTTATGTGTAAATGGATTGTCTGGTATCTGTGCGGGAAATAATAATAATAATAATAATAATAATAATAATAATACAAGTAATTAATCATTAGTTAGCATCTACCTATACCTCTATGAAACTATTATTATAAATGACAATGAGAATTTAATGTGGTGACAATTATTTATAATAATAAAATCAATTATTCATTTTTTTATCATAATTGATTTATTAAAATAATAATTATAAATAATAATATAATAATAATAATAAGTTGTTACTACTATAATAATTATTTTTTATTATTATAAAATTATAAGAAGCATCATTTATAATAATTATTGTTATCTAATAACAATTCAATAATAACCTTAATAATTACAATAGCAACCATAAACATTAGAATCATAATTATTATAAATGATTATAATAAATAAAAAAAGATTTCACTAATAACGATATAAAAATAGTTAGAATAATGATAACACGAGCATCAGAGGCTTGCCGAAAAAGAGAAGGAAGACGATGGGCCGTTACTAAATGTGTTAGTAATAACCTAGCTTTTACGCTCAGTTTCAATGAATTGGGTTGGTGATATTGAACTTTTTGCAAGCAACCGGATATTGCTACAAATAGTTTTTATTACAGGACGCATCGTCTCTGTTATTTTTTTTGGCAAGCCCCGGAGTTCTGTGGATAACAACTGTAATAAATAATAATTGAAAAAACTGTAAAAAAAATATAAATCTTTGTTGCTGCAGGTAGATTTGATGCTGCTGTCTTTAAAAATAGTCTAAAGTGTTTTTAGCGACATGTCATTATAGTATACAATTGACTGCATGGAGGCTATCAGGGAAAAACTGTCACGAGTCTGCATGAAGTAATTATATTTTATACTACGAACAATGGTAACTTCCGGTTGGATGTAGAAAGTTCAAAGAGAGATAACTCTTAATGTCACAACCCCATTGGACAATCACCAACTCTCAATACAATACTATCAACACTAGCATGCTGCATTCTATATGGATTCAAGGTGAAACGTCCGTTCATTGCGTTGTGATCAACTAAACCTAAATAGATCTGTTTAGGTTTTTGTTTGTTTTCTTCCAAAGTGATGTCAATCTGCGCAACCCCAGCACGAATTCCATATAGTTTTATCCGTTTTCGATCAACTGGATAAATGTAGTTGTGACCTTCCAACGCCAAACTGAGTTGGGAGTTTTGTATTGTAGGATTCACCTTAACTTTACAAAGATGAAGTTCAAATTTATCAATTCTAATCTTTGCCCCTCCTGCAGGCGCCTCATTCGCAGCAAACAAAGGTAGTTTGCCGGAGGCACGCTCAAACTCCAGCTGCATACTAGGACCTGGAATTATTAGTTTTTTCTGCTGAAATAATGCGAGATGAGGTTTTCCAGTTAATTCTATTGTCTTTCCACCTATGATTAGAGCTCTCCTCTTTTTCTTATCCGCGGTTTTGTGAGCAGCAGCGTCTTTGCTAGTTGAATCATCATACAGCCATCCTTCCATCTTACCTTGATATTTCTTTCTTTCTGCACTGTTTTCGAGTAGTTGTGAAAAGTAGGAGCGTAAACCGTAGTTGTTAGCGTATTCAACAGTGGTTCCTTCTATCGACATTTTCAACTCGCTGAATAATGTATGCATTGAATCCCCCATCCACACAACTGCATCATCATCATTACCCTCAATATCTTTTCCATCATCTTGAACAACCGTGGCTTCAACTTGCAGAAACGAGTTGTAGAGATCTGTGTAATGTTCAGTGCTCCCTGACAAGGTTAACTCAATACTACCATAAGGATCTAACCTATCAGGTCTGATGACAACATATTCCGATCTTTCTACCGATATGTTTGTTGGTTCCGTAGCAAATACATCCAACGTTGGATTTATGTTGTAGGAAGAACCTTCCAACTTATTACCTGTTGTTCCATTTAGGCTAGCCATCTTTTGCGAGTGATGAATGCTTGAAGCGTTACCGCTTAATGAATATAGATATCAAGCTCAGCTGTCTTTATACCGGATTCTACTGCTATTAAAATATACCACGATTACCAACACCTCTCCTCTTCTTTCCACCTCTTGTTTTTCTCCTTTTAATTCGATCTGGTCGGACTGCATTGAGCACATCTCCCCCCAGATCATTCAACTCTGCCAATCCCCTCTTCTTTGCTGACGCTGCAAAACTTTGACCATCGATGACATCACGCGCTACATTTCCACCTACAGACAATGCTCTTTTCCCCAAACTAATTGCTCCTCTTTTCAGCATTGGTGCTGCAGATTTAAGTAAACTTGAAAAAATACTACCAAGTCCATTTCCTCTCATATTAGGCATCACTCGTCGTCCACTATACACTCCAATTCCATTTCCAGCTTGCATCTTGTAGTACTCATCAAAAAAATCTTTTGAATCCTCAGGGGTGTATCGTACCAAACTCATTATAATTCTTTCTCTCTATAGTGAACCGTCAACACAACCTTTCCACCATCAAATGGTATTCGTTGACCGTCGTCACTCGTTATAAGTACTTTAATCATATCACTATTTAGTGATGAAGCATCAACATAGTGAGGATTTTTAAATTCTTGATACACAACGCTATTCTTCTTTCCTTGAACTGGAACTACTCTCAATAAAGGTACATTCGTATCTCCTACCATTCTATTATCAACAATGTTGGAATAAACATACAGGGATGTTAAACCGGAATTTATATCAGGGGGTGTGATATTATTGTATCTACCACGAGGGTATGTAGTTTTTGATTCAAATCCAAAAATATATGCTATATCTTTGGAAAAGCTTATGGCAGTATCAGGATCACTGTTAGTTAGTAAAGCGGTGTTGGTGATCTTGTTGTAGGAGATGGCGAATTTCTTGTCTAAATCCATTTCATTCATTCTCTTTCGTATAATCTCCTCCAACTCCTCTATACTATCATATCTTCCATTACCGATTAGGATGAAGGACTTTTCGCTTTTACCAGAGACATTAGTCTTTTCTAGATATATTTTCCCTTCGGTAACATTTTTCCAATTATTAGAATAAGTCATATCTAGCAGACCTACCTCCCATTTACCGCCATTGATAACCAAATATTTATACAGTCTCACTGTAAATTCGGAATTGTTATTATCAGGAAACTCTTCACCACTAGAGTTTGAGGGTAAAGTTATCAGCATCGACATTTTTCCAACGTATGATGATTATATCAAGCGTTGTTTCCTTATAAACTATTCATCTACCCACTCATTGAACTTTTCTCCATAACCTAACCACTTAACCAGAATCTGTCTTTTACCTCTTCTCATTCTTCTTCCCAGTATCTTTTCAATTCTGAAAATCGTGGGTTTTTTTTACTTTTTGCAACTCTTTTTCGTAAAAGGTACCATCAATCATCTCCTCAGCTAAATCTTTCACCCTATATACAACAGGTTTTTCATCAATAAGTACATCGGTGATTATAAAAATCTCAATCGTCCAATTCGGGGTGTATCCTCTTTCAAGCACTCCTCTTGCCTTACTTATTCTCACATAATCCCCAACCTTTAGTTTTGCTTCTTGAGTTAAACTATGTTCACCTCCTTCATACACACGATTCCATACAAGTTCTTGATTTTGAAAATTCACATCATTTGGTCTCATACCTATAGCACCATGAATTGTGTTGTTGTATGCATTAACCATTTCTGGTAAAACATCAATGTATCTATCGTCATCTTTATATGTCAAATATCTATATATCTTCTCTTTTAAAGTTCTGTTAAAACGCTCCACCATTGATGCCTTTATCGTTTCATTTTCGGTTGTAAAGCGCTTGATCTTTTTTTCCGCCAGCAGAGTCTTGACATTGACGTTGTCAAACTCTTTACCTTTATCAGATTGTAAAGCTTTATAGTTTTCCCCTTCTAGTATTCTTCTCAATCCTCTTGCTACTACCGGTCCTGATTTGTTGATGAGCGGCACAGCCCAACCTTTTCTAGATAAAGAATCAATAGCAGTCAGTAAAAATGCTGTATTATTATTTTCATCTCTTCGAGATCGAACATCCATCAAATCTACCAGTAGCTGCTCCCCTATTCCAGCTACAATTGTAGGACGACGCTTAAACTTGGTTACAACTTTTTTGTGTAACGTGTAGGCATCCTCACCACTCAACCATTCACGGATTCTTTTTTCTCCCTCTCGTTTTCTACGAGCTTTCAGTAAAGCTCTAGCTCCTCGTAGAGATGTATGTAATGCAGGATTGTAATACAACTCTTTTAGCGTGTCGATGTCCATGAATTAGTACCGGGAACGACCAACTTTTTCTTCTGAGTACGTGTTCGATGCGGGGATTTTCTGACAGTTGTGATTCCTTCATCAGTTAGCAGGCTTTTAAATCTACTGTAATTGGTATTTCCCGATTGTATTTTACCTCCTTCGGTTAGAACGTCTCGTAGTAAAGTTTTGGAAGTCCTAGGATTCAACCAATGTTCTCCAATTTTCAGTCTGTTCTTCTCCGAGTCGAATCTACCAATTTTACTCAGATTATTCAACATTCTGACAGCGATCGTTTGATCACTCTTTTTTGTTGTTAAATCAGCTGCTTTTTTTTCAAAATCTTTTAAATTTTCGCTTTCACTATCGTGCTCATCTTCTCCATCAGTAAGAAATGTACTTCCTAGTAAGGTTGTGTCTTCAGTATCAAACAACCTTCCTTTTATTAATTCCATCCCAATATCATCATCATCATCAACCACTTTCACTGATTCTAACTCATTGTCTTTATCAACATTTGGTGAAAAGACATTAGGTTTATTATCAATAACTGTGCTATTGGCCAAAGGAAAAGTAGACTCTGTCTTTTTTTTCTTAATGAGATTCCAACTATCCTTTTGTGCCTGGTTTTGGTTATTTTTAATCTTTTTGACATCAGACAAATACCTACGTAGGTTTTCAACATTTTCATCTAACTTTTTGTATGAGGATAAGTCAGAATCATAAGCCGTTTCCAGTAGATCATTTCGCTTTCGCTTCATATTTCTCACTGTTATAGCTTCCATAGGATTATAATACAATGGAGGTCTGGTTTTCTCTTCCTTTACCACTGTTTTATCATCCTTTCTTTCCGTTAATCTATAGTATTCATCTTCAGTGAGTATAAAATTACGTCTGGAGAATGTTAAAGGCTGACGATTCATCTTTTTATTGATGATAAAACAGATACAATAGGTGTTATAATAGCATCCAAAAGATTCCCTCTACCACTCTGAATCAAAATTTTACGCTTATCAACTCTCCCTCTACCACTAAGTTTATGTAGCTCCTTCTTGTAACGCTGCAACTCAATAAACTGCTCAGAATCAAGAGGAACATTACCTAATATAATATTTTTAACACTTTCTATCAATGATTGAAACAAATCTGAGTTGGCCTTTTCGACTATAGCGATTTTTCCTTTCTTACTCAGATCATCCAGAGCTAAAATCGCCATTCTATTTCGCATCATTCGTGTTGAGAGTTTCATCTTTATCTTCTCCCTCCGCCTAGCACACTTTTAAGTAACCCAGGAACTATATTGCTGATGATAGGTCCTAGTAGAGCGCCTAAAAATCCTCCTTTTTGCAATACAGCTTTCTTATCATCTAACGTTGATTTTCTTACTAAAGCGCTAATATCCTTCACGTTTCGCTGCAACTCATTATACTGAGATGATGTCAATGGTATCGTTCCATTTATAATAGCTTTAGCGCATTCCATTAGAGTCATAATAAACTCCTTTTTGGCTTTGGCTATAACAGACTTTTGAATAGCAAAGGTTGTATTGTTGAGCGATAACAACACAGCTGCATTTTTTGTTAATTTTTTCTCCAAAGCTTTAGACATTATAATGCTTTCGTGTTGCGTCGTTGAATAACAAAATATGATTGAGGTGAAGTGAATAGTAATTGTATTTATATCCTTTTACTTGGGTACATATAATATCATAGGGAGAACTGATGTAAAATTTCCCAATAGTCTATGTTGATCATTCGTTTGTTGAGTCGTATCTATTCGTAAATAAGAGTATGGTTTCTTTGTCGCATCTTCAAAAGCCTCTTGTACATATTTTATTTTTGATGGAAAACATTGTCGAGCCAAATAGGAAATAGAAGAAGCATCTCTAGGGTTTTTAAAAAGAAAAAAATAATGACTATTCAAGGAAATTGTACGATTTCCTTTTAAAAACAGATTCTGAACAATAAAAAACACACTTATGTTCAAATGATGACTATGTTTTGTATACAAAGCATTAGCATCGGCTTTACCAGAAACTTCATCCATGAGATCATCAATTATCAGCCATCGATTTTTACCATCTCTGGGAAAACTCACTGTTATATCTATCATGCCTTCATGAAAAATCACTCCTGATACATCATCAAAGGCTTTTTGGTAGGCTCCATAACAGTAGTGAATCTCTGTTGGTGGAGGGTGTGCTATAGTCTGACTAGCTTCAATCATTCGAAAAACCGCTTGCGTCTTTCCCGATCCAGTTGGTCCTGCAATCATTGCTGTAAAAGGAGATTGCATCCTCGGGTCATAATCTTCAGGTTTCCCATTCATCATAAAAAGATGTTCATCAATCAACAGTAGTTTCATTTATGATTCCAACAGGAGAGTTTCTCGCTTTTTGTATTTTTTCCATAGCTTCTTCATACATACTAAACTCAGTAACACCTCCAAAAGTGGAAAGCCCTACGACAAATACCAAAATTATCATAATTATCAACGCTTTACGCTTCATACTCGGTAAAACATCTATCATATCACGTTCAGTACCATCAATAGTATCAACTTCATTCATCGGTCTCATCTCAACATCATCCTCTGTCGACATCTTAACTTCCAATAACCATACAATCTTATCACGTTTTCATTTATATACAATGTTAAAACTATCAAAAAAATCAAATGCCATACATGCAAAATCTATATGCCATATAAGTTCAAAATAAGTAAAAAAATAATCAAAAACTCAAATGCCACTTAAATGCCACTCAAATGCCACTCAAGTACCCCTCAAATGAAATACAATATAAACTCGGCGAATTCATCCAACGTCGTAACCCATTGCATAACCTCCAAGGTCTAATCCACAAAAAAACACTTGGTAGGGAGATCTGCTCATATATTACTACTTACAACTATACAGTTATTTATATGTATACAACTATACAGCTATGTATACAACTATACAGTTATGTATATGTATACAACTATATAGTTATGTATATGTATACAGCTATACAGTTATGTATATGTATACAACTACACAGTTATGTATATGTATACAACTATACAGTTATGCTGCTAGAATATATCACGGTCAATTAATCAAGTCCTCAAAAAAAGGAAGTTGATCTGTGAAGTTTTTATTACTTATTCCAGTGGATCAAAAGATTTTCGCTTTTGCCCATAGCATTTTTAAACATGAATAGTTTTGTGAGAACATGAAAAATACTTTGTTAGAGAACGTATTTCAAACACAAGTATAACTTATATATGTGTGATCGCGGTAATTCAATGTTTGGATGCCGAGGCGATTGCACGTGGCTCATTCGCGTATCACTCCCCTGCAAAGTAACTAGGTGGAATGTAGTACTCTTACGAACGCAGCCCCAGAGCAATCAATATTCATTGGCTCAGAGTAATTTAACAACAAACCATCTGAATATTAATATTAAGCATTGATTATTTATCGTTGCCATTATTATTATTATTATTATTATCATGAATGATCTCTACTTATCGATGTAATTATTCATTGTTGTAAGAAATAAATTCACCAGACTGCAATCTTTTTTCAGCAACTACAATACATCGTAATAATTTGGGTGCGAATATTGGTTCACATACAAGATCTATAACATAAGCATTTTTACATAGCCTTTTGTCTAGCGGAGATAAGTTGTAAATGGTGATAAGCTCATAAACATAGTTTTTTTAGCCAAACAAAAAGCACCAATGTGCTATGGTGATTGAATATGGTCCCTTTGTTGATTTGTTTTACAATCAAGCCTGTTGATGTGCAGATGTTTTGGCCGATAGCATGCCCTGTGTAGCCACCCTTTAACAAGTAGGAACAAATGTCTTAACATTAAAATCACTTCAAATATATTAAATCCGCATGCAGTTCCTGCTACAGACATGGCATTCAGTATTTCTCTACTCACCAATGCAATTTACTTGAAAATGTAGTTAGTATTTTCAGAGCTTTGGTATTAATTATCATTGAAATGATCATTTCAATAAATCTAGCAAATCAAACATTTTGCAGCTTGGAATTGTATTGACACAAACAATTCGTCGGAAGTGTTTCAAAGACATTACCATGATTAAAAGTCGAATTCACCTATAAACTTCAAAAGCCACACCATGTGAAGAAAAAGCTCCAAGTGAATAAAAATAATTTTGCATTTTATAGGTAAAAAATGAGCTTAACAGTAATCTAACATTAAACTTGTGAGAAGCATCTCCTAACAAAAGATTGATTGGTAGAGACACGTGTAACTTTTCACAGGACAGTTTAGATCCGTGCTCTGATT
This sequence comes from Cryptosula pallasiana, assembly GCA_945261195.1. NCBI lineage: Eukaryota > Metazoa > Bryozoa > Gymnolaemata > Cheilostomatida > Cryptosulidae > Cryptosula > Cryptosula pallasiana. The sequence continues at coordinate 31,779,111 of OX183133.1, read as the reverse complement.
AGAGAACATCTATTTCATGTAAAGACGTAACAAGGCATGGATTTCAGGTGAGCAAATCAGAACTTAGCCTGAGACCAATAATTCATAAAAAAACTTATCATATTTTGCGTTAGAAGTTTTATTGTCAACAGAAACTTAGTATATGGAGCAAAAATTATTTTTACAATTTGAGTGATGTATACTATATTATTGCAATAATATAAATGCATAAAATTATCTTACATACTTGTAATGGATAAAATGATAAGCAAGACAACTTTCGCAATTTTGAGCTATGAACAAGCGGAAGCTTTTTAATTTTCTTAAAGCTGATTCAGCAGTTTTAAAATTAAATTATCAATAAAAAAAAATAGAGTTTTGAATGTCTAAACTTGTTTTATTAATAAGTTTATCTCATTTAAAACTGAATTGTTAACGCAAAGAGTAGTAATGTAGGAGCAGATCTCTGTTAACACAAAGTTGTTGCCGCTATGGTAATTCCAGGGCTGTCAGATAAACGTAACCAAATCAGATAAATCTGGTCAGAGACAATTGACTTGTCATACTGAGCGCTTTAGAATGAAAACAACTCCAACAAAAACTAGCTATTACCGCAAATATCGCAACAACTTTTTACTTTCTGTAGCTTACAAATGATTATTTTTGATCTCAACATTTTAATAATCCCAATTTCGACATGTTTCCTTTAGTTTTGTTGTCTTGTCAGATGAGCAAAAGCTCAACTACCGCGATTTTAAATAGAACACTATATATTTTAATTTTTAGTATCACTGATTTTGCAAGAAAACTGACATGGCCACCAGCACTTTGTGAGAAAGAGCTTGGCTAACTGTCGCAGGTAGCAGCCGGGTACCTTTACAGTGATACATTCACGTAAATAAAACTTTGGTCTTGACGAAAAAGAAAATGCACAACTTTTCGTTATTGCAATAAAACAAGTTGGAACTAATGTAAATCTGGACACAATCATTCTCTACAAAATAGAGTTATTTTCCCGATAAAAAAATTTTGGTCTACTCCATTATCTGGCGGTATGAAGTAAATCCTTGTGGCCAATCACATCACCTGTTATACTACTTACAGCCAATCACATTTCCTGTTATACTTCTTTCAGCCAATCACATCATATGTGATATTACTTACAGCCAAAGAAATCACCTGTTATACTGCTTGCGACTAATCGCGTTATCACTTATGCTAATCAAATCACTCACGCAATTTTGGCAGCAAGAGCTTCACTTTTGGCAGCAATGTGGTCTGTAGTCTGGGAGGCTTCTTTTGGCACTGTTGTAAGGCAATGCTGTCTCAACAATGTATCCAGAAGGTGCAAGTTTTTACTGTGAGCCTAAAAATTTTTAGACTTCAATCTTTAGTGAGAAAAGAAAGCACGCATCTGTATAACCAATAGAGCACGCATCTGTATAACCAATAGAGCACGCATCTGTATAACCAATAGAGCATGCATCTGTATAACCAACAGAGCACGCATCTGTATAACCAATAAAGCAGAAAAATTATAAACGATACTTGAACACACCAAATGCGATTTCTTGGGAAACAATGTTACAGCGGCCCAAAAATTGATCAAATTAAAAAAATTAACAGTTTACATTGCAAATCACTTTCATTCGCATGACTGTGATACTAGCGGAGCTTGATAGGATGTGAAGAAAACTGATCTAAAGCCTTAGCTATACACATCCACGATTAGAAGGAATGTGACGACAAACAGGTTTTGTAGTATCGCACTGGTGGTTACACACACAGATGTCTGACCAGTGAGGCAAAGAGGGTACATTATTATAAACAATCTTTGTAATGAATATAAATGATAATAATTAAGTAATTGTTATCTTATAACATTATACTATTATATTACTTTACTAGCCACAATAATAAGTTGTTTATAAATAAAATAAAAAATACACTCTTTAATAGAAGTAACAGAATGGACCGCGGGCCAGTCAGTAATGACCAGGTCAAGGTCGCAATATAAAAGAGTCCACAGGTGTCATAAAACTTCGTCATTTTATTTTACGCAATCAAAAGTGGCAATCTGATAATACTTGTCCAATCACCGAAGCGTCAGACAAAAACATTTTCGTAAACCAACATGTTCAGCATTTGAGCATCTTTTTGTAATAAAAACATTGCTTATAACACAAAAAGTGCATTTTTGCCCGCATACCGACAAAACATAGGCGTGTGTAGCCATGGCTTTACAAAACATAGGCGTGTGTAGCCATGGCTTTCAAAAGCAAAAATACCTGCTGCAACTTTTGTAGCAACAATATTCTTTGAGATGTTAAACGTTGCAGCTCTAGCCTGTTGGCAACGATACACTCTTTATCCTTCTCTACCACTTTATGAAGTTGTGACGCCTTGGCCTTTAGTAGGTTAGTACCTGCAGCACACAACTATTATGTATAACAAAGTGTGTGGGAATCTGGATGATTTAAGACTATGAGGAATTATCTTCTCATGTATAGTCTGAAATGTTAGAAGAGTTGTCTTTTCTATGCATTGTATGGGTATTCCAGAGTCTATTGACAGAATGCCAAATGACCAATAAAACCAATTATAATAGGCCAGTAAAAGTGCTTTGAAAAAAGCAACGAAGATCTTGGCATTCATTTAGTTTGAGTTCTACCATTTATTTAGTTTGGGTTCTACCATCAGTTTTCTTATTGACTCTCCAAATACATTTTAGCAAACAGAAAGCAATAAACCAGCTCCAATATATGAAAGTGAGTTGCAACCAGCAACTGCAAATCTTTTTTGTACATAACAAGTAATTTCCTACACAAAGCTATTACACATTACATGTTACTAACCAGATCCGACAGCACTTGGCTGGTAGAATAGGCTTATACTCAGCAACTTTTTGTGGATTTGATCTAGAACCATCTTGCGCACATCGTCTGTTTTCTAAAATAAAATATTTACATCATCTATTTACAAAAGATGATTTGGTTAAATTGTTTATGGTAGCATTTGAAAGAATCAAAGCCATTAAATACCCTTAAATACCATGGACCTAGTAGAATGGACTAATACCATGGACCTAGTAGAATGGACTAATACCATGGACCTAGTAGAATGGACTAATACCATGGACCTAGTAGAATGGACTAATACCATGGACCTAGTAGAATGGACTAATACCATGGACCTAGTAGAATGGACTAATACCCTGGACCTAGTAGAATGGACTAATACCATGGACCTAGTAGAATGGACTAATACCCTGGACCTTGTAGAATGGACTAATACCATGGACCTAGTAGAATGGACTAATACCATGGACCTAGTAGAATGGACTAATACCATGGACCTAGTAGAATGGACTAATACCATGGACCTAGTAGAATGGACTAATACCCTGGACCTAGTAGAATGGACTAATACCCTGGACCTAGTAGAATGGACTAATACCATGGACCTAGTAGAATGGACTAATACCATGGACCTTGTAGAATGGACTAATACCATGGACCTAGTAGAATGGACTAATACCCTGGACCTTGTAGAATAGACTAATACCTGGGCGGAGATTTTGTCCCCACTACGCCAACCTAACACAACATGGCCGCCAAGTCACGTGATTTAAATAGCAGTTGTCATAGTAATCCCGCCGCAATTAAATAGTACTGTGGATATAATAATAGCGTACTTGATTGAGAATAGTGAATCTTCTATCACTACTGCTGCCTGGTTCATTGAATAATAATTATGATATTTATTAACAATTATATAATACTTGGCTAATATCACTATCATTATAATATACTATTTATTATTATTTCATGCTTTTGTCATAAATTTGCTATATTATTCATTTACCATTATTATTTCTAATTATATAAATTATTATACTATATATAATAATAATTGATATATGTTTGAATTTATTTATCATCATCAATATTTGTTCATTAGATATTTGATTAATTTTATTGTTTATCTTTATTATTATTAATCACTACTGCGTGGTAAAGAAATACACGGATGGATTAATGCTGTTATCAATAATACATCGTTGATTACTATACTATTGATGTTTATTAATCATAGCCATTATAATTCTTAATAAGCAAACCGTGTTTTTATATTTGAACAGAACTCTATTATGGTAAATTACGGCAATCAAAAATTTTTCCATGGGGATTTATCCTTACTTGGCTACGTTCTGGGGTGCTCCATTTATGTAAAACCAAGCTAAATAACACACCACACGAACAGGTGGCCATCAAGTATTTTACCAATGGCGGTCAACATGGTCAGGAAAGGAAGTTTCTTAGGTAATACACGGTAGGCTCCGCCCAGGTATTAGTCCATTCTACTAGGTCCATGTTAAATACTAACTTATGTGAGGATTCAAGGTCACTCAAAGTATTTTGAAACGCAAACAATATACGACCAGTCAGGGAAGACAGTTTGGAGTAACGATGCTTCTGTACATGCATAATACTAGAAGTAAAAGCTGATCTCCACGCATATAACAGAGTTCACATAAAGCTACTAAACATTGTGTACTGGAGTTGCCTGCCCATGAACTTCATGAAACTAGCAGTGTGTGGCTAAAGAATGCCTCCGGTCATTTCTATATTTATCTGATATGTCATTGATATGTCCTCATGAAGTGCTTCAAATACCAACCTCGTCAAAATTCAATTGATTTCTATATTTTCATAACATCATTAATAATTAGCATGTTATGAGTTTTGTCTCCCCATTACAGCATCTTAGAAAACCTATGACGTACGCCACTAAACTTTTGTTTTTTATTTTGATTGGACAATTTTTGAATCATGAAATCACTGAAGTATAACAAATAACAGTACAGCATTGGTCATTGATTGATATAACCTAAGTGAAGAAATCAAAGTTTTGACGGCCGTTTCCAGCGCTATTTTATAAAAGAACACCTCCACTGGAGCCAAATACACAAAAGCTCATATAAGTCATCATTGGCTGAAATATTTTTTATGCATTTATTCAATATTTGTAGCATAAAATGAAATTTTTTTGCAGTAATACATATGTGAACATATTTTGCTTCAATCTATCACAAATTTTTATTTTATTAAGTGGACTTAGGCAATAAAATTTTGTTTAAAACTTTTAACCGTCACTGGAACCAGGAATAAACAAGGAGTCATCTCCCCTTCGGAGGAATAACTCTATATTGAGCAGTATCAGACATTGGTAAGTTTGCCGATACGTTTACTAAATATTACGTGCCTTATAATGAAAAAACGTTCGCTTTCACCCGAGTGAATTTACGTGACCTTTTGTAATTGTATACAGGGCCCACAGTCGCGTTAGTTATGGCAAAAACGAAATAATAATAAAACAAGTGGAATGTTTGTTATTTATTTTACTTGGCAGTATTTATTAATATTTTTCATAAACATCTGACTGAATAACAACAACCCGTAATAGACTACTCTAAAGTGAAGTATGAATAATGTGAAAAAGTAGTATGCTCATTTTGAAAAAAAAATGATTGATCTCATAGGTACTGTAAAAAATAATTAGCCTTTTTGGAATATTCGTGTTATTATTATTTAAACTACTTTGAGATTATAATTCTATGAATAAATTTTGGCTATTATTCATGTCCAAAGTTGTTAGTTATTTAAAATTTAATATGAAAGTTTAGTGGTACAAGAAAAGTATTTTTTATAATACAAGTGGTAATATAAGCACTATATTTCGCCCCTTATTACTTAGCTTAGAATTAGACGTTTTTGTTTAAAATTCCCAGTGGGCTAGGATACATCCTGAGCTTTAAGATGAATGGTTGTTTTAAGCTTTACCTTGTCAATTTGCAGTGTTATAAGCTGTTGAAAGGAGCCTTTTTCTATAAGTTAATGTATAGTCACTCGAGCGTTTGGCTCCAGAGGATCACGTGACTAAGGGAGTTGGCCACACTTTGATTTCTTCACTTAGGGTATAACTAAGTAGTACTAGCAGGCTAGCAGCACGTGTGGTTATACTTCAGTGATTTCATGATCCAAAAATTGTCGAAAACACAAGCTTAGCGTTCGCTAAAACACTCGCGAACGTCATAGGTTTTCTAAGATGTTGGAATGGGGAGACAACACTCATAACATGCTAATTATTAATGATGTTATAAAAATATAGAAATCAATTGAATTTTGACAAGGTTGGTATTTGAAGCACTTCATAAAGACATATCAATGGCATATCAGATAAATATAGAAATGACCGGAGCCATTCTTTAAGGTAATACAGTGTGTGCGGCTATACATAAATACAAGAATGAACTGATACCAATATTTGTAGACCAGTCTAGGGTTTGCTGAAAAACAGAAAAAAGGCCCATTATCTGCACCCTAAATCAAAAACTATCATGAGTGTAAAAAGGGGCTCCTATCTGAAAGTTTAACAAAAATCAATCGGAGCACATTACATAACTTATACAATAGAGTTATAAATTGATTACATAAGGCGTGCCCTGCAGCCTTCTAATAACTCCCTACAATTACTACGATGTCATTGATGAGACATCACAAGGAGCAGGTATTTATGTATAGAGTAAATAAATCACCTTCCACCTCTACACTTACATAGTCAGCACTTGGTGGTGTTTGAGTCAGCGCTGTTGGAATTCCAAGAAGACCAGACTGAGATCCACAGGAGTTGACACTGACCAACTCGTCACATTCAGCAGAGGTCATCCGAACTGCTAGAGTCTCCATCGCCTACATATACAGCAGGTATAATACTTTCGTGTATTGTCAAAAGTTAATCATCTCAACAATTCCTTTTCATCAGTCATACTAATTTTGTTGACAATACATAGCGAGTAGAATAGAGACAGCACCAGAATAACATCACCGGGTCACACAATGCCTAGCCGGGGCGGCTCTCAAGAGGCGGAGTTTGTGAAGGTGGGCGGGGTTTGGGGGGAGAGAATGAAAGAGAGCCGGGGACAGATTGATTTTGAGATGCCGTATTCTGTAACAGAATACGTCCTAGTCTGAATAAACTGCCTTTTTTCAACGAAAAGCCGACTTGAATGTGGTTTTGTTGAGTAAGTCTATTGATTTTTCTCTCAAGTTATTGCCATGTGCTAGCCACATGCTCAGCTCTACGAACAAATTTGTGCTGGTTTGTTGTTTTACAATTTCTTTTACAACTGGACATCATAGAATTGACCGATCTCAACTCTGGATGCCACAACTAAGATTTTACAGTAAGTAGTCGATGAGAAGCGGTAGAATATTATTATAATAGTAATGTATGTAATAAATAAGGAATAATTATAATAAATAAATAATTATTTATTTTTATTATTATTATTGCAATTGTTGCTCAAAAATTGTGATTGTTTTTATAATACTTCTATCTATCTACTAGCAATATGATGATTAATAATAAACAATAATAATATTGTTTTAAGAAATAAAACTATCAGCCAACAAACATCATCAACAATAAATTTTATTATTATTTTATTGAATTTATTATTGTTGTTTGTGGTTGATATTTGATAATTTTTTTGTCATTGGCTACTACGAACTACTAATAATGATTTTTGTCATGATTATTAGGATTTGTTAGAATTGTAAATTATTATCATAATAATTAAATTTTATAGTTTTACAATTAAAATAATAGATAATATATATATTATATAATAAATAATTTTATATACTACTTTCACAAATAATAATTAATGCTATAGAAGAATGTGTGCTAATGACAATGCTTTATTGTTGTGGACGAGTAGTATAACCAACAAAGCAACATCATCTTGCCAAACAAGAAAGCACACGTTTTTATTATTATTATTATTATTATGCATTTAATTAATTACAGTTAATTATGCAATAATCTGTATGCTTGATGTTTGATTGGTAAGAGATGCTACTCGGACCACTTGTTATTTGTTGTTACATTTTTATTCTGTGACTATAACTAAAATTTCCAGTTTTGGCTTAGCATTGTGTAACTTCATTATTATGTTTACAATTGTCAGCTGTTATTGTTGTTGCAGGAGAATGCAACAATAAACTCTCTGGTGAAATGGTTCCAGAACATATTTGGATTGTAACAGACCATATGATGTGGTGCTTTACTCAGAAGTACTGGCCATGCAAAGTGCCTATGGATGCAACTTCCTTGCTACAAGACAACAATTACAGTCGTTAGTCATTCAGGAAATGAGCCTGGTGATTCATTTGTAACTGAAAACTGAGTTGGAGAGATGAAAAATATCACTTCCTCTGTACTGGTTGCTGTGTTAATGTTTGTATTTCTGGTTAGCTACTTGCTCAGTTCAGTGGTTTTCCCCTGTTACTTCTTTCATTTATAGTTATTTATATTTCCTGCATTACAAATATATGTACATTACAAATATATGTATGTACATTTTTTTATATTTGTTTACGGGCGTGTATTTTTATTTTTCAATTGTACTCGCTATATGATTCATGTGATAACTTGTTGTGTACAAAATTCCTGTTTAAATTTTATTCACCGCAAAGTTCTGAGTTACAATATGTTATTTCACACATTTTGCTAATCTATTGTTTTTTCTTTGACTTTGTATGCATAAATCCATACGTATGCATGTTCTATAAATTCCGTAAAATTATAATCGAAGTTGCATGAAAGAATGCTAGAAAGCCATTATCATCAGTGGGAGTAAACCCTCATTGAACAGTGGAGTTTTAGCTTTATCTTGACAAGTTTTTGGGTAAGAATCAAATCACTCATAAGCTCTGTGAAAAAGTGGTCTAGTTTACTTGTGGCCAAGTTAGTGCCACCATCCAACAGAGCGCTCAATTCAACACAAAGGAATGATATCAGCTATATGAAGCTAATAATAAATACAACCGCAGTAGTTTATGCTTCCTTGTGATATAGACTGTCTCATTCGTTTTCAGTTAGTAATACGATGAAGTTATAATGGGATTAATGCTCAACTACGATGTAAGCTCCGCCCACCGTGTGTCAATGTGTCCCTGGCTCTCATTCTCTCTCAGCCCCCCCCCCTCATAGAGAGCCACCCTGGCTACACAATGCCACATGAAATTTTAGTGGTTGTTCCCTCTTGTGACTCACAATACTATTTCAATTGTTATATCACTCAACAGTAAACAGTCAACACACACACACCTGTGTAGAGGGTTGCTGAGCGCAGGCATCTTGAGCTGCTGCCAAGACTAACTTTGCTGTGTACCATTTACTTCGCACTCTCTCTAGCTCCAGCGATTTCAGTTTCTCTAACTGTAAGTTAAACCATTTCTCTAACTATAAGTTAAACCATTTCTCTAACTGTAAGTTAAACCATTTCTCTAACTGTAAGTTAAACCATTTCTCTAACTATAAGTTAAACCATTTCTCTAACTGTAAGTTAAACCATTTCTCTAACTGTAAGTTAAACAATTTCTCGAACTGTAAGTTAAACCATTTCTCTAACTGTAAGTTAAACCATTTCTCTAACTGTAAGTTAACCCATTTCTCTAACTGTAAGTTAAACAATTTCTCTAACTGTAAGTTAAACCATTTCTCTAACTGTAAGTTAAACAATTTCTCGAACTGTAAGTTAAACCATTTCTCTAACTGTAAGTTAAACCATTTCTCTAACTGTAAGTTAACCCATTTCTCTAACTGTAAGTTAAACAATTTCTCTAACTGTAAGTTAAACAATTTCTCTAACTGTAAGTTGAACCATTTCTCTAACTGTAAGTTAAACCATTTCTCTAACTGTAAGTTAAACTGGTTTTAAAGTTTCCATTAAACACAAACTTGTAACAGATAGAGCACATGTGTCTCTGTACACAGGAGAGGATACAGAACAAAAGTGTAATATATCAATTGTATATTACGTATTGCAACACCTAGTACAACTTGTACATTAAAATTACTTCAGGTGGTATTTAGCAACGATAACACGCAACTGTACCAGACCTTACATTCCAGCAATTACATAACTACAGAGATTCAGTCAATCTAATCTAAACAGCATGTTATTTGCTAGTAGTCTACTAACCTCATGCTTATATTTCAACTTCCTAGAAAGTTCATTAAGAAAGTCCCTATTCTCTTCGGCCATCATATGTTTAAAAACCTAAATAAAAGGTGAATGCTGGGATGTGAGATTATAGACTACCACAACTTCGAAGACTCACACGGCTTGATTCCTGCATAACTCTGCTTCAAGTATTTTTAATTTATTTATTATTTTATGCCATTTTCTTCTACTGCTACTACTACTGCTACTACTACTACTGCTACTTCTACTGTTGCTATTACTAATGACAAGGTCCCAAACACCTGCTGCTGCTCTAAAGGCAGCAGAGAATATCAGGAGTGGATGGATATCTCATAAATAGGATAAAGGACTTCCTATCGGACAGGCAACAGTCGGATCAGTCACCTGCAATGTTCCACAAGGGTTGGTACAGGGTCCTACCCTGTTTGTCTTTCATATTATTGACCTAACACAATGTTTATCTCGCTACGTGAGCCTTTTATATGCTACTATACCAAATTGTGGACGGCTCAGACAATACTAGAGTGTTTCAAATAGCATTAATTCAGAATATGCATGGTTTTAGAAATTGGAAATGCCATTCAATGTAAAAAAAGTGCCAAGCAAAAAACTTTGGACATGAAACTAAAATTCACATATAAACTCAGTGACCCATGCATTGCCTGGATGGAAAACGATGAGTATCTTGGGGGTAATCATACAATTTGACCCACACATAAATGACAAACACACTAAATCCAAGAAGATACTAGGAAGGTTGTGGTGAACATATTTTCCTAACAAAAATTTCCTGTCATGTTTAAAATCTGCAGATTTTTTAACCCTATGAAGGCAAACTATATGCGAAGAAAACGTATTTAAACACCATAAAAACTTAAAGTTCTCCCTTATATTCATTGCCAATAGAATAAAACACTGCGTGAGAACGAGCTGAATTGATGACATATTCGAGATGAGAGCCTCTAAATGCCCAATGGCAGCCAATAGCAACAAATAGAAAACAGCCGTACTTTTAGAGGTGAAATTAGCCTGCAACACGTTCTCAAAGACGTTATTGTTGAACTGACATAAAAATGAGATTCTGAACTTTGTTCTGTTCTATTTTTTTGAGGAACTTTCAAATCTTCTTATATCTTTGAGAAAAGATATCATTGAACTTTTGCGTTTCCAGATAATTTAAAAAACATGCCTGCATAATGTGAGGGTGTTTTTAATCACGATTTGCAGTCACCAACAACCTTGATCATATTACAAGGTATAAAATCTTCTTTTTGTATTCATTATTATTCGAGTAAACTCCTTATTTGTGTCTGTATTTCTGTACAGAAAAATAACAATGACATTTTATTATAATAAAGGTATTCATTAACAATAAATAACAATTATTATCATTATTAATAATAACTATTATATATAGCAAGGACAACATCCTGAAGTTCAAACCTGAATGGTTGCACCTCATTCTGAGAAAAGTTGTCGCTGCCCACACTTGAGCCTGAGAAGTTTGATGGTGACGAACATATATCATTATTGAAATAGAACTCAATGGATTAAATTGTTGTAGTGCCGATTATTTGGTAACAAACTTTAGATATTATAATGTTTGATCAGCATAGTCAATCGCTGTTGAGTTATTTCATGAATGATAGGTTGTTGAAGGATTACTCTGGGAAGCAAGCCTAGTATCCTATTACTCGGCTGGGAAAACAACGCGTTCACCTGTTTTAAAACCAGTGTCTTATTATTAATTTTTTTTCATACACAAATCTATCTTTCCTCCACAATTTGACTTCCTTCTGATGGATAAACTTCAACCAAGTTTACATTTCTGGGTAAAGAAAGATCCAGATTTCAAATACGACAAGAAAATTTGTTTTTTTAACACCATACTTTACAACTTTAAACCCTTGATGTACTGTGCCCCAGAAGAGGCAAAGCTGCTGGCATGCACTAGTCTATGCACTCATCTTGGAGTAGGCAGATGTGGTCTGAGACTCGGTCACAAGTGATATAGTACAGGTAATAAAGCAAATACAAAATACCATCTGCTGTACAAGAAATTTAAAAGACCATACTGACAGGGTAACTGAATAAAAAACCAGCTTGGAACAGTTCATTAAAAGAACAAGGAGAGAAATCATTGTTTGAGCCTACTAACAAGAATTCCTCAAGATAAAGAACAACATTGAGCTCTTTCTGTGGCATATCATCAAATCACGAAAGACAGGGAAGGCACAACAATGACTACGAGAGCAGCAACCATAGTAGAGCAAAACTTAGTACCATTTACAAAAGGAATATAACACAACAGCTTTTTGTCATGAGCAAATCGTGACATGAGGGAACACAAAATAAAAAATAATCGATCCTAAACAACAACGGCATGATTCTGTTGCACAATGTAAAAGCTGGTCTAATACCAGTCTACTACAACTAGTGGCTTTCTTATAAATTTTTACAAACTGCCAGGATGTTCTACTTCAATTAAGGTAATACTGAAGTAATACTAATAATAGTAATAATTAATACTCACTCATCATCATTATTTATTAGCATTGATTTATTAATTATTAATAAGTATTACTATCGGCATCCACATTTATTTATTATTTACTCTTGCCGGTTCACTCATTGCCCTGTCGACCTATCACCACAAACGTGATAAAAATCACAATAACCAATAATAACTATTATTATTGTTGTTGTGGAATTACGCTCTGCTGATACAAGAATGATTGGAAGCAAACCTGAGATACAGATAGGATTAGCTTATAGCTGCTCAAATTAATTTATGTTAACTACGAAAGCTTTGTGAGGTCAAAAAGACCTGACTTTGCAGAAAGCTGACAGTTAACATCCTCTTTTGATTCAAATTCTCAAAAAAGTAGGTGGTGTTTTAGTGCGTGCACCAGTATTGAGTCTTTTGTTAGTTAAATTGGTATTAGTGGTTCAAACAGCAATACTGTGGGATAATAGTGGCTGGCAGTGAGTGATACAAGTGGGTATAACAAGATAAGTTTGACTACACTTGTGCGTTACCTGTATACACTATAAAAATATATATATACTATTATGTATGGTGACTCAGAACGTTTTGTGTTTTGCATTTTAAAATGTCTGAACGATTTTCAAATCGTTTGAATGCTTTTAAAATTGTCTGAAATTTTGCAAATCGCCTGAACGCTTTGAAAATCAAGCCGATTTGATAGATCTCCAGTCCAGTTACGATTATACTTTTACTAAACACCGAACAGTTAAATTTCCTTTGGATAAATAAAAAATTGATTTTATTTATTGAATATTTTTTGTTTTATATAATTTTAAATAATATATACAACCTAATTATGTTTGTGAAGAATTAATTTTAGAGATTATATTCAACAATACTTTATACAGTTAATTAATTTGCTTCATGTCTATCAATCTACATCTATTTTGGTAAAGTTGCATAGAGGCTATAAAGAAAATGATGGCGATCCCTTTTGGTTCGAAACCCATGTGCTTTGCAAACTTTTCCAACTATTTCAAAACAGTTCAGACTATTTCAAAATACTACATACGGTTTGTAAAAATTTCATACTCTTTCTAAAGCATTCATACAGTTTGTAATTTTCTATATCATTTGAATCATTTCTAAACCGTCTGAATTATTTGCAAAACAACTATACGCTTTGCAAAATTTATGGTTGTTTGTTAGACAGGAAATACAATTTTATTGCACAGGCGGCTCTAATCTACTGGCCTGGAGGTGAGTTATTGAATTTGAGTATATATAGATGAAAGAGAGAAGGTAAGACACTCCAAAAAAGGGTAAAAAAAAACCACCCCTCTTAGCTGACTCTTCTACTCAGTTGTGACCAGACTTGAGCATTATAAAATAGTAGAAAGTTGCCAGAAGGTCTAACTGACAAAATAAATGTTATCAGCAGCAACATGCCAGTCTATTTGCTCACCTACCAGTGATATGAAAAACCAAATTATTTTCGAAAACCTGAAAAAAAGTTTTCAAGAATGTCTCCCCTTGAGGCACACTACCAGCTGAATAAATATCAATAGATATTCTCGCTGTAGAGAGAAAATTGCAATTCAAATGGTGATAAAAATTTAAGGGGTTTAATATCACACCCCCGAATAATTTTGGCTAAAATATGAAAAAAAAACTAAAATACTGGAAATAGGCCAACCATATTGTGATTTCCGTTTTTAACAGTTCCGTTATCATTTATTTTGGAGAAACAATTTGTGCCTTATGGAAGGACGGGTCTTAATAATTTTTACATTGTTTTGACCAGCGAGTTTGACCTACAGGTATCACATCTACAGCTTTTCATGTAGTCTACAAAGTGGAACAAACCATTCAGCAGTCTAAATCAATGCACAGAAACATTTAAGAAAATGTAAATACTGGTTTATGCATAACACAAAACACCTCATTTTTTCGGATTTTGGAGTGTCTTGCCTTTCACTCATTCTTCTCATATACTCTCGTCAACTATCCTCCCCACCGCCAGGCCAGTAGATTGGAGCCGGCTGTGTTTTATTGCATGAAATCCCGCAACCGCTAAGGCCGACAATTTATATTTATTATAATCAACGAGCCTGTTTTTAAGTAATGTTTATTAGGCTATTTTACTAAAACTACCCAATTGTTTTCCCAATTATTTTCAATGTTAAAGACGCTTCATAAATCGTCTAGACTATTTCAAAACCGTTCATACGCATTGAAAGCGAAAGCGTCTAACATTATGAGCCACCATAATTATACACGCTGCAGCAATAATAATTGCTGCAGTGTGTGTGGTTTGCATAGCTTAGTGCTAGTGCTAAGAGTATACTGGTAGATACTGTACAGGAAATACGCAGCACGGCGCCTGAAACATAGCAAAACATTATAGCGGTTCCATTTGTCTCATGTATTAGCATCATTTATTATCATTATTATTTACAGCCTCGAACCTTTTACTTTCTCGTACAGTGTTAGCATGTTTGAGGCTACAACTTGTAGTGCCGCCCTAATATTATGTAACTGTTTACATAAATACAGCTGCTGGGCCTCTCACTCTTCAGTGTATACCGAGAGGCACAGATAGACAATTCTTTCTAATAATAAAGATAGCTCACTCTCACTCAAGCTTTATACTTGAATACTGTGCAACTTGCAGCTTACTACTCTAGAAGGCAACCAGCTCTGACGACCTACTAGGTCCGACAGCACTAGTGTTGACAGACGAGTGGTGGGCGAGAGGCAGACTTGCCTGGCAGACTCTTGCCTATCACGGCCTACTTTCTAGCGGTTATGCAGAAGCGCGTACGCTGAGACGGCCGAGCTGACAGCAAGCTTGTCTGGAAAGACAGACAACTCTGCTACCTAGAGGTGGTGCAGGTGGGCTACCAGGGTGACTAGTGACGTTACCACAAAATCCTGCACAATACTTGATGGCTTATATTTCAGTAAATAACATTATTGCTGTTATCTTATTTGCTGGTTCGTTGATACTTTCTTTGTACTACTTACTTGAACAGTTTAAGCTGTTAATAAATGTATAAGCTACCCAGTAGAGAGTCACAAGGATTTATTTATTATAGTCCAAACCGGTAGAGGTTACCGTCATAAGTAGAGACATTCATATGTATGTATGTATTGTACAGGAATTTGTGTCTGGGTGGTAGCCACCTGTACACCTTCCCGACATGCTCAACTTCTGCCCAGGTCAACGCACAATAATCTGCTATTATTGTCTGGAGAGCATTTATTGGTTTGTGCAATTATGGGTGCGGCCGAATCTGGCGTGGAATGTTTTGCTGGACAATAATTATGCTCTAATTATTGGCTGCATCTGAACCTTTCCAAGGTTCGACAATAATTGTAAATTATTGTTTAGTTTATAGTTTGTTGCGAACTGTGCCACTGACAATAATTCTGCAGGAATTATTGTTTAGTTTATAGTTTGTTGCAAACTTTGCCACCGACAATAATGGTGCGGTAATTACTACTTGTCTACTTCGACTCAGTCGAGATCGACAATAATTACGCTGGAATTATTGTTGTGCTAGCTTGTCTCGAATCTATGGTCCGAATTTCAGTATGAGTCGAACTATCAGGGCACCAGGTGCTTTGCGTCGTACTTCTCATCGTAGCGAGGGAATACGCAGTAAGAGGGCGAACCGTTCTCACTTTCCGCCAAGCCTCGTGCTTGCTAATAGTCGACCAGCGCTTGTAGTTATGCTGCTTCTAGCTGTGCTGCTTCTTGAGAGAAAGAATCTTCTGAGAGCCAGGCTAACTCTGAACTTTATTGCATTGTACATGAATATTTATATAAAAGGGGCGGGTAAAAACATACACAAGCCACGCCTTGCGTTTACAACATAGTACCAAGTTGCAATTTGTACTCGTGGAAAATAATAATATAATAATTAAAAACAGGCGTTTGGGTACATGATAGAACAGCACTAAATAGACTCTTGTAGCGTAGGCACATGTAAACAATAGAATCTGACACAGACATAGATAATGCGTAGTGAGTAGATATTGAGATAAAAATGTAGACATTGTGTAGACAGTGAGTTACTCACGAGATAAAGGCTTAATTCACGCACAAAGGGATAAACAATGAGTCAAACGCTTAGACGGTAATAATGAGAGAATATCTTACTGAGTAAATAATAATAGAATAGGAGCGAGTGCTGGCGTCCCTCACAGTATTGCTACAGACACACACAAAAGTGCAGTAGTAGTAACCACCAGGGGTGATCAGATAACATTATTATATAAATATTGTATTGAGGAGAACAACCCCATATACATACAGCGACTATTTTTTACAATAATTATATTATTATTATAATAATAAATATAAATAAGAAGTTGTTGTGATTTGCGTATGCTGCTACCTCACCAAATGGACAAAAATTCCACTTCATTATTATTATTAATTATTATTATTATAATAATAATAATAAATATTATTATTAAAAATAGTAGTGATAATTATTATCATTTATAAGATCATCATGATGATGTTATCGTCATAATAATAATTATTATTCATAAACAATAACAATTTATTTATTTAGTACTACTGTGCTGTAACTATTATTATAATTATTATTATATATACATAATAATAATTAAAAATATTACTTATTTTACTTATCTACAATCTACTACTATTATTGTTATGCACTGCTCTGCTGCTGTCACAGCAGTACTACAACTACTGCTGCTGTCACAGCAGCAGTAGTACTAGCTAGTAGCGGTAGTAGTAGTAGTAGTAGTAGTAGTAGTAGTAGTAGTAGTAGTAGTAGTAGTAGTAGTAGTAGTGGTAGCACTGTTGTGCTGTCAGTCATTCATCATCATGGATGATTTCCTTTACTATTATTATTCCTTTTGTATGTGGTACTGGATGGTAAACATACCAGCTCTGGTATGATTTTTCTTAGCCCAATATATATCATTAATATAAATCTAATCATAAAATCATAATTATTATTATTCCATGAATTTATTTTTCGGATTCAGCGGTCATTTTTCAAACGGTTGTAGTTTCGTAGATCGAACAGGTGGTCGATATCTCGTGATTTACTGGCCATCTAAAACGAATACTGGACTGTTCGTTGAAGGTTAGATCTAAAAACTATCCCTGATTCTCAGCATGTGTACGTCATCATCGGACGCTGGTTGCCCGAGATATTAATGGGACACAAGACGAACTCAATCCAAGACGCTCGACACGATACAAGTTTTGAAGCTAAATTCTCCCAGGTCCAATTACTACTTTTTTAGTCAGACAGGATGTTGACCAATCCTTCCCAAACTGCTACAAACAGTGCATACAAAACATCATAAAAATAATAAGAATTAGCTAGTTCCAGTCCAAGCACCTTGGTTTCAAACTAGTTCAACTGATTTTGTGATCAATAATGGTAAGGCTACTATACTAAATTTGACTAATATGAATGATTAAAAGAAATGACGATAATAGTTGTTGATAATTGGCCACTAAATAATAAATAATAATAACTAATTATTATTATTATTATAATAATTAATACTACTAATAATATTGTTATTAATTAATTATTATAACTAACTATACATATAATAATAATTGTTATATCTACATTTACTTATAGTAAGTATTTCAGTAGTGGTTAGGGCAGTAATACTAGCTGGTTATTAGTGAGAAATAAATAATGCATAAACATATAATAATAATATTATTATTATTATATAACAATAATTACTATTATTATGTATAATAATAGTAATTATATGAATGCAGTGATAATTACTAACAACAATGCTAACGTTATTATTTATATTTATTGTTACTACTACTTCCATAGCATTATTATTGACAGTACAATTCATAAGGATGATGATTATTATATAAAATTAAAAAGATCGCCATAATTTTTGTTTCCAGTGTGGTGAGGATAATTATAAATTGATACATAAAGTGAGCAAAAGTTTATTATTAACAGATATTATTATACTGATTGTCCATTATTACTACTATTAAAACTGTTTATTCTTTTCATTTATAATCCTCAGTTTGCTAGAAAACATCCCTCAACCTCAGTAGTTTGCTAGAACACATCCCACAGCCTCAGTTTGCTAGAATACTTCCCTTATCCTCAGTGTGCTAGAAAACATCACTTATCCTCAGTTTGCTAGAATACATCCCTTATCCTCAGTTTACTAGAATACATCCTGTATCCTCAGTTTGCTAGAAAACATCCCTTATCCTCAATTTGCTAGAATACATCCCTTATCCTCAGTTTGCTAGAACACATCCCATATCCTCTGTTTGCTAGAATACATCCCTCAACCTCGATATGCTAGAAAACATCCCTCAACCTTAGTTTGCTAGAACACATCCCTTATTCTCAGTTTGCTAGAACACATCTCTTATCCTCAGTTTGCTAGAAAACATCCCTTATCCTCAGTTTGCTAGAATACATCCCTTAACCTCAGTATGCTAGAAAACATCCCTTATCCTCAGTTTGCTAGAACACATCCTTTATCCTCAGTTTACTAGAATACATCCTGTATCCTCAGTTTGGTAGAAAACATCCCTCAACCTCAGTTTGCTAGAAAACATCCCTTATCCTCAGTTTGCTAGAATACATCCCTTAACCTCAGTGTGCTAGAAAACATCCCTTATCCTCAGTTTGCTAGAACACATCCTTTATCCTCAGTTTACTAGAATACATCCTGTATCCTCAGTTTGGTAGAAAACATCCCTCAACCTCAGTTTGCTAGAATACATCCCTTATTCTCAGTTTGCTAGAACACATCCCTCAACCTCAGTATGCTACAAAACATCCCTCAACCTTAGTTTGCTAGAACACATCCCTTATTCTCAGTTTGCTAGAACACATCCCTTATCCTCAGTTTACTAGAACACATCCCTTATTCTCAGTTTACTAGAATACATCCCTCAACCTCAGTTTGCTAGAAAACATCCCTTATCCTCAGTTTGCTAGAACACATCCCATATCCTCTGTTTGCTAGAATACATCCCTCAACCTCGATATGCTAGAAAACATCCCTCAACCTTAGTTTGCTAGAACACATCCCTTATTCTCAGTTTGCTAGAACACATCTCTTATCCTCAGTTTACTAGAATACATCCCTTATCCTCAGTTTACTAGAATACATCCCTCAACCTCAGTTTGCTAGAAAACATCCCTTATCCTCAGTTTGCTAGAACACATCCCATATCCTCTGTTTGCTAGAATACATCCCTCAACCTCGATATGCTAGAAAACATCCCTCAACCTTAGTTTGCTAGAACACATCCCTTATTCTCAGTTTGCTAGAACACATCTCTTATCCTCAGTTTACTAGAATACATCCCTTATCCTCAGTTTACTAAAAAACATCCCTCAACCTCAGTTTGCTAGAATACATCCCTTATCCTCAGTTTGCTAGAATACATCCCTTATCCTCAGTTTACTAGAATACATCCCTCAACCTCAGTTTGCTAGAAAACATCCCTTATCCTCAGTTTGCTAGAAAACATCCCTTATCCTCAGTTTACTAGAATACATCCCTTATCCTCAGTTTACTAGAACACATCCCTTATTCTCAGTTTGCTAGAATACATCCCTTATCCTCAGTTTACTAGAATACATCCCTTATCCTCAGTTTACTAGAACACATCCCTTATTCTCAGTTTGCTAGAATACATCCCTTATCCTCAGTTTGCTAGAATAAATCCCTCAACCTCAGGTTACTAGAACACATCCCTCAACCTCAGTTTGCTAGAATACATCCCTTATCCTCAGTTTGCTAGAATACATCCCTTATCCTCAGTTTACTAGAATACATCCCTCAACCTCAGTTTGCTAGAAAACATCCCTTATCCTCAGTTTGCTAGAAAACATCCCTTATCCTCAGTTTACTAGAATACATCCCTTATCCTCAGTTTACTAGAACACATCCCTTATTCTCAGTTTGCTAGAATACATCCCTTATCCTCAGTTTACTAGAATACATCCCTTATCCTCAGTTTGCTAGAAAACATCCCTTATCCTCAATTTGCTAGAATACATCCCTTATTCTCAATTTACTAGAATACATCCCTCAACCTCAGTTTGCTAGAAAACATCCCTTATCCTCAGTTTACTAGAATACATCCCTTATCCTCAGTTTACTAGAACACATCCCTTATTCTCAGTTTGCTAGAATACATCCCATATCCTCAGTTTGCTAGAATACATCCCATATCCTCAGTTTGCTAGAATACATCCCTTATTCTCAGTTTGCTAGAATACATCCCTTATCCTCAGTTTACTAGAATACATCCCTCAACCTCAGTTTGCTAGAAAACATCCCTTATCCTCAGTTTACTAGAATACATCCCTTATCCTCAGTTTGCTAGAATACATCCCTTATCCTCAGTTTGCTAGAATACATCCCTTATCCTCAGTTTGCTAGAATACATCCCTTATCCTCAGTTTGCTAGAATACATCCCTCAACCTCAGTTTGCTAGAAAACATCCCTTATTCTCAGTTTGCTAGAATACATCCCTTATCCTCAGTTTGCTAGAATACATCCCTTATCCTCAATTTA
This sequence comes from Cryptosula pallasiana, assembly GCA_945261195.1. Lineage (NCBI taxonomy): Eukaryota > Metazoa > Bryozoa > Gymnolaemata > Cheilostomatida > Cryptosulidae > Cryptosula > Cryptosula pallasiana. The sequence goes on along the minus strand of OX183133.1, from coordinate 31,757,997 downwards.
CTAGAATACATCCCTCAACCTCAGTTTGCTAGAAAACATCCCTTATCCTCAGTTTACTAGAATACATCCCTTATCCTCAGTTTACTAGAACACATCCCTTATTCTCAGTTTGCTAGAATACATCCCATATCCTCAGTTTGCTAGAATACATCCCATATCCTCAGTTTGCTAGAATACATCCCTTATCCTCAGTTTACTAGAACACATCCCTTATTCTCAGTTTGCTAGAATACATCCCTTATCCTCAGTTTGCTAGAATACATCCTGTATCCTCAGTTTGGTAGAATACATCCTGTATCCTCAGTTTCCTAGAAAACATCCCTTATCCTCAGTTTGCTAGAAAACATCCCTTAACCTCAGTGTGCTAGAAAACATCCCTTATCCTCAGTTTGCTAGAACACATCCTTTATCCTCAGTTTGCTAGACTCAGTTTGCTAGAATACATCCTGTATCCTCAGTTTGGTAGAAAACATCCCTCAACCTCAGTTTGCTAGAATACATCCCTTATTCTCAGTTTGCTAGAACACATCCCTCAACCTCAGTTTGCTACAAAACATCCATCAACCTTAGTTTGCTAGAACACATCCCTTATTCTCAGCTTGCTAGAACACATCCCTTATCCTCAGTTTACTAGAATACATCCCTCAACCTCAGTTTGCTAGAAAACATCCCTTATCCTCAGTTTACTAGAATACATCCCTTATCCTCAGTTTGCTAGAACACATCCCTTATTCTCAGTTTGCTAGAATACATCCCTTATCCTCAGTTTACTAGAACACATCCCTTATTCTCAGTTTGCTAGAATACATCCCTTATCCTCAGTTTACTAGAACACATCCCTTATTCTCAGTTTGCTAGAATACATCCCTTATCCTCAGTTTGCTAGAACACATCCCTTATTCTCAGTTTGCTAGAATACATCCCTTATCCTCAGTTTGCTAGAAAACATCCCTTATCCTCAGTTTACTAGAACACATCCCTTATCCTCAGTTTACTAGAACACATCCCTTATTCTCAGTTTGCTAGAATACATCCCTTATCCTCAGTTTACTAGAACACATCCCTTATTCTCAGTTTGCTAGAATACATCCCTTATCCTCAGTTTGCTAGAACACATCCCTTATTCTCAGTTTGCTAGAATACATCCCTTATCCTCAGTTTGCTAGAAAACATCCCTTATCCTCAGTTTACTAGAACACATCCCTTATTCTCAGTTTGCTAGAATACATCCCTTATCCTCAGTTTGCTAGAATACATCCCTTATCCTCAGTTTACTAGAATACATCCCTCAACCTCAGTTTGCTAGAAAACATCCCTTATCCTCAGTTTACTAGAATACATCCCTTATCCTCAGTTTACTAGAACACATCCCTTATTCTCAGTTTGCTAGAATACATCCCATATCCTCAGTTTGCTAGAATACATCCCTCAACCTCAGTTTGCTAGAAAACATCCCTTATCCTCAGTTTGCTAGAATACATCCCTTAACCTCAGTGTGCTAGAAAACATCCCTTATCCTCAGTTTGCTAGAACACATCCTTTATCCTCAGTTTACTAGAATACATCCTGTATCCTCAGTTTGGTAGAAAACATCCCTCAACCTCAGTTTGCTAGAATACATCCCTTATTCTCAGTTTGCTAGAACACATCCCTCAACCTCAGTATGCTACAAAACATCCCTCAACCTTAGTTTGCTAGAACACATCCCTTATTCTCAGTTTGCTAGAACACATCCCTTATCCTCAGTTTACTAGAACACATCCCTTATTCTCAGTTTACTAGAATACATCCCTCAACCTCAGTTTGCTAGAAAACATCCCTTATCCTCAGTTTGCTAGAACACATCCCATATCCTCTGTTTGCTAGAATACATCCCTCAACCTCGATATGCTAGAAAACATCCCTCAACCTTAGTTTGCTAGAACACATCCCTTATTCTCAGTTTGCTAGAACACATCTCTTATCCTCAGTTTACTAGAATACATCCCTTATCCTCAGTTTACTAGAATACATCCCTCAACCTCAGTTTGCTAGAAAACATCCCTTATCCTCAGTTTGCTAGAACACATCCCATATCCTCTGTTTGCTAGAATACATCCCTCAACCTCGATATGCTAGAAAACATCCCTCAACCTTAGTTTGCTAGAACACATCCCTTATTCTCAGTTTGCTAGAACACATCTCTTATCCTCAGTTTACTAGAATACATCCCTTATCCTCAGTTTACTAAAAAACATCCCTCAACCTCAGTTTGCTAGAATACATCCCTTATCCTCAGTTTGCTAGAATACATCCCTTATCCTCAGTTTACTGGGTTATAATAAACAGCCTTCAAAAAGTCACCTTTCCAGTTTGATGAAACTGCTGATGTTCCACTTCATCAGGCAAGCACAAAACATATACCTCCTCTCCCTCTGCTTTTCCATCCGTTATTTCTTGTCTGAGAGACTTCAAGGCAATACTACGTCTCTGATGGTTCCACGTAGGTTGACACTTAAAAGTCAAAATAGGACAAATTACTGTGATAATATTATATAAGTTTGCAGCCAGTGGTACAACTTCCATTACAAACCACCAATACACCCTTGCAGTTACAACATTGCTAAATCATCAAAATCAAACGATTCAAATCAAGGGTTTTTGTGGAAATATTAAAAAACATTTCACTGAATAATTTATTATGTTTGCTAACATACAGCATGTTGTGGAAATTGAAGTCTCCTGCTTATAGTTACTTTAGCAGTGCAACCCATCTTTATAGTGGACTGGATTATATGTCTTGGCCTTACATCTGAGTACGAATGGTCTTTATCAGATGATACCTAAAGGTTTAAGCAGAATATATGCAATCAGTGCTCACGGTAATTTGTGATACATAAATATCTATGTGACACTTGTGCCTGATTGACCTAGCAACCAAAATAATTGTATATTATATAATTGTATATTATATACTACAAATTACTGAACGCATTATTGCATGTAATGCTGTTTTTTTGGGCACTTGTTGCCTTATCAGCCCAGTATAGAGTTAAGCAAGGATGAAAACCCTCGCAATGATACAAATAATTGCATTAAAGCATTGTTAAAGGATTGCCATCACCAATCACTAGAGTGCTCAAACCAGAGTCATGTACTTTGCACAGGGCTAGCAGTATTCGGTGCACGGAGAGAGTGCTCAAACAAACACAAACAAAGTAGCAGTTTCAGTATACAATAAGCAGCGTACATTTGTGGATAGGAACCTGAATTCTGTTGGATTGTAGCATATCTTGAATTCAGAAGTGGTCAAAATTTTTGCCTCAACATAAACACATTCAACTAAGGGTATACACACCTGTGACTTTCTTTTTGGTTTTGGTCCATTCCTGCACCCTTTCACACACTTTCCAATTAAAATTGATGGAACTGTGTCATTTATGTAAAGAAACTTTATGTTCTTTTGATGCTCATGACCAGCTAAAACAAACATAATACGTTAATTTATATGCAGTAGCTAAAACATTCAAGTAAACGTAGACAAACAAAAATGTCTATGACATATATATATATATACATATATATATATTATATATACTTTATCATTTATAGTATTATTCATAGTATTATTATAATATAAATAATAAAGTAAAAGTTATAATAATAATAAAAACAATGAACAATAATAATTAATTATAATAATTACATATATTTATTACATATATATATGCTGTATATATAATATGTATATATAATAATCATTATTATTATTATTTATTATTATTATATATATATTAATCACTTTTTTTCTTTTTATTATCAATTATCACAACTCTCTAATTTTTATCATTATTTGAAATAAATATCATCATCTTCATAATTAATGATAATAAACAAACAACAACATCATATATTATTTTATATAATTAATACTATCTATTATTATTATAATTATTATTATTATTTAATGTTATTATTATATCATCATTTAATTAATAAGAACAAATAAATTGATTAATTTATCATAATTATTTATCATAAGAAGATAATAATAATAATGAATAATAATAATTCAATAATTCCAAATCCAGGAAGAACAATTATAATAATTATTATTATTTTATTAATAATAATTATTTATAAAAAAAAATAAATAGCAACAACAACAAGTTCAACAACAATACCAAAACAACAACAACTGCTACTTAATGGTAATCATTATCACTACTCACTTGGCAGTGTTGAACTTGTTGTTGATGATGACGATGATGGTGGTGGTAATAATAATGATGATGAATAATACCCGCGATCAACTTTAGTGGTAACATATTCCACCGTTAGTTGTACTCATGGTCTCTTAAGATAGTTTCTACATCACACAAGCTGGACAGTATATGAGTCTTGCCTGGTGGCATGCTGTGTAACAGTTACAACTGGGAAGAGAATGAAATTTGTCATCACATTCACTCACTAACTGCTGTAAAGTTACTGTAGTAGTAATGTAATACTACTGTAATACTCAGCTGCTTCGGCATCTATCTAATTACAAAAGTTCCCGCTGTTCTGCTAAACTCATCATAGATCTAGCAAACATAAAGGTGATCCATAGAGTTAACTCAAATGACTGATAAGTCCATGACGTAACATTTACGTCATGCAAGCGCTAGAACTGAGGATCTGGGATAACATATAGACGAATCCTTCGTTGAAAACTTGGATGTCGACAAGTTGGCTCGTTTGGCGACAAAATAAGTTCGGTTGGCGACAACTATGACCAGATGGTCGAATAACTGACCTAGATGTCGACAAAGCGCTGGTTGATGGTTACTCGTCTGCTGGGCGACAATGATTATCCTGCCGTCGACAATTTATGGTTGCTATTCTCACCAGTAGAGGACAACTCACAATCTGCCGCAGTGTCTCATGTGAGCAAAGCGAGAGACTATCTATTTCTCTTTTAATATATCCAATCCATCCAATAATTTGTTCACTGTTTTTTTGAAATAATGATAACCGCTCTACTTGCCGTACGTATGTTATAATTTATATTATAGAAAATACATTGGAACACTATATCTATCTACCTACTACTCTCCAGATTATCAAGTACAGCGATCAACAATCGAGCCCATCATTAACAACTGGGAATCCATGATGTCATATATATATGCAAATTTAGTAGACTTGCTTTCTAGTCAAGATTACAATCATAGTCATATCTCCTGAACATTAGATATATTTTGACATTGTACATACCTCACTACATACATCATGAGCCTTTGCAAAACCAAGCCATTATAATATTTTTTTTTATAAATCTCTCAACTGGCGATAATATTATAAATAATACATATCATTATATTACATTGTAATAGCCTTATATTTTAATGGTATATAAACATCATTTCATCCTTGCCTGCTAATAGAGGTCTATTTTGTTACATTTTATGTAAATACTTTATGTAAATAAAAGAATTCATTCCATTATAAATACATTTGGCCACACTCATAACAAGTGATGAAAGAAAATGAGAATTAGTAGTTATCCTCTTTTGGTAGTGCAGACAACTCAAACGTTACATATCATATTACAATACATGTAGCCTGGTTTATGGTTCTGACAATTAAATAATTAATGAAGAACAATAAGTAGTTAGTATATAATAACTTCTTTTTACAATTATTACTTATTTGATACTAATAAATAAAGGTGTGTGTAACTACTCACTCACTCATCACTGGTTTATGTATTTTCATGTATTGTCGACATCGAGTCTAGGCTAGTCGACAATCCGTCTGAAATTGTCGCCATGCAATCTAACTTTGTCGACATCCAGGTTGTCGACATCCAGGTTTTAGACAATCAGTCCAGTTACCTCTAAAACAATGCCTAACAATGAAAAATTATACTATTGATTTAGGCAAGCCGGCGTATAAATCGTAACTGGGCTGATTGTCGAATGGCGGGATGTTGACAACCTGAGCGGCGACAAAGTTGGATTGCTTGTCGACAACATTGACCAAGATCGTCGGCTAACAGAGATGGGATGGCATTACACCAACCAAAGAGGGTACCCGCTTTGCACCAACGATAGTGGATTACACCGTATCAATGATGATATATAATCGTTGACTGTAAACTTTTCAACTATGTTTGATTACATACATTGGCTTGGCTTTAGTTTGCTTTTTTACAAATGAAATGTATTCTATGGAAAAGAAGGAAAATAAATTATTTGAAAAAATTATTCTAAGATGTATTATAATTTTCAATCATTTTATGTTACTCTTTCTTTCCTTACTTTTGAGCAGAGCAATGAATAAAATAAATGTTATAACTGCCTTTGTACAAAACATTGGGAGTTGTATGCACTAATAAAAAAAGACAACTACCACTTTTAGTATTTTTGGTTCCTATTTACATTATTTGATTTATGGGCGCATATGCAGTGATGTAGTGATACAAAAATCTTTAACTATGATATACTTCAAGTCTGGAATTTTGGGGAGAAGCTGTCACTAAGTTGGTGCAGGAGGTATGCTAAAGCGCACTCCGACGAGTGGAGGGAGCGAGGGGTAAAGCGGGCTTTCAAATTGGTAAAAGCAAAACAAATGTCCAAAAATCACACAGCACTTTTTTTGCAGCAAAAAATAAACCATATTAGCAGGTAATCAAACAAATATACTATGATCCACCTATCACACTGCAGTCATTATGTTAAAAAAATTTTCACTGCGTGATTCAGTCTCACATTCTGTCACCTGATGATCAGACATCCATTGAGAGGCAGAAGATTACTTCATTTTATTTTGAGTTATCTCCATCGTGTGGCAATCTATCAATATGTCACAAATATATTGATCACTGGACAGTCTAGATAACTTCATGGCACTCAAGAGATGATCTTTCCAATTATGACTGTCATGGACACTCATGATATCACCAGAGCCCTAGCTATCACCACCGCATAGTACATGCATACCGTTTACGTTATATAAATCTTAATTTTTTTTTATAATGTTCTGGTGCATATGCAGTATTCACATGAAGCTTTTATGAGCATTTTTAGATAAGATTGAATGACTGAAATTTTCCCCATATTAATGGATTATTGAAGAAGATTATTGGACTGAAAATGTGAGTTGTCCTCTCCTGTAAATTTTGGAGTCAAAAATTGTCGCCAAAAAAGCTAATGATTGTTTAAAAATATTCTTTCGACATCGAAGTGAGCTAGTCGACCAACTGGTCAAAGTTGTCGCCAATCGAACTTAATTTGTCGCCCTTCAATCCAATTTTGTCGCCATCCAGATTGTCGACAATCAGTCCGATATTCGTATAAATGATACAGTGGTTGCAGGTACACTAACTCGACCCGGCAAGTGGTTCGATCAACTCGGCCCCACATCACTCCACTAGCCCCAGTCAACTGGCCCCCAAAGAACATACTGTTAAAAGAGAACATAACTTATACTAAACTCATTTTATGTCAATTGAAGCTCATGATTTATGCATATTAAAAAATCTCAGCATGTTGGTAAAGTTTTGAACTAGAAAATTTTTACTTTTTTATCCAACAACACAGCTTATTGTTAGCTAAAACCTGTGCTATAGCGCAGTATATTTACTTTGTCCATTATCTGCTATCACACACTTCTAAATAATAAATAACTGAGTGAGGTGTTTTATATCCTTGCATTTTCCAAATATTTCTTAGGTCAAGTTTTGCAAATAGTGGGAGAAATATTGAATGCAACAATTACAGCTACATTGTTATGTAGTTATTTTCTTATTTCACACCATTGAAGGGTGTGGGGGCTTCAAATAACTCAACACGAAAAGAAATAAGTGTTGAAGTAAAACGGCAATAGCAATTTTTATATGAAAAGGCAGACAGCTAATACAAACAAAGTAAAACGATTTCTCTGTTTGTAATTCAAAAAACAGTACTTGGTTTCGTAAAAAGACGATATGGGTAATAAATTAACATCACCGATATCACCCCATGTGACGTTCGTGTATCAATTAATATTTGATTTAAAAGTAGAAGGCTGACTGGCCTTTAGTTTCTATAAATTACACAAAATCTCGGACTAACAACCACCATGTTACCAACCAAAGTTTTCAAGACTGGACAATACTGTCATTCTCAGCTCATCACAAAAGATTTTATAATAAATGGAGACACAAACTTTCTCATCCGCTTAATGTTTGAGACAATCCCTCTCTGTGATCCGCTGAATAACTCTACTCCATACTGAAGGACTCCAAGGTGTTATGTGGAGACAATGTAGTGAGATACACTCCCCAGTAAACCCTATTTTGAAGAGAAACAGAATAACCTATATTACAGCCTTGATATTGTTGTTGTTCAAAACTAACATTCAGAGAAAGTTTTTGGAGAAGTCATAATCAGTATGGTGACCAACAGAAATAGGTGGAAATGTAAGAATTGCAAGAGACTTGTTTGTGAAAAACAAGCTGGAGTTGAATGTGATGACTGATCATTTTGGCTTCATATCAACTGTGTAGGTATACGATGGGCGAGATATAAGCAGCGGTGAGCAAAGGAAATGGTCTTCGCTTCAAATGCACTAGTGCCAGGTGAGTACTTAATTGTATTTATTTCATATTTAACATACTATAATGGGTGACAAACGTGATGCTAGTACCATTCACATAGTTTTTGTATGTACACAAATCTACTTTTAAAATTTAATCATATTCCTAAATTATTTAAATTTTGTCATCTTTGTGAAGTATCAGACATTACACTGTTTTCTGATTTTCGTTTGGATTGTTTTTAGATAATGAATCTTTGTTTGTGATCTGAAGTGTTCGCTCATTTTACTGTAGAGTGGGTTTTGAATAAACAGGGAAATAAAATTTTATTCACATAAAATTTATGTTTTCACTAAAAAAACTGCCGGGCCAAGTTGAACTGCAAGCCAGTGCATGTGTATACAACAGGTTAACTACAAGCCAGTGCATGTGTATACAACAGGTTAACTACAAGCCAGTGCATGTGTATACAACAGGTTTACTGCAAGCCAGTGCATGTGTATACAACAGGTTTACTACAAGCCAGTGCATGTGTATACAACAGGTTTACTGCAAGCCAGTGCATGTGTATACAACAGGTTTACTACAAGCCAGTATACAACAGGTTAACTGCAAGCCAGTGCATGTGTATACAACAGGTTTACTACAAGCCAGTATACAACAGGTTAACTGCAAGCCAGTGCATGTGTATACAACAGGTTTACTGCAAGCCAGTGCATGTGTATACAACAGGTTTACTACAAGCCAGTGCATGTGTATACAACAGGTTTACTGCAAGCCAGTGCATGTGTATACAACAGGTTTACTACAAGCCAGTGCATGTGTATACAACAGGTTTACTGCAAGCCAGTGCATGTGTATACAACAGGTTTACTGCAAGCCAGTGCATGTGTATACAACAGGTTTACTACAAGCCAGTGCATGTGTATACAACAGGTTTACTGCAAGCCAGTGCATGTGTATACAACAGGTTTACTACAAGCCAGTGCATGTGTATACAACAGGTTTACTGCAAGCCAGTGCATGTGTATACAACAGGTTTACTACAAGCCAGTGCATGTGTATACAACAGGTTTACTACAAGCCAGTGCATGTGTATACAACAGGTTTACTGCAAGCCAGTGCATGTGTATACAACAGGTTTACTACAAGCCAGTGCATGTGTATACAACAGGTTTACTACAAGCCAGTGCATGTGTATACAACAGGTTAACTGCAAGCCAGTGCATGTGTATACAACAGGTTTACTGCAAGCCAGTGCATGCGTATACAACAGGTTTACTACAAGCCAGTGCATGTGTATACAACAGGTTTACGGTAGGTATATTCTACAAACACAGTGATCACTACTATTAGAGCGTTTTTAGTTTTTCTAAAACAAAGAAATAATTGAAGAGTACTAGAGCTTTGATACTTCGGAAATAATTATAGTATCAAAGCTTATATTTTATTGTATTCATGTTTGGTACAGGTTAAGAAGTTGTCTAAAGCGATAGAAAGTTGCAGCAATGTGACAGTGAATGAAGATCCAACAGATATCCCTGTTAGAGAGATGCACTCTGACATTAGATAACTCTAGTAGTTCTGCTTCTTGTTAAGCAAATAAATGCAGCATCTAAAGTTGTATCTAAATATTGGAAAAATAGATTTTGATATGCAGACAAATGTAGATGTTCATGCCTGGGAGTTATTGAATACACCAAACACATTTGGATTTATCCGTGGTGCAAACATGTGTCCGTGGTGCAGTACTTGTGTCCGCGGTGCAGCACTTGTGTCCGTGTTGCAGAACATGTGTCCGTGGTGCAGTGCATGTGTCCGTGATGCAGTACATGTGTCCGTGGTGCAGTACATGTGTCCGTTGTGCAGTACATGTGTCCGTTGTGCAGTACATGTGTCCGTGGTGCAGTACATGTGTCCGTTGTGCAGTACATGTGTCAGAGAAATAGTTACACATCCTATTCTATTTTGCATCTCAACCAGTGCTGTCACTAACTGATCAGATTAACCTTCATTATTACATGATTTTCATCTTCAATTAGCAGGTTACGTTTTTGGATTATCCAATGTCTATGAACAACCCATTTCACTCTTTTACCTACATTCAGCTCGGAAAATCACTTGTAAGTTGAAAATACTAGCTTTTACTTTTTAATGGTAAAAAAATTGTTTTTGAGTTGTGATTGTATTTGAACATGATGCTGCAAATAGAGGAAGCTTCACAATTTCTCCTAACAAAAGATTTCCGCGTAGTATTGTTTGTGAGTTGCTTAGTGTGGGTCTTTATTTTGTAGTGAGCTCACATCGTGACAATTTCCCTAAAACGTAAGAAGCCATAACAGATTATTTAAATTATAAAAAAATTTTAATCAATGTTATTTGTGTAAAATAATCTCATAAAATAATGTTACTCATAAAGTGATCATTTTTAATCTTTGGTTAACTGAATTAAAAGACAGAACTAATGTAAATGCAATTTAGAGTAAACACCTTTTAATTTCACTTTCATTCACCACACATGACGGGCATATTTTTGAGATTTTTGTGAGAAATGAGTGAAAAATTATGCTTGTTTATATACAAAACACTCCTTTCGGTAACTACCAAAAAAACTTAGGAGAAAGTTGCAACAATTATTTACACTTGTGCTTTCTATCAAAGACAATCACCAGTTTAATCTATTTCATGTCAAATATTGGTCTATGTTGTACTTTAACGGAGATCTAAATTTTTGTTAACCATGGTAGCCATTTCTCACTTTTTTCTTGTTTCCAGCAAGTATTTAATTACGTTAACCATCAATTTCTTGTCTTATTTTTCAGAATAAGAATTTTATTCTGTTTGGGCGTATCAAGCTAATCTTTTGGACAAAATCTACTGATGTATAGATAGATAGACAACATAAGTTATGGTATTTTATATATTTCAAATTGTAGCAAAATGTAGCTCTGATTTATTTTTTACAACATTTTAGGAAGAGTCAGATACATCACATAGATAATGTTGGTGTCAGTTCTGTATCAAGTTCTACCTCAGCACCCATCTGCTGGCTTGATGAAGGGATGAGCGGAAGTCTGAGTGCAGCTCGCTATTGTGTGAGTATGATGTATTGAAGCAACTTACAAAATAGCGAGGCCAGTATTGAACAACTCCTTAGCACTAAAACGTTAGTGAAAAGACTTTACTATGATTGCACCAACTTCTTGGAGAGAATATCTGTTGAGTAAAAGTTTTGGGATAGAAGTGAAGTCAGCGATAGACAGTGATGGGGCAGAGGGTCAGCAATGGACAGTGATGGGGCAGAGGGTCAGCAGTGGACAGTGGTGGGGCAGAGGGTCAGAAATGGACAGTGATGGGGCAGAGGGTCAGTGATGGACAGTGATGAAGTGGACCAGCAATTGCTCCAAGAAGTGGGCACCAGATTTCAAAATGAAGCGCTGGCTGTAGAACAGTAAGTTGTTTTCTTCAGCTGTTTGTTTTTTTCTTGCAGGATGAAACAATACCGTGTATCTACATGTATTAGCTCAAAAATCATAGCAGTTTTTCACCTGGTTTATTCAATTTTAAAGTATAGTTTTTGCTCCACCTAATGAAATAATATTACCAAGTGAGTGCAACTCAGTTTTTTTGTAACGATTTCTGTTGCAGGTGTATGCTAGCGCAAGAACACAACTACGCCAGACGTGAGGTAGATGGCTATGAATCTTTTACTGTTTCAATTCCTTGTAGTACTCCATCCATCACCTGTGAGCAAGAGTATGTAAACATTTATCAGCCAAAACTCTTTGATCTCCAGATCTAAATGGGTGTTGATGTTTTATGTGTTTGATATTGCTAATATTTATATACTCTTGAACATACATAACACGTATAACAATATGCAACACGCTTAGTTGAATGAAACAAATCATTGCCGCAAAATTATAAATTAACTGTTTCACTGCACTGCACCCACTCATCTTATCTCATCTTATCTCATCTCATCTATTGGTATTGGTCTGAAAATATAGTACTGCCTAAAATGATACTCTCAAAGCTGGCTAGTGATAGCAGCTTACCCTTACTTTAGTATTAATTTAATGTGTGTGTTGATATATTATTATTGTTATTCGCTTGATAAAAAGACAACAAAAAAACAGACCAATGTTACATTAATACATGGTATCGATTTTAATGCAAATTGTCTGCTCTTGTATTTTGCTTGATAACGGCAGATCATGCAGGGCGAGTGGACTGGGGCTAGTTGACTGGAGTGCGGACAGCTGGTTAGACCGCTTGACGGGGCCAGTTGGTGGTGAAGCGAGTTGACATGCACAGCGAAAGCTTCATAGTTAAAAAATAGTTCTTGCAGGTAAATTTAGGCATGAATTATTTTGAGGTCAACTTTGTTGTGCGGTTATCCAGTAGGGTGAAAGGTTTTTCTACACCTCACCAGTTTCTGTTTTGTGATTATTATTTTTCTTTTGCTCTTCATTCACTGTTATGACTATGCTTGTCCCTGCGCTTCTTTCCTTTTGCTGCTGTTAAGAATAATTATTCGAGAAACTAAAGAGGTGAGTAAGTAAAAGAAGACATACATATATATATACATATATATAACTAATAAATAAATAAATGACACATTAAATTTAGTTTATTATTATATTGCTGTTGTTCAATCATCAATGTTGTTTATTAATTATTATTAATTATAATAATAATTATTTTAATAATTATAATAATTTATTAATAATAAATAATGATTATACCAATAATAAATAATAATAATAATAACTTTAATAATGATAAATAAATAATATCATTTCTTATGAGTAAATACTTAATAAATAATAGATAACTTATTATTATGTAGTATTGATACCAGTAGTAGTAGTATAATAATAATAATAATACTATATATTATATATATATATATTATGTATTTATTTATTAATAATATTATAATTATTTAATAATTTTCATTATTATAATAATAATGGAAATTATGCTATTGTAATAAATTTAGTAACTTGCTGTTGTTGTTGTAAAGGTTGTCTTTTTTTGCTGTGTTTTTGGTTTTTCATATTTTTTTCAGCATCAAATGTGTTTGCTTGGCATGTAGGCTTTCAAGTTGGTCTATTTATAATCCGAAGTTTTAAACAACAAAGCAGATAACAAACAACAACGGCTTTCAGTGTAGGCTCACCACGGGTTCACTTCAGTAGGTGCAATGTTTTGAACACAAGAATGCTAATTGTTTTTGACAGTCAGGGAGAACACAATAAGAATGATAGGTTAAGGTCTACAGCGCACAGCAAGGTAGGATTTTATTTTTTGAAATAATCGCCAGCAACACACCTGAAAAATCGCAATCGTTAGAAAAATGTAAGTCAAACCGGTTTAATGTGAGTACACACAGTCTCCATAGAAAAAGCAAAGAATGCGCTAAGCAGTATCTTTGCTGTCATCTTCCGTGTTAGCTCGACCGTTGCTTTTTCTAATCTGATCCACTTGTTGCCAACCTGTTTAGTTGAAACCAAAAATAGCTAATTATTTCTCTGCTTGCTTATCCCATGTAACATATATGAGCAACGGTAGCCACAGGCCTACTGCAGACAATTGGTGGGTTTCGGGTCATTTTTAGGAAATTTATGTTGTGTTTTTTTGTTGGTGCACCAACAAAAAAACACAACATAAATTTCCTCTACAGCAACTGTAGCTCAATTATGCAAACATTCCGCAATGTACCAAAAAAGGCAAGCTCATAGTGTTCACTAGTCTTTGCAGGGCCAAATGATGATTAGGCTATTGCCCTGTCCGTTTTGCCCACTAAGCTACTACAATTGATTTCAAAGTAATGGTGATCAATCCTAGTCATTTAATCGGCAAAATAACAGAAAGAGAGAGCATTACTATATCACCATATATGATACATCCACAAATAATGAGCGATAGCGTAGGATCAATGAAATAATTTTTCTCGTCCAAATACCATTTTCTAAAGAGAATCATATTAATACAACGAACTGATGGAACATAAAGCAAGTACAACCATAACGAGAGCTGCTGAGCAGGGGATTCCTTGCGCTATGTTTGCTTATACCATATTGCACAGTACCAATCTTTTACCAACTAATATATAACTACACTCTATTTCACTGAATTAGTGAAGTTCTATAGATCTGACTGGTTTTAAAATGAAAAAAACTTTTTGAAGTGAGGCATACCCCTGCCAAAACTGCCTTTAATATGTAAGATGTAAGACCTTAATTATTAAATGTAATAAACTTAATTATAATGCAACCTAATTAATCGCTATAACGATAATTATTATTTTAAGTAGTAATTTTATTTATGAAGAGAAGTTGTACATCATGGTAATCCAGGTGATGATAATGAATGGTGTTTGAAAATTGGAATATTTGATGTTTGAATCTGTTAAAACTCAAAATTCGGTATGCAGAGAAAAGGATAGTTCTGTTTAGCCATGCTAAAATGTAATATATATTAATTTTGTAATTAAAAGTCCTCATTCAGTTTGAATGGTTTTATTTACGATTAGGTTTAATAAGCTTGCCACGGAGTTGCTGATGCAGTGAGTTACCTTTACCATTTTCCTGTAATTTATTCACTATGCGCTTATAATTTGTAACGGACATGAAGAAGTAGATGCACTGTTTTATTTAGTGCTTATTTTATGCGGTAAAAGGTTCACCCTCCATCAACATAGGTGGGTTATTTTCTGTTTGAAACTTTTGAGCTCGCAGCATGTTTCTTAGTGCAACAATTCATCAATCTAGAAATCTTTCTATCAATTTTTGTCTATATTCCATGTGGCGGAGCAATGGTAAAATTCGCAAAATGTTGGGAGTTGTTTTGGTTGGTTATAGGTGAATGTGATGTTGTTACATTTGATAGAAAGCAACATCATTAACTCATATAAATTCTCAAAGTTACATAATTAGCGTCTCTCATCAGATTTGTTACTTTGTGGGAAGTTGCCCCCTCACTAGACCACATATGACTGCATTCATCTTTTCACCTTTTACTAACCAACTATAATTTCTACCTAGTCAGTCTCCTATTGACCTGTTTCAC
Organism: Cryptosula pallasiana; assembly: GCA_945261195.1. Lineage (NCBI taxonomy): Eukaryota > Metazoa > Bryozoa > Gymnolaemata > Cheilostomatida > Cryptosulidae > Cryptosula > Cryptosula pallasiana. The sequence goes on along the minus strand of OX183133.1, from coordinate 31,742,381 downwards.
AGTTGCGCTATTCTTTTTTACAACTGCTTCTCAACTTTCATAATCTACTCCCAGCTCCCAATTTTTAAATGGTTGGAGTTTCCCCTCTCAGTTATTGATCTTATAAATGTTTTATGAATATATCGAATCTTTTCAGACTGTGAATCGAAGTCTTTTCAATGTCCAGCAGAAATTGAATTGCACATTTTTTTGTACTCTCAGCAGTGTTGTAAGAATCTTATATATTTTGTCGGTCATTATCATAATCTATCTGCATATTGTAGATATCATGTGGTCTAGAAAATATCATCAAACCATCAAAATAGTAGTTGTGACATCACTATGTTGGTGTTTTCTCGATGTATGGATACTGTCTTACTTCAGTAACTGTGATACAAGCAAAACGCCTTCACGGTTGAAACCTCGTCAAAGTCATGATGATATTCACACTGATTCAATGCCTCAAGAAAAACTTGTGGAATTGGATGAATCGGAAAATTCTGAAAATGATGAGCAGAAGGAACCACCTACAATGTCAGCTCCAAAGAGTTTTTTTGATAAAATGCTGCCTGATGGTAGGTATAGCATACCTGTGTTATTGTAGTCTCTCCTATGGTAGGTATAGTATACCTGTGTTATTGTAGTCTCTCCTTTGGTAGATATAGTATACCTGTGTTATTGTAGTCTCTCCTTTGGTAGATATAGTATACCTGTGTTATTGTAGTCTCTCCTATGTTAGATATAGTATACCTGTGTTATTGTAGTCTCTCCTATGGTAGATATAGTATACCTGTGTTATTGTAGTCTCTCCTTTGGTAGATATAGTATACCTGTGTTATTGTAGTCTCTCCTTTCGTAGATATAGTATACCTGCGTTATTGTAGTCTCTCCTATGGTAGATATAGTATACCTGTGTTATTGTAGTCTCTCCTATGGTAGATATAGTATACCTGTGTTATTGTAGTCTCTCCTTTGGTAGATATAGTATACCTGTGTTATTGTAGTCTCTCCTATGGTAGGTATAGTATACCTGTGTTATTGTAGTCTCTCCTTTGGTAGATATAGTATACCTGTGTTATTGTAGTCTCTCCTTTGGTAGATATAGTATACCTGTGTTATTGTAGTCTCTCCTATGGTAGATATAGTATACCTGTGTTATTGCAGTCTTTCCTTTGGTAGGTATAGTATACCTGTGTTATTGTAGTCTCTCCTTTGTTAGATATAGTATACCTGTGTTATTGTAGTCTCTCCTATGGTAGATATAGGATACCTGTGTTATTGTAGTCTCTCCTTTGGTAGATATAGTATACCTGTGTTATTGTAGTCTCTCCTATGGTAGATATAGTATACCTGTGTTATTGTAGTCTCTCCTTTGGTAGGTATAGTATACCTGTGTTATTGTAGTCTCTCCTTTGTTAGATATAGTATACCTGTGTTATTGTAGTCTCTCCTATGGTAGATATAGGATACCTGTGTTATTGTAGTCTCTCCTTTGTTAGATATAGTATACCTGTGTTATTGTAGTCTCTCCTTTGGTAGATATAGTATACCTGCGTTATTGTAGTCTCTCCTATGTTAGATATAGTATACCTGTGTTATTGTGTACATCACAACTTTTATTAATAATAATTAAATTTGTCTGACATTTCGAGTTCAAATGCCTGACATTGACAGATTTCTTGTTTCTTTTAATATAATACTGTAATTTTTATGGCATTAGATTTAACTGAGGTCTTTCAAGGTTTTCCTTTTATATAGTGTTGGTCTATTGTAGCTCTAAAGCCTGGGAAGTCATACCCAGGAGATAACGGCAGAGCTGTCCAAATACCTGCAGAACTTCAGAAGAAATCCAAGGACAGCTTTAAAATTAACCAGTTTAACCTGGTAGCAAGTGATCTGATGTCTTTGAATAGAACACTTTCTGACTACAGAAATGGACAGTTAGTTATTAGTACAGTGGTTGTAGCAGTTAGTGTAGTACACAGTGTAGTAGTTAGTGTAGTTCACAGTGTAGTAGTCGGTGTAGTAGTTAGTGTAGCAGTTAGTGTAGTAGTCGGTGTGGTAGTCAGTGTAGTAGTTAGTGTAGTAGTTAGTGTAGCAGTTAGTGTAGTAGTCGGTGTGGTAGTCAGTGTAGTAGTTAGTGTAGTAGTTAGTGTAGTAGTTAGTGTAGTAGTTAGTGTAGTAGTTAGTGTGGTAAATAGTGTAGTAGTCGGTGTACTTGATACGTTAGCTACAGAATACTTGTTGGATAACTCGATCTATTTTATTCTAACATTGTTTCAGGTAATTTATGAATATATTGAATCAATCAATAAGGACCTGTGCTGAGTACATGCTTACTGAGTTTTGTAATGCACAGCTATAATGGCCTTGTATATATCACAGCCACTTCAACTAACTGCTTTGTGATTTTGTAATGAATAAGAACTGATCTCCAATGTTATACAACTGTTATATTATGTTATACAACTGTTATATTGTGTTATACAACTGTTATATTGTGTTATACAACTGTTACATTGTGTTATACAACTGTTACATTGTGTTATACAACTGTTACATTTTGTTATACAACTGTTACATTTTGTTATACAACTGTTGTTTTATGGTCATTCCATATATTTCTGCAGGTGTTCTACAAAAGAGAAACAATATGATGTGCAGAACCTTCCAGATACAAGTGTCATTATAGTATTTCACAATGAGGCTTGGTCGACCCTGCTACGTACTGTACACAGCGTCATTAACAGATCACCTCATCATCTCATCAAGGAAATCATCATGGTCGACGATGCCAGCGAACAAGGTATTTTGTGTTCATGTTTCCATATCCATATTTAGTGATAAGTTTATCGCCAGAGAATAATGGCCACTGTAACCCTTTAGTTGCTACGTTTAACCCAACTTTTACTGCTAAGGTTTGTCACTAAAGTTTAGCTACAACATTGGTGATAAGTTACGCTAAAGTCAATAAAATTGGGCATGCGTAGTCAAACAGGAAGTTGTAAAATATCCCTTGGTAACAAGCATGGCATCTGGCTGTGTAGAAATATCACCAACAATGATCGTTGGTGCTTCATTACAAAATCATTTGTGGTACAATACGAGTGTGTTAAATAGACTAAACTATTGCTGCTGATCGCTATTTGTTACAGAAATAAAATAATAATATTTCATATTTTAGCAAAAAATCAGTATTTTTATCGTTATTTGTTACTGTTATGTTCATCACCCAATGCCAACTTGTATGCTACCGTATCCAAAAAATTCATTGTCACCAGACAGCTTTCCTTGTGAGCAAACCACTTTGTTATAATTTCTTCATTTAATTACTTGTATACATGATGAGAAAGGATACAACACAGCCAGCAATGCTAGTTGGCTGGCTTGCACTAAATAGCACTTTGACCGCAACTGTGGGCATAGTATAAACATGCTAATGAAGTTTTTAGTCAAAAAAAGTCCTGCAGTTGTCCCGAATCGTATTTAACAAGTCACTAAAACTTAGCGTTATCTTATGGGGATATGGAAACTTAGCGTTACCTTATGGGGATATGGAGACTTAGCGTTACCTTATGGGGATATGGAAACTTAGCGTTACCTTATGGGGATATGGAGACTTAGCGTTACCTTATGGGGATATGGAAACTTAGCGTTACCTTATGGGGATATGGAAACTTAGCATTACCTTACGGGGATATGGAAACTTAGCGTTACCTTATGGGGATATGGAGACTTAGCGTTACCTTATGGGGATATGGAGACTTAGTGTTACCTTATGGGGATATGGAAACTTAGCGTTACCTTATGGGGATATGGAAACTTAGCGTTACCTTATGGGGATATGGAAACTTAGCGTTACCTTATGGGGATATGGAGACTTAGCGTTACCTTATGGGGATATGGAGACTTAGCGTTACCTTATGGGGATATGGAGACTTAGCGTTACCTTATGGGGATATGGAAACTTAGCGTTACCTTATGGGGATGTGGAAACTTAGCATTACCTTATGGGGATATGGAAACTTAGCGTTACCTTATGGGGATATGGAGACTTAGCGTTACCTTATGGGGATATGGAAACTTAGCGTTACCTTATGGGGATATGGAAACTTAGCGTTACCTTATGGGGATATGGAGACTTAGCGTTACCTTATGGGGATATGGAAACTTAGCGTTACCTTATGGGGATATGGAAACTTAGCGTTACCTTATGGGGATATGGAAACTTAGCGTTACCTTATGGGGATGTGGAAACTTAGCATTACCTTATGGGAATATGGAAACTTAGCGTTACCTTATGGGGATATGGAGACTTAGCGTTACCGTATGGGGATATGGAGACTTAGTAAATGTCATCAGCTCTGTATCAAATCTGTTGTAACATTGTTTGTACTCTGTCAATTGCGTTGTTAGTGATAACATGTTTGATTGTATACTGTGTACCTTCCAGTGGTGATTAATAAGGGCGGTGCCTTACCATTGTCTTACCATTACCTTATCATTGCTGGTCGTCCAGCATAAATTATGTCTAAATTCAATTATCCTCTTTAATAGCTACCACTAGGACCCACCCAGGGTTTTGCATTCATTATATTGGGTGTAGCATACCTATGTATGTGTTAGTTATATGTTATACATATCTATGTATGTGTTAGCTATATGCTGTATATGTTAGTTATATATACTTCTACAGTATATGTTAGTTATATATAATACTACAGTATATGTTAGTTGTATATAATACTACAGTATATGTTAGTTGTATATAATACTACAGTATATGTTAGTTGTATATACTACTACAGTATATGTTAGTTGTATATAATACTACAGTACATGTTAGTTGTATATACTACTACAGTATATGTTAGTTGTATATACTACTGCAGTATATGTTAGTTGTATATAATACTACAGTATATGTTAGTTGTATATAATACTACAGTATATGTTAGTTGTATATAATACTACAGTATATGTTAGTTGTATATACTTCTACAGTATATGTTAGTTGTATATAATACTACAGTATATGTTAGTTGTATATAATACTACAGTATATGTTAGTTGTATATAATACTACAGTATATGTTAGTTGTATATAATACTACAGTATATGTTAGTTGTATATAATACTACAGTATATGTTAGTTGTATATAATACTACAGTATATGTTAGTTATATATAATACTACAGTATATGTTAGTTGTATATACTTCTACAGTATATGTTAGTTGTATATAATACTACAGTATATGTTAGTTATATATAATACTACAGTATATGTTAGTTGTATATAATACTACAGTATATGTTAGTTGTATATAATACTACAGTATATGTTAGTTGTATATAATACTACAGTATATGTTAGTTGTATATAATACTACAGTATATGTTAGTTGTATATAATACTACAGTATATGTTAGTTGTATATAATACTACAGTATATGTTAGTTGTATATAATACTACAGTATATGTTAGTTGTATATACTTCTACAGTATATGTTAGTTGTATATAATACTACAGTATATGTTAGTTGTATATAATACTACAGTATATGTTAGTTGTATATAATACTACAGTATATGTTAGTTGTATATAATACTACAGTATATGTTAGTTGTATATAATACTACAGTATATGTTAGTTGTATATAATACTACAGTATATGTTAGTTGTATATACTACTACAGTATATGTTAGTTATATATACTATTATAGTAAATGTTCCGTAGATAAAGTCCAATGTTTACAGATCACCTACGACAAAGGTTAGACGACTATGTAGCAAAGCTGCCAGTGAAAGTAAATATCATAAGAATTCCTACCAGAGGTGGCCTCATCAGAGCCAGGCTGAAAGGTACGCAACATTTGAATTGGTTCCTGTCAAAATATGTGCCAGTTCTATTTCCTTTTATATACAAGCATGTAGTTTTGCTTTGGTTACAACTTTGTACCTTCACTTTAGATATGCCCTTGCGACCGTTTTATAAGATTATTTTGTTACTGGTTTGGTGGTAGCCTTAGTTACTGTTGCAGGAGCAAAGGCTGCCAAAGGCAAAGTTCTAACTTTCTTAGATGCACATTGTGAATGTACAATTGGTTGGTTGGAACCACTGCTACACGAGATACACACTAACAAGTAAGTAACCAGCTGTTACCTTCAACAGTAAATACTCAGTCATCATCATAACCTGCTGAACAACAAACCTGATAATCTAACATATCTTGGCATTCTTCTCTGTGTGTTTGGTCTTTGCTCCATTTTCATTGCCTGTAGCCTCAGCTCCTTGTGTATGCAGGAAAGCGGTGGTATGTCCTATCATTGATGTGATAGATGACAACTCCTTTGCTTACATCGCTGGCTCTGAGAATACTTGGGGTGGATTCAACTGGAGGTTAAACTTCCGCTGGTATTCAGTGCCTCCAAGAGAGCTGGAGAGAAGGGGCAGAGATAGAACAATTCCTTTGAGGTGAGTTTGTTTTTCTTTTTTCTCTATGTTGCAGTCGTCACCTTTCGTCTCTTCATCACAATCATTACCTTTATCATTACCTTTATCATTACATTACGGTCGTAACCTTTTCTCATGACATTACAGTCGTTGCCTTAAAGTGTAGTAGTTAGATACCGCGCACGAGATGGTTATGGTAGGGAGATAACTCCCCCATGTTTCTATCAATTTGCAGTTCGTATCATTTAAATATTACACCTTTGTGTGAGTATAGGATTCCTATGTCTAGTGTTTTTTATAGCCAACCCGCTTGCACAAGTCATAATGAGCCTGTCTGGCCATCGTTTGTTGGCACTACTTCAGGAAATAACTCATCAACATTTCTATTATTATTTATTTCTCAAGGGAGTTTGTTTACTTGGTACGGCTAGACGTAGATATATAGACATAGATATATTGTTTTATATAGACCAACACTGTTATTGTGAGTGTATAGCAACTGTTAATGACCAATGGGAGTAATAAGTTATATCTATTGTGCCCCTATTGGTACGTTTATTGCACATCGTCGTGTGTCATATGTAAGTCCCCTATGTAAGTCCCCTCTATAAGTCCCCTCTATAAGTCTCCTCTATAAGTCCCCTCTATAAGTCCCCTCTATAAGTCCCCTCTATAAGTCCCCTCTATAAGTCCCCTCTATAAGTCCCCTCTATAAGTCCCCTCTATAAGTCCCCTATGTAAGTCTCCTCTATAAGTCCCCTCTATAAGTCCCCTCTATAAGTCCCCTCTATAAGTCCCCTCTATAAGTCCCCTCTATAAGTCCCCTCTATAAGTCCCCTCTATAAGTCCCCTCTATAAGTCCCCTCTATAAGTCCCCTCTATAAGTCCCCTCTATAAGTCCCCTCTATAAGTCCCCTCTATAAGTCCCCTCTATAAGTCCCCTCTATAAGTCCCCTCTATAAGTCTCCTCTGTAAGTCCCCTCTATAACTCCCCTCTATAAGTCCCCTCTATAAGTCCCCTCTATAAGTCTCCTCTATAAGTCCCCTCTATAAGTCCCCTCTATAAGTCTCCTCTGTAAGTCCCCTATGTAAGTCCCCTCTGTGTAATACATTATGGCACATCTCCGTATGTGTCCTGGATATCTCGGAATATCATTCGACATCTTAGGAAGTTTAAGACATAAGAATCATCAATCACGGACATTGCTGAACTTTAGGTACTTGTTGGATGTCGAGCAATGAGTTCAACCGTGTTGAGCTACACTACACTGTCAATGACAAGTTTTTAACGACTCCAAATTTGTTGAAGAATAATAATGTTTACAAAGCAACTCCTAGTTTAGTTTGTGATAAAATTGGTGATTTCACATATCCTATCTCTGACCACCGAGTCACGTCTTTATAAGAAAATGTTGAAGTTTATTAATTTTTTTAGATGTTTTTAAAAGAAAGTAAATCCTGTTTTGCATTGTGAGCATATCCCTAATTCTAAGTTGTTTGTGGCGCCATACTTTGTATTCAACTTTGCTATTATCATCACAATCACTTGAGTAGACAACTCCATATGCTTTAGTGCTTTCAAGAGTATCATATGAGCCCGACTACATGAATGGAGACCATAGCTGAGCTTAGTTTTGTAACCGATAGTCTTGAGTCTTCTACATATTAGGTGTCACTTTTATTCAGTGAGGTGTATCACTGTGTCATAGAAAGGTTGGCTAACTGAGTGTACACCTTTATACTATGTGTCATAGAAAGGTTGGCTAACTGAGTGTACACCTTTATACTATGTGTCATAGAAAGGTTGGCTAACTGAGTGTACACCTTTATACTATGTATCATAGAAAGGTTGGCTAACTGAGTGTACACCTTTATACTATGTGTCATAGAAAGGTTGGCTCACTGAGTGTACACCTTTATACTATGTGTCATAGAAAGGTTGGCTAACTGAGTGAACACCTTTATACTATGTGTCATAGAAAGGTTAGCTTACTGAGTGTACACCTTTATACTATGTATCATAGAAAGGTTGGCTTACTGAGTGTACACCTTTATACTATGTATCATAGAAAGGTTGGCTAACTGAGTGTACACCTTTATACTATGTATCATAGAAAGGTTGGCTAACTGAGTGTACACCTTTATACTATGTATCATAGAAAGGTTGGCTAACTGAGTGTACACCTTTATACTTTATATCATAGAAAGGTTGGCTAACTGAGCGTACACCTTTATACTATGTATCATAGAAAGGTTGGCTAACTGAATGTACACCTTTATACTATGTATCATAGAAAGGTTGGCTAACTGAATGTACACCTTTATACTTTGTATCATAGAAAGGTTGGCTAACTGAATGTACACCTGTATACTATGTATCATAGAAAGGTTGGCTAACTGAATGTACACCTTTATACTATGTATCATAGAAAGGTTGGCTAACTGAATGTACACCTTTATACGATGTATCATAGAAAGGTTGGCTAACTGAATGTACACCTGTATACTATGTATCATAGAAAGGTTGGCTAACTGAATGTACACCTGTATACTATGTATCATAGAAAGGTTGGCTAACTGAATGTACACCTTTATACTATGTAGCATAGAAAGGTTGGCTATCGAATGTACACCTTTATACTATGTATCATAGAAAGGTTGGCTAACTGAGTGTACATCTTTATACTTTGTATCATAGAAAGGTTGGCTAACTGAATGTACACCTGTATACTATGTATCATAGAAAGGTTGGCTAACTGAGTGTACATCTTTATACTTTGTATCATAGAAAGGTTGGCTAACTGAATGTACACCTGTATACTATGTATCATAGAAAGGTTGGCTAACTGAATGTACACCTTTATACTATGTATCAAGAAATGTTTGACATCAAAAGGCGGTTTGTTGTTGCAGAAGTCCCACTATGGCTGGTGGTTTATTCTCTATAGACAAAGAATACTTCTACACCGTTGGCTCTTATGACTCTGGAATGAATATCTGGGGTGGCGAGAATCTGGAAATGTCTTTCAGGGTGAGTGCCTTTGTGTGTGTGAGACACTCGCCTGTTGTTGTTGTATGTGGTCATACCGGGTTTTGGTCCTAATTACTCGTGGTCCTTTTGATGTGAGGTCCTTTTGGTGTGTGGTCTTACTGGTGTGTAGTTTTATTGGTGTGTGGTTTTATTGGTGTGTAGTCCTATTGGTGTGTGGTCCTATTGATGTGTGGTCTTATTGGTGTGTGGTCCTATTGGTGTGTGGTCTTACTGGTTTGTGGTCCTATTGATGTATGGTCCTATTGATGTATGGTCCTATTGGTGTGTGGTCTTATTGGCGTGTGGTCTTATTGGAGAGTGTTTCTGTTGGTGTGTGATCCTGTTTGTGTGTGGTCTTATTGGTGTGTAGTCTTATTGGTGTGTGGTCTTATTGGTGTGTGGTCTTATTGGTGTGTGGTCTTATTGGTGTGTAGTCTTATTGGTGTGTGGTCCTATTGATGTATGGTCTTATTGGTGTGTAGTCCTATTGGTGTGTGGTCCTATTGGTGTGTAGTCTTATTGGTGTGTGGTCCTATTGGTGTATGGTCTTATTGGTGTGTAGTCCTATTGGTGTGTGGTCCTATTGGTGTGTGGTCTTATTGGTGTGTAGTCTTATTGGTGTGTGGTCCTATTGATGTATGGTCTTATTGGTGTGTAGTCCTGTTGGTGTGTGGTCCTATTGGTGTGTGGTCTTACTGGTTTGTGGTCCTATTGGTGTATGGTCCTATTGGTGTGTGGTCTTATTGGCGTGTGGTCTTATTGGGGAGTGTTTCTGTTGGTGTGTGATCCTGTTTGTGTGTGGTCCTTTTGGGGTGTGGTCTTATTGGTGTGTAGTCTTATTGGTGTGTGGTCCTATTGGTGTATAGTGGTGTTTGGTTTTATTGGTGTGCATCCTAATTGTGTTTGAGATTGTGTGTCTGTCTACACGAGACAACATCACACACCATTAGAATAAAGTTTACTTTTATGTATGTATGTCAGTATGCATGTAGTACGTAGTATGCCGAGTGTTTGTGTGTGGAGCTCAGGCTTTAGTTTAGAGATAAGTGGGTGGAGACAATTATGTAGAAATTTGTGAGTGGATATCATTGTGTCAGTCTAAAGTGTTACCTGTTGTGTATATGTGTTGTATATATGGTAGTATTACCTGTTGTGTATATGTGTTGTATATATGGTAGTATTACCTGTTGTGTATGTGTGTTGTATATATGGCAGTATTACCTGTTGTCTATGTTGTAGATATGGCAGTGTGGTGGAGAGGTCCTCATAGTCACCTGTTCTCGTGTTGGTCACGTGTTCAGGAAGGTTTCACCTTACTCATGGCCTGGAGGTGTGGCCAATATACTCAACCATAATACTCAAAGAATAGCTGATGTGTGGATGGACGAATACAAGGACTTCTTCTACAAAACTAATCCGGGTATGCGGTCTATATTACATAGAGTTACTCCAGTGTGGGTACACAGTCTATATTACAGTGGGTCGGTTCTAATTATTACCTTGCGTGCAGTATTTTCATATGGGAACACAACTCTATACATAGAAGTGTCAACAGGCTTGTACAGTGAAACCTGCATAATTCGATGTAGAAGGGCTGAAAAGAAACCATTTAATTAGGGATGGTATTGAATTGCAAGGATATACATTGGAAGACTATAAATATAGGGTACAACAACAATAATAATAAATAGTATTGCAACTAATAATAATTATAATATAATAATACTATAGATTCCAGACACTTCTTTTACTTGACTTGCATTGTGAATTAATTTTGATAATAATGGCAACAAACTATCATTATTAATTAATAATAATTAATTATTATTTTACTAATTAATAATTTATTATTTTACTTACTTTGTACTTCTAGGATGATCGCCAACTTCATTGTGGAAGGTCCCGGCAACGTGGCAAATCGTCTGTCGATAATCGGTCCAGTGTAGTCAACGGGAAATCAGGGGATTTCCAGTCTTGGGACCTAGCCAGCCACCGGGGCACCATGTAGCAGTGAGCTACTGGGGGGCAAGGAATTCCAGACTTTGGCTGTAGCAACGAAGAAGCTCTTTTAGTGTGATTTTGAGTTGCAGTGGGGGTCGTGTACTGCTGGTCATGGCGTCTTAAGTAGCTCAGAGTTGGGATGTGCCTGTCGAGGAAGTCCTCAACACTTTTTCTGCTAACCATAATAATAAGTGAGATTGCCTTGTTTAATTTCTAAAGTCTTGTCAATTGGTGTGATGTTTTATCAATTAAAGTCAATGATTATTAAAAAAAGTTCCAACAGTAATTACCATTTTACCGAAGTCGGCTGCATTTGTTTTGTCTAGTTGAACAACCGTGTTTAGACAGCATTGACTTGCTATTATCAAGGGTTGATAGGTAGCCTTGGATCTTCGTTTCATTCCAAGATTGAACACATTTCAGTAATTAAAACCCCCAAATTGAAGTTGCACGGGCATTGTAGTAAATTAATTTACAAAATTTCTGTCAGTCACAAGAGAAAATAACTCTTGGGTTCTGGTATTCATTGCAATAGAACCACTTCTGTTTGTAAACACCATGCTTTGCCTAAGGCTTTTCATGGATCTTGTGTGAAATCTAGTTATAAAAGTTGAGTAAGGAAATTTTCCAATCGAACTAGAGATGACAATATTGACTTTTGTGAAGCCATTTTCAATGGCTAAAAGTTGGGACCTTGACTGTGACATTGAATAACCCAGTTTATTGATTTCTCTCGGGTAGATTTATGCGGCCCCTTGTTTGACTGTATTATATTTTAATGAAGTTAATGAAGTAAACTTATGTATTAAATACGCATGTCAGGTATACATATATATTATGTGTATATTACATTTTATTATGTGTATATTACATATATATTATGTGTATATTACATATATATTATGTGTATATTACATTATATTATGTGTATATTACATATATATTATGTGTATATTACATTATATTATGTGTATATTACATTATATTATGTGTATATTACATATACATTATGTGTATATTACATATATATTATGTGTATATTACATTATATTATGTGTATATTACATTACATTATGTGTATATTACATGTGCATTACACAATATTACACACATGTTGCAGGTGTCAAGAGCACAGATCCAGGTGATATGACAGAACGACACAAACTAAGAAAGAAGCTCGAATGTAAATCATTCAAGTGGTACTTGGAGACCATTTACCCAGAGTCCAGCTTCCCTTTGGATTATATAGCCCTGGGTCAGGTGTGTATGCTTCCCCTTGGATTATATAGCCTTGGGTCAGGTGTGTATGCTTCCCCTTGGATTATATAGCCTTGGGTCAGGTGTGTATGCTTCCCCTTGGATTATATAGCCTTGGGTCAGGTGTGTATGCTTTCCCTTAGATTACATAGAATTGGGTCAGGTGTGTATGCTTTCCCTTAGATTATATAGCCTTGGGTCAGGTGTGTATGCTTTCCCTTAGATTATATAGCCTTGGGTCAGGTGTGTATGCTTTCCCTTAGATTATATAGCCTTGGGTCAGGTGTGTATGCTTCCCCTTGGATTATATAGCCTTGGGTCAGGTGTGTATGCTTCCCCTTGGATTATATAGCCTTGGGTCAGGTGTGTATGCTTCCCCTTGGATTATATAGCCTTGGGTCAGGTGTGTATGCTTCCCCTTGGATTATATAGCCTTGGGTCAGGTGTGTATGCTTTCCCTTAGATTACATAGAATTGGGTCAGGTGTGTATGCTTTCCCTTAGATTATATAGCCTTGGGTCAGGTGTGTATGCTTTCCCTTAGATTATATAGCCTTGGGTCAGGTGTGTATGCTTCCCCTTGGATTACATAGCCTTGGGTCAGGTGTGTATGCTTCCCCTAAGATTACATAGCCTTGGGTCAGGTGTGTATGCTTCCCCTAAGATTACATAGAATTGGGTCAGGTGTGTATTTTGTACATAGAATATATAGCCTTGGGTCAGGTGTGTATGTTGTACATAGATATATAGCCTTAGGTCAGGTGTGTATGTTGTACATAGATAAATAGCCTTAGGTCAGGTGTGTATGTGATACATAGATATATAGCCTTAGGTCAGGTGTGTATGTGATACATAGATATATAGCCTTAGGTCAGGTGTGTATGTGATACATAGATATATAGCCTTAGGTCAGGTGTGTATGTTGTACATAGATATATAGCCTTAGGTCAGGTGTGTATGTTGTACATAGATATATAGCCCTATGTCAGGTGTGTATGTTGTACATAGATATATAGCCTTAGGTCAGGTGTGTATGTTGTACATAGATATATAGCCTAAGGTCAGGTGTGTATGTGATACATAGATATATAGCCTTGGGTCAGGTGTGTATGTGATACATAGATATATAGCCTTAGGCCAGGTGTGTATGTTGTACATAGATAAATAGCCTTAGGTCAGGTGTGTATGTTGTACATAGATATATAGGCTTAGGTCAGGTGTGTATGTGATACATGGATAAATAGCCGTAGGTCAAGTGTGTATGTGATACATGGATAAATAGCCTTAGGTCAGGTGTGTATGTGATACATGGATAAATAGCCTTAGGTCAGGTGTGTATGTTGTACATAGAATATGTAGCCTTGGGTCAATAAAAGAAGGAGAGCTGAGTGCTGGCTCTAATGTATTGTATGTAGAATATATCTCCCATACGCAAGACTGGTTATGTTATTGTTGTTGTTATTGTTGTTGTTATTGTTGTTGTTATTGTCTGTGGTAGATAAAGAACCCCGCATCCGGCCAGTGTTTGGACTCTGCAGGTAAAAGTTCTGGTGCAATAACATTGCTATATCAGTGCCACGGTATGGGGGGAAATCAGGTAAGTTTGTTGTTACCTGCAGTAACACCAACGAACTTACGGTGTACCTGTTTGATATTTTTTTGATTTTGTTGATACACAGGCATTTGCACTCACTGCAGATGGTCGCATACAAGCCAATGATGTATGTGTAACAAATCGTGGAGGGACTATGATAATCGCTGGCTGTTCTCATGCGTCAAAAGAGTGGAAGTATATACAGGAGGTGGGTGTGTCTGTGTATGTCATGTGACCTAGCAACAAGGCGTTAGTGCTAGTTCAAGTGCTCGTCGAGTTGTCACACCTTGAACTGGTCAAGTCCAAGGTGTGACAACTCCTATTTCAGTTGAGAGAACACAAAAATACTCGGAGGCAAAGCAATTGAAGTATCTTCTGTGCAATTATTATCTGCATTTTCTCTTTCTACTCTCCCTCAACTCCACAAACATTGAGTTTCCTGTATTTGTTTTACAATAATCCTTTCAAATCCTTTCGCCAAAAATAAGTCAGTTTTATTCCAAAACAAAAAGTTTGACTAAATATTTGATATGACGCTTGAATAAAGGATTGTCAGCTCATCAATTACTTGTTGGCTCTGTCAGCTCATCAATTACTTGTTGGCTTTATTATAAACGTGAGTGTACAGAATGCACTGGATGAAATGATCTGTTTGTGAGGCCTCTATTTGTTGCCTGCTGATGCTTTCTCTCCATTTTCTTTCTGTAGGACCAACATTTAAAAAATGAAATTACTGGGCAATGTCTGGCAACACTCAATAGTAAACTTTCTTTGGGTGAGTTCTCGGCTTAACATACGATACGTTATGTATAATGTATGTGTATATATTATATATATATATGATATATTATGTGTAATGTATGTGTATATATTATATATATATATGATATATTATGTTATGTGTAATGTATGTGTATGTATTATATATATATGATATGTTATGTGTAATGTATGTGTATGTATTATATATGTATATGATATGTTAGTGTAATGTATGTGTATGTATTATATATATATATGATATAATATGTTATGTGTATTATGTGTACCTGTCACCCAAATGTCAAACACAAAGCATATGACTTCAGTTACCCAATTCACTCCTGCTGATATTGTGTTGTATCTAAAAAGCATACCATCTTCAAAATCCACCGGTTTAGATGGAATATCTGTTAGAATGATTAAGCAAACCATCCCATTCACAATTTCGATTTTAACTGATATGTTTAACAGAATTCTGATTGACGGTACCTTCCCAATAACTTGGAAAACCGCAAGAGTTATTCCAATTTTTAAGAATGGTGATATAGCTAATCCATCTAACTACCGTCCAATTTCCATTTTACCAGTTTTGTCCAAAATTTTTGAAAAGCACATAAACAGATGTCTCAAATACCATTTGAATCATAACAATTTGTTGCACAATTTACAAACTGGTTTCCGGGAGGGAGTTTCATGTGTTGATACAGTTCACAAAATAGTTGCGGAATGCCAAAAAATCAAATTGAAAAATGAGATTGCTCTTCTACTGTTTTTGGATGTCAAAAAAGCTTTTGATTGTATAGACCATGAGACTCTTCTTCTAAAACTTACACATTGTGGTATAAATGGAAAAGTATTTTCTATCATTAAATCATTTTTAAAGGAACGATATCAACTGGTGAAAATAGGAGATGATGTTTCCCAAACCCTACCTGTCCATATCGGTGTCCCTCAGGGATCAATTTTAGCACCAACCCTTTTTGTTTTATATATCGACGATTTACTCAAATTATCTTTAACATCTAAACCTTTAGCGTATGCTGATGACACTATCTTTTTATCATCACACCGTAACATCTCCACATTAAACTATAATTGCAATTACGATTTGACAAAAATCTCAAAATGGTGTGTTGAAAATAGAATGATTATCAATACTGACAAATCACATTTTCTTTTGTTTAATTATCATAATAGTTTGCATAGTTTCCTTGTCACTTTTGAAGGTAAAAACTTGATGCGAAAAAACAAAACGAAACTTTTAGGTTTTATGATAAATGATAGGCTCACTTGGGATGACCATATCTTAGTAACAGAAGCCAAACTTCGTAAAAACATAAACCTCCTGCAGCTATCACGAAACTATCTTACTAACAAATCAGCGAAAGCTTTTTACTATCACTTTATATTCTGTCACCTGGTTTATGGTATAATTATTTATCACAATCTATCTCCTAAATACCTGTCAAAATCGTTATTTTCATTACAGAAAAGAGCTTTTCGATTGATAGCAAATGTTCATACCATTCCTCTTTCGTTAATTAGAACAAATGACATCGCCACTTCAATTCAACTGTTACCATTACCAAAATTGGCTCAATATTTTACGGCAATTACTGGTTTTAAAATTTTTAATAATATTTTTCCTAGCTTTATTTCTGTTGATTTTACCACTAGTCGTAACTGCAATTTTAATTTTCGTAACTGCAAGAAACTTTATGCCAACACACAAGCTGCAATAGAAACACATATATCTGCCACATTCAACCAACTGCCTACTTCTCTGAGAATCTCACAAACCCTGTCTGTTTTCAAATCAAATTTATTCAAATATCTTTTAAATACCAATTGAGAATTATTTTAAACAAACTGTGTTTGAGTAGACTTCTTTTTTCTGTGTTCATTTTATTTTCTGTTTCATTTTTGATTTTTTGTTTTTCTTTTAGCTATGGCACTTTATGAAAAACATTTTTATAAAATGATATTGATGCCAATAAAGTATTATATATATATATATGTGTAATGTATGCGTATGTATTATATATGTATATGATATATTATGTGTAATGTATGCGTATATATTATATATATATATATATATATATATATATATATATATATATGATATGTTATGTGTAATGTATGTGTATATATTATATATATATATATATATGATATGTTATGTGTAATGTATGTGTATATATTATATATATATATGATATGTTATGTGTAATGTATGTGTATGTATTATATATGTATATGATATATTATGTGTAATGTATGTGTATGTATTATATATATATATGATATATTATGTTATGTGTGATGTATGTGTATCATATATTATCAAGTATACTGTATATGATATATAATAATAACTGATATATTTCTGTCTTATATTACAAAGATTCTGAGGCTCTAATCATTAATTGAACTCTTCTCCAAGTTTTTATCAATCAAACGTACGCCGCTCTCTGCTACATCATAATATCATACCTGGCCTTAGCCTCAGCTCTTAGTGCTATATCATAATATCATACCTGGCCTTAGCCTCAGCTCTTAGTGCTACATCATAATATCATACCTGGCCTTAGCCTCAGCTCTTAGTGTTACATCATAATATCATACCTGGCCTTAGCCTCAGCTCTTAGTGCTACATCATAATATCATACCTGGCCTTAGCCTCAGCTCTTAGTGCTACATCATAATATCATACCTGGCCTTAGCCTCAGCTCTTAGTGCTATATCATAATATCATACCTGGCCTTAGCCTCAGCTCTTAGTGCTACATCATAATATCATACCTGGCCTTAGCCTCAGCTCTTAGTGCTACATCATAATATCATACCTGGCCTTAGCCTCAGCTCTTAGTGCTACATCATAATATCATACCTGGCCTTAGCCTCAGCTCTTAGTGCTACATCATAATATTATACCTGGCCTTAGCCTCAGCTCTTAGTGTCTGCTTGTCTATTGCGTTACACATTTGTCTGTCTGCTTGTAGAAAAATGTATACTGGGAAAGCCCAGCCAACTGTGGCAGGTGGAGTTAGCTGACAGCACTTGACACAATTTCCACAGAAGGTTCTAGTCTATTCTACAGCTAATCTCTGTCACTCATACCGCTTTCTAGAAGCTTGGTGATAATTTAGTCACAGACCGCTAAATCAATTCATTAATCACCCATTTATTTTTGTATGACTCTATAGAGCTAATGTCATAGAGGATATTATAGTGACAGCATTGTACTGGACACCAACTATACTTAACCACTCAACAAATGGTCTTATATCTCACTGCTCACCTATTTAATTATTAGCGTAATTGTCTTTCGCTTCCTGTATTGTATATTTTATATTTGTCTAGAGGGTTGATAATAAATAACACATTATTGTATATTTGTATATAATCTACTGCGTTGTTTGCTGTTTGTTATGGAGTGCTGGTCTGTGGTCTGTGGTCTGTGCACTGTATCATTATGGTTATCAATCCTACGTTTGTTGGTATGAAAGAGCTAGTGAAGTGGACCTACTCTCTGTTGGTGTCATTTATTGTCTTACATCTCATACGTCTCTTAGATATACTTTTGTTGTGCTCACATTGATGTCTGTCGTATTCGCTCATTTGTTGTGCTCACATTGATGTCTGTCGCATCTGCTCATTTGTTGTGCTCACATTGATGTCTGTCGTATCCGCTCATTTGTTGTGCTCACATTGATGTCTGTCGCATCTGCTCATTTATCCTGCAAATTAAATGCAATTTGTCTACTTTTATGTAAACTCCTCAACTTCCGGAATAGTTTTTGATGTTTTTAGCTTTCTACTCAAAGTCTCTTCAAAGTTAACTCCTGTTTTTTTGTTGCGCAAAAACCAAATTGCAAGATGGTTCAGCAGATACATCGTATTTGAATTATATCCTTGTGTACACCGTTTTGGTTCATTCTCCATAGCTATTGTTGTAACCGATCACGTACTATTCCCTCAACTGTTGAATTTTGGGACAAAAAATTAAGTATTGTGTCAATTCCCAACTACACAATCACTCTTTCTACAACATCAATCCCAGTTGTGACCGTTGAAAGCAACTGGTCCATTATTGCATAACTTGCTGCCACCGTATATACCTGCCAGAGATTGTCAGCAGTAATGCTGCCTTGTACAGTACACAAGAGTACAAGTGACTCCTTTCTTTTCACAAATTATATTTAGTTGTGTTGCTGGATATATCCCCATTATTGCTGCATTCTGTGACTAACCACTTGTTGTATGTATTATTATTCTGACTGAATGCTTGTATGAAAAAGACCATAGAATTATAGACTAGATGTTTTTGGTTGAAATTGAAATGTTGAGTATTGATCTACAGTTTTGAATTGTAATTTATTAGTCTAGCCAAGGAGTTGAATGAAATCTAATCTTACCCTTTGGTTTAGATGCTGACGATTTTGTTATTTAAGATTTGCTGTTGTCAAGTTTTATTCTTCTAAAGGAACTTAACTTTAGTTCACTTTGAGTCTTTTGATGTCTGTTATCTGCCTGCCATCTATGCACAAGAACTAATCATGATGTTCATTACTTGAACTATAAGACTTATCTCCCCTTGTTTCAGTTCTCACAAGTCATTAATCATTGTGCTCAGTGATGCATACATAATACATGTGATATTTAATGTTGCACTCAGTAGTTCGTGTCCACCAGAGTGACTGCTAACTCCTTCAGCGCTGTTACTGGATACACAATACCATACATGATGGCTGCCGCGTGGGATAAGGCATCAGATACGGTAGTCAAGTCTAGTAAGGTAGCCAGTAAGTTCGCTAGTATGACAGCTCCTAAAGAGAATTGTATACGATGTGGTAAGGCTGTCTACGCTACCGAACGGGAGAAGTAAGTAACAGAATTGTGAGTGTCTGGCTAAACTTGACAGCTTGATGAATTATTGTCCCGAGTCACCAGTTAGTACAAGTTGTTTTAGTAGCTGCTATAATTGTTCGTTTTTTCTAAACGTCGGTCATTTGTGTGTTTATATCAACCATTGTAATTTAGGTAACTTGTTTTGGTGTGTTCATTTGCTAACCAATTGAACTGTGTCAAGGCTCCACTGTAATATCTAGCTGTTCCTTTACCATCTCTTTCTCTCTCCATTTCCTTTCCGGTATTCTTTCTTGGTTCTTCCTCTAAACCCTTATCTTTTAATGTCCACTTGAGTTGAGGGTTGCTGAAGTGTCATATACCCTTCGCTGTTATAGGTCAGCGAAAGGAGATGCATTTCACAGACAATGTTTCAGCTGTGCAGAGCCTACCTGCAGACAAAAACTTAACCACAAGAATGCGAAGACTAATCCAGGAGACCCAGAAATTTATTGCCAGGGTAACTATAGCAACACAACTAGTTCACCTCTTACACAGCGTGTTTGTTTTAACTTGACTGCTGGCTGACTTGGCTGGCAAGACAGACTTTTATATATTGGTGGTATAACTCCCAATTTACATCTGGCTCCAACTTCAATGCGTCTTTGTGTTGTCATAATAATACTAGCAGTAAAGTGACACAAACCGTTCGTCTGCTTTATCTGTGACATCTGCACAATATCATCTATAAGTACCGATAGCTGTAGTTGTTTGTCTTTTGTATCCCTAGGCCATGTTCCAAAGATGGCTGCAGGGAACATTGGACCAGATGCTATGAACATGATGAGGCTAAAACAGTACAGTGATATGCAGAAAAAGTTGAACAAGAGAGCCACCCTGAGAGCTGCTAACTATGACCTCACTGCGTACGGTATCCAGGGAGACATGCTCTCTCAGAGTCTGGTCAAGGACACCAACGATAACAGGATGGAAAACAAGTCAGAGCATCATTTCCCTGCCGTGTTGGTAAGTGTTTGGTCATCTCAGTCAGTCTTTTCCACTATTTTATTTTATTCTGGTCATCGGCCAAGCTATACCCAAAAGCCAACAAACAAATACCATCAATTGAACATGCAAATCTACAGAATTATTTCTCTTTTGTTGTATAATTTCATACAAAAGGTGAAACACCCATCCTGTGGACTGTCATACATGGAGTTGCCCCACCTATCTGTGGTATGCTCGCTTGGCTGTAGAAATATGTGGTTGCTATAGGAGAGTGCACAGCTACATACAAATTACCTCAAAATAATTCCTCACATTTCTCTAATTTTCTGATCAATGAAGAGGTGCAATGCTCGACATACCTAACTCGCTAGTTCTGTGAATCAAGAGAAAGTAGACATTGCATCTGACATTCCAGGCTTACATCCTGGTTGAAACCTAGCACCTATGCACTGAGTTTGGCCTCTGTTCATGAATGCTCTTACTCTTGCCAAGATTATATTATATAACTATATATGTAACATAGAGACTCTTGGCTGGCTTTCACTGATGGGTAACACCTTACAGTAAAACAATGTGAGAATTCTTCACCTGGAAATGAGCCAATGTGTATTTGTACCACTCCCACTTCTCCCTCTCGTTTGTGCGTTTGATCTCAACATTCCTTACTTTATGATAGCTAGATTAGTCTACATAGACATCTAACTTATTGTAACATACTATGTATTTATTGTATATAACATGCTATTATACATCCAACCTGTATATAAGACCTGTTGTATATACAAGGACCATGCACTTGTATCCATCACTCATCGAGTTTTGTGCGCCTCGGTAAATCCCAGCAAAATATCAAGAATCCAAAAATGAACAAAATAAAACACAGTTTGTATTATTCACTTATGGTTCTCATTATTGAATGCTTTAAAACCTGAAATCAATCTTTTCAACTTCTTTAGGTCGACGCCAACGAACAGTTCCAGAATGATCTGAAGGCCAGACAAGAGAAGCTGGAGAAGCATCAAAAAGAGGAAGAAGATGCCCTGTTTAAAAAGTTTGAGGCTGAGCGAAGGGCAGCAGCCAATGAAGCGAGCAAGGAGACAGAACTGGAGTGGGAGTCAAGGCTAAAAGACATCATTGCAATGTTGGAGAAAAATAACATAGACGAGAAAGAGTTTGAAAAAGTAGGTATTTACCAATGCACATTCGCATGAGAGATCCCTCGTTTGAAATACCTTAAAATGAAGTTACCGCTACTTGTGGAGGTAATTTGTGGAATATCTATATTATTTGGTAGGTTGGTACATTGAGTTTTATTTGGCGGTTGCAGATCATCCAACGCAATGTGTTTCGGATAATCCACCGAAGTGTGTTTTTTAGAGAAAGGCAGAAGCTAAAAAAGATTTTGAAGCTCGTAAGAATCAGCGGCTGAAAAACAAAACGATCAGAGTTGCCCAAAAGCAGCAAAGGGTTTGTTTCTTTGAATCCATGCGTGTTACCGTTTAGTGGGCAGTCCAACAGTATATATGTGTGTTGTGTATTACCATTTAGTGGGCGGTCCAACAGTATTCATGTGTGTTGTGTGTTACCATTTAGTGGGCGGTCCAACAGTATATATGTGTGTTGTGTGTTACCATTTAGTGGGCGGTCCAACAGTATATATGTGTGTTGTGTGTTACCATTTAGTGGGCGGTCCAATAGTATACATGTGTGTTGTGTATTACCATTTAGTGGGCGGTCCAACAGTATACATGTGTGTTGTGTATTACCATTTAGTGGGCGGTCCAACAGTATATATGTGTGTTGTGTATTACCATTTAGTGGGCGGTCCAACAGTATATATGTGTGTTGTGTATTACCATTTAGTGGGCGGTCCAACAGTATATATGTGTGTTGTGTGTTACCATTTAGTGGGCGGTCCAATAGTATACATGTGTGTTGTGTATTACCATTTAGTGGGCGGTCCAACAGTATATATGTGTGTTGTGTATTACCATTTAGTGGGCGGTCCAACAGTATATATGTGTGTTGTGTATTACCATTTAGTGGGCGGTCCAACAGTATATATGTGTGTTGTGTATTACCATTTAGTGGGCGGTCCAACAGTATATATGTGTGTCGTGTATTACCATTTAGTGGGCGGTCCAACAGTATATATGTGTGTCGTGTGTTACCATTTAGTGGGCGGTCCAACAGTATATATGTGTGTTGTGTGTTACATTTATTGTGTGGTCCAACAGTATATATGTTATGTATTAATATATATTGTGTGGTCAAACAGTATATATGTTATCTGTTACCATTTCGTGGGTGTTCCTAGAAAACTAGTAATTTGGCTGGCTGCCAAAATAATAGTTAGAAGTAGGTATACAGATAATGTTAGCAGTCGCTCTAGATGATGCTAGACACTGTTGTACTTGTAGGAAACGTCAGCTCTGGTGGACAGACAGGGAGACGAGATGCTCAAACTCATAAAAGACCAGAAGGAGATACTAGCTAAGGACATGCAGGAGCAACTGGAGAAAGCCAAGGTCTGCCAGCAACATCTTCATACAGATTTATTTGTTATTTCCTGTTTTTTTTTTATTTCAGATTATTTGAGTGCAGTTCTCATAACCATAATTTTGATTATGGAAAATGATATGAATTTTCATAGAAATAACTTTTGCATAAAGAAGTCAAGTGCTGCAGTGTCCACTCATTTCCCTGTCATAAACAAACCAATTAATAACCAAGGGTGACTCACTGCGCTTTCTCCAACGATGCAAATTACATGTTGTTGTCATTTCAGTATTGTCAATAACATTACAAATATTCAGTATTTCACCTAAATTACCCATATGTCTGTCTGGAGACAGCAGTTTCATGTCTGCTGAACGGCTGTGAACTTCACTATTATATACTCGTATAGAATAATACAGCTAATGATGCAGACGCAGAGAAGGTAAATATAGCATAGCATGGGATCTCACACTAGTGCGCTAGCCTTACTCCTTGCTTCAACCACCCTGCTTAGCTTCAACTGTACCTCCTGTACCAGGAGTGATCATTGCTTGTGTTGCTGTAGTGAAGCTTACCAATGCTTTGGTTACCATAGCAACCCTACCCTATAGTCTTAGCAACCAAATAGTGTAGTCAGAGTTCTTTAACCACATTCCTCGGTGGTCTGGTAGGAGTGTGTCTAGTACTAAAAATGCTGGCTACTGTTTTTAGTAAATGTAAAACAACTCCAAGACTTGTGTTGACTTATGCTGATAGATTTCTGGTTGTTCCATGCGGCCAGAGTCATATCTACCTTGCTGTAGGCTGCCGAATGGTTGGACGGTTTGGGCGAGGAAAGCTTAAACATAGAGGAAGTGGTCACTGATATTGTTGGTACAACAGAAGCTCCTCCTCCTAGAGCATCTCGTCATCCGAAGACGGATATTATGCCGGATGAAGGAGACGCGTTGTTCGATGAGGTGTTTGACAACCACGTGGCGACAGTAGCAGAGAACGAGCAAACAACGTTTACTGAGCTCGTCCACATTCTAACTGGACCATTTATGGACGACTTGTCTAAAGCAAGGTGAGGGCGAACTAAGTATAATAATGGCTATACCTACGTCTCAACTCGAACTATCTGATAACAAATTGTTTTAACTCATTCTCATTTTTTCTTATTTTTACTTTGATTTTCTTTCAATGTATTCATTTGTGTACCCTATGATAGACCTTGGTTTTGTTAACTTTACCGCACTCGACAAGTCGTGCTGTTACAGGGCTATATATCGATGGATCACATACAAAGACTTGAATAAGATAGATTTTTGTGAGGAAAGTTTAGACTCACCAATGGGTCTAATGAGAGGTATAAAGTACGGGACGGAGACCTACCACACCCTCTTTAAAAGGCTATGTAGGTAAGCACACACCTACTGTACGGAGTGGGCAACTCCACACTATCAGTTCCACCATTGAATGCAACCTACTGTTTTGTTGCACAGTTACGCTGGACTGCACTGCACAGAAGTGAACGGTAAGTCAAAGAGTGTTGGCTATGAGCCAGGAATGAAGTTTGAAGGTAACTCGTTCAGGAACACGTGGAATGCTGTGCTAATCGATGGAGAATGGAGACTGGTGCAGTGCAACTGGGGTGCTAGGTACGTACAAGCCCGTCTACATATCACCGTTAGAGCTGGCAACTACATATAGGTAGTAGGATCATTGGTAGTTTGATAAAATGATAACATCTGTCAGCGACTAACATGCTATAACTGACTAGCATGTCATTACACGGAATGCATTTTGTACAGTTCTACTTGATAAAAAATCAACTTTAACAAACAATGAGTCGGCTTCTCATTGACATATGTTTTTGCAATTCCCATTGCTAGCGAATGTTGATGCTGTCTAGAAGAGAGGGCAACTCCAAGTTGCTGGGTTTAAGTTACATAGGGAGTGGGTAAAAGTAATTTGTATTGACACATTGTTAAATAACATAGATGGGTATTAACAAGCAAGGTGTTCAATAAAATAAATTGCCTTTTAAATCCATATATGTTCCATTCTGACATTTATAATGGCTATTCTGTTAAAAGAAAATTAGTTTTAAACACTTGTAAAAAGATTTTTACTGAAAGGTATGATCAATGTTATTTCCGTGGCTAGTATTCTTGTTAAACTTATTGGCCCTGTACACTAAATATACAATAATAAAATTTTAAATAGTTTATTTTTGTCAGTTTTTTTATGAATCACAGAGTAATAGTTCATCCATAAACTACCAATATACTTCTCATCTACCAAAACTTATCATCTGCGATTTTACTACATCATAAAGTGATTTATTGAGACAACTTGATTGTTGTCTTTGGTAAAATTAAAAGCAATACCTCAAAATGAGATAGATAGGTCACAACTCCTACACCAACGGATTGAACTTATCCTCTGTAAACTCCTATTATGTGTCTTATATACATTTCCACTCACCTGAAGAACGGAAAACATTCTTTACTACGATTGTTCACATTGGCCTTTATCTATGCCTCTGTGGTTCCAACAGTGTTGTAAATAGATTTGATTTGGCGCACAAACACTTGCAGGTTTATGGTAATAAATAAAGACAAGAATGAAAAGAAAGCTGAGGAAGGAGAGAAAAGCATCAAGTACCAGTATGACGAGCATTACTTTCTCACAGACCCACAGGACTTTATTCAAGAATTTTTTCCTAACAAACCAGAATGGCAGCTTCTAGACCCTGTGGTCAGCTTGGATGAGTTTGAGCGGCAACCTCTAATCAGGTACGTGTACAAGTCCCACCTCCTACTAGGTGTAAGTCTACAAGCCCCGCCTCTATTCAGCTGTGTGTATCAACAATACCTCATTTGGCACTTGTCCAAGTCCTGCCCTTAACCGAGTCAATATACAAATATATGACACATGTATTTGCACAGATCGATATTCTTCCACCTTGGGCTGAAGTTTAAACAGGAGTATGAAGCTGTCCTGGATGCCTCAAAGACTGGTGGAGTCGATGTAAGAATAATCGTACCGCAGCAGATCGCACGTGATACGGCCTTTCTCTATCAGCTACGGTTTGCTGAGAAAGCAAAGTCACAGGAAGTGGAATACCGCGGAACAAAATTAGATCGATTTGTTTACCAATCTATGGATGACAACGAGGTAGGTAGAAGTGAATGCATCCTTTTTTTATTCTACTGGTTTCTAAAAGTTATGTAATATTGCATAACTACTGCTGTCATATCTCGTACAGGTAATATATTCCGTACATCTGCCAACAAACGGGGAATACTATCTTCAGATATTTGCATCAAAGATGGAGACATCCAAACCAGGAGCGGTGTCCAGCCTGGAGGGAGTCCAATTGAAATGTGTTTGTAAGTTTAAGATAATATGCAATGGCAGAGATGACACCAGGTTCCCTTTACCCCCTTGTGCCCCGGGAGAATGGGGCCCTAAAAAGGCAATGAGACAGTTTGACATGAGACCAATGTCACATCACAGCGGAGTCATCATGACCGAGAATAACCTGAAAGTAAAATTTACATTAGGAGTTCCGCTGGTCTTTCTAGCAAAACTTCGAATGAACAATATTGAAGAGAAATTCTTTCAAGACTTTGTTGATGCTCAATTTGATGATGAACATCTGCGTGTGAAAGTGGGATTTCCCAGCCAAGGCCAGTACGGGCTTGACATTTATGCCAAACTGAAGAATGCTCCAGCAGAACAGCCGTTAGCTCATGTATGCAAGTACCTAGTCAACGTAACTAGTGTACAAAATACTGTAGACTTTGGACTAGCCAAACTACAAACAGCCCTGGATACTTGTATGGGTAGCTGGGGTCCACAGGCTATCATACAAGACTATTCTATGGTGCCACAGTCTCACACCACATGGAAGGTAAAGACAAATAGTGCTCTAACTGTGATACACTTTAAGGTCCCACAGGATGTGGTGCTCACTGCCCATCTGATCAAAGAGCCAGATGAGAACTACCACGAACATCTGCAGCTACAGAGACAAGGGCAGGAAGGAATGAGAATTACAATTAACGGGCTGAAGGAGGATGGAAACTACATGCTGATGTTGTTTGCTAGATTCGATACAGACGACAGCACCGTGTACAAAAATGTCTATAACTACTTGATAAAACGGTTTACGTAAACAGCATCAAGGCTTTTGGAGTTGTGCTTCTACTGACAGAGCTGAATGTAAAGGTTAGCCCGAGAGCATTGGGCTCTCAGAAGGTGGTGCGTTTGGCCTTCGGAATGCTCCACATTGACACATACTGCATTTGAAGATGTTAGTCTCATTAATTTGCTCATATTATGGTTATAGCCAATCAGTGATTTCTCTTCATTCCATTACAGCACCCCTCTAGTTACGCTCTAGCTATGCAGTTCTATTTATTGTATACATTCCAAGCTTATCAAATACGAACCCCTTTTTACATATTTATGTTTGTATCCAGTTTTCTGACCATTTAATCATTTACCGAAATAAATACATTCTTGACTTTCTTGCGTTATCAGATATTTCCATCAGAAATTCAGTTGTTTGAAATAATGCACTCGTCTACTATATATAAATTCGTCTTTGCTAAAAAAAGTGTTTTAATTTTTTTGATGTTTGGGGGTATGAATTAGGTTATACATACATGCATTATATATCTGTATATGCATATATATATCTGTATATGCATATATATAACTGTATAGGCATATATATATATCTGTATATGTATATATATATCTGCATATATATATATTTCTTCTATATTCTACAAATAGACCAAAATATCTACTAGAAGAAACCACTTATGACTAAGTAACCTGGTGCACCGTAAACTGCAGTCATACTGAAATTCTAATTACCACAAAGTATACAATAATTTATTGGTCAGTTTTATATAAAAGTAGAGATTCAACCGGAAAAAAATTATCTGGTATTATTGGTAATTCTCTCTCTAGTCTGTATAGAAAAGCTTTAGAACTTCGGTTTAGAAATGGTTGGCTGGTGGTCGTGTAGGAGATGGAGCAAAACAGACTAAAAAATAACATTCATGGAATAAGTACAAAAAATAATTTGATAAAATAAAACAAAAGAACAACAAAATACTATTAAACACAATTTCTCAAATCCATGATTAAAAGAAAACTGCATTAAAGCTTATAAAAAAGCCAAGATTTGTAATACTGTTCACAAATGCTAAAAGAATATCTCTGATATGTGACATACTGAAATATCTACTACGATGACCGAGATAAACCCACCATGACAGTCCATTTCCTGTTCTCAGCTTCCTGCCAGACAAGAGATTTGCTGCCGTAGAAAACATCGTCTGTCACTTCCTCAGGCTTCCGTGGCAGACAATGTAAGAAGACATGCTCGGGTTTGGCAAGGGAACACAACTACAAAACACGAATCAACTCTAAAGTCAACAATAACTAGTATAGGAATACTACTAGCTTACATGAGAGAGCAATATTTCAACCAACAGTTTATATTGATAAACCATACAGCTAGTTAAACAGGTCAAACAATTATTTATGGTTTTGAAAACGTAATAGAAGGAAAAACAATTTGAGATATAATTTTTTTCAAACAAATTATTTGCCTTTTGTGAAGTTTTATAAATTCTCACTTACAGTTTTTTTCTCACAGAGCTGTCAGGTACATTCTCCAGCAAAACACTCAAAGACAAAAATATGAGTGAAATCAACTTAGTGATTTACTTGGTTAACTTTGCAGTCAATAGCATCAATCACAACACAGTGAGTGCCACTCACATGCCTGCACAGCATGCAGTGGAATGACACGGCACCACACACCATAAGGCAACTAAAATAGTAACGAAAACCTGCTATCACCTCACTGGTTACTTGGAAGCCACTGAAGTCTCTCAGACGTTTCTCTTTCTCCTTCTCCACTCCCATGCTCACCCACGTGTCCGTTACAATGACATCACATCCTTCTACAGCCTCACGGGGATCATTTGTGTAGTGGATGGCAGTATTATTCTGTAGCAATAATTTTTTGGTTTATAACGCGGAATATCAATATCAGTTACCACATACGAGTGGACAACTCCTAATTAATGAAGCACTCACCTCTTTACACAACTGATCAGCGTCCAGCGCTACTTGCCTGTCCACCTCATAGCCCTAGAACATCAAGCGAGTGTGTGTAAGTAACACATTATGTACAACGGGTACTAAACCGATTGAAAATTATAGACAAAAGAACTGAAGTTTAGTTTACAAGCTAAGAGATAAACCAGATAAGCACGAGACAACTCCAGCTGTGTTCATAATTGACTGCATCCAAGAGAAGTTGATGCATGGAGAAGATTAGCGCAGTAGGCAGCAGTATACCAACGATTACGCAGAACATGATACGTAACTCGCTGGTAAGTATGTCTAACACACATAGCTGTAACCCACCTGTAACCTTGGGACATCGAGTTATGCGCCATAGTATAAATTATCGTTGAGTATACTAGTTAGTAGGCAGTATTATGTAATGTATAACAAAGAGAAGACAATAAACAAACAGTCACCTTGGGTGCAGCGACACGCAGATTCACTCCCAGCTTTGGACATCCCATCATGAACGAATGAGCTGTAGAAAATAAGCTAGCATTTTATGGAAGTCTGCGTGACTGCCGGAGATGTAATGATGCGATGAAACTGCCACAAAAGCTATCAGACTATGGTTGGTATTTGAATAAAAATATTGTTTAGAACTATGTGAAATAATATGATTCACAGCCGTGGTGATTTCTTGGCCTAGGAAAGACTTTGTGGATATTTTTTAAAACTATAAAACTACCAAAACCCAAAGTTGTTGGAGAGGATATGTAAAAGACTTCACAACATCACAAATTATTATTATATTTCTATGCCAAATGATGAACTGACAGGAGTTATCCTCTGAAGGGCAATAAAAAACAGTCAAGTGTGTGACATTATAAGAGTAGCTTGGAGAAATGTCTTCTGATTTTCTGTCATTCAATCAGTCAAAAGGGGCCCAATTCAAGCCATGGTGGCTGAACCCAAGAGCTAGATGGGTGGGTGATAGACAATGATAGCATACATTAACAGTAATCAGCGCAGCTACACAAATGGGATTTCTAAAACAAAATTTAGCGAAGTGGTAACCACAGACACCACAGAAGTGGGGGAATGTTTAATAGGTGGACCTTCATATAATAGTCACAAGCCCTTTAGCAAGCCTGATATGGGAAAGTCATAAAAAGATTTCAAACGATCTGCATCTAGAGACACCATCTGCACATTACTGGACTACAGTGTCCACTATGTGTGGCATATACAGTACATACATTGTGCAGTATGTTTGGCATATACAGTACCTACATTGTGCAGTATGTGTGGCATATACAGTACCTACATTGTGCAGTATGTTTGGCATATACAGTACCTACATTGTGCAGTATGTGTGGCATATACAGTACCTACATTGTGCAGTATGTGCGGCCTATACAGTACATACATTGTGCAGTATGTGCGGCATATACAGTACATACATTGTGCAGTATGTGCAGCATATACAGTACATACATTGTGCAGTATGTGTGGCATATACAGTACCTACATTGTGCAGTATGTGTGGCATATACAGTACATACATTGTGCAGTATGTGTGGCATATACAGCACATACATTGTGCAGTATGTGTGGCATATACAGTACATACATTGTGCAGTATGTGTGGCATATACAGTACGTACATTGTGCAGTATGTGTGGTTTATACAGTACCTACATTATGCAGTATGTGTGGCATATACAGTACGTACATTGTGCAGTATGTGTGGCATATACAGTACCTACATTGTGTAGTATGTGTGGCATATACAGTACGTACATTGTGCAGTATGTGTGGCATATACAGTACATACATTATGCAGTATGTGTGGCACATACAGTACGTACATTGTGCAGTATGTGTGGCATATACAGTACCTACATTGTGCAGTATGTGTGGCACATACAGTACATACATTGTGCAGTATGTGTGGCATATACAGTACATACATTGTGCAGTATATGTTGCATATACAGTACCTACATTGTGCAGTATGTGTGGCATATACAGTACCTACATTATGCAGTATGTGTGGCATATACAGTACCTACATTGTGTAGTATGTGTGGCATATACAGTACATACATTGTGCAGTATGTGTGGCATATACAGTACATACATTGTGCAGTATATGTTGCATATACAGTACCTACATTGTGCAGTATGTGTGGCATATACAGTACCTACATTATGCAGTATGTGTGGCATATACAGTATGTACATTGTGCAGTATGTGTGGCATATACAGTACATACATTGTGCAGTATGTGTGGTATATACAGTATGTACATTGTGCAGTATGTGTGGCATATACAGTACCTAAATTGTGCAGTATGTGTGGCATATACAGTACATACATTATGCAGTATGTGAGGCATATACAGTACGTACATTGTGCAGTATGTGTGGCATATACAGTACCTAAATTGTGCAGTATGGGTGGCATATACAGTACCTACATTGTGCAGTATGTGTGGCATATACAGTACATACATTGTGCAGTATGTGTGGCATATACAGTACCTAAATTGTGCAGTATGTGAGGCATATACAGTACATACATTGTGCAGTATGTGTGGCATATACAGTACGTACAGTAAGTAGTGACAGTTGCCACGACAACTTACTAATGTTATTGTTGCCATCTCCCACCCAAGCTATATCTAGGCCTCTGAGTTGTCCAAAATGTTCCTGCAACATCACTGCTTTATATAACACTATACAACACAATGAAACAGTATATAACACATACAACACCACATAACACTACATAATGCTCACCTGTAGAGTGACAAGATCAGCAAGTATCTGCAGTGGGTGATATTTGTCACACAACCCACTGACTACAGGAATGCTGCCGTCTTTAGCAAGTGTAAGCAGCGTGTCATGTGAGTACACACGAGCTGTGAGTGAGGTAAAAGACATCAGAGTATAACAACATGTCTACATGCAAAAACAAACAGTGATCTCTACATATAACAACATGCACTGATGTCTACATGTAACAACAAACCATGATGTCTACATGTAACAACATGCACTGATGTCTACATGTAACAACAAACCATGATGTCTACATGTAACAACAAACCATGATGTCTACATGTAACAACAAACCATGATGTCTACATGTAACAACAAACAGTGATCTCTACACACACAAGACACTCACCGAGTATAATATCCACAAACCTAGAGAAAACTCTGGCGGAGTCTGACAGGGTCTCATTAACTCCTAAATGAATATCATCTTTAGTGAGGAACAGGGGCTGTCCACCCAACAAGGCAAACCCTACATATGTAAAACAAGTGTAGAGATCAATGGGCGATGTACTATACTTCGCTATCTGTATAAGAGATCAGTGTATAATTGGACTCGCCTACAGTCATTACCTGATTCTGTAGACATCCTTGTTCTGGTGCTTCTTTTCTCAAATATCATAGCGAGACTTTTACCTTTGAGAGGCTGGTACAGCTGTAACAACACTGACCCGTGCCATTCAATAGAGTTGTCAAGTCACAGACGCCATGCTTGTTACAACAATTTCTGCCCAAATGATAACAATGTCTATGACCTTGGAAAATTTTAGCTCACCTCTTTTTCTACCTTAATTCTTTGCTTGAGGTCGAGCGAAGTCCACAAGAAAGTCTGTATTTCTTCATTTGTGAAATCCTTCAAGGTCAAAAAGTTGCGATTCACAAGTGAGACGTTTGCGTCACTGCAAAATAAAAAGAAACCCATATGATGGTTTGTTACATAAGACCTTACATAGAATGAACAGTAGCTTTCCATTACAGCAGCAACAAGTCACTAGATATGTTCAGAATTTGTTCTAATTGACCAAATTTCAGGCTGACTATTAGCTGACTTTTAGAGTTATATTATATTGTACTGCGACCAATTTTTAAACAGTAAATCGTCTCAGAAAAAGATTACGTTCCACCGTAGCACTTAGAAATATATGTGACCTTGAGATCGTCTTGTTTTATGAAATAGTAATACATGCACTTCATGCTTCACCTACTTGAAAAAATATTGCCGAAGAAGCAACAATTATTGTGGCTCGGGACGTTTGAAAATAGCTGAGCAATTTCAAGACTTTCTGAATGCTTTTGAAAGTTTCCAAATTTTCTAAATTTCTTCGAACTGTCCGAAGTTTTGAAACTCGAGCTAATTTCCTGGTCACCTCACCACTAGCAGTTATTTACCAAGTGCTGATCATGAAACTTCCAATCAAATGCATGAAAAAAATCACTGCGTTTTTCATTCTTTTTCTTGCAAATAATTGAACCAATTTTTATATAAAATCTGATGTTCAACCTTTGGAATCATGTGTAACAATTGTTTATTCAGTTGCATTATCTATTTTACATTTAGGGTGCTTTCGGATACCCTACGTGTAGGGTAGTCGCTGAACAGTCGTTGAGGGCTCATCGATGAGTGTCGTTTAACGGAAGTTATTTGTGCCTTAAATCATAGACATATTTATTTCCAACAACGTCTATGAAAACTCTATAGCTAAAGCGAGTCCACTTTATTTTTTTTTATAAAGATAAATTAATTACGACGATGTTATCGTTTGCTATATTCTTTATATACGCTATAATCTATTGTCACGATTTAAAACGGAAGAATGTGAGTGATAATAAGTTGACTCATTAAAACTGGTGGCCAGGTAGAGACACTCTGTGACCTCAACGACGGTACCTACCTATCCTGTCACTTCGTATTATTGAGCGCAAATTGCCGCCATGTTTTTTGACACTCAACGACCGGCTTTCAAATGGTTATTCCCTATGGTAAGGCTATCCGAAAGCACCCTTATTGGTACTCCCCTCCTTTATATACAAGTAATAAAAGATGAGGGTGACTACTTGTGGTTTAACAAAATGTGCTGTTCAAACCATTTAGCAACTTTTAAGATGGCTGAGATAAATTTAAAACATTTCAAATTATTTCTAAGTAATTCAAACGGTTTTAATATAATTCATTCAATTTTTAAAGCTGTATGCAACTTCAAATTTCCAAACTAACAAAGCATTTTAGAATGGCCGGATAATTTGTAAAAGAACTAGACAATTTTAAATTGGTTTTGTTGATTTAGTAGGCGATTTATTCAATTTCAATTCAATTTATTCAAGCCACAAAACCTGGATTATGATACAGCACATCAGGCTATTCACGGTATCTTTTAAATTAAATTTAACGCAAGCAAAGGGTCTACAAGCTTTTGAAAGCTAAAATTTTACATTATGAACTTTTTCACTACGGATAACTCTAATACATACTTGGAGTTGTTTTCTTTCACTACGGATAACTGTAACACATACTTGGAATTGTTTTTGTTTTGATAAATAATTATTTTATTAAAGCCATTTGGTCAGAAGAAAATTTTTCTCCAGCTCCTTTAAATTCTAGCGGTTCAACCATTGCATAGGCACCTGTTTTGATTAGCGTCTGTAGAAAAAGTAACTTTCAAGTGACTTAACTCAATACAGAAAAATTGATGAGCCAAGATTCTGCACATCTTGTACGACCGATCCGTTAAGGACATTCAAATCGACTCGACACAATTTTATTGTTACATGAATACTTTAACAATGTAATACAACTCATAACAAGATTTATTCTATTTTTTTTACTTTGCTTATAATTGATAATCAACTGATATTCTCCCAACTTGCAAATATTTATTTCATTGTAGATCTTTTGGTAAATATGAATTACAAAAATCTTTTCCTTTACCCGACCAGGCTTTCCAGAGCAACCAAGCAAAAGATAGAAAAGAGCTTCTAGATGCAAATAATACTTGTACTGGTATGAAATGAGGGCAGATGAAATGAACGTAGACAAGAAAGAGTGCAGACTCTTCCGGAATGAAGGCAGCTACTCTCTAGTATTGAAGTCAATATACCTGCAATTCATGTCTACTATACTGTAATGAAGAAAACCTGATGCCTGCATTTAATTCAGACAAAATACAACTTCCTTTTTTAGACTTTTATTTTTAGGCCCCATTTACACTGGTGCGCTATGCGCACTTCGTACAAATGTGAACACTGAAGTTCGCAGCGAAAACGCCAGCTGTTCAAATAAGCTCGCACCAATACCGGATCTGTATCGTTTCAAAACTGAAACGGGGCACAAAGTGTTTTCATACGGATATGCAACTAACGCGCTAGACAAATGATTGTCTAAACAGGCACTTTGGTGCGGCCCAGTACCGAACTGTATCTGTTATGATTTTTTACTGTGTTTCGTAGCGTACTAGTGTAAACCGAGCATTAGCGCTTACTTTTGTGAATAAACTGTGACAGTTTGTGGAATATATGTTGAGCTAAGAATTTACATATCATCTGAGAGGAATTTGACACTTCCTGAAACAAGGGCCAAAATGTGCGTATCAAAATTAATGTCAACAGCAGCGAAAGGAGACAAACCTAAAATTGGCATAAAAATAAATAAAAACTTCCAAGAATAAACGTTCACAGAGCTGGAATAAATGTGGGCTATGCGATGAAGATCCAACATTCTGACATTTATTCTAGGAAGCAATAACCTTCAATATATAATGACATAATATAAAACATAACTTGGAATTGCGTTTGAATAGTTGTCTACTTGGACATTCCAGTTCCAGGTATATTATTGTTCAGTTTTATTGCTGCAGGCATTCGATGGGGGCAATGGTCATTGATGCATACCACCTAGCCAACCATCAGCACTACATTATGATCATCTGCGTAAATAAATTGATCTCTGCGTAAATAAATGACAGCAATAACAATTACAACTAATAATACATACTGATCTACTATAACCAGTGATTATTATTTATATTATTATTTTGTCTATTATTATTATTATGACAAGTTTCGAAACTTGTTGCAACGATGATAATAATAATAAATGCATATCATTAGACTACTAAATAATTATAGTTATTATCTCTACCACTGTTGCAATTATTTAGAATTGTGGCCCCATTAATTTGAGTCACTGAGCACATAGTATAGAGCTGCTAATGATGATTGTCATTTCGGATCATGGACAAGAGCTGTAGCCGCTAATGATAATTACTGACCAAATAAATCTGTCATCATCCTAGTATAACTGGACAGTTTAGTAGGTTACCAACAGAACAGTTTAACCATTACCCTAAAGGTAAGAACACGAACAAAACATGGTGACAGAGGCACGAAGTCATTGGTAACAAAGCCCCACCTGTCCTTAGCTTTAGTGATTGTTTAGAAGATTGTGTGTGTCTCAAAATTTTGTACTTCAATCTATCGCTAGTACCCATGTGTTTTAATCTTATGTTCTTGTTTGTAGCTAGTGTTTGACTGTAGATTGGACAGTTTAGGCTCAGGCCTACTGAAATTTTTAGAATGGAAATCCAGCTGAAAATTGGAAAAAACTAAGGAGTTTTGGAAATTATCTAGATGGTCAACAAGATGAAGCGAATCCTGCTTGAAACAATGCTTATATGGAGAAACAAAGTTGTAATGTTGCATTGTTATTTACTAAGGATGCAGTAGAAATACTGGACCAGTATGAATTCATGGCACAGCAGTGCTACCTGAAAATCCTAATTGTTTATTTACCGGATTTCTTGAGTAAGTTGGAAGGCTATTTTATTCCACATTATAAAATAAATTGAAACATAGACCGGCCGAAATATAGAACCACCGGAACATAGAGTGTTCGCGCTGCCAACAACCCACTATCAAATATACTACTATAATAGTTGATATAATTAATATATTTAATATTATAGTATATTTTATAGTGGGCCGTTGGCAGAACATGCTTACGAAAATCCCCAGGGGCCTGGGGTTTGATTCCCAGTTGTGGAAATATTTTTCACATAAAAGGTCTTTGCAAAGATTTTATGATTGATAATCCTTATGATAAGCAACATTTGGGGGGTTTGCAATGCACATTTTTAATCAAGGAGAACATGGTCAGGTGGTGTAGTTGGTAAAGTATGTGGGGTTCCACTAACCAAGTAACGGGGTTCAAATCACATCATTAGATGTAGTTTTTTTGTTATTCTCTAAACTATTGTCGTTCTTATTCGGAAAAACAGCCATAATAATTTTATAATAATTATAATAATAATGTCTACAGCAGTAGGCCTACAGTAGTAGTTATTATAACTATTATTTAATTATTACGATGAAAATAATAATATTGTAATACTTTTGAATACCTTTGAAGGCTTCGAACACTCAATAACACTAAATGTATAGAGGAGTGCCTCATTTGGCTAACAGTGTGCAATTTGTTTTGGCTACAGGGGTTACAGCAATTAGTTGTTAATTGGTCGATAATATTGTTACGATAGTCCTCCTTTTCAGGGGGTTGGACTACAGCATCTTGCTTTCAGATAAAAGTTGTGTTCTGTTGGTTAATGTGTGTTCACTTTCGTGTCTCTAATGGATTGCGGTAGAAAGCTACCATGGTAGACTTGTGAGTTTGCATAGACAGACGGTTAGCAGATCTAGTGGTTATTGTCACATTTTGGCGATCTTTGGTTATTTCATCATATGCTATTGAGAGTGACAAATGTCGTTCTTCGACCTGAAGAATTTTCCTCAGGAAAGCAAATCTGTGGTTTTTGCGGCTCTGTTAAAGAGGTAGAAGACCGAGTTGAGAGCACCCCTCAGTTACACTCTCACGCCCTCTCAATCTGGATATGAATCTGACAACCCTGTGCTGTATCATCTCGAGAGAGTCACTGTCTTTGGTCAGGGATGGGTTCCACACTGTGTCTGCATATTCCAGTATTGGGCGACACAGGCTAGTGTAGGCTAGTAACCGGCCTTCTTTGGGGGCTTCATGCAGTATTATGTGCTTGATGATTGCTCCCAGAGTTTTGGAGGCTTTTTCTCTCTTGAGCGTCAAATTGTACAGTATTTTAGTTGTTGCGGTATTGCGCACACCTATACAACTCCCCACAATCACAAATGCAACTGGAAGTGGCTGTTCGGCCCTTTTTGTAGTCAGTCAGTGCAACAAGGGTCGACTTGTCTGTGCCGAACTATCGGGTGAGTAGGAATGCTTGGCACCGTACACCGACAAGCGGGAATACGCAGCAAGGATCGAGTTGATCGGTTGCTTTCTACCAAGTTCCTTACTACACTGATTAGTCGGTAGTGCAAGCTGTAGTCTGTATCCTGTGCTTATTGTTTGTGCTACTGACTAAAGTCTGTGTAGTAATAAACAATCATTTGAGGCTCACAGTTGCTCTGACTTTATTACCTTTTACACACATATTTATACAGGTAATTACATAATATAAATTGGTATACAAAAGAGGCCACACCTCGCACGAGTAATAGGCTAGAGTGTGCCAATAGAAAGAAGTAGGAGGTACATAAATACTCGCTTGAGTGATTGCACATGTTTAACATATAGATTTGCATGTACAGAAAATAATAATAATAAATGCATAGAGTGTAATTGCGTTAGAGCGTATGCATAGAACTGTTACAGGTAGGCAATGCTATGTAGCGACAATTGTTCGTATTGACGTCCCTAACACACTTCCCCCCATTGGCAACCTTAGGCCAATAATAGAACTGGGGTACGGCATAGAACATTGTTATTGTCCGGTGTTCGGCGTCTATGGTGAGTTATGCTCCTTCGTTATTTTTGCTTTTAGCTCTTCTACACGTTGTAGCCTTCTATACGCTTCCTTCGTGAGTTGATGTAACTCTTCCTGATATCTTGCTACTCGCTTGCGTTTCTCTTCCTTTCGCTCTGCTTCCCTCCTAGGAGATCTTATCACTGTCTCCTGTCTGTTCGTCCTTGGACGAGGTGTGTCCTCCTTGGCAGGAGCTGCTGGTGGTGTTTCCAGCTTTGGTACTTTGGCTGGTGGCTCGTCATTCCGTGGCCCTAGTCGGCGTTTGATGCTGTGACTGGCAGGCGCATTATCTTTTACTGGAATGGGGGTGCCGAAGGCTGCTGGTCTCTTCCATCTTACGTACCGACAGAAATCGTCATATGATGTGGCATCTACCTCGTAGAGAGGTCGGGAATCTCCTCCATGAGTGAGGTCACCCTCCTGTTGGCGGACGTGTTTGAGTATGGAATCTCTGGAACTGCTCTTTTTGCCACAGTGGCAGAAATAAAACACATAGTGTTGTCGGGTGTGATACACGATGCGTTTACGTGGTAGCCGTAGCCGACAAACCGTACACTCCCATTCCTCTGTCGATGGTATTTGCTTGGCCGCCTGTTTGATAGCTTGCTTCGTACTGTCGGTTATCCACACCTCGGTTGGCTTGGCTGTCGGGGGTGGAGGGATGGTTAGCTGCTCTCTCCTTTCTCTGCATCTGGCAGCGCCTGGTTCGGGTATCACTACTCTTCTAATTCGGGTGGGTGATACTGCATTGAACATTTCCTTCTGCGGCACTCTGCTCCTACTCTGTCGTTCTTCCTTTGTTACTAGCCTTGCTGCCACGTCAGCATCTTCCTCTATTGATATATATCCGTCGTTTTGTTCGGCCATTTTTTCTTTGAATAAATTAATTGCAGCAATAATTCTCTGGAGATCGCTATCTAGTTGTGGTGCTGTCGCTGGAGAGAATGATTTTTCTTTCCCGCAGTGTTCGTTGTTATCAGCTCCGTTATTGGTTAATTTCTCCTCCCCTTCTTTTGTTTCAAAGTCCCACGTGGTATGACGTAGTAGGTGGGGGGGCGTCGCTATGGTTATTTCTATGTTGTGGGTTTAGCTCTATGTTTCTCGGGCGGGGAGTTGTCTGTTCTTTGCTGTTTTCGTAATTTTCTGTTGGTTGCACCCCTATTTTGGTACCCCCACCGACAATGGGTGATTGTTTTGTCGGTAGTTTAATTCCTAACCGACTTCGTGTGTCTTGAATGTTTGTCCAGGGTTTAGGGGTGAAATTTTCTCCTCTATCAGCTGGTGGTAGTTTGGAGTTGTTTTCACTTCCCCTCGCCTGGTAACAGTGGTAGTCAGTAAATTTTACTGGCTGTCTCTTATTTCTTCGTGGTCTTTCTGTTGTTGGGTTAGTTTCGGTTTGGCTAGGTAATGCCGGCTGCCTCCCATTTCTTTGTGTCTTT
This sequence comes from Cryptosula pallasiana, assembly GCA_945261195.1. NCBI lineage: Eukaryota > Metazoa > Bryozoa > Gymnolaemata > Cheilostomatida > Cryptosulidae > Cryptosula > Cryptosula pallasiana. The sequence goes on along the minus strand of OX183133.1, from coordinate 31,701,741 downwards.
TCTGTTGTTGGGCTAGTTTCGGTTTGGCTAGGCAATGCTGGCCAGGCCTCTTCATCTGGCTGATTTGGTTCCTCATTTCTTTGCTCTGAGGCCACCTCTTGTTCTCGGGGGGTTGCTGGCCGTGCAATCTCTGCCCTCATTTCTTCCACTACTTCTGGTGGTTCTATGGGTTCAGGCTCTGGTGGCATGGCTGCCAGCAATTCTGTCTCTTGCAACGCGGTGCCCCGTGGGTTGGTGACCTCTGGCTATGTTGGGGGTGCCGGTCTAGGAGGTAGTTCTCTTGGGAGTTGTCTCTCCTCTCTCTGTGTGGGTGGCTTTCTCTTGCATGCGCCACGCATGTTCGGTCTAACCGCCTGCTCTCTGCTCGTAGGTGCTCGGCCGATGGTCCCTTCACAGGTCCTATATAGTTTTAGCCGCCGACCGTTCTGTACGAAGCCCTGGCCGTCTTTCTCCAACCGGTATGTATGGTTGAGATAGGCATGTGTGACCGTGTACGGGCCCACATAGCTTGGCTGTAATTTTGGGTTGCTGCCCTTTGTCCTCCGGCGGTTCTCCATTACTACCAAGTCCCCTTCTTCGAATCGGGGTGGCTCTCCCGTCTCCTCCTGTTGGATCTGGTGCTGCTGCTGCCGGACATAGTCGTGGGCCAGACGCAGGTTCTCCTGGACCCGTAAGGTGTGCTCAGTCAGCCCGTAGCTGTCTAGGGTGGGGGGTGAACCGGTCAGTTGATCTGGGAGTCGAACTTCTCTACCCAGCATCATCATGTTCGGGGTCTCTTTCGTCGTAGAGTTGGGGGTGCCCCTGCATGCACGCATGATCTGGGGGAGCAGCTGGTCCCATTCATCCTGCCCCTTTGTCAGTATGAGGGTTCTGAGGGCGTCACCAAGCGTCCTATTCTGACGTTCGACCATGCCGTTCCCTTGTGGGTGATACGGCGTGGTTCGGGTTTTCTGTACGCCCCAGAGGGTGCACAACTCTTCCAGTATGGTAGATTCAAATTGTGCACCCTGGTCTGTGTGTATTTGTTCCGGCAATCCCCAGTAGCTGAAGACGCGTTCGTCCAGTGTGCTAGCCACGGTAGGTGCTGTGGCATCGGGTATGGCGATTGCATCTTGCCATCTGGTGAAGTGGTCCGTCATCACCATGATCCATCTATTCTTTCTTTTTGTGAGGGGAAGGGGGCCCACTAGGTCCACCGCCAGTTTCTGGAAGGGTCTCCCAGCGTAGAGCCTCTGGCCTTCTGGTGGGGTGGGTTTCTTGCTCTTCTTAGCAACCTGACATATCTCGCAGCTATTTACCAGCCTGCGGGTCAGAGCGGACATGCCAGGCCAGTACCAGTCCAGCATCAATCGTGCTCGGGTCTGGTGTATCCCGGCGTGTGCCAGTTGGTGTGTTTCCCACACGGTCTTCTGTCTCCAGGACGGGGGACAGACTGCACAGAACTTAGTTCTGTCTTGTTGGTCGAACCGCATGACCAATACTTTGTCAGCTCGGATACTCAGGGCTTCCTTCCTGTCGTACAGGATCCTAAGCTCGGAACTACCTTCCTCCAGTTCCCGCCGGGTCAAGGTCCCTGGACTCCGTACCTCTGCATACAGCCTAGCCACGGGGTGACTCCCGTCTTTCTGTGCCTGAGCCAACTCCTTTCCACTGGTAGTTGGGTTGGTAACCATGAGGTTGACTTGTTCGGGTGGTGGGTCCTTTTTGTAACTCGGTGTGAGTGGGGCCACCATCTCGCTGCTCGACCGAATTGCACTGCTTGCAATCACGGCACTGTTCCTTTCTGCTGAGTCCGTCAGCGTTCCCGTGGCGGGATCCAGCTCGGTGTTCTAGCTTGTATTTAAACTCCGCCAGGATTTCCAACCACCTGGCTATTTGATTCGACGGCTCCTTGCGTCGGCACAGCCAGCGGAGTGATGCATGATCCGTTCTTAGTCTGAACTCCTGTCCGTATAAATAGGGACGGAAATGCTTGACGGCCTTTACCACCGCCAGGAGTTCCCTGCGAGTCACACAATAGTTGCGCTCGGCTGGCGACAACGTCTTGCTGTAATATGCAATCACTCTTTCCTTTCCATCTTGCTCCAGTGAGAGTACGGCTCCTAGGCCCACGGCGCTAGCGTCCGTGTCTAGGGTGTACCGGAGTGTGGGGTCTGGGTATCCCAATACTGGTGCTCGGCTGAGACCAACTTTCAGTCGGTTGAACGCCCCTCGTTCCTCTTCCCCCCATTTCCAAGGAATACCTCCTCCGGTGAGTACGGTTAGGGGTTTTGCCGTAGTGGCATAGTCTGGCAGGTATTGCCGGTAGTATCCGGCGGTCCCCAGAAATGCCTGTAACGTACGAACGTCCTTGGGTTCCTGCCACCTCTCTACTGCTGCGACCTTGTCCGGATCTGTGGCTACTCCGTCGGCACTGACTACGTGGCCTAGGTACCTGACTCGTTGGCTCAGAAGTTCACACTTCGAGGGCTTTACCTTGAGGTCCGCTCGTTGGAGGCGGGAGAGCACCTCCCCTAGCCGCTCTATGTGTGTGGAGAAGTCTGGAGCTATGATGATTACGTCGTCGAGGTACAAGAGGAGGGTTTTCCAATGTAATCCTTTTAGGACCCTTTCCATTAACCGTTGGAACGTAGCGGGGGCTGAAGTGAGGCCGAAAGGTAGCACTTTCCACTTCCAGAGGCCGCTCCGGGTGATGAACGCCGACTTGTCCTGAGCATCTTGGTCTAGTGGGACTTGCCAATAGCCGCTGGTCAGGTCGAGGGTAGAAAAGTATTTACTTCCGGCTAGTGCATCTAGGGAGTCATCTATTCGGGGAATAGGGTAGGCGTCTTGTCTGGTGGCGTCATTCAATTTCCTATAGTCCACGCAGAATCTCCATGACTCGTCCTTTTTTCTAACAAGCACGACGGGTGAGCTCCATGCTCCGTCTGCTGGCTCGATCAAATCTTTGGCCAGAAGCTCTTTCACTTGGCGCTTCGCCTCCGCTTCCTTCTCTGGTCCCAGCCTATGGGGTGGGCAACGGATGGGTCGGGTCCCCGGCTCCGTTGGGATGGAATGTTCGGCGAGGCGTGTCCGTCCGATATCACTGTCCGACCGGCTGAACACATCTTGATATGTCAACAGGAGTGTTCGTAGTTGCCTCTCTTCCCTGGTGTTCCTGCACCCTTGTCGCGCCTGTTGGAACAACGCCTGTAGGTGGTCGGGAAGGTCGCCATGTATGGGTCCGGCCTGAGGTTCTCCAGAGGGGAAGGGCTGTACTTCTTCTCGTCCGATGCCTGTGTATGTACCTATCACTTCGCCCGCTGGTATGTGGAGGGCGTCTTGTGTGGGGTTGATGCAACGTACCAACACTCTCCCTCGGCTGTCAGGGGTGTTGACGCTGGCAGCAAGCATTAGTCCGCCCTCCAAGCTTTCGATCATCCCTTGTTCGCAGGGGTCCCTGTCGGTGAGGTGGCAGGAGACGGTGGCTTCGGCTTGGGGGGGTATGCTTGTATTCTGGCGTACTTGCACTTTGGAAATCAGGTTTCTCCCATGTCGATCCGTGCAAGTCAACTCCTGCTCCTGTATCCTCAGGACGGGTCTGTCGAACCCCATTTGGCAATGGTGATTCGTTAGGAAGGGCATACCTAGAATGATATCCTCGTTCACTTGGCTAACGACGAACGTCTCCCTATATTTTACTTGACGAATGCGGCCAGTCAGGGTGATGAGTCCATAGAATGGCAGGCGGGTCCCATCTGCCATCAGTCCATGTGAATCATAGTCTTGTAGATGTTCCGTCACCCTGTTTGGTAGATGGTCGAATATTCGTTTTGACAACAGGTTTGTATTGCATCCTGTGTCGATCAGGTAGGATACGGCGCGTCCTTCTATTCGTCCGGGCAAGTAATAACTTGATTTGTAGGGGCGCTCAATCTGGTTGAGGTGAATGGTCAGAGGCTGTCGACCTTTGGGTCTTCCGGCGGTGGTGGTGTTTGGCTAGCCTTGTGTCGTGGCCGCCTAACCTTGGCGGGGGGTTCTGTGGGCTCTTCGTCTTCTTCGTCTGTATCCTCCTCCTCGCTTGTTAGGGGTGCATATCTATTGGTTATTGGGACCGGAACGGGTGGCGTAGGTACGTGTCTGGGACGTCTGGTGCTTTCCTGCGCCACTGTTCGGGGGTGCTGGGATGTTCGGGTGTGATTTGGTGCCCTGCTGCAACGAGTAGGTGGCCCTACTGTTGCGGGCCGTACCCGTTTCCCTGGGCGTTAGTCCAGGGAGCCGTCCTACACTCCTTCCTCAGGTGTCCTGTCCTTTGACATCCCCAGCATCGTTTGGGTGGGGGGTCCTTGGTTTTACCCTTCATCTCTGCCACCTCGCGGCTTAGTTCGGCTATACTGGCCATCAGCTTCCCCAGCGGATCCTCTACCTCCTTGCAAGCGGTCGGTGGTACCTCCTCTGGTTGGTCTTCATGCACTACCCTTACATTGGTGTGTGCTAGTGGCTGGTGCTGAATTTGCAAAAATTCACTGCCCGCCTGTATGGCTTCTTCTACTGTAGTAGGCCGAATAGCCAGTAGGTGTCTTTGTAGATACGTGTGGCCTAACGTGCTCTGAAACGTTTGTAACGTTAGCTCCGTTCTATTCCTTTGTGGGAGGTCTTGGTATGCTGCCTCTATCAGCTGTTCTACCATAAGTGCGTGCTCCCGTAGGGTGTCCCTCTGAGGTTTTCTATAGTGCATAAGCTTATTTTGAGCTTCGGTTCGGGTGAGTCCAAAACTGGCTTGTAAGGCTTGCATAATTGCCTGTAGCGTCAGGCTGCGTCCGCACTGTTCAGCTTTGCCTAGCAGTGACTGTCGGAGGTGTATGGTTGCCTCGTCCTCTGTCCATCTGTTGGCTCCGGCTACCTCCTGAAAGCGCTGTAAAAAATAATTAACATCACCTTCCCCATTGAATTTGGGGGCCTGGAACTTGTTTCTGTTATTTGTGTCTGTCATTCTATCTAGAATGTTTGTCAGGGTGCCCATAATGTGCATGGGTGCTCCCTCTCTGTCGGTGCTGACTGCTCTTCTTCTGGTGGCCATATTTCTGTCACTTTCTTGCCTTTTTGTGTGCTGGTGTGGGAGTTATCTTCTCTGGGAACTGTTCCTATCCCACTGCTGCCACCACTGTACAGGACTTCAGTTGTTGCGGTATTGCGAACACCTATACAACTCCCCACAATCACAAATGCAACTGGAAGTGGCTGTTCGGCCCTTTTTGTAGTCAGTCAGTGCAACAAGGGTCGACTTGTCTGTGCCGAACTATCGGGTGAGTAGGAATGCTTGGCACCGTACACCGACAAGCGGGAATACGCAGCAAGGATCGAGTTGATCGGTTGCTTTCTACCAAGTTCCTTACTACACTGATTAGTCGGTAGTGCAAGCTGTAGTCTGTATCCTGTGCTTATTGTTTGTGCTACTGACTAAAGTCTGTGTAGTAATAAACAATCATTTGAGGCTCACAGTTGCTCTGACTTTATTACCTTTTACACACATATTTATACAGGTAATTACATAATATAAATTGGTATACAAAAGAGGCCACACCTCGCACGAGTAATAGGCTAGAGTGTGCCAATAGAAAGAAGTAGGAGGTACATAAATACTCGCTTGAGTGATTGCACATGTTTAACATATAGATTTGCATGTACAGAAAATAATAATAATAAATGCATAGAGTGTAATTGCGTTAGAGCGTATGCATAGAACTGTTACAGGTAGGCAATGCTATGTAGCGACAATTGTTCGTATTGACGTCCCTAACAATATGATGGTCAAACTTGAGGTTTGATTGCATCACCACTCCTAAAGATATGTTGCCGTGTCAGTCCATTCCATCATAGTTTCTCCAAGCTTGTATGATGGTCTTATATTCTGATCCTCGAAGGCTAGCTATGACTTTACATTTCATTTCTTCTCATTGAAATGACTTAATATTAATTTAATAAATTAAATAATTACTATATTACTAATATTATTCTATCAATCAAATACTGATTTTTTTTAGTATTATTATAACTATCATAATAATTAGCATAAGAAGTATTATTATTATTTATTTATTATTATAATAATAATAATTAAATTATTATTATTATTTTTTTGGATAAATTACCTGTCAGTGCTGCTAGCACTTGAAGAGAATCTTTGCATCAGAGCTGGAGTTGATAGTTTTGTTGCTTTAATTATTTGGGACATTTTTCCAAAATAACTCTTGGAAGCAGCGGCTTTAAACAGCATGTTCATCTTCTTGATTTTCTGCTGGAGTCAAATTGCAAGAAAAATGAATGAAAACTATATGTACTTTCCAACCGGATACACAGACGTGTTTATTTTTGTTTCAAAGTATTTTGCGGCGACTATGCGAGGTCCCCGACGAAACAAGAACTCATACAATAAACCAGTAAGCTTTTTTTATCTCAAGACTTTTTCCCTTTTTCCTGCACGAGTGATTACAATAATTAGCTATTTTTGTTGTCCGATAACGAATGAAATGCTAAAGAATGATCAGACCAATCGCCGATTAGTTGAGAAGGGTTTTTAATGTTCAGAAGAAAAGGGCAACACCTGCTTCTGCTAGTAAAATTATATGATTTATTATAATTCCCAATGTACTTTTTCAGCCTAATCATCTATTGTTAAATGCTCACTGCCATTATTATTATTATTAATTGATAAAATTTATCCAGTCTCTCCCCTTGGAAGATTTATAGTCGTAGTAGGCAGTAGTAGTAAGTAATAGTAGCTAAGTTAGTAATGTAGTGGCCTGCTTCAAGTTCTTTCTTCTGAGACAGAAGATGATAACAATAATTTATAATGATAATAATAATAAATGAAAATTCTATAAAATAGATAGATGGTAATATTGTACAGGATTTTGGTTGTTGCAGTATTGCGCACACCTGCACAACTCCCCGCAATCACAAATGTAACTGGAAGTGGCTGTTCGGCCCTTTTTGTAGTCAGTCGGTGCAACAAGGGTCGACTTGTCTGTGCCGAACTATCGGGTGAGCAGGAATGCTTGGCACCGTACACCGACAAGCGGGAATACGCAGCAAGGATCGAGTTTATCGATTGCTTTCTACCAAGTTCCTTACTACACTGATAGTCGGTAGTGCAAGCTGTAGTCTGTATTCTGTACTCCTGTTTGTGCTACTAGATTATAGACTGAGTAGTAGTAAACAAACATCTGAGGCTCACAGTTGCTCTGATTTTATTATCGATGACAGCCATATTTATGTACATGGTTATGTAACAAAAAGTGGTATACAATAGAGGCCACACCTCACACAAGCAATTGGTCAGAGTGTGCCAATGAAAATAAGTAGGTGGTACATGAATACTCGCTTGAGTGATTGCACATGGTTAACATATTGATTTGCATGCTTAAGGTAAAATAATAATTAGAGCATAGAACAAACTGTACTAGAATGTAAGCATAGTAGAACTAGGCAAAATGTGAGTAAGTAATAATAATGTTCGGTGTTGGTAACGATTGTTCGTATGGCGTCCCTAACACACTTCCCCCCATGGCAACATTAGGCCAATAATCTAACTGGGGTCGACATTCGAATATAGTTACGTTTTTGGTGATTAGGGGGAGTCCTTCTCTCTTTTAATCTTTCCTTTTATATCTTCCACACGCTGTAGACATCTATATGCCTCCTTGGTATATCGGTACAATTCCTCCTGATATCTCTCCAGGCGTTTACGTTTATCCTCCTTTCGTTCGGCCTCTCTCCTAGGAGATCGTTGCTTCTCTTCTGCCTTCGGCCCTTCTGCTTTCGGGCGGGGTGTGTGTTCTCTTGCTGCGCGGCTGGCAGGTGCCACGGTCTGTAACTCTAGTTTTAATATTTTTGCTGGTGGTTCGTCTAGCCTTGGTCCTAGTCTGCGCTTTATGCCATTGCTAGCGGGTGTACTGTCCTTGATTGGAATCGGTGTGCCGAAGGCCTCTGGCTTGTTCCACCTAGCATACCGACAGAAGTCGTCATAAGATGCCGCATCCACTTCGTAGAGAGGCCGGGAATCTCCCCCATGGGTGAGGTGTCCTTCTTGTTGCCGGATGTGTTTCAGCATTGAATCTCGTGAACTACTCTTCTTTCCGCATTGGCAGAAGTAAAAGACAAAATGTTGTCGGGTGTGGTAAACAATGCGTTTCCTTGGCAAGCGTAGACGGCAGATGGTGCACTCCCATTCCTCTGTATTTATTATTGGCTTGGCCGCCTGCTTGATTGACTGTTTAGTAGTGTCGGTGACCCATACCTCAGTAGGTTTAGCTGTCGGAGGTGGAGGAATTGTTAACTGTTGCTTCCTCTCTCTGCATCTGGCAGCTCCTGGTTCGGCCAATACTACTCGTCTTATCCTTGTTGGTGACACAGCATTAAACATTTCCTTTTGCGGTACTCTGTTCCTGCTGCGTCTCTCCTCTCTCTCTAACATTCTTGCTGCAGCGTCGGCATCTTCCTCAATAGATAAGTAGCCATCGTTTTGTTCGGCCATTCTGTGTTTAAATAAATTAATTGCAGTGATAATGTTCTGTAAGCTGCTGTCTGTAGGTGTTGCTGTCGCTGGAGAGAGTGATTGCATTTTCCCGCAGTGTTGGTTGTTAGCGGCTCTGTCATTGGACAATCTCTCCTCCCCTTCTTTTGTTTTCTTACCCCACGTGGTGTGACGTAGTGTTTGAGGGGCGTCGCTACGGTTATATCTATGTTGCGGACGTAACTCTACGTTTTTCTGTTGGGGAGTTGTCCTTTCTTTGCTCTCTTCGTCTTTTCTTGTTGTTTGCACCCCTGTTTCGGTACCCCCACCGACAATAAGTGATTGTTTTGTCGATGTTTTTATTCCTAGCCGATTTTGAGTTTCTTGAATATTCGTCCAAGGTTTAGGGGTAGTTTTTTCTGCTCTTTCCGTTGGTGATGGTTTTGAGTTGGTGTTCCTGTCCCTTGCTTGGTAACAGTGATAGTCAGTAAATTTTACTGGCTGCTTCCTATTTCTTTGTGGTCTTTCGGTAGTGGGGCTAGTTTGTCTAGGTAGTGTCGGCCAACTTTCTTCATCCAGTGGATTGGTTTGTTCAGTTATCTGTTCTGGAGCTATCTCGTGCTCCCTGGGTGTTGTTGGCCTTGTATTCTCTGTCCTCTCTACTACTCTCTCTTCTACCACCTCTGCTGGTTCCATGATTTCTGGTTCTGGTGGCGTTGCTGTTGGTAACATGGCTTCTGGTGGTATTGTGTTTGGTGGGTGATAGACGTCTGCCGCTGCCGGGGGTTCCGGCCTAGGGGTTGGTAGCTCCCCTGGGTGTTGTCTCCCCTCTCTCTGGGATGGTGGCCTTTTCCTATAAGCACCGCGCATGTTTGGGCGCACCGCCTGCTCCCTACTGGTGGGTGCTCGGCTGATGGTACCTTCACACGTTCTGTATGGTTTTAGCCGTCGGCCGTTCTGCACAAAACCTTGTCCATCTTTTTCCAGCCGATAGGTATGGTTGAGGTAGGCGTGTGTGACTGTGTATGGGCCCACGTAGTTGGGTTGTAGCTTTGGGTTGCTACCCTTTGTTCTCCGGCGGTTCTCCATCACCACCAAGTCTCCTTCCTCAAATCGGGGTGGCTCCCCCGTCTCCTCTTGTCGGATCTGGTGCTGTTGCTGCCGTACGTATTCATGAGCCAGCCGCAGGTTCTCCTGGACTTGTATGGTGTGTTCTGTCAGCCCGTAGTTATCTAGGGTGGGGGGTGAACCGGTCAACTGGTCGGGCAGTCGAACCTCCCGGCCGAGCATCATCATATTCGGCGTCTCTTTTGTCGTAGAGTTGGGGGTACCTCTACACGCTCGCATGATCTGTGGCAGTAGCTGGTCCCACTCGTCCTGACCCTTTGTTAGGATGAGCGTTCTGAGGGCGTCCCCGAGTGTTCGGTTTTGGCGTTCGACCATGCCATTTCCTTGGGGGTGGTAGGGTGTGGTCCTAGTCTTGTGTACTCCCCAGAGTGTGCACAGTTCTTCAAAGATGGTAGATTCGAACTGCGCACCTTGATCTGTGTGTATCTGTTCGGGCAATCCCCAGTAACTGAAGACACGCTCGTCTAGTGTGGTGGCCACGGTAGGGGCCGTGGCATCGGGTATGGCAATTGCATCTTGCCATCTGGTGAAGTGGTCTGTCATGACCAATATCCATCTGTTTTTTCGCTTCGTGAGTGGAAGGGGGCCCACCAGGTCCACCGCCAGTTTCTGGAAGGGTCTCCCAGCGTAGAGCCTCTGGCCTTCTGGTGGGGTGGGTTTCTTGCTCTTCTTAGCAACCTGACATATCTCGCAGCTATTTACCAGCCTGCGGGTCAGAGCGGACATGCCGGGCCAGTACCAGTCCAGCATCAATCGTGCTCGGGTCCGGTGTATTCCGGCGTGTGCCATTTGGTGGGCTTCCCTCACTGTTCTCTGTCTCCAGGACGGGGGGCAGACCGCGCAGAGTTTGGTTCTGCCTTGTTGGTCGAACCTCATGACCAGTACCTTGTCGGCTCGGATACTCAGAGCTTCCTTCCTGTCGTACAGGATCCTAAGTTCTGAACTGCCTTCCTCGAGTTCTCTCCGGGTCAAGGTCCCTGGGTTCTGTATTTCTGCATACATCCGGGCTACGGGGTGGTTCCCGTCCCTCTGGGCTTGGGCCAACTCCTTCCCATTGATAGTGGGGCTGGTGACCATAAGGTTGACTTGTTCCTTTGGGAGGTCTTGTCGCAGCTCTTTGTGGGTGGGGCCACCATCTCGCTGTTCTATTGAGTTGCACTGCTTGCAGTCGAGGCATTGGTCCTTCCTGCTGAGCCCATCAGCGTTCCCGTGGCGGGATCCAGCTCGGTGCTCTAGTCGGTATTTGAACTCTGCCAAGGTCTCTAGCCATCTGGCTATTTGGTTTGATGGTTCCTTGCGCCTACACAGCCAGCGGAGTGAGGCATGGTCTGTCCTTAGCTTGAACTCCTGTCCGTACAGATAGGGACGGAAGTGTTTGACGGCCTTTACCACCGCCAGGAGTTCTCTGCGGGTCACACAATAGTTGTGCTCAGCTGGCGACAACGTCTTGCTGTAATAAGCAATCACCCTCTCCTTCTCGTCTTGTACTTGTGAGAGTACCGCTCCTAGGCCCACGGCGCTAGCGTCTGTGTCGACGATGTATTGGAGTGTGGGGTCTGGATATCCCAACACTGGTGCTCGGCTGAGTCCGGCCTTAAGTTGGTTGAATGCCTGTTGCTCCGCTTCCCCCCATTGCCAAGGGATGCCTCCTCCGGTGAGTACTGTCAGCGGTTTTGCTGTCGTGGCGTAGTCTGGCAGATATTGCCGGTAGTATCCGGCAGTCCCCAAAAAGGCTTGTAATGCACGGACGTCCTTGGGCTCTTGCCATCTCTCCACTGCCGCAACCTTGTCGGGGTCAGTGGCCACTTCTTCGGCGCTGACTATGTGGCCCAGGTACCTGACTCGTTGACTCAGAATCTCACATTTTGAGGGCTTTACCTTGAGGTCTGCCTGCTGGAGTCGGGAGAGTACCTCCCCTAGCCGCTCTATGTGTGTAGTGAAGTCTGGAGCGATTATGATTACGTCGTCGAGGTATAAGAGTAGCGTTTTCCAATGTAGTCCCTTCAGGACCCTCTCCATCAACCGCTGGAACGTGGCGGGAGCTGAGGTGAGGCCGAAGGGTAGCACCTTCCACCTCCAGAGGCCACTCCGTGTGAAGAAGGCCGACTTGTTCTGAGCGTCTTGGTCTAGTGGGACTTGCCAGTAGCCACTAGTTAGGTCGAGGGTGGAGAAATATTTGCTCCCAGCTAGCGCATCTAGAGAGTCGTCTATCCTGGGGATAGGGTAGGCGTCTTGCCGGGTGACATCATTTAATTTCCTATAATCTACACAGAACCTCCATGATTCATCCTTCTTCCGGACAAGCACGACGGGCGAGCTCCATGCTCCGTCTGCCGGTTCGATAAAGTCTTTGGCCAGAAGTTCTTTTACTTGACGCTCTGCCTCCGCTTCTTTTTCTGGTCCCAGCCTATGGGGTGGACAACGGATGGGTCAGGTTCCCGGCTCCGTTGGGATAGAGTGCTCGACGAGGGGCGTTCGCCCAATGTCGCCGTCGTTTCGGCTGAACACGTCCTGATATGTCAAAAGGAGGGCTCGTAGTAGCTGTCTCTCTTCTCTGGTACTCTTACACCCTTGTCGTGCCTGTTGGAACAGGGGCTGCAGGTGGTCAGGGAGGTCGCCATGTATGGGTTCGACCTGGGATCCCTCGGTGGGAAATGGTTGCACTTCCTCTTTTCTGATGCCAGTGTAGGTGCCTATCACTTCTCCGGCGGATATGTGTAGGGCGTCTTGTGTGGGGTTGATACAGCGTACCAATACCCTCCCCCGGCTGTCCGGTGTGTTCACGCTAGCAGCGAGCATGAGTCCGCCCTCGAGGCTCTCGATCATTCCTTGTTCGCAGGGGTCTCTGTCGGTGAGGTGACAGGAGACGGTGGCCTCGGCTTGAGGGGGGATGCTTGTATTCTGGCGTACTTGGACCTTGGAGATCAGGTTTCTCCCGTGTCTGTCAGTGCAAGTTAGCTCTTGCTCCTGGATCCTTAGGACGGGTCTGTCGAACCCCATTTGACACTGGTGATTCGTTAGGAAGGGCATGCCTAATATGGCGTCCTCGTTTACCTGACTAACGACGAATGTCTCCCGGTACTTGACTTGGCGGATACGGCCCGTCAGGGTGATCAGTCCATAGAATGGTAGGTGGGTTCCATCTGCCATCAGCCCATGCGAGTCATAGTCCTGTAGGCGCTCCTTTGTTCCGTTTGGTAGTTGGTCGAATACTTTCTTTGACAACAGGTTCGTATTGCAGCCTGTGTCGATCAAGTATGACACGGCTTTACCTTCTATCCGTCCTGGCAAGTAGTAGCTTGATTTGTAGGGCCGCTCAATTTAATTGAGATGGATGGTTATGGGCCGGTGGTCGACCTCTGGGTCTTCTGGCGGCGGTGGCGTCTGGCTGGCTTTGTGTCGTGTTCGCCTAGCCTTGGCTGGGGGTTCTGTAGGTTCCTCGTCGTCTTCATCTGTATTGCCTTCCTCGTTCGCCAGAGGTGTATACCTGTTTTTAAGTGGAACATAGGTGGTTGGCGTAGGTAGGTATCTGGACTGTATGGTGTCCCTTTGAGCCTGGGTTCGGTGGTACTGGCGTTTTTGGTTACGTTCCGGTGCCCTGTTGCAACGAGTAGGTGGCCCTACTGTTGCGGGCTGTACCCGTTTCCCTGGGCGTTGGACCAGGGGGCCGTCCTACATTCCTTCCTCAGGTGTCCTACCCGTTGGCATCCCCAGCATCGCTTGAGTGGGGGTTCCTTGGCCTTGCCCTTTAGGTCGGCTATCTCTCGGCTCAGGTCGGCTATGTTAGCCATTAATTTCCCTAGGGGGTCTTCTACCTCTTTGCAGGTGGCTGGCTGTGTCTCCTCTGGTTGGTCTTCGTGTACCATCCTGATATTTGCGTGTGCCAGTGGTTGGTGCTGAATTTGTAAAAATTCACTGCCGGCTTGTATGGCTTCTTCCACTGTAGTAGGCCGAATGGCCAGTAGGTGTCTTTGCAAATATGTGTGTCCCAACGTGCTTTGGAATGTTTGTAATGTCAGCTCCGTTCGGTTCCTTTGTGGGAGGTCTTGATAGGCGGCCTCTATCAACTGTTCGACTGTAAGGGCGTGTTCTAGTAGGGTGTCTTTCTGAGGCTTCCTATAATGCATTAATTTATTCTGGGCCTCGGTTCGGGTGAGCCCGAAACTGGCTTGTAAAGCTTGCATGATTGCCTCCTGTGTCAGGCCGCGTCCACACTGTTCGGCCTTGCCTAGTAGTGACTGTCGGAGGTGTATGGTTGCTTCATTTTCTGCCCATCTGTTGGCTCTTGCTACCTCCTGGAAGCGCTGTAGGAAATAATTAATGTCGCCCTCTCCATGGAACTTGGGGGCCTGGAACTTGTCTCTACTGTTAGTAACCGTCATTCTGTCCAGAATGTCGGTCAGGGTGCCCATAATGTGCATAGGTGCTCCCTCTCTGTCGGTACTGACTGCTCTCCTTCTAGTAGCCATTCTTTCGTCACTTTCCTGCCTTTTTGTGTACTGGTGTGGGAGTTATCTTTTCTGGGAACTGTTCCTATCCCACTGCTGCCACCACTGTACAGGATTTTGGTTGTTGCAGTATTGCGCACACCTGCACAACTCCCCACAATCACAAATGTAACTGGAAGTGGCTGTTCGGCCCTTTTTGTAGTCAGTCGGTGCAACAAGGGTCGACTTGTCTGTGCCGAACTATCGGGTGAGCAGGAATGCTTGGCACCGTACACCGACAAGCGGGAATACGCAGCAAGAATCGAGTTGATCGATTGCTTTCTACCAAGTTCCTTACTACACTGATAGTCGGTAGTGCAAGCTGTAGTCTGTATTCTGTACTCCTGTTTGTGCTACTAGATTATAGACTGAGTAGTAGTAAACAAACATCTGAGGCTCACAGTTGCTCTGATTTTATTATCGATGACAGCCATATTTATGTACATGGTTATGTAACAAAAAGTGGTATACAATAGAGGCCACACCTCACACAAGCAATTGGTCAGAGTGTGCCAATGAAAATAAGTAGGTGGTACATGAATACTCGCTTGAGTGATTGCACATGGTTAACATATTGATTTGCATGCTTAAGGTAAAATAATAATTAGAGCATAGAACAAACTGTACTAGAATGTAAGCATAGAACTAGGCAAAATGTGAGTAAGTAATAATAATGTTCGGTGTTGGTAACGATTGTTCGTATGGCGTCCCTAACAATATTGTGGCGGACGGCGTCAGCACGAACACTCACTTTCTATTTACTTTTATATTATCCCAGTTACATTCATTAGTCAGTTCTATGCATACACTCTAGCAACATTAGTTCTATGTACATTTGTTCTACTTTACCCTGCCATTCAATATTATATGTTTGCCATGTGGATTCAGTCTGAGTCAGGCAATCACTCTAGTACAGCCTCTTACATTTTATTGGCACACGCTAGCCAATCCCTTGTGCTAGGTGTGGCCACCTTTTGTCTACCAATTTATCAGTCTATCAGTTATGTAATCATGTGTATAAATATGAATGTTCTAGTCAATAAAGTCAGAGTCAGCTTGCACACTCTCAGAAGTTTCTTTGTTCTCTAACAATAACTTCACTGCGCTAAGTACATGCACGTACAACATTACTCGAGTAGTAATTAATAAGCAGATCAGCCTGAACCTCTGCTGGCCGAACCTAGCCTTGTCTAGTTCGCCTTCAATGTTCGACCTCTGCCTTGCACTAAACAAGTCAACCGAACCTCTGCTGGCCGAACCTAGCTTTGACTAGGTCGCCCTTCAAAGTTTGGCCACTTACTTGCACTGAGATAGCTAACGCAACCGACAGTTAGATAGTAGACTAGGATGGTAACGCACCACTCCCAAGGATACTAGTCGACCTGTGGGCGGGTTGTATTGCTGAAGCGATAGACACCAGTTGCCATCACAGTTCGGGAGGTTGTGCAGGTAGGCCGAGCTACCAACTCACACCCCCACAGTGAAATCCTGCACATTGGTGGCAGCGGTGGGATTGACAGACACCCACAAGCAGCATCTCCCAGAAGAAAGATGGCGACAAGAAGAAGAGCACTGAGTATCGACAGGGATCCTTCCAGCCTGCAGATGATGGGGATGCTCACCAACATCCTAGACCGCATGACAATAGCCACAACGAGAGATAAGTTTAGAGTACCACAGTATGATGGTACAGGAGATGTGGACTATTTCTTGCAACGGTTTCAGGAGGTGGCCGACGCAAACCATTGGCAGGCGGAAGAGACAGTCATCCACCTACGCCAAGCCTTGACAGGCAAAGCTGAACGGTGCGGTCGAGGCGAGACCACTGAGGAAGTGACACGGACACTGCGGGCGACCTTTGGCATGACTCGTTCGGAAGCCCAAGCAAAACTGCTAAGCTACCGACGAAATCCCAGAGACAGCCTCAGAGACCATGCACTCACGGTCGAGCACCTCTTTAAGGCGGCCCACAGCACTCTGCCGCGACAAAACAGGGATGAGCTGGTGATGCAGACTTTCCACAGTACGCTAGGGCACACGTACCTGCAACGGCACTTGTTGGCAGTACGCCCTCAGAATCTGGAGGAAGCAATCCTGGCAGGAAATGAGTTCCTGCAGGTGCCTCACCAACCATTAGGAGGACCTCACATTCGGACAGTGGAGGCCGACCTCCTGGAAGAAGAGAGAGAGTCACAGAGAGAGATGGCTCGACACCAAGAGGTACAGGACCCCTTGGCACAGCTACTTCGGACTGTAGAGGGACTGAGCAAGGAGATTGCCAGTCTAAAGGCAGAAACGAAGACAGAGCCTCCAAAGAGATGTTGGGGATGCCAACAAACAGGTCATACTCGAAAGGCGTGTAGAACCGTCCCTTGGCCTAACCGCCAGGGAAGCGACTACCGCCCGCAGCAGTAGGGAAACCGACTGGCTGCACACGGGCAATGACAAACCAGAAGGAAAGGGCACAGGCGCCCTCCAGTGGACCAGCGACAACGCGGCGAGCGACTCCTCTGGACCTCCTGACTAGTCCCCCTATCGCCCTACACAACCGTTTTGCCAGCCTGTCGGTACCCGACAGCTCAGTGGCAGTAGAAACGGACGGCGACGGGACTCTTGAGCAGCAGGAACCAAGGCCCAGAAGGAAGGACAGGCAGACCCAGACGCCCCCACTGGAGAAGGAAGAGTTCATTCCGAAACCTGTGACCCTCCAGAGCAACCAGATCGAGCGACCATATCGATCAAGCTACTACCTACCTGGAAGGGTAGAAGGAGAAGCGGTAACACACCTCATCGACACGGGCTGTAACACTAACCTGTTGGCCAAACGCGTCTTTGACCGGTTACCAAGCCACGTGCAACGCAATCTGCAGCACTATGATTCCCATGGAATCATGGCCGACGGTACTAGACTCCCGTTCTACGGCTTGCTCACGCTGAAGGGAAGGATACGTCACGTGAAGTTTGAGGAGACTTTTGTAGTAAGTCAGGTCAACGAGGACGTCATCCTAGGGATGCCCTTCTTGACAAGCCAAGGATGCCAGATGGGATTTGACCGTCCAGTACTGGTGATACAAGGGAAGGAACTGGCCTGTACCAACCACCACGGGGGAAATCTCGTGTCCAATGTACAAGTCCGACAAGACACCCAGCTACCCCCGCAGGCGGAAGTAACTATTCCGTGTCACCTGAGCTCCAGGGATACGTTTCTCCAGGGAGTGATCGAGAGTATACAGGGCGGAATACCTATCGCCACTAGTATCAACAAGCCAGACGCCCAAGGACGCGTGCTGGTTAGATGTCTCAACCCGACGCAGGACACCCTAAGACTACCCGCAGGAGAGGTTATTGGTACCTTTACGGGAGTGGAAGAGGGTGGCGTCCAGGGGTTGACCGAACAGAAAGGACAGCAGAGGAACGAGATGGGAGGAAGAGAAATGCCCCCCATTTGCACGACCTCTTCCAGCAGGCCAAGAGAGGGTGCCAGAACCCGTGGCAAGAGCAGCAAGTGAAGGAGCTGTTGATCAAATACCAGACGGTATTCAGCAGCCACAATGGAGATTTGGGCAGGACGACCCTAGCAGAGCACTCGATCCCCACAGTAGAGGGGGCTCGACCCATCCGATGCCCACCACACCGCCTAGGACCGGAGAAAGAGGCGGAGGCGGAACGCCAAATCAAGGACCTCTTGGAGAAGGACCTGATTGAGCCGGCCGATGGAGCTTGGAGCTCCCCCGTGGTGTTGGTGAGGAAGAAGGATGATACGTGGAGGTTCTGTGTGGATTACAGGAGGCTGAATGATATAACCAAACAGGACGCCTACCCAATCCCCAGAATCGACGAGTCGCTGGACGCCTTGGCTGGTAGTAAATACTTTACTACACTCGACCTCACTAGTGGATACTGGCAGGTACCCCTAGACCAGGACGCAAGCGACAAGTCGGCCTTCACCGCCAGAAGCGGCCTGTGGAAGTGGAAGGTGTTGCCATTCGGGCTGACCTCAGCTCCCGCCACCTTCCAGAGGCTCATGGAAAGGGTCCTCAAAGGTCTCCACTGGAAGACTCTGCTCCTGTACCTAGACGACGTGATTATCATCGCACCCGATTTCCAGACCCACCTGCAGAGGCTAGGCGAAGTGCTAGGACGACTCCACCAGGCAAACCTGAAGGTGAAGCCCTCCAAATGCGAACTGCTGCAAGAAGAGGTCAAGTACCTCGGACATGTAGTGAGTGCAAAGGGAGTGGCCACCGACCCAGGGAAAGTGGAGGCCGTCAGGAGATAGGAAGCACCTAAGGACGTAAAGGGACTGCAGGCGTTCCTAGGAACGGCCGGGTATTATCGACAATACCTCCCCGACTACGCCACCATTGCTAAACCTCTCACAGTAATGACAGGAAAGGAGACACCATGGAAATGGGGGCAAGCAGAGCAGACTGCCTTTGAACAGCTCAAAGCCAGGCTCACACAGGCTCCAATCCTCGGGTACCCCAACCCCAACTTGCCGTACACCCTGGACACAGACGCCAGCGCGGTAGGAGTGGGTGCAGTACTCTCCCAGGTACAGGAAGGCAAGGAACGCGTCATCGCGTACTTCAGCAAAACCCTGGCGCCCGCCAAGAGGAATTACTGTGTCACCCGGAAGGAGTTGGTCGCTGTCATCAAGGCAGTGAAACATTTCCGTCCCTACCTTTATGGGCGGGAATTCAAGCTCCGGACGGACCACGCCTCGCTACGGTGGCTGTGCAGACGGAAGGAGCCATCGAACCAGATAGCTCGATGGCTGGAGATCTTGGCTGAGTTCCGGTATAAGCTCGAGCACAGAGCAGGAACTCACCATGGCAATGCTGATGGGCTCAGCCGACAAGGACCCTGTGCGGACTGCAGGCAGTGCGGCTCCATCGAGCAGAGAGATGGGGGACCTTCCCATGAAGAACTACAGCAAGAGGCTGGACAGAGACCTCAGAAGGAGGTGAGAGACAACCTCAACACATCGAACCCGGTACATCCCCCCCCAGAATTCGGCTCAGGAGCAGTCGAATGGACGGGATGCGGTAGGCCAGACTTACGCCGAGCCGAGACGGCCGGGAGATATGTTGAAGAGGGAGTCTGCAGCAAGAGAGGAGCAAGAGGAGCGGGTTAACCTCACTGTGACAAACCCGGTACATTCCGCCCAAACCTTAGCTCAAGAGCAAAGGGACGGGCAGGATGCGGTAGGCCGGATTTATGCCGAGCTGAGACGGCCGGGGAGCGTCACAGAGAGAGAGTTAGCTGAAGGGAGTGTCGAGCTGAGGACACTCTATGAACGGAGAGACGCAATGAAGATTCGTCCAGATGGGGTACTGACCATCACGCTCCACCATCCTTCCAGACCAAAGCACTGTGTAGTCTGTCCACCCAGCAGGAGGACGCAAGTCGTCTGGGAAACACACAGGCTGATTCACGCTGGAGTACACCGAACAAGGCAGCGCATCCTACTCGATTGGTACTGGCCGGGCATTTCCCCCCTGGTCAGGAGACTGATAAAGGATTGCGAGGTGTGCCAGGTGGCCAAGAACGGAAGGAGAGCAGAAAACCCCCACAGACAGCGGATGTATGCCGGTCGACTGTTCCAGAAGCTGGCGGTTGACTTAGTCGGTCCTCTACCTCTAACCAAGAGAAAGAACCGCTGGGCACTGGTCCTCACCGACCACTTTACCCGCTGGCAGGACGCCATAGCACTGCCCGATGCCACAGCACCCACGGTCGCCGTAGCCCTGGATGAGCGAGTCTTTGCTTACTGGGGTCTACCCGAGCAACTACACTCCGACCAGGGAGCGCAGTTCGAGTCAGTGTTACTCGAAGAACTATGCAGTCTATGGGGAGTCAAGAAGACGCGGACCACCCCTATCACCCGCAAGGGAACGGTATGGTGGAACGCCAGAACAGGACGTTAGGAGATGCACTTCGTACGCTGATACTGACAAAAGGGCAAGATGAGTGGGACAGTCTGCTGCCGCAGATTATGCGAGCGTGTCGCAGCACCCCCCACTCAGCAACAGGAGAGACACCCAACATGTTAGTAATGGGACGGGAGGTCCGCCTTCCTGACCAACTAACGGGCACACCCCCTTCCTTGGACCCTCGCAACGTCATGGAACACACAGCAGAAGTGCAAGAAAATCTTCAGAAGGCACATGAATACCTGAGACACCAGCAACAAGAGATTAGGAGTCAGGACGACGAGGAACCCGCCGTGTTTCAGAAAGGGGAACTCGTCGTACTAGAAAACAAAAAAAGGGTAAAGGGCAGCAACCCAAAGCTACAACCACGCTTCGTCGGACCCTACCAGGTGACGGAAGCATTTCCGAACCATACGTATAAGGTGGAAAAGAATGGGAGTGGTCCATACAAAATGGCATGCTGCTGCGCCATTATAGGACGTGTCAGGAACCAGTCGGCCGAACACCCCCCTGTCGGGAACCCGCCCTCCACCCAAACATGAAAGGAGCCAGAAGAGGACGACCCCCCAAGACACGCCCAGCACCCGCTGAAGCCATAGGACCATTGCCACTGCCATTACCATTGCCATTACCGTCACCCCCACGAGACAGGTCACCACTTGTGAGAGAACCACCAAGATCGCCACCCATCCGGGAGCCTGAGGGCACCCCCCTGTCGGGAACCCGCCCTCCAGCCAAACATGAAAGGGGCCAGAAGAGGACGACCCCCCAAGACACGCCCAGCACCCGCTGAAGCCATAGGACCATTGCCACTGCCATTACCATTGCCATTACCGTCACCCCCACGAGACAGGTCACCACTTGTGAGAGAACCACCAAGATCGCCACCCATCCGGGAGCCTGAGGGCACCCCCCTGGGAGGAGAGACACCCGATACCCAAGAGTTGTCGCCACCGCCTTCGCCTGTGGCTAGCCACAGTCCAACCCGAAGACTGGAGGTCGCAGAACACAACTTGGACAAAGAAAGAGAGATAAATAGAGAAAGACATAGCACCCCACCCCCCGAGGTCATCCAGAGGGCACCCAGCCCGCAGAGGCAACCAGCGCTCGATGAGGAAGAGTGGCCACCTCTGCAACAAAGCCGGGCACCCACCTCACCATTAGACCGACCTCGAAGAGAAAGGCAAAAGCCTAGGAGATTAACTGATTATCACTGCTATACAGCAGGAGGAGAGCAGTACCTACCCAACACCCTTCCTATGGGGACAGAAAGACAAGGGGAGACGTCACATCAGCTTGTAACTCCCACCCTAAAGGAAGAGAAAGCAGAAGATCCGGCCGAAATCGGTTGGATAACAGTAAAACGAAAGAGAAATAAGAGAAAGTTACCAGGAAGGGAGACGAGTTGTCACAAAGAAGGACGAGAAAGAAATGACAAACAGGGGGAGATAACTCCCCAACAATGTGAACTCGTCGCCGAGAAAAATAAACAACAAGGGAGTGTAATTCCAAACCACCGTGAGCCAGCGCCCAGCGAAGAAACCGCCATCCCACGTCATCCTAACGAAACCACGTGGGGGGCGGCGTCAGAGGAACACGTGGTGGCAGGCACCAATCAAAATAAAGATAGGTGCAGGAGCCGCCAACGATCAGTTCGCAACCAGCCACGGAGGAGTTCACTACCCAGCAACACCAGAAGCGTAGATCAACTGGGCTCTCCACTACAGCGACAGATACAACAAACGATGGCTCGAGCAGTACAGCACATCAGAGAACAGATTGACATCACGTCAACTACAGGTGAGCAGCTACCGAATGTCACCATTCAGTCACTCACCAAGGCACTCGACAGCCATCTACGAACTGTGACTGTTGCTCGTAAAGAGGACATGATGAGAAAAGTCAACCCGTCACCTACTGTCAATATAAGACGAATTGCTGTTGCAGGAGAAGCCGACGCACCAGTGCTGAAGTCAACAACTGGTGCAGAGAGAGAAATATGGTTGAGCGGAGACACCATGAGAGATGGCTGAGCCAGTGGAAGGCAGCGACCAGTGGAGATGTCGACGCTGTAGCTACCAACAAGCCAGACGAAGAGTGATTTATCACGTACGCCAACACTTGACAATCTTCTTTTGCAAGTGTGGCAAGCGAAGTGCGTCACGAGACGCCATACTCAAACATATACGAGTACAAGGAGGCACCCTGGGGCACGGAGGCAAGCACAAGCCTCTCTACGAGGTTGACGAGGCCAGGTATGAGGAGTTCTGCAAGGTGATGAAGTGGTCGTCACCTCCACCATTTGGTGTGCCAACACCAATCATCGAGAGAGATGCTACGGAGAAAAAGAAGGAGAAGGAAGTGGAGAAAACTTCCATACAACGCCGACTGGGAAGATTAGCGGAGTCATCCCCACCACGCAAACGGAGGAAGACAACTCCCCCTCCCAGGTCGGTAACACCACAGAAGGACAGGTCGCAGCCACACCACTACAACTGGCGAACCGACCGCGAGAGGTCAGCAGAAGAGGATAGACAGAGGAGACGGAGGGAACACCGCACCCGCATGGAAGCATTAGACAAGCAGCTACACGCAATAACGCACGAGGCCTGCCAGCTCCTACTGAAGGCAGAAGAAATTAAGAAGGAGCTCACCCGCCCATACAGAGACTAGAGGGACCTCACCGACGCCGCCGACGTATTTTATTGGCCACCATCGCCAATGGGGCGGAGTGTGTGGCGGACGGCGTCAGCACGAACACTCACTTTCTATTTACTTTATATTATCCCAGTGACATTCATTAGTCAGTTCTATGCATACACTCTAGCAACATTAGTTCTATGTACATTTGTTCTACTTTACCCTGCCATTCAATATTATATGTTTGCCATGTGGATTCAGTCAGGCAATCACTCTAGTACAGCCTCTTACATTTTATTGGCACACGCTAGCCAATCCCTTGTGCTAGGTGTGGCCACCTTTTGTCTACCAATTTATCAGTCTATCAGTTATGTAATCATGTGTATAAATATGAATGTTCTAGTCAATAAAGTCAGAGTCAGCTTGCACACTCGCAGAAGTTTCTTTGTTCTCTAACAATAACTTCACTGCGCTAAGTACATGCACGTACAACATTACTCGAGTAGTAATTAATAAGCAGATCAGCCTGAACCTCTACTGGCCGAACCTAGCGTTGTCTAGTTCGCCTTCAATGTTCGACCTCTGCCTTGCACTAAACAAGTCAACCGAACCTCTGCTGGCCGAACCTAGCTTTGACTAGGTCGCCCTTCAAAGTTTGGCCACTTACTTGCACTGAGATAGCTAACGCAACCGACAGTTAGATAGTAGACTAGGATGGTAATGCACCACTCCCAAGGATACTAGTCGACCTGTGGGCGGGTTGTATTGCTGAAGCGATAGACACCAGTTGCCATCAAAGTTCGGGAGGTTGTGCAGGTAGGCCGAGCTACCAACTCACACCCCCACAGTGAAATCCTGCACAATATTGTGAGGGACGCCAGTACTAGTCGCTATTTATTATTTACCCACTGATACACTGTCTGAGCTTTTAAAGTTATTTATCTCATTATTTACTCACTTGTACACTGTCTACGCATTATCTCATTATTTACTCACTTATACACTGTCTGTCTTTGTCCTAGTTCTATTGTCTACCTGTGCCTAACTACGAGAGTCTATTCAGTACGGTTCTATTGTGTACCCAAATAGATATTTTAATTATTATAAACATTTTTCCACGAAGTAAAAAACTGCAACTTGGTCGGTGCTATGTTGTAAGTACAAGGCGTGGCTTGTACATGTTTTTACCCGCCCTCTTTGTATAAATATCTGTGTTCATGCAATAAAGTTCAGAGTTAGCCTAGCTCTCAGAAGATTCTCTCTCTCAAGAAGCAGCACAGCTATAAGCACGAGGCTTGGCGGAAAGTGAGATTGATTCGCCCTCTTACTGCGTATTCCCTCGCTACGGTGAGGAGTGCGACGCAAAGCAACTGGTGCCCTGATAGTTCGGCCCATACTAAAGTCGGACACTAGAGTTCGAGATAAGATAACGCAACAATAATTCCAGCATAATTCTTGTCGATCTCGACAGAGTCAAAGTAGACAAACAAGAATTCCAGCATAATTATTGTCGGTGATGCTAAAGTTCGAAACAAACTTAAAACTAAACAATAATTACAGCGCAAATTATTGTCGAACATTATAAGGTTCGGACGCAGCCAATAATTATAATATAATTATTGTAAACTGCCAGCACTCATCCTGCACCAGATTCGGCTGCACCCATAACTGCACAAACCAGTGAATGTTCTCCAACAATAATAAGCACATTATTGTACGCTGACTTGGGTAGAGACAGAGCACGTCGGGAAGGTGTACAGGTGGCTACCACCCAGACACAAATTCCTGTACAATATTCTCGAGGATGACGATGATTATAAATGATAATTATTTATATTGTTAATTAATGATGATGATGCAGTTTTTGTAGTGGTTTGTTAGTATTATTATTATGCAGCATGGTGGTTGCATATATATTTTATTATATATATAATAATAACTAATATAGTTATATAATATATATGTATATGATATGGGCAGCAAAACTGTACCAACTTATTAAACATTGTAGTTTAGATTTGTCTGCTCATGCCAGCTTATTGGAATTGCCCTCCTTTTTTATTCTATGTAAAGGCCCACCCACTGTAAAGGGGTGTGGCCTAGGGCGTATAAGCAGATGCAAATTGTTAATACGCCTTCTTGCAATACATTTAGGCTCAGTCTACACTAGTACGCTACGAAACATGGTAAAAAATCGTAACAGCTACGATTCGGTACTGGTCCACACCAAAGTGCCTGTTTAGATAATCCTTTGTCTAGCGCATTAGTTCCGTATCCGCATTAAAACACCTTGGGCCCCGTTTCAGTTTTGAAACGATACGGAACCGCTATTGGTGCAAGCTTATCTGAACAGCTGGCGTTTTTGCTGCAAACGTCAGTGTTCACATTTGTACGGAGTGCGCATAGTGCACCAGTGTAAACGGGGCCTTAATCAACTCTACAACTTGTTCTATTCGCTACAAATCTGAATACATGTATATATGTGTGCGCATGTTCATGGAATCGATAAAGCAAAGATAACACTAGGTTAAGTTGTTAAACAGAGCAGTATTCCATCAAGCATCAAGGAACTAGATATGCTAACACATCAAGGTATCAAGGATTATTAGAATCAAGGACTGTAATCTAGTGTATGCACCAGGTTATCTAAGACTTCTAGGTAGAAGCTTGATCGGTGGAAAAACTACTCCAGTGATCGAGAACGAGGTTTTTTTTAAATACATGTACATAGAACTCCAGCAGCATAAGAATAGCATAAGACGACATCAAGGTCGTCCAGTACATATGCATGATGATGTAGTAGTAATCAATCATGTAGTAGTACATTGTATTATTATTATATATATACTGAAAGGTAAAATAGTAAAAGGTGGTAAGACTACTGAGTGACTACAAATTGTTTCATGTGTCTAGAAAAAGACAGAAAAAAGAGTTCTAGACACAATCCTCAGGTCGGCAGTTGAGAGCCGACTTGAGGATTGTGTCTGAACTGTTTTCATTTTTTTTTTCGTCTCTTTTTAGAAACATGAAACAATTTGTAGTCACTCACTAGTTTTGTCACCTTTTACTATTTTATCTTTTAGTATCTAGCTCCTCGATCTTCTCCTGTTGAGCACTGTTTTACTTGCTTCAGTTTTGACTGGTTTTTACCATCTCTTGGGTACCCATATTAATAATTATTTAGTTAATTATTTTTATTTTCTTTTATGCATCTGTGCATACTCTGTACCCTACCAGCCATAGTAATATAATAAATATATATATAATATGTTGCGAGTGTATTCCATTTGCATGTACGCATGATGTGCTTGTATGTATTGTGCAGAATTTTACTACTGTGGCCCTAGTCGCAGTGCAACTACCTCTACAGGCACCCCTTTGGTAGCCAGAAGACTGGTTGTCTATTCCAACCTGTCATGTTTCCTGATTGATCAAGCTTCCTTCTGAAATTCAAGTACAAATTTTCTCCACTCTTGAAAACTGCTTAACTCTTTGAAAACTCCTGTAACCTACATTAGAAAATTCTCTTGCGAATTTTACTGTACATTTCTATGCAGCAATAGCTAGACTTTGAGATGGCTCATGGTGTACATTACTTTCACGCTATCATTGAATACTTAGATTTGGATTGTTCTACATAATAACTTATTTACCGCATCCCATATCAAGTTGCATTCACCTTGGCAATTGGCTCTTTCAACCTATATATGTGACTTTGTATTTACACTTCCCTGCTATACCCTCAAACAAAGTTGCAACCAAAAGCATGAGGTCCAATATAACATTTATTTTACCAGTCAATGTGACTGGTATGGTCTATTCTTTCGGCCTACTGACCTGACATGGAAGTCTGACAAAGAGGGGTCTGACCCCTCTGATCTGACATCTTCAGTCAACATCAGCAGTCAGTTGTTCTAGCTTGATTTATCTGAATGCTCAAATTCAATAATTGCTATTATGTCAGAGAGAAAGCAACAGGGTTCCTAGTAGAGAGAAAGGTCGTGCTTGGTAGTTCTAGTTCTTTGTTAGAACTTAAGTCTTCACCTTACACTGTAACACTAAAGACCCCAAGGGCTCTACATGTATGCATAGAAAAATGAATAGCTCCGGCCACTGAGCTCCAAATGCTAACTTATGAAAAAAAGGTGGGCTAATAATACAGATATTAGTACGAATAAAAATCCACAAACATTCTAATAAAAGGTAATGCTACTACTGGCCACCATTGTTGACAAATTGATGTCGGTCACCAATGATTATTTCTAATTCAGGAAGCTTGCATGAGCTCAATTACTGTTGATTAGTATTAGTAATGGAAGTGTCACAGCGTGTATTGTGTATGATGTTGTTGTTATTGTTGTTATAATTATTGTTATTTAGTATTATTGTTATTTACTATTTGGTATCAATTTCAACATTGTTCATCATTGTTCCTTTTTTTTTTAAATGATATTACTCTTGTTATTTCAATGTTGAATGAGACACCACATGTCTCAAGGAGTTTTATTAATCAAATCTGATAAAAAAAACCTTGCTTCTACTGCTCAGAAAATACAATATAAAATAATTAGTTTGGCTCACACCTGTCATTTCCTGTGCAGTATGTATTATAATATAATACGAGCAACATATCATGTTGTTTGTAGTAGCTAAAATTGGCGGACTGACTCAGCGATGATTGAGAGAGATGATTAATTTTTTATTTATTCGCTCCGGCAATAAAAATCACCTAATTAATAACAACAAATCGCCATGATATTATAATGATAATCGTAATCATGAAAATTATTACGATTAACAACAAAACTATGATAGCAGCATTGTTATGGTTATTACTATTCTCGCAATCATCTATCCATGGAATACTGAGGAATACATCCACACATTCCTCTTGCATTAAAATGCTTGTTTATTTTTTTATGTGTGATTGTTTGTTATTGGTAGTTTAGTAATTAGTTCAATTAAATTATTATACACCATGTAGTACATTAGTAAGTATCACAATAGTTAGTTAATGCGTATGTGCGTTGAGTATATTTATTTCTTCTGTGATTTGTAGCCAATTTTCTTTACTTGGTTTTTTTAAACTTTATTGATGATCAATGTATTTTTACTCATATAACCAACAAACAGTGGTTAGTTAGTTAGTTACCCTAATAAATCATCTGGCTTGCTAAAGAAAACTGCACCATCAGTCACGACCTGGCTCATAAAACGCTTTAAAAACTTTCGGTGACAGAGCACTCCACAGCTAGTGTTTGTCACCATACCGAAATTTTTGGACCATCATAACCCAGAGTCATTGTAGAAGAAACACTAGCGGAAAGCTATAGTCAGACACAAAACTCATATGATTTGTTGTGTTGTGCCTGCCTGTTTTTCTTCTATACGATCTGACATATGAGCAGCTGACCAATGGCGATGCTCTTCACGGATGATATGGTGATACACAACTCCAGTAGTTTAGAATCACAGGCACAAATTCCGTAGAGAATAATATTGTTAAAAAAACAATACACCTTATTTTTCACTCACATCGGTTTGAGGTTTAGTTACACAGCACACTGTACCTCACAACGATTCTAAATGCTACACTTCTCTGAAACACCTACTTCACTAATGTCACATCACAGAAGGAAACAGTACACTTAACGTTAAAAGGAGACTGGCTACCAACATCGCCATACCATATGCTTATAAGATTTTTGATATTAGGTTGATTACACCTCAGAGTTACAAGCTCATCAAATATTGCCTGTTCAGAATAGGCTGCTTCTTTACATTAGAACTAGTCACAAAAATGATCTCCTTCCTTTTCTCAATTTACCTCCAAATTTTCAATGCTCCCTGCACAAAACTCAAAATCTCCAACCATTACCCCCACCAGGAATAATGGCTGTTCAACAAATACTTACTGAGGGTGGCCTGCATTTCAGTGCGCCAACTCTCCGCCATCAATTGTTTCGTATCTAAACTTGACTCAGAGCAGCTGCTCATTCTTCGTCTATAGTTGGTCACTGAGCTTTATCATGATTCTCATGGCGATATAAGTTGATGAACGAACGCAAAAATGGTTTATACTTCAATGAGAAATTTGGTTTTTAAAGGTTAATTTAGAGGAATCCAACCACTAAAAGTGTCTTAAGTAGGTTCCCGGCCTTTTACAACCTAACCCAAAAAATGGTCTGCCTGGCAGCTTATAATGTACACCAGAAATGGTCTACCTGGCAGCCTATGACGTACTCCAGAAATGGTCTACCCGGCAGCCTACAACGTACTCCAGAAATGGTCTGCCTGGCAGCCTATAACGTACTCCAGAAATGGTCTGCCTGGCAGCGTATAATGCACTCCAGAAATGGTCTGCCTGGCAGCGTATAATGTACTCCAGAAATGGTCTGCCTGGCAGCCTATAACATACTCCCGAAATGGTCTACCTGGCAGCCTACAACGTACTCCAGAAATGGTCTGCCTGGCAGCCTATAACGTCCTCCAGAAATGGTCTACCTGGCAGCCTACAACGTACTCCAGAAATGGTCTGCCTGGCAGCCTATAACGTCCTCCAGAAATGGTCTACCTGGCAGCCTATAACATACTCCAGAAATGTACACAAGCTCTCAAATAAATAATTTTACCTTTTACATACCTCAGCCTTATACCAGAGTTTAGCACAAACTCCCCAGTAGTGTTTCCTAACGTTCTGAGTGAAGTAATTAAACTTTTTACTGATTGTTCCTTGCTTTTCTCTCCTTTCCAGAAGAGTCTTCATATCCTCGTCCAATCAGCATGTCTATAAACTTTTATTCACATTTCATACTTGAGTCAGTCACATTTCATACTTGAGTCAATCACATTTCATACTTGAGTCAATCACATTTCATACTTGAGTCAATCACATTTCATACTTGAGTCAGTATCAACTAGTTTGGGTTTTTACTTTTCTTGACTAAAGTTGTTTTGTCTTAAATCACTTCTGTCACTTGTTTCGCAACTGCATCTGTGCTATTCTAAAAGATGGTTCTGTTTGTTTAATATTACTTAGTCTATTACTATTATTACTGTTGTATATATATTGGAGTTATCTTATCAGTCACATCACTGTAATAGCATAGTTGTGTCCCCTTTGACTAAGGGAAGACAATCCTTTTCTTCCTGTACCATAGCGACTGTACTTTTATCGTTTTTAGAATAGATCAAGCATTTTTGCAAGATATTATAATATTATTATTCCTATAATAAAACTATTCATATTAACCAACCTAACAGAATACAACAATTACTATACATATTATTATTACTATTCAAATTCTCTAAAGATGATTGTGAAACCCAATAATTTTTAGCCCATCTCTTATTCAGTGTATTGTTGAAAATCCTTAAATGCAGCACCGTATAGGGCGATTTGCAAAAGAGCTTTTCATTGGTCTAAAACATTTCTAGAAATATCATTGGCTCAAAATAATGAAAAATACCTAGTGGCACTTCACTGGTTGACAACACCATATCATCATAGCCAATAACAACAAAATTATTCATAGAACACTGCACCTGACTTAAAAAACTGAAAATTTAATAATTCTGGAAAAGTGAAGACTATGCTGCTGTTTGAAGATAGTTATGAGCCAATTTATTTCACTCTAATTTTAAAATATTTTATAAGAATGCAAATGCTACTTGAAACAACTGGCTAATCACGAACACCTAATTTTATCCAATCATATGACATTACACAAAAATCGCCGTATACGGTGCTGCATTTAAGGATTTTCTGTATTGTTAGGGACGCCATACGAACAATCGTAACTATGTACACCACTTGCCAATTCTGTAGTTCTATGCTCACACTCTAGTACGATTTACTCTATGCACTAATTATTATTTTTCCAGTAACATACAAACTTATATGTTGGACATGTGCAATCATTCATGCGATACTCTAACTACCACCCATATTGTTCTATTGGCCCACTCTGACCAATTATTTGTGTGAGGTGTGGCATCTATTATGTACTACTTTTTATTATATAATCATGCATATAAATATGGCTGTCATCGATAATAAAGTGAGAGCAACTGTGAGCCTCAAATGATTGTTTATTACTACACAGACTTTAGTCAGTAGCACAAACAATAAGCACAGGATACAGACTACAGCTTGCACTACCGACTATCAGTGTAGTAAGGAACTTGGTAGAAAGCAATCGATCAACTCGATCCTTGCTGTGTATTCCCGCTTGTCGGTGTACAGTGCCAAGCATTCCTACTCACCCGATATTTCGGCACAGACAAGTCGACCTTTGTTGCACCGACTGACTACAGAAAGGGCCGAACAGCCACTTCCAATTGCACTTGTGATTGTGGGGAGTTGTATAGGTGTGCGCAATACCGCAACTACTAAAATCCTGTACAGTATCAACGAGAGACTACACAAAATCAATGGCCAAAGGGTCAGAGATATATGCCAGCAAGGAATACTGGGAAACTAGGTTCGACACAGAAGAGGAGTATGACTGGCTGGGGGCATACTCCAAATATGGAGACATTCTGCAATCTTTGTTGAGCGTAGAAGACAAAATTTTAATACTCGGTTCGTATTTCATAAACCTCCTTGTCACTGAGTCTAGGCAGTTGTGGATATTCATAGTAACATTGGTATCAGTTTTCAGGTTGTGGAAACAGTACATTGTCAGCTAGTTTGTATGAGTCTGGCTATGTGAGAATTACCAACATTGACTACTCCAGCAATGTGATAAAAAGAATGAAAGAGAAATACAGAAAGCTAACAGAGATGTCTTGGACTACTATGGACATTATTCAGCTGAGCTTCCCTCTGTCTACATTTGATGTAGTGGGTGCCAGTCAACATAACAATGGGGACCACTTCAAATCTCAATTTTTTGTTTCAGTTCAAAATGGTATTTCATATGAGATGTATTCATATCAATGCTTGTGACCTGCAGGTTATTGAAAAGGCAACACTGGACACTCTGATGGTTGAAGAAAAGGATCCTTGGAATATTTCTCCAGATATACAAAGCACCATAGATATGATACTTCACAAGGTTAATTTCTGTGTATGCTGGGAATTGTTTGCTCAACTGTTAGAATGGGCATATAACTCCTCAGATATTTGTTGTTGCTGCAGGTGAGCAATGTGTTAAAGCCAGGAGGAAAGTTCATCTCCATCACGTGGGCACAGCCGCATTTCAGGAAACGATTGCTAGCCAAGCCACAATACAATTGGTCAATAGAAACAAGGACATTCGGTAGCGGAATTGAATATTTTATATACATCATGAGAAAAGGACAGACGCTATCAGAAAACGATGCTAAGTTGGCGCAGCGGACAAGAGAACCAAGACTAGCTGAGGTGATTGAGACACTGAAAGAAGACTCGGCTGACTTTTTAAACAATATAGCCATGTGATGTAGTATAGACGTGTGATGAAGTATAGACGTGTGATGTAGTATAGACGTGTGATGTAGTATAGACGTGTGATGTAGTATAGACGTGTGATGTAGTATAGACATGCGATATAGTGACACAAATATATATATATGTACAATATTTTGCTAGCGATAATAGACAAATCAACAGATAGTTGACATGCAACATGCAGCGTGGTAGAGCTCACATAGATGGCAGTATAATTAGAAAATACCCTAGATATAAAGTGTTTAAAATCACTTTAGGAATTAAAAAATTCTAAATATAATTGCAGAAGCTGTGATACTTTCACAAGAAGTAATCAGGCTGTGGCTTTTTGGATGGAATTCCTCGCACCTCCTGCAAACACATAATTGAGTGAATTACTGCGAGTGGATTGATTGGGTGTCCAATTTTTTTTTAATACAGCGCGAATTATTACAGTTCAGTGTAAAGTCACGGAGCCATGGAATGCAAATAGAGCTAGCGAGCATGCCAGCAGATGTCATGTCTACCTTACAGGTACCTCAAAACAGTGCAAAGTTATAAATCGGCAAGTGGCCGGGTGCAATGAGACATACTATTATTACTATGATGGAGCTGTAGAATATTCCACTACAGTTTGAAATTGTCACCTTTAGGGGAGACAACTGCTGAATTTTTGTTCCATTCAACAACAAAAAACGCAATATCAGGTGACAAAATGAACAGCAATGTATAATGAATATCCAAATTGTCCACATAAACAAAACCACCATATCCCCAATGACAGAATGAAGTGACCCACCTGTGGAGCAGCTTCAAAGATGGTAAAGCTTTTCTGTAGATGTTCATCTAATTCTAGGATAGCTGCTACATTACCACATCTGCAATAAATACATCAATGTGTAAATGCCTCCTTTAGCAGTTAAACAAGAGACTGAGTGCATCCTAATACTCTACTACTTCCACTTTTGACGGATAGTAGTCGAGTCAGCTCACAATGATGACACCACTGATTCAGTGCACAAGTATTAACTAAGTCCGTTGCCACCAAAGAGGTGAAACAAAATGTAATATAAGCAATAAGCATTCAGACCAAACGGCGGTAATGACAACAGGCGGAAATAACTCCAGTGATGAGATTGTACAACAGACATAGAGAAGACAACTTCACTAACCTATAGCAGTAATTGGGTGCAGACCAAACAGTGATGACAGTCTCATTAAAGTGAGCTTTCCAGCCTTCCATAACTAGCTGATGCGCCCGACATATGAGTTTGAGGTTGTTGTTGTCTATGAACTGCTGCACAACATCACTACCAAATAGGTAACCAGCCCCCCTGGGACTCACTCCCCAGCCCTGAGTGTCTACAACAAAACAAGCGCTGTTAGTTTTGTTGGCTAGTAGCACGGAGCAGTCTCTGGAGTTACATAACATTAGAGTGAGACAAGTTACCACAAGTTACTTCATATCGTTTGACTTGCGGTAGAGCAGATAAGAGCCAATTAAAACACACCATCAGGATCAGACCAGAGAAGGTCACACATGGGTCCGTCATGAGGCACTTCCTGCTTCCGGTCAATGCCTCTGATTTGATCTAATGTGGTTATAGAAGGAGACAGTCCACCATGCACACAGAATATCTACAGAAGACAAGTATTGGATATCCACGACTATAATAATATATACAATCGTACCTATGCACGTGAGTATTGACTTTATTCATCCAACTTTGAAGCAAATGAATACGAGTAAGCCAATAGTAACATACTGAGCTCAGCAACGAATCTAATTCGAAAAAGCTGAAAGCAATGCTTATATAAATTGGTGACAGGAAATCACTAAATATTATACAGACTACATACCTGTCCATCGATAATAGCGGATAAGCTCAGGTAGTCAAAGATCTCTGTACAGTACCTCCACACAGTGATTGACCCATACTTACGTAGACACTCATCATAGAATCCATAAACTTGTGTGATCTGCCGACTTTCATGATTGCCTCGTATCAAAGTGATTCTATCAGGATATCTCACCTGTATAACAGTGATCAGTGATAGCCATAGCACTGCATGATACCATTGTTAGCACTCACGTACATCGCAGAGGGAAGCTAGATTGTCTCCATAGCAACAACAGTGTAGCAATGGCTATTGTACGCTGCTAGGCAACACAACAGAGTTATAAATGAGCTCAAGTGAGTGGGTGGGAAGAAGTAGACTACCTTGAGCGCTAGTAGCAGTAGAAATGTCTCTACGCTGTAGAATCCTCGGTCTACAAAATCTCCCATGAAGAGATAATTTGTGTCTGGTACATCGCCACCTACTTTAAACAATTCTTTCAAGTCATAAAACTGGCCGTGAATATCTCCGCACACCTGAAAGAGCACAAAACAACGAAGTACATACACATGTATGATTGCGGGTTGCATCAGACGTGCATACTGAGTACAGACGGACATAACTCCAACAATGTAATAATCATGACAAATTATTGATATGAAATGTTGGATATTGGAACTCCCAACTCGTCATCTTCAGATATAAAAAGATGATGTGATTCTAGAGACTGATACTGTGTAGATGAGAGATAATGCTCTAACTACTGTTGGAGTGGCTGGCTATGGGCCAAACAACTTATTATATGCATATGGACATCAACTACTGCCACTCCTTCGCCTACGATTCCTACCAGAGATCTACAGCAGTGTAGACTCCCTCATGAACAACTACCGCTTTAACACAGCAATCAAGTTTTATACCAACAATGTCAACGGCTATTACTAAGGAACAGCCGCTGTAAAAATATATAAAAATTCATCAGCAGTGTCAGTCACCTGGTGCAGATAGCTTGAAACCAAACATTCAAGACAAAACTTACAGTTACAGGAGAGTCTACACGTTGTACATTGCTCTCTTCGACAAGAATTTCTCGTGCTTTGCTGCACAGTGCTTTTACTTCACTTTCTTTTATAATTTCACATCTTCGCAACTGTTCAATTTGTCTTCAATTACACAACATATACATGTAAGTTGATGTATAATATACATGTTATATGGTACAAAAAGTAGAAATAAAATGGAAAAACTAAATTAGTGAAGTATAACGTGTCCTTACCTGTCTAAATCTCCGCTGTCTGTCATATTGCCCTATAACTAAAATCAAAGCAACTATTTTAACAAGCCTATAAGTACAATCTGTAATGTAAAAAACATGCACGCTTCAACATCCACTATGATATAATGACATACATAATATGAATACTGAAGCAGTGTGTAAAATATACCAGGATTCAAGGCAGCGAATGTTGATATTCACCGTGACATCATTGAATACAATTATTTTGAGGATCGATTTCAAACTACAAATCAGCACTTCACTACGCTGTCGATGCTGAAAATAACTAACACTGTATTTAATTGGTTGGAAGGGAATGAGTGCACATTGTCCTGTAGGTGATACTCAAAAGGCGGCCAATTAATTTGTTGATTGGGATAACATAAAAAAGAATGAAATGCCCTCATGGCTTCTAAAACTCCGGAAGCGTATCAGATGAATCAAACAGTACTGTCCAAAACTATAAACTTAAAATGAACAAATTTGAGAAAAAAAGCTAGAGCATCAAACGTTGTTGACAGAAAAATGAGAAACACTTATAAGAGAACCAGGAGTACAAAGCGGTAAACTTGAAGGTTTAAGTTTTGCATGTCATATAATTATATTGGCAACCAACTGAAAGCAAAGGCACCACTCTGTCTATAGTGTCATGTTGGAGCATCTATATTTGCCTCCTACAGTTTTATGATGGAACACGAAATGGCTGCATTCTAATTTACATACAGTAGACAGACAAAAATAAAACATCCTAACAATATTATAGTAAAACACGGCATAATAATGCAGTCATAATAGCATAGTTGATCAGGCAAAAATTTTTTTTGATTTTATGCCGACTAATGCAACAGGTAACAAACACTAGACTGTTGATGATAATAACTATGTTAAGCATAGCAAAGCTTGCCATACTAATAATGATTTCATTCACACCCATTATCACTACTCTAGTAGAAGTAAAAACAATATCACGTAGATTAAAACTAATAACCAAACTTTGCCTGTATGTGTTATTATAGCTTTTCATATTATTGCTCTAACATATCATACTGTTATTGTTAGTAACAAACATTACTTGTTATTTATATCATAAAATAATTTTAGGCAAAAAAATATAATAAATAATATACAAATAACTACATTTCATCCTAGGTAATAATTGTTAATGATTATGTACTCATTCATTTTCACAACTACTAGAAAGTAGTACGTTTTTAGTACGGGTAGTAATAAAGATATTTGTTATAATAACAACTACCAACTTCCAGTAACTGGTAAAAACTGAAAATAATAAACCGCTCAAACTATTGTTACTTTTTTTTTATCAAGAAAAAATTGTTATTATCACAATAACTACAATGATGTTACTACTACCACTAATCATTACATTGATTATTAATTAATAGTTATAAATTATCATTCAATTATTAATTTAGTTGAAATTTGTAAATAAAAATAATTCATAATAATACAGTAGTAATAAGTTATTGATGAATATTTATTACTATTATTATAATCATTATTTCAACTTCTACTATTCTATTATTATAATCGTATAATTCTCAGTGAAAGTTTCTTCAATACTAAGTTTTAACAACATACTACTATCAATTATTATAAAAAGAACTATTAATTAATATTATTATAATTACTTAGCTTACTACATCAATCACGTCTTATTATTTATTTTTATCATAGTTCATTGATTATTATTATTGTTCTATTCCCATAACTAACTACTAGTGTTTTATCTTCTTGTCTTGCAACAACTTTAAAAAGTTGAGTTGCTGTTTGTTGCTGTTATTTGTTATTACTCTATTTATGAATCACAACAGTTATGTTTTTATAATAAAAATAATGTATACTATCTATTAATATTTTATTATCGTTTATAACAATTATTATTAATTCTGGTTATTAATTAATTAGTTCAAGTTAAAATAGAGCCTCTAGGCGTGATTTTCTTCGTGACTCCAGATCACCCCCTTATTACGTTCCCAACAAAACGCACAGCCTCGTTTTGCACCAGTTTCAAGTTATTAACGTGTTTGTTCAAAAAAAGGATCCCAGAGCTCTCTGGCATACTCAAGTTTAGGTCTACATGGAGTTTTGTAGGCTAAGGAATGAAAAAAATTCGGGTGCTCTTGATATTGTATGATGCAAAAGCCCAAGAGGTCTCAGAGTGTCAGAGAATTTTGCAGTATTTTTGAATATCTTTGAAGGCATGGAACACTCAGGAACGCACAGTAAAATGAGTGCCTCAGTTCGCAAACAGAGTGTTTAACTTTATTATGGGCATACTCACAGGGGTTACAGCAACCTGCTGTTTATTTTTTTTTATCAATAATTGGTAATAAGTGAGTGATTATTATAACAACTACTACTCTCTTTTTGCTTTTAGCTAAGTGCTGGGGTTTCTGCATTTATTTCATGTTTCCTTTTTAAACATTATAATCATTATGTTCACCCCACTCAATGAAACTTTCTCGAGGTTGTCACACCAACAAGATACTACTTGTTGAAGGATTCTAGTGCACTTGGTATTATTATTTAATTTATTTTGGTAGTAGTATGTATAATGTATTATGCATGAATTTCATGATGAATGTTGTTGTTGTAGTATTATTATTATTAATTTACTACTAATCAAACCATAATAATTATAATAATGCATAATAATATATATAATAATATTAATAAATAAATAAATCAAATAAACGACTGAATATATATATATTATCATTAATTACCATTACAAAAAACTACTACTACCATTTTTTTTATTATTATTCGTTGTTATAAATAATAATAATAATAATTATTATAACTAATAATAATAATAATAATAATCATCATCATCATCATCATCATCATGATTGTAGTATTCTCTCAGATATATATACATCTATTTGAATGTAGTTAACAAACATTCCAGTGAAATAAAATAATATAACTACAAAACTCAAAACAGTAAAAACATTACAATGATTATCAGAGTGCACTCTGTAAAAGCATAAGCCCAACTGACTCGTCTGCTAACTATTACCCAGCAAGTCACGTATGCATGTTCACTCATGCATGTCTGCTTATGCAAGGCTTCTAAATAAAACATAAGAACACAACTCCAAACACTACATCTCTTCCATCTTTAAAAAGCTAAGTGACATAATCATTAAGATAATTTGGCTTGTTACGTGCACGACTACTCTGACGCACTGGCTGCTCTTTAGCCGGGGCCACACGAGACTGGTTTACTATTTCACCATTGCTAAGTCTGAATGTGTTACGAGCAACCTGACCCTCAATAGCAACAGGAGCCGAGAACTGAGATTGACCTTTATTACGAGAACCAAATTGTCTTACTCTAACCAAGTCACCAACCTGAAGACCAACATCTACCGCCACCCGTCTAGAATCCGCATAATCCTTCTGTTTAGCCTGGTACAAGTCAACACGATCATCAACACCTGATGTATCCTCAACAGGTACTAAAGATCTATCTAACATGAGCTTAGTACACATCACGCGTCCATGTAATAAGGTGCTCGGTGCAACACATGTAGTGGAGTTTGGAGAGGACCGATACACCTGAAGAAAGTTTGTGACAGATTTCTTCCAATCCCTCCCTTCGTTAACAGCGTCCTCAATAGTTTGCTCCAAGGTCCGATTGAAACGCTCGACCTCACCATTGCATCGAGGGTAATAAGTAGAACTTCTATAATGGTTGATACCACATGTCTTAAGATAGTCTTCAAACTAACTGTATGTGAAGTTCATAGCATTATCACTCACCAAGGCCTCAGGATAACCTTCATGGGAGAACACCTTCTCAAGGAAGCCTATAATGTTTTTCGAAGTAATACTACTCATAAAAGCTACTTCCGGCCACTTGCTGCGATAATCTACCAAAGTCAGCGCATATCTCTGGTCCCGAGGAGCTAAGACAAAAGGACCAACACAATCCAACCCAACCTTTTCCCACACCTTCTCAGGAAGTTTGACAGGGGTTAATGGAGCATCACGGGTAATACACGATTTATCATTCATTTTACACGTAGAACAATCACGGACAGCCTGCTCAATGTGCTTATCCATTGCCTTCCACCAATACATTGACCGTATATATCTTTTATACTTAGCAATACCTTGGTGACCTTCATGCCCATTACTGATAACTTGAGATTGCATGGATTCTGGCACAACTATCCGACCATCACAAAGTACTAAATCACCCTGCAAAGCAAATTCATCCTTAAAATTGTAATAAAACTTATCTAAACAATCTGGCTTGTGCTTCCAGTTTGAACTGACAGCTCGATGGAGCTCGAGAACAATTTTGTCAGACTTGCATGCTTTAGTGAACTGTCCCAAGTCAATGGCTGAGGCCACAAGCGCAACGACTTCCTCCTCATTATCATGTACTGGAATATTATCAGTTACAGGAATTCTAGACATAGTATCAGCAGGCACATTGTCACTCCCTTTGACATATTTCACCTCAAAATTATAAACCTTTAGCCTAGAGCGCCATCTTGCTACTCTATGTCCAGCACGTCTTGTGAGAACAGCTCCATAAAGAGATGTAAGTGGGTTGTGATCCGTTCAAAGCAAAAATCTTCTGCCCCATAAGTAAGTGTGCCAACGCTCAACAGCCCAAACACAAGCTAACGCTTCCAATTCAAGAGCACAATACTTTGCTTCACTCTCGGACAATGACTTTGAAGCAAATGACACCACCCGTTCACTGCCATCTTTCTGAATCTGACTAAGAACCGCGCCCAAACCTATACCACTAGCATCAGTAGTCACGATAGTCTCCAAACTGCTATCAAATGAAACCAGCAAACCACTGCATGCAAAAGCTTGCTTTATTGCATTAACATCATTCATTGCCTCCTGTGACCACAATAGATTCTTATCCTGATGCTGAACCATCTTTCTCAAGTTAACAGTCATGGCAGAAAGATTTGGAATAAATCTAGCGTAGTACTGAATCATTCCAAGGAATTTCTGTAATTCATCTTTAGTATGTATAGTCATAGACATAACAGCACTAATCTTATCCTCAAGGGGAGCAATACCCTCACTACTAACTCTACACCCCAGAAATTCTACACTAGGTTGTCGAAGCCTACACTTCGCATAGTTTAATTTCAAACCGGTTTCATCTAGTTTCAGAA
Source organism: Cryptosula pallasiana (assembly GCA_945261195.1). Classification (NCBI taxonomy): domain Eukaryota; kingdom Metazoa; phylum Bryozoa; class Gymnolaemata; order Cheilostomatida; family Cryptosulidae; genus Cryptosula; species Cryptosula pallasiana. The sequence continues at coordinate 31,661,352 of OX183133.1, read as the reverse complement.
TAACACGCTTTAGGTTATCATCATGTGTCTTCTGGTCCTTACCAAAGACACATATATCATCAAGATACCATACACAGATATCACGGCAACTATCCAACACTTTAGACATCAACTTTGAGAAATAACTTGGGGCACTAGCTAAGCCAAATGGAATTCTACACCACCTAAATAGTCCCTCTGAACTGATGAAAGCTGTCAAATCCTTACTATCCTCTGTTAGTGGTATCAGATTATAAGCAGACTTGAGATCCAGTGTAGAAAACACTTTGGCCTCATTCATCGAGTGAACCAATTCCTCCATGTGAGGGAGAGGATGACAATCTACTACTATATTCTGATTCAGTCTAGACAAATCCGTGCAAATACGAATATCACCTGATGCCTTCTTCCCAACTATGACTAAAGGCGAAACCCATTCTGAAGAATCAATCGGCTCAATTACACCTTCATCAACCAAACGCCGTAGCTCACTTCGAACCTTATCCCTCACTGCATAAGGCGGAGCACGGTACTTCTGCACACATGGCTTAGCACCTGCTTTAAGCTTGATTTGGTGCAAATATTTTGTGACTTTCTTTGATACACCATCACTTTTGTCTTTGACCACAAGGACTTGTGCAATGTCTAAACCCGTATCACGAACAACATCTAATCCTACCAAAGCACTACCCTTTTCAACCACATACAGCAAAGTCGTACATGATTTGCCCTGAATCTCAATAAACACGCTGCAGCAACCTACTACAGGGATTACCCTTCCTGAGAAATCAGTCAACGTACGTGGAGCTGCAACCAGTGTGTCAGAGAAATGCGCTCTAAAAACATCATGTGGCAAAATAGAAACATTAGATCCAGTATCAATCTGAAAATTAAAAACATGTGATACACTAGGTCTAGGTACACAAGATACATTAGCATCAATCATAAGCTTTTCAGATTTGTTGCCAACTGTAAACACATATACATCATCCTCCGAATTAGCTGTCTGATCCACTACCTTACACTCTGCCATGTCACTACCAGGTCTACAAAACCTCGAACCACCAAAATGTCCAGTTCTTTTGCAAATATTGCAGCGTTTAGATTTAGCAGGGCATGAAGCATCAGAAGATTTATGTCCAGGCTTAGAACACGCAAAGCAGATGACCTGCCTATCAGCTGTTTTAGAATAACTAGCCTTACCATGAGAAGACTTCACCTTGTATACACCTGAATCTCCCACATTAGCAGCAGCATTACCTTGTATCATACCAGACTGCAATTTGACAGTCTCTGAAGCACGTACTATATCTATAGTGTCCTGTAGTGTCATACGCTTAGATTGTCTGTTCAACTTATTTGCTTTCAGCAACAATTTCTCCCTTACTTTAGAATCATAAACCTTCTCCACAATCTGATCTCTAATCATGTCTTTCTCACACTCGCCACCATAACGACTATAATTACAACCAACCACTAATTTTCTCAACTCCGCAACAAAGTCATCAATCGACTCCTCTTTATACTGCATTCTCGCTTTAAACCTGTACCGCTCAGCCTCCTCACAGCTTGCAGCAACATAATGGGCCTTCACAGCATTCTTCGCCGCCTGAACACTCTCATCAGCTACATCCAGGTTAAAGAATGTTCTCTGGCCTTCATTGCCAAGACATGCGATAAAGTGAGCCCTTCGTATTGTATCATCCAGCTGCGCAAATCCTCCAAGCAGTTCAAAGTTATCATACATTTTAATCCAAGTTTCATAAGAAATATTTGGCTCACCAGGGTTCTGTAAAAATGGTGGAGGAGGATGCGCAACCACCTGCATCATTCCACCAGCCTGGGTATTTGTCACAGCAGCCTGTGTAGTAGCTGTATCTCCACTAGTAGTAAACATATTCATTGAGTCAGTAGTTTACAATCTCAGGCAACAGCAAAAATAATCCTGTAAAATCCTCGTCGTCCAGTTGTAGTATTCTCTCAGATATATATACATGTATTTGAATGTAGTTAACAAACATTCCAGTGAAATAAAATAATATAACTACAAAACTCAAAACAGTAAAAACATTACAATGATTATCAGAGTACACTCTGTAAAAGCATAAGCCCAACTGACTCGTCTGCTAACTATTACCCAGCCAGTCACGTATGCATGTTCACTCATGCATGTCTGCTTATGCAAGGCTTCTAAATAAAACATAAGAAAACAACTCCAAACACTACAATGATGATGATGATGGATGATAAATTGCTAATCATAAATAATAATTAATATATTATCATTAATTACCATTATAAAAAACTACTACTACCATTTTTTTATTATTAATCGTTGTTATAAATAATAATAATAATTATTATAATTAATAATAATAATAATCATCATCATCATCATCATGATGATGATGGATGATAAATAAATTGCTAATAATCATCATCATAAATAATAATATTATATAAATAATAATAACTTACTTAATATTATTAATTATAATAATTCATAATATTAAGTAAGTTATTATAATAATTGTTATAAACAATAATAATATAATGATAATAATTATTATAAGCAATGTAAATGTATAATAATCAACAACAACAATGAATGTAATAAAATAAATAAATAAATTTTATAAATAATATAAATTATTATTTATTATTATGATAATTATGTATAATTAATTAATATTAGAGTCAGTATTTTTTAAGCTAACTAAAATACGAAAATAACGCTGAATGGTGGGAAGACTATGAGGTAATACTGAGTCTGTAAGTATTCGTGGGGCCACAATTTTTTGCTCACTGATAATTAATAACTCAATAATTTACCAACTGATGATGTCAGCTAAGGTTACCGCTAGAGTAACTTTTTTGGACCAATCATCTGGCAAGCAATAATTCACCCCGGGGTCACATAAAAAGAGCACCTACAGCCGAAAATATTGATTTTATAATCAATTTAAAGCTTCCTAATTACATGACATATTACATTTTTATGCAAATTTCAACCATAATTCTTGTGAACCGTTGGTTATTAACGTTTTTATTTAAATACATGATTGTTGTTATCTGCAGATTTATAAGCAAATTCCTAGCAAAAATCAACCATAAAATAGTTTGAATTTAGCGCATGAGTCCCGTACTGAAACAAGACCGAAACTAAAACTACAATTAGGTCGTGTGACGATTTGTAGGGCACCTGCTAACTTTGTGAACTGCAATAGCATAGCAATAATAACACTCAGAGTTGTTTGATTGAAAAAGTTGAAGAGATTTTGCAATTTTTTGCAACAATGGGAAATTGTTATGCAGTTGGACCAAACGAAATGATGGTTATTTCGGGTAACTAATCAATTTTCTTTTTTGCTCACCAATTAATCAGTATTATAAGATGATGTTCTGATATATTATTATTTTTATTATAGCAAAGCAGCAATAATAATAATAATTATAATAATTGATTAATAATTAATAATAAAATAATAATACTAATAAAATTTGATTATTATTGCCAAAATACTAGTAGTTGATAGTAATAGTAAATCAATTTTGTTTGCTTCTTGCCTTCAATTCACTTTATAGCAACAACAAACAACCGTTTTAATGATTTGTTTACATCATCATGTGATTAATTAATAATAATAAATAATACAGCGATAACAAAGTCTAGTGATAATATAATAATAAAAATTAGTGTTCTTCTGTTGACTAATTAATGGTATAATAAATTATTAATTATATCATTAGTTTTATCGCAATAATAATAAGCTTTTGGTAGGTTTATGGAATGTATTTTTAAGCTCTTGCGCAGTTATGGGACAAGTAATTAATTAGGGTTCAGGGTTATTGAGGATATTGAAACTATTATTTGACCTCAAGCCGTGATAACTTTTATGGGGGTTGAGACAAAGAGTTTCATAGTATGATGATGGCTGGAGAGAAAGCGGTTGCGGAAGTTGGAGTGAATAGTGGTGGAGAAGAACTCTGTTCTAGCTCATGCAAGGGCTCTTGCCCAGTCCCTGTCCATAATATATGGCCATATGTCAGAGGAATGGAATCAAGAAGCTTGTGCATGGGTTAAAGCAGAGTAAAGCTGTGAAAACTATTGTTCAAAATACATGTAAATGGTATTCTGTGTCAGAAAGTAATTTGGATGGAGAAATTTTTGACAACCACGTTCTCGCTAGCTGGTAGGTATGTAGGGAAATGTGAATACTTATCACTTAGACTAGTTACGTCAAAACTACATCAGCGATCAGTGTGAAGCCTCCTCTCCTGGTTTATTTGTCTAGCTTGTAGTTGGCATAGTAAGGCCTTCAAACTATGAGATAAGAATTTTTGTTCATGCTTTCTTACTGTTGTAAATCCTAAAAGAGCAAGTTGATGATACCTTTTTTTGAGAGGATTGGGATATCCTATTAGATTGGGCTTATTCGCTAGAAAGTGTTATAATATATCCATCATCCGGCTTATAATTCTTTTCTGAAAGTCAAAGTTATTAATTGAAAAAAACAACTGTAAGTCATCATTACTGCAAATAATTTATTCAAATTCTCGTTTCACAAAGAAATTTGCAACTTTTGAGATTATATATAGCAATTCATTACTTATTGTGTGTAGATCGATGGTCACGTTTCTGATAGTTTTTTTTATGTCAATATGAAAATTAAAATGTTTCTGCATGGAAAGACACAATAAGGTTAAACAACTTCAGGTCATTTCGAGCAAAGTCAATGTATTTTAAAACAACTCAAGCCAATTCGACATGTTATATGGAGTCAATCCAGTGTATAATATTGGATAGACGTTTATACAATTTGACTTTGTCCTAATTGATTAAATACATCCAAACATTCCAGGTATTTGCCAAACGAGATTTGCATGCTTGTCAGACGAAAAATACAGTTCTCTCTCATCAAATTTTGTATTAACATGGACAATTCCGATTAATTCAGACCAGTTGACCTAGTTGTACATCGGCATTTTATACTTTTCATACTATTTAGGTGGATGCTGTGGGAATGATTCAAAAAAATATATCAGTGGAAACTGGGGCTGGGCATGGTGGTGTGTCTCAGATGTTCAACTGTAAGTACTGCATGTCTATGTCATGTCTATGGTATTTCTATGTTATGTCCATGGTATTTATATGTTATGTCTATGGTATTTCTATGTTATGTCTATGGTATTTCTATGTTATGTCTATGGTATTTCTATGTTATGTCTATGGTATTTCTATGTTATGTCTATGCCATGTCTATGTCATGTCTACGTAATGTCTGTGCTATGGCTGTGTTTACGGAATGTTTAATGTTATATCAGAAGTTGATGGCGAGGTAGCTCAACGGGTGTAGATACTGCCTTGTCAGTTAAAGTTGCACATCTATCGTTAGTGAAAGGGAGTTTGGTTGCTGCTGAGTTTGTTAGAGCCAAGACCCAGAATACTTGGTTGACGTATTATGAACATGCTCAAGTACAAACGTACTAATTATTTAACTACCTGTTGTATATAACTACTGTTGTATATAACTACCTGTTGTATATAACTACCTGTTGTATACAACTACCTGTTGTATATAACTACTGTTGTATATAACTACCTGTTGTATATAACTACTGTTGTATATAACTACTGTTGTATATAACTACCTGTTGTATATAACTACCTGTTGTATATAACTACCTGTTGTATATAACTACTGTTGTATATAACTACCTGTTGTATATAACTACTGTTGTATATAACTACCTGTTGTATATAACTACCTGTTGTATACAACTACCTGTTGTATATAACTACTGTTGTATATAACTACCTGTTGTATATAACTACTGTTGTATATAACTACTGTTGTATATAACTACCTGTTGTATATAACTACCTGTTGTATATAACTACCTGTTGTATATAACTACTGTTGTATATAACTACCTGTTGTATATAACTACCTGTTGTATACAACTACCTGTTGTATATAACTACTGTTGTATATAACTACCTGTTGTATATAGCTACCTGTTGTATACAACTACCTGTTGTATACAGCTACCTGTTGTATACAACTACTGTTGTATACAACTACCTGTTGTATACAGCTACCTGTTGTATACAACTACTTGTATACTCGTAGATGTTTCGTAACTCCCTTGTGCATTCATCTGTGAAATTTTACATTCTTGCCAGTTAGTGTGGATTTGTTGATGGAAAGCCGAAGACATTATAGCACTTATACATGTAACTCGATATGAAAAGGAAAATTATGATTTGTATTATTTGATGATTCAATTGGTAGGTTGAATAGTTCGATAGTTATATACAGTTATCTATATAGCTGAAATACTTGGGTTTGTAGGCAGAAAATGTCTTTACGCTTAATCGGAGTTGTCTCTCCATTAAATAATTAATTTGCTAAACTCGATTCGCTACAGTATTCTTGTATAAATTTAAATATATTTGCCAAAACCTTTTGGACATCAATTAAAGCCATACTTCGCTCCAGTTTCAACTGTTTCCATAAAATATGAGTGCACAACTAATATTTTATAACTTTTGTTGGTAGTTTTTTACGAAATCAAATGTCTGGAGTTTATTTTATATACTTCTAAAGCCAGGACTACTCCACCTAGTTAAAAATAAGGTGGTAAGTAGATTTTCTGGTGTTCTTTAGGCTACCCCTAGAGGTGATGACTCTACACCCCCAGTGTGAGAGTGTGGAGACAGCGGAGGGAGTCCCTCTCTTCGTCACGGGAGTTTCTCAAATAAAGGTCATGAATGATGGTGACTTCATAGCTCGAGCAGTCGAACAGTTTCTAGGAAAAACTGGCAAAGAAATTGGAGCCATAGTTCTTCAAACATTAGAAGGGCATCTCAGGGCCATCTTGGGTTTGTCCCAGATTGACAATATTTTTATTTTGTTTAAACAGTTCGTTATTAATAGTTCGTTTATTTAATGGATATTATTATTTCAGGTACTCTGACAGTTGAGGAGGTGTTCCAGGACAGAGAAAAATTTGCAGCAGAAGTGAGGAAAGTGGCATCTCCAGATGTCAGCCGTATGGGTATTGAGATTGTTTCCTTTACCATCAAAGATGTGTTTGATAAAGTAGATTACTTGCAGTCGTTGGGCCGAGCGCAGACAGCCAATGTGAAGAGGGACGCTGACGTCGGCGTTGCAGAAGCCAACAGAGATGCTGGCATTCAGGTACGCTACTGAGGTCAACATATTGCAGGCTGCACTACTGAAGTCATGGCTACACACACTGGCAATTCGTAGTCACACCGTTTGGGATACTCTTATATCCTGTAAAGCAAGAGGAATGGATTTATAAATATTGACTCGTCAAAACACTCTCGTTAAATGATGACCTATTTAACAAAAAAATTAACCAATCATAAAGCGTTTTCTACTTCTACAAAACGTAGACGATTATGCTTGCATACAAACCGATGAGAAAGTAAATGATTTATTAACCGTATTCTTGACATACCAACTAATCATCAGTGTGTGTAGCCAAGGCTTAAGTGTGATGGCTTTATAGGTGTGCTTTGGCTGTCACCCTTTTGGCACTGTTCCAGGGATAAACTGGATTCCCCTGATCTCCTTCGTAAAAAGTAATATATGTCAATATGATTTATTTTTCGGTATAAAATGTCAACTTTATGTTATTATGTTAATCTTTTGATTTTGATTGCTATGCAAACTAATTTTTATCAAAAACAATGTTTCCACACTACATGTGGAACATACATGTAGGCATATAACACAACACAGACATATAACACAACATAGACATATAACACAACACAGACATATAACACAACATAGACATATAACACAACACAGACATATAACACAACATAGACATATAACACAACCCAGACATATAACACAACACAGACATATAACACAACACAGACATATAACACAACCCAGACATATAACACAACATAGACATATAACACAACACAGACATATAACACAACATAGACATATAACACAACATAGGCATATAACACAACACTGACATATAACACAACACAGACATATAACACAACACAGACACATAACACAACACAGACATATAACACAACATAGACATATAACACAACACAGACATATAACACAACACTGATGTGTATAAATGGTAATACAGGAAGCAGAGTGTGAAAAGACGATGATGGACACTAAATATGACGCAGACTCCAGAATTGCTGACTCCAACAGAGGATACCAAATGATGCAGGCACAGTTTGACCAGGAAGTCAACGCCAGGGTACGTTACCTAACATTTGAGTATTTGTTGTAAACACGATGAACATTTAGATGTTTGCTGTAGAAATAGAAGTTGACTCTTTTCATCATATATCGAGACTTTTTGTTGTTCTATATTGTAGTATTCGAATAACAAAACAAGCGAGTGCATTCAGTACTTTTCTGCTTAGCTTTGCGCCCATAACGAGTTTATTGATTTTTACCAGAAAGCAAACTCTCCACAACAGGGCGTGAAGTACTTAATTGTAGAAAACACACACCATCGCTATTGCTAGCGCTGTTGCCAGCGGATAGATGTTTACTCTATCATTCAGTAATTAGTAGCAACGCAGCAGCATTGCAGGCAGCATTGCCGGCCACACGCTGCCGTTACTAGTTGTTCTACTCTGTTTACTAGAAAGCTGAGTCCGAGTTGGCTTATGAGCTGCAGTCAGCGAAGACAAACCAGAAGATTAGAGCGGAAGAGATCGAGATAGACGTTGTGGAGCGAAGGAAGGAGATTAGCGTGGAGGATAAGGAGATCATCAGGAAGGAAAATGAACTACACGCGACTATTAAACTACCCGCAGAGGCTGAAGCCTACAAAGTCAATCAAATAGCTGATGGTCGAAGGTATTTCATCATTTGTATCTACTGGTACTGCTGTGTTTTGTTTCAAGGTCGTCATGATGCTAAAAGACCTTGTAAATTTATTACGCGATCCAATCACTTTGTGTGAATGCTTACCATTATGGACTTTCCTTAATTGAATCTGTTATATACTGGGTAAGTGAACCTATTGCGTGTCAACACTTGTGATACATTGGTTATTGATAGGATACAGAAAGTAGAGGCAGCTCGTGCTGACGCAGAGAAGATCAGATTGATTGGAGAAGCCGAAGCCACATCTATCGAAGCTGTCGGAAAGGCCGAAGCAGAGCGAATGAGATTGAAGGCATCAGCCTATAAACAATATGGAGATGCTGCCATGGTCAGCCTCATCTTGGAGACCCTCCCCAAGGTCAGCGTCCCCTTTGCTGTCTCTATACCGATATAGTACTAGTTATTTGGGAAAGAGTTATGCAATCTTTTACGGTAGATTGATGTATGTAACAGTTTTGTTGTTTGTTACCATTTCCCATTACATTCTCTCTACAGATTGCTGCCGAAGTATCTGCCCCACTATCAAGGGTCGATGAGATTGTACTGGTTGGAGACGATAGAACTACCAGCGAAGTATCTAAACTTGTGAGTCAACTACCACCCGCCGTACAAGCTCTTACTGGAGTCGACTTGTCCAAGGTGAGGCTTCAGTTGATCTAGTACTAATAGCCGGCTCTTCAGGCATTGTCTAATAGCAGTCTCTTCAGGTATTGTCTAATAGCAGGTTCTTCAGGCGTTGTCTAATAGCAGGTTCTTTAGGCGTTGTCTAATAGCAGGCTCTCCAGGCATTGTCTAATAGCAGGCTCTCCAGGCATTGTCTAATAGCAGGCTCTTCAGGCATTGTCTAATAGCAGGTTCTTCAGGCGTTGTCTAATAGCAGGTTCTTTAGGCGTTGTCTAATAGCAGGCTCTCCAGGCATTGTCTAATAGCAGGCTCTCCAGGCATTGTCTAATAGCAGGTTCTTCAGGCATTGTCTAATAGCAGGTTGTTCAGGCATTGTCTAATAGCAGGTTCTTCAGGCATTGTCTAATAGCAGGTTCTCCAGGCACTGTCTTTAGCAGGTTCTTCAGGCATTGTCTAATAGCAGGTTCTCTAGGCATTGTCTAATAGCAGGTTCTTCAGGCATTGTCTAATAGCAGGTTCTTCAGGCATTGTCTAATAGCAGGTTCTCCAGGCACTGTCTTTAGCAGATTGTTCAGGCATTGTCGAGTCACAGAGTTAGAAATTTCTGAACGAAAATTGTATGGATCCTACCATCTTTGCTCGTTTACTCTAGATCAGGGATGCTTAGACTATGGCCCTCGCACCTTCTAGATCACGGGTGCTTTGACTATGGCCCTCGCAAATTCTAGATCAGAGGTGTTTAGGCTATGGCCCTTGCACCAAATTGGTCCCAACTGCTGAAATTCAAGCGTCTTCATTGTTTTCAGTTTGATGTTCGTTCATGACTAAATACATTACTGAAAGAATCCAACTAGTAGACATAATCATGCACGCTGCCGCAAATTGCATAATACTTACTAATACTATATATCTAGAGGTCTTGTGAACATCGGATATCCATTTGTGTAGCATAGAAAGTTTGATTTATTGTAATTAAGTACTAGTACCGATGTACAAGATTTTCAATGAGGAAAGAGCTCAAGTCATTTTTTTTTAACTTTTACAAAGTTGTCTTCCCTTTATATCGACTAAAAACAGCGATTATTTGGCATATAATAAAATCCACTTAGTTATCAGATGCTGTCGCATTCTTTTCACTTGATAAATCCAATACAGTTCATAAATGTGATAATATTTGAAATGAAGATATTAAGAGTCTTCGCGACCTCTGTTCGCTGAAAAGCATTGCAATAAAAATAATCAGACCGGCAATGAATTTAATCAATAAATAATCATTTTGTTCGAAACTCGTGTGTCAACAAAAAGTAGCTCACTGAATAAAAAAAATCAACTAGCTTTTGTTTATATTGTTCGTAGGTCGCGATTGAAATTGAACACTAAATAAATAATAACGAGCGAGTTGATTTTTTCATTTTCATTGACCAGGTTTATATTCTTGAAAAATAATTCAAAATAATTGCAAGCGTTCAAAATTTACTAAATTGAAGGGCAGCTTTACAGGCTATCCCAGTTTTTAGCAGTTCAAATTTTATTATTTTTTTGATATTATAAAAATTGGGAGTTATCTTCTTTATGATTTGTTCGGTAAATTGTAACATTTCATTGAATGTGTAGGTTGTTCTAAACTAATGTTCCGTTGCCTTCGCGACGTATTGAATTACAAACAATTTTTTGTATTTTGTTGGACGAACAGGTCGCGAAAACTCCTAATGAGTCGTTGTTTATTTTCCTTTGTGGATCATTAAATATAAGGCCTGCAATGGACAGTTCATTACATTTATTCAACTTCAGGGATCTCAACCATTCGGATTTTATCTGAATTCCCGGATTTTGGAATGTCAAATTTCATTAGGATGGATTTGTTATATTGTTCTTTGTTACCCGGATTTACTGGTATAATTAATACCTCCTTTACTTTCATACAATTGCTACTAGATATTTCATTTGTTCCAGTATTCTAGTATCAACTACAACCCTACAACCCTAACAAAACAAATAAATGGACCGTAAAGTTGTTTCAATACAACAACAACGCTACATCCATCTACTAGTGCCTCACTTTTACTACTAAATCAAGTATACATCTAACACAATGCTCTGATCAAGTCATCAATAAAGACAAAAGACATCAATGAAATCCTAATGAGTCAATGTCTCTCCTTTCTTCACTTTTAGTAGGAGATCTCATGTCAGCAGATATTGGTTTTACACATGGATGAAATATACCAGGATTGCCAGAAACCCGAACGGGTTGTAGCCAATTTTGGCCATGGGAAGTCATCCATGGCGCCCATATTGAATTGATTGTTCGGAGCGAAAACATAAACTACTATAGCAGCTCGCAAAATAATCGTAACTATTTCTATTAAGGCAATGGTCTGATTTTTGCCACACGACAAGAGCTTTTTAGCTTCGGAGCGGAAGCTGCGTAAAATCAATAAATTTCGAAACCGAGTTTGCCACATACCAAAGATTGCATATATGTTATCGTTGGCATATTCTATTTTGTTCACGGTGCGAATATGGTATTGTAAGTAACAATACTTGAATCGTCAAAACTAACGGAGTATGCCCATGGCGTGAAACGAGCGTGTAAAAATCAAGAAGAAAACGATATTGATTACGAGATTTAAGTGGTCTTGAGAATTTCGGGGCAGTATGGCGATTCCCACAAACGGCTACATTTGGCCCGTCACAAAATTGCTATTACGCAGCCGCAGCTAGCAATCCTGGTATATTTCATTCATGGTTTTACACTACTTCTGCTCAATAGCCCGCTACAATGTTTATTGTGTTTGCTTTAGGTAACTCGGGTTATTGATGACTCACCACGTGGCTCTAGCATGCATACAACACTATAAGGAACCATTTAAAAGCAGTTTAAAAAGAAGATAACTACTAGTTTGAGCAATGGTCTCAAATCACATAGTGCAATGTATATGCAGGTGGTTGATGTTGATGATAAAGGGCTTATAAAAAATTGTAAAAAGGCCACAACAGCATATAACCAAAGCAAAACAAAATAAGCACATTATACACCGTTATTCATAAACATAGTATGTGGTCAAACATTTTAATTTAATCACACTTCATTCATTTTTTTGTGACTCCAAGCATTTCTCATACTTCATCTTTTGTTGTCTCCGTTTGCAATACATTCATTCTGATTGATTTTCAAGTGTTTTATTAAGCTTTGGCGGCCGGGGCTCCGCCCGGACCCCGTTGGGGGGGCTTACAGCGCCCCCCCCCCCCCAAACCCCCCAGCTGATATTGCTCTGCGCGCCCTCAATGACGCCACCCGAACTCAACTAGGATTTTTCAAAGTTCCAGGTTGAGATCCCTGATTCAACGCTGTATATAAGTTATATCACATCAATGCTATTAATAACTGATCTAGGTGATCAATCTTGGTATACTATATCTTGCTATTACTTGCTCACATATGTCTTATTTTCAATCTGTTTTTCACAAAAAAGAAAACAATGAAAACTTATGTCCTATAGTCTTGTACAGCCAGAAGAGGAATAAACTAGCTACAACAACGTTGATGAAAAATGACTATTTCTTTTACACAGTTTGCATTGACAATGCCATAAAAAAGCTCAAACAAACTTCATTCCAGCAGCCTACTAAGTGAATTCGATTGGGTGTTTGAACGTGGGAGGGTGAACAACCCCCTAAACAGTAAAACCTACCCTCAAAGTAGAGTCCAAAATAATGGAGTTTGCACTTGCCAATGCGCAAGAAATGTGTCCAAATTTGGTGATTTAACTCAATAAAAAAATTTTTTTATTGGTTTATTGACTCAAATTTAAATAGTGGGCACACAACTCCATGACGCTGACATTTGTAACTAACCCCATATGCATGTGGTTAGGCGGCAAATACAAAAAGAGAAAGCAACTCCAGTATTAGGATGATATACTACAGCAAACTGTTAATATTCCCGTTTTAGCTATTTTATTATTTATAATTTATTTATATTCCTTTCTCTTTGGCTCCACCAGCCAGACTAGACGTGTTTCCTCAGCTGTCTATCTCTTGCACACCACTGACCCTCCCCCCCCCCCCTGTCATTCTTCCTCTGAAAAAAAGTTTATTACTTGAAGATAAAAAAGTTGATGAGGTGCAAAAAATATAAAAAGGAAAGAAAAAATGAAATCAGAAAGAATCTTTTTTGTTGTTTTGTGTAAACCAGTCGAAATATTTTTTAATTTGCAACTTGCTTTTGGTATCAAATCTCAGGAGTTTGTGATACCAAAACTTCAATGGCATAATAGTCGCCTGTTCTGTCAAGAATGGCAGACAAACATACTTGCGTGAATTTATTAAAATTTTTTTGTTCTCTGTTACAGATGTTAAATCAAGTTCCAGGTTCAAAATAACTTGTTCTATACGGAAGCAGTTGCCTGTTTACAGTAATGAACCACGAATGTATTATATACATACATCGCTGACTCACATATCTCAGGTGTTTGTCTTGTCAAGCCCAGTATGGATGCAGAGTCGTGTAATTTATCACTGTTTGGTTCTGTGAAACCTCCTCTGTAAACAGTACTTTATATACTTTAGCTCGTTGCACCTGCAATTGATGCTGTGATAATATTGGTCAATCATTGACAACAGCCTGTATTATATTCGATGTATTCGTTGTTGCTCATATCAGTCCTGCTACGCACAGTTCTATGAGCGGCCACTGCAGTGTTGTCATTGTCAGTATTTACATATTGTCATCTGTTTTACTATCTATTTTATATTACTATTTCTTCTTATTTTTTGTACAATCCATTAGTCAAAAATAAAATGTAGCAAGTGGCTCGTTTTAAATCCATTGAAGTGTGTCCGCACTCCTAATGCTCTATAAATAAAACATATGCCATAACTTTACGCAAAGATATGTTACTAATAAAGATGTTTTCTAGTACAGAAATTTTTTATAGCAAATCTAATGATAAGATGTCGATGTGAGTTTGCAAATATTGCATGTAGCCTAATACCATGTATACTGCAAAGTTTTTGGCTGTAGTTTTTAACTTGGGCCACAAAATCGTTGCTAGGATGTTATCCCTTCCTTTCTCCTTTATCACTGCTTTTAAATATTTAATTTTTTTCAACATTTTCTTTCAAGAGTAACCTATAAAAAATAGAGTAACATTTTATTTTGTTGGCTGAGAAGCAACAAAATCATTTTGATCAAGTTTCATAATAATGAGTATTCATTCCTGAAGTCCATTGATGCGCGATTCAATTAAGAGTTGTACGCTTGATGTCATGGGTAAACAACTCCATATATAAAGCAAGGGCTCGGCTAGTACAAATCTCCGCAAGATTGCAGTGACGTAACCAACCAAGAAGTTTGATTAGATCAAACTCCTTGGTGTAACAGCGTGAACAGCCTTTTGAGGTTATTTTTATAAAATTTGCCACCTCTCCTTGAATTTGCTTTCTCTGTAGCTGCTATTAATTGTCATTTTTAAACGTTTTTTTTATAGTAAAACAACCGCTGTTTAGCAGCTGTGGAACAGTCTTATTATTGCCAGCATGCTCTGCTATTCTAGCTGAGGTCACATATAGTAATGGCAGATCTTGCTACGTGTAGCAATGGCAGATTTTGCTATGTGTACCAATGGTAGATCTTGCTACGTGTAGCAATGGCAGATCTTGCTATGTGTAGCAATGGAAGATCTTGCTATGTGTAGCAATGGTAGATTTTGCTGTGTAGCAATGGTAGATCTTGCTACGTGTAGCAATGGCAGATCTTGCTATGTGTAGCAATGGCAGATCTTGCTATGCGTAGCAATGGCAGATCTTGCTACGTGTAGCAATAGCAGATCTAGCTATGTGTAGCAATGGGAGATCTCTAGCAATGTTAGTTTTCATCCAGTGATGTATTACGACAAAACAGCAGAAGATCGTGGGGTTACTTGGGCCTACCCTTTGTACAGTTACCTCCAGATTGTATGAAAGGCGGATGATGGAAATAACACGAGTTAAACAAATGCATTTCACATTGGTACATTGTAAAGCTCCCTTGGTGAATAAAATATATACATGTATTTCTCTGATAAACCAATTCAAGTAGCATGCACTACACCAAGAATGAACATAACCCAGTGAGGAAATAAATGCATGCAGAGAGAGACAACAGCAACGTCAAGTTGAGTAACTAAAAACCAAATTACATCCTTTCTATTCATTTAATGCACAGCCCAAAGTTTTAGTGGAAATTCCATAAGATTAGTTGGTGGAAATTCCACTATAAATAACATTACATGATTATTACATGTATTCATATATATACTGTATATGTAATAAATAACATATGACCTTCACCTTAAAATCTTTAAACAATATCTTCAGTACAATGATTCACAAACCAATTACGCTATGATCAACCATATGGTGAAGAATATAGCGATGAAGAGAAATATTTTAGATAAAACTTGTTCTTCTTGGTGTTGCTGGGTTCCAGCAGCAGCTAAAAAGAAAACAAACTAAATCACTTTGACCTAGATTTGATCGACCAATGACAAAGCAAGAACGAACCAGCACCAGATAAAAGTACTTAAAACACCAGTTACTCACGATTGGCTGGCCGAGCACCGGGCCGTTGACTTAGTGTGGTTGCAAAGAAAGAAAATGGAAAAGCTCCGATACCAAATGATAGCTGAAGATTTCCCAGGTTGAAGTCACCAAATTGCTGTAATCAAAACAGCCTCACAATGTTATCTTCATTTTACTCTGTGAAAACTTGTTCAATGCTCACAGATGTACATTAATAAACATACAGCTATGTACATACACAGACATAGACTAATCGATGAATACAGCCATTAAAATACACCTCCATAGACGTATAATAATAAACTTATGTAGCAGTTGGCATACACAGCCATAGACACATACAGCCATAGACACATACAACCATAGACGCATACAACCGTAGACACATACAACCGTAGACACATACAACTGTAGACACATACAACTGTAGACACATACAACCATAGACACATACAACCATAGACACACAACTGTAGACACACACAACTGTAGACACATACAACTGTAGACACATGCAACCATAGACACATACAAACATAGACACATACAACCATAGACACACAACTGTAGGCACATACAACCATAGACACATACAACCATAGACACATACAACCGTAGACACATACAACCGTAGACACATACAGCCATAGACACACAACCGTAGACACATACAGCCATGGACACACAACCGTAGACACATACAGCCATGGACACACAACTGTAGACACATACAACCGTAGACACATACAACCATAGACACATACAACCGTAGACACATACAATCATAGACACATACAACCGTAGACACATACAATCATAGACACATACAACCGTAGACACATACAACCGTAGACACATACAATCATAGACACATACAACCATAGACACATACAACCGTAGACACATACAATCATAGACACATGCAACCATAGACACATACAACCGTAGACACATACAACCATAGGCACATACAACCATAGACACATACAATCATAGACACATGCAACCATAGACACATACAACCATAGACACACAACCATAGACACATTCAACCATAGACACATACAGCCATAGACACATACAACTGTAGACACATACAGCCATAGACACATACAACCGTAGACACATACAACCGTAGACACATACAACCGTAGACACATACCATAAAACAGAGAGATAAAATATCAATTAATACAATATCCAACAAGGCTACTGTATACAGAATGTACAAGAGATACCAACCCCTGTGCTCTCTGGTTCACTTCTCTGTGCAGCAGGTCTTGGTGGTAGTTTTTCTCTAACAATTGAAATAATTATAACTATAAGACACGTGTACATAATCTAACAAACGAGGTCGCAACAATCATAAAATCTCAGTCAAATCACTGGCTTATTGGATAAAACAAAAATTATTTTGGGAATGTTGACAGTTTTTAAGATCTATACAGTATAATATCGACACACAAAGTTATCTAGCCATATAAAATACTAGACAGTACCACTAGTAACTGCTAACCTGGGGTCTGTATTATTATTACTACCTCTGCCATATATAGGTACAACTTTATCCTTGCTTATACCAGCCTTACATACTGGACACATTTGTTTATCTGGTCTGGTGCTCATCCACTGGTGTAGACAGGGCCAGCTGGTAATGTACAAAAACAGACAGAGTACTGCATGGTGTCACAGTCCATAGTCACTGTAGTGGGATATTCAGTCAGTAATCAGCTAACCAGAACAGGTGACCACAATATGTGACAACAGAGTCCTTAGCTGTATCCAGACATATATTGCAGTCATAGTTTCCTGTGTTGTCAGCTTCTGCGGTATTATCTGCGCCGGACGAGGCTGCCTCGGCCATATTGTTTATTTTCTGTCAGCCTCTTCAAAAAGCATTTACGTGTTAGTCAATAAAAGTAAAGCACTTGATTGTGGATATCCTGAGATATATTATTTGAATAGCTCAAAAACTATATTTTGTCTAGACCATGTGGTTCTTTCTTACAATGTTTCGTCATGGATCGACAGCGATTGCGTTGTTTACAGTTTACATGTCTCATTGACCTCCCTGTCCAAACTCACTAATTGATGGGGACTGCACTCGTAAGGGTACATACCCAAAGAGACACTACAGTTTCCAAGTAGTAAATAGCTAAATCTTTGCATTTTGTTTCCATAAAAAATAAAAACTACAGTTTAACATCAAAAATATTTCCTTTATAGTAGACAACTCGGTCAAAGTAGTTATTACACCTGTAGTAATAACATATAGCTGTTTCGGGTAAAAATATTAAAAAGTTAGTAAGAACTTCTAGGGCTGTAAAAGTATAAATTTTTTTCCTAAAACGAAAGTTTTGGTTTTGGAATTTTGAGATGACTGTTTCAACTTTAAAACTTAGCTTTAAAACAAATGGCAAAACCAAACCTTGATGCCTCGCCACGTGGTTCAAATGTTACAGCAACATTCAACTGTCTCAGTGTAGTGGAACAGACATATAAAATGAGCAACTCACAAACATCCAGACAAACAGTTACTTTTTAAGTTGATATATATAAATTATATTGAATGTGTAAAATAAATAATAATAATAATATTAATAACAACAGCAAATAAACTCAATCAACACAACAAACAACGCAATAATGACATATGCATTACTGTGGTCAACATCATTGTTACAATAAATTTTATGAATGTTTTACAACTATTTTTTACTATTACCAATGATAATAATGTTAATTATTAATTATTTTTAACAAACTATTTAGACGATAATAATATTTCTAAACAATAATAATAAGAAAATAAAATTATCATTATAATAATAATAATAATAAACGCAAATAATATAATGAATAAAAAACACTATTACTACTTAGACTAATGCTTATTATCTAAATAATTATGATGATATTATTGTTATTATAGAATGATTAATAAAATAGTAATAATAACCATAATCTAATACTACAGTAGGTGATTTATTCGAATAGTGGACTGATGGTCAAACACCGGGATACCAACAACCTCGGTGGTGACAAAGTTGGATCGACTGGCGACAAAATAAGCTCGATTAGTGACAACTTTGACCAATTGGTCGACTAATTTACCTCAATGTTGACAGAGTAATTGTAAAAAATGATTGGTTTGTTTGGCGACAATTTCTCATATAAAACTTCACAATATCGAACAACTCACTTTTTAACATCAATAAGCTCTTCTTTTAATAAATCCACTCTTTACTAAAAGAGCACATAAATACTCGATGTGCATATTGCATATGCACCAGACATGCACCAAAGTAATACAGGAAAGACATTGTTTATATAAATGGTATGGATGTACTATATATATATGCAGTGATGCAATGGTACCTTGGCTTTCCATGATGGAAACATGAGTGCCATGATCCATCACTCTGTCCAGACAATCTATTAATCGGTATAATTGTGATATTGCGACAAATTGATACACAGTAGAGGTTGCTCAACATGAAATGAAGTAATTATCTGCTGTGCAACAGATATCTGATCATCAGATGATAAAATATGAGACTATATCACATGCTTAAATTGCAGTGTGTTAGAGCAAATCGTAGTATGTATGCTTATTTTCTTGTTAATATTGTTCAATTTTTGCAAAAGAAAAGTGCAGCATGATCTTTCTCATTTGCTTTGCATTTACAATTTAATTAAACCCACTTTATCCCTACTCCACTTGTGGGAGGACTATTTAGCAAACCTCCTACACCAATCGTCTGGCAACTGCTCCTCCAGTTACACGCTTCAAGTATAGTGATGGTTAAAAATGGTTTTACCACTGAACAAGATGGCTACAAATCAAATAAATGGTGAAGGGAAAAGACTAAAAATGGCAGTTTTCTTTTTTTAATAGTGCAATAATGGAGACACCATGAAGTGAAATGGTTAAACAAGAATATACATTGGATAATTCTTTCAAATGATTAGTTCCCTCGATTTTAAATGTATTTTATTTATAGAAATAAAAACAGCAATAATTGGAAAGTACGCAAAATAATTAATATTGTGTCGACCTCATATCTAGGCTAGTCGACGATCTACACAAAACTGTCGACAAGCAATCCAACTTTGTCGCCCATCAGGCTTCGCTATTATGATTGCTATTGGAGTGATCGCTACTTCTCAGAAGGTTCCAGCGATGTGGCAAGTTCGTCAGTCCATGTGACATTCCTGGACTACTCCTGTTTATCAGAACATGTCTAGCCTTCCACTGGTGGATTAACAAGTGAACTAGAAGGTGGAAGGTTATTCCACAGTTCAGCAGTAGAAATAAAGAAACTATTTTTTTTGTGCAGTTCAGTTTTGCAGGGTGGTTTGAGAAACTGCTGGTCATGCTTTCTTGTGCCTCCTGGATGAGGGTGTAGTTCCACGTGGTCGCTGATATTCGCAGCAACCTCCTGAAAGTACATGGTACAGAAGAGGCCCAGTCTGCGGCGTTGTCTTCTCTTGTCTAAGGTCTACTATTTTAGTTGTTCAATAAGACACGTTGTGCTGGTGGTATGGTCGGTTTTTGGGATGTTGTGAACGACTCATGCTGCACGCCTTTGCACAGCCCCAATATTGCTGCATTGGGTGTGAGTGAAGCTACCATCCCACACTGTGGAGCAGGACTTTAGGATTGGTTGGACTAGGAATGTGTAGGCTTTGCTTCTTAAATGTTGTGGGCTGAATGGAATGGTTTGTCGTGTGTAATCCAGTCGACTTGACGCCTTGTTGACGATGTAGGTAGTATTACGGTTCTATTTTAAGCTGCCCTTCAGTTATACCCCAGTTTTCAACAAATACTGGACTGATTGTCAAAAACTGGGATGTCGACAAGCTGGATGGCAACAAAATTGGATCGACTGGCGACAAAGTAAGTTCGGTTGGCGACAACTTTGACCAGTTGGTCGACTAGCTCACCTAGATGTAGACAGAGTATTTCTAGACAATCATTAGCTGTTTAGGCAACAATTTCTGACTCCAAACTCTACAGTAGAGGACAACTCACATTTTCAGCCCAATAAGCTTCTTTCTTTTGAATAAGCCCATTAATATGGGAAGAACTTCAGTCAATCAATCTTTACTAAAAATGCTCATAAATTCTCCTTGTGCATATTGCATATGCACCAGAGTATTATGAGAAAATCATGATTTATATAAATAAAATGGTATGGATGTACTATGCGGTGGTGGGTGGTGGTACCTAGGGCTCTGGTAATACCATGAGTGTCCATGACAGTCATAATTGGAAAAATCATCTCTTGAGTACCATAGAATTCTCTAGATTGTCCAGTGATCAATATATTTGTGACATTACGACAAACTGACTCAAAATAAAATGAAATAATCTTCTGCTGCTCAATGGATTTCTGATCATCAGATGACAAAATGTGACTAGACCACACGGTGAAAATTTTTTAGCATTAGCATTTTTAGCATAGTGATTGCAGTGTGATATACCGGATCATAGTATGTTTGTTTGATTTCCTGCTAATATCGTTAATTCTTTGTTGTGGAAAAGTGATGTGTGATTTTTTTGACATTTTTTTGCTTTTACAGATTTCAAAGCCCGCTTTACACCTCCCTCCACTCGTAGGAGGGGGCTTTAGCATATTTCCTGGACCAACCTTGTGCAGTTACAGACTTGAAGTATAATCATGGTTGAAAAACTTTTGTATCCCTACACCACTCCATATATGGCCACAAAACAAATAATGTAAATAGTGACCAAAAAGACTGAAAATGGTAGTTGTCTTCTTTTATTAGTACAGGCAACTCCCAGTGTTATGTACAAAGGCAGTAATAATATTCATTGCTCACAAAAAATAATGAATGAGAAGGTAACAACATAAATGATCAAAAATTAGAATACATCTTCAAGTAACTCTTTCTAATGAACTATTTCCCTCTTTTACCATAGATAGAATATATCTTATTTGCAAAAAACAAGCAAACTAAAACATAGTTGAAAAGTATACAGCGTATTCAACTATCGGTGTAATAAACCATTCTTTGTTGACATCCAATCTAGGCTAGTCGACGATCTGGTCAAAAGTGTTGGCAACCAATCCAACTTCGTCGCCATTTGGGTTGCGACATCTCCTCATTCGACAATCAGTCCAGTTACCTTTTCAACAAGCAGTCCAGTATCTTTACTATTATCTGTTGTCCACAAACCCGATGCGAGCGTAGCATTTATGAAGTCAAAGCATTGATATATAAATTTGTAACACACATTTTTTTCAGTTTTCAAATATTATCGAATTCCTAAATCTTTAATCACTTGGGACCACAGGATGCTAGAAACAAAATTTTAAAAGGGTTCACTAGGATACACTTTGCCGGACCAGAATAACTAATCACTGCACTGCTTATATTGCTGTGGACATAGCTGTAGACAATGAAGTAACTACCGGAAATTAATAATGTACGCTTGTCAACGCGTCACGGATTTCACTTTAATGTATCAATAATGAAGCGTAAAACTATCCGTTGTGAATGCATAAAACAAAGTAATTTTGGTGCAGAGAGAGAGTAATTTTCAAAACTCATTTTCTCAGTAACTATGAGTGAGAGACAAAATAGTTTAGCACTATTGTGACTGCAAGATATGATTCTACCCCATGATATGTTTTTTAACGTCCCAAGGCTAATTTGAAAAGTCCATTTGTACTGGCTATTTATCATTATTATCATCAATCATAATAAACAATCACTTATTATTAAACAACTACCCAACTTACTAACTTACTATTATTATTATTATTATTATAACAGCTAGACAACAACAACAAATTTAATAACAATCATCATCGTCCATAACAACAATAATAATAACCAACAACATCATGGTAATAAAAAAAAGAAATAAAATAATTATAAGTTAATACGTTACAATGAATAAATTAACATAACTACTAACTAATTGTTAATAAACAGTCATAATAATAATTAAATTAACAATTATTATGGATAATTATTAATAATAATAATAATTATTTAACACATCATCATCATCAATCATCATTAATTAATAACAACAACTACCAGTACTACTACTAACTATTATATTATCACTACTAGCTAATATTAAATTTACTAAGTAAGTAAGTGCTTGTTGTAGTAAAATAGTATTATTATTAAATAAATTAAATATAACATCATTATTAGTAGTAGTAGTGGTAGTGCTAGTAGATAGTACTATTATTATTAATAATAATAATAATTTTTATTATTAGTTAGTAGTAGTATTATTATAATAATAATTATTATTATCATTATTTTATATAAATATTAATTAATTAAATTAATTATTATTATAATTATTATTTTTTTATTTATTACTCTACTTTTTTTTCTGAAAAAAGATTAGATCACACATATTATAGTAGCGTCACACACCTAGCTATGAAAGAAGACTTTCAATCTTTAACTTATGCTGATACAAAGAAGGAGGATGGGCAGCAAAAGTTATATATGACAGGAAAAATTGTTTCTGCAATTAACTAGGCGAAAAGTTGTTTTGATTATTTTGTCATCGTTCAGTTTTACCGGAAACGGAAATATTATTAAAATAAAGATGATGGATACACAGCATTGTAACCTTAGTTTTTACTTCAATAAATTTGACGTGCGTCTCAAAACTGTTTCGTTGTTGTTTCATTTGCCCATGTTCCTAAAGTAAACATTTTGCAGCATGTTTCATTCAGAGACGTTCTTTTTTATTGTTGTTGTTATGATAATAATGTGGTAGAAATGACTGGTGTTTCTACCTACAACGAAGGGAGTGTGCACTCAATTGACAATATCTCTATGCAGTCACATGAGAACAAAGAACAGCTCATGTGACTTGGCCTTAATTCAGACAGCACTCGTTTATATCTATTCACTCATATACTCTTATGTTATGCAATCAATAATTCCTTGACAGCACCTAAGGCTGAATATTATATAACCTTTTATATATAAGCTGGCTGGAGCTCTCTGTTATGCAGAGCAGGAGAAGAGCTCAGCCAGGCGTGTTATCAAATGCAGCTATTTATCACTCAACTACAAGCCTTCATTCTCCTACAGAGCAGCTGCCCTACTATCACACAGCACGACTAAGGAGTGCCGGCCTGTAAAGGCCCAATACTCTTATTAGTCTCCTACCCAGCTAGTCTGACTATGCTGGGTAGGCAGTGGTAGGGGCAGTCAGCAGTCGTACGTAAGCAGCAGTGAACAGCCTGGGGTCTGGTACAGGTGAATGCTACTAGTCACTCACCAACCGACTACAAAATCCTGTACAATAATAATAATAGCAATTCTCTTTCATAACCCGATTATAATAATAATGATATTATAATAATTTGTTTAATCCAAATTTATTACCTCGTTATTACCTCGTGGAAATAGAACATTCAAAATCACCTCGCGGTGCTAACAGGGAATGCCTCTTTCCTTGGTGGTCAGTGTTTATTAATTATTATTCAGTGTGGCAGCGACAGCTGCTTATTGTTGAGTGTTATTTGACCCCAGCCTAAGATCCCTCAAGCTGCGCGGGAGGAAGCTGTTGTAATATGTCGGACTCGATGCATATATTGAGGTTGGCTCTCCTCTACTCGCAGCTCGTGTGACCATCATAGTAGTCGTCTGGCTTCTACTGTTAACCAGCTCATCATATGCTGAGGCAAGGGTCTGGTGTCTGGTTTCATCTGAGAGTATTATCATCAGTAATGACAACCTGTGTGATTTTCGTCTTTCTTTGAGTGGTTTAAGCTCGAGTTGCGTTCGACCTTCAGTTACCCCACGTCTACCCTTATTAATGTGTTTGATAAAGCGAACTGCTCGAGATTGTACATGCACAGTAGTAGCATCGCAAGTGTTGTTCTCAGTTGGGTCCCAAAGGGTATCACCGTATTCGAGGATTGGTCGGCAGAGACTGGTATATTATGCAAGCAACTTGCCTCTCTCAGTCGCCTCATGTAGAGTGTATTTTATGCACCCAAGGATTTTAGATGTGCTCTTGATTTTGGATGTTATATGTTTTTCAAACTTCAGGTTTGATTGCATTTCTATACCGAGGTATGCGGTTTGCTCTATACATTCGAGAGGACAGTTACCGAGGGAGTACTTTGGATCTGCAGATGGCCCTTTGCTAAATGTAATAACTTCACATTTATCAGTGTTTAATGGCCTTTTCCATTTGGTAGACCATGCATGCAGTGCGTCAATATTTTCTTGGAAGCGGTTCCTATCTTCATCATTGTTAACCTCTGAGTAAAGCGAGGTGTCATCACCATACAAACTCACACCACGTGTTACAGCTTCTGGTAGATCATTTATGTATATTAAAAACAACGTGGGCCCCATCACTGAGCACTGGGCCACCCCTGAAGTAACTGTTAAGTCTGACGACCCTCTGGCTTCTCATGCAACCCTCTGGCTTCACTCCCCATTATCAACATACACAGATCTATGATGATGTTGTTATAGTTATCATAATCATCATATTCTTCTATTGATTATTATTATTAATTATTATTATGAACAGTTACAACGGTAGTAAAGTAATAATAATAAATGTTGCAGTATTGTTGTTGTTACTCTTGTTGTTGTGGGCTTTTTTAAATCTATTTATTTATTAATCGATTTTACATTATTATTGTTGTTAATTGACTACTATTTTTTTTTATCAAGTTGATGAAATCTTTTTTTATTGTTCTTATTATGTTACAGCAACAGCTTACTTTACTTAGTTCATATGGTTATAAGTAACGATAAATAAATAATAATAAGGATGCTGATAATAGTAATAGTTGTTTGTTGCTTTTTCTGTTCGCAGAACCCCTCAACAAGGACGTTCTTTACCACTTGAAAGAGTAAAAGAAAATAGATTGATACATAGTTCGAGCAATATTACTAGCAGTTTGTAGATAGATGGCAGCGAAAACCATCACGGCATGTCATTTAATGACCAAACACTTTCAGGTCTGTATAAAAAATAATAACAAGCGTAAGTGTCCATTGTTGTAACATTTCATTTCAAAGGCTTTTAGCTTTCAAAATTCAACATTAGCTACTTTCATCATTATGTTTCTTTTTGCATCACATTTATCCATTGCTGACAATGCAATTAAAAATAAATTCCAATACTCTATCAAGTTAGCTAATCGCAATCTTGTAATGCGACATTCTTTCAACTGTGTAGTTTTTGCAGAAATATTAGTTTTGGCATTTCATATTTTTCCCCTTATAAAGTTTGTTATTTTTATCCAGATATCATCTGCACTTTCGCTGCGGTGTTACTGCAATATAAAAAAGATGAATGTGAGACGTACTCAAAAGCAACATAAACAGGAAATTAAGACAACTTTGGGCAGCGTATTACCACAATTGAACAAACATCCGCCCACATTCGAAAATATCGACAAACAGCTGGCCACCCTTGACACATTGATCAGTGAGCTCAATGTGAAAATAGCTGAGCAGCAAGGTAAATATCTTGCTTTCTTTCCTGAATATTGTATGCATATAAGAATTGTTGGCGGTAATCCATTTTAGTAAATTTCACAATTGGGTTCATAAATAGACTAAATCAACTAAGATTTCATATTCTACAAGTAAACCGGACATATCCCGCTGGCTTATGTTACCATAAGCAGCTTTGGTTCAAAAACATTAATAGAAAGTTGTTCTAACAGGGGTTATGTTACATGCTCATACAAATCAAATAGTGCGACACAGAAGAGAATATATTTGTGGATTATACCTTCCAACAGCTACATTCTGGCATCGTATACCTGTTAAATGATAGTGTTTGTGATGTTTTGGTGGTGGATTGCCGAGCTCAACTTTTTTTTTGTTGCCCAATTTATTTTCCTAGACATGTGAAGAAAATTAATTTTTATCGATGTCTAATAGAATGTACTATAAATTGACCATTCCACTGTTTTTCACAAACAACTCGGTGTTGCTGTCGAAAGGTTTATTGAGTAACATTTTTTTGCACAATGCTAATACATAAACTTAATTGTCTGTTGTAATTCTGTAAACATTTGGTTGCTATTTGAGAGAAGGAATAGACAATATGATTCTATCAGCGGGTTTATTCATTTAACCTGCTATCCATGTGTTTAGAACAGCTCTCTGTGGAAGAGCAAGCAATGGAGTCTGAGTTTGGTGTAAAGTTACCTGCCAAGTATAGAAGCTTGGTTGGATCTGTTGACCCTGACTGTCCCCCGAGCAGGCATACTTGTGTTGGGTGCGGGGCGCCTATCCACTGCAGCTCCCCCCACCAACCAGGATTTATATCCAGCACTAAATTTCATGTAAGGCTACCTGCTCACTGCGTATGTAACTGGTGATGGAGAATAGAAGTCCCTGTACACTTATTGTATGTATATATTCTTTGCTTGACCACTTCGCTACAGTCTGAGCTAGCTCCCAGCTATAGTATACGTGAAGACAAGCTCATGATAAAGTAGTATTGTGGGAGATTTTAGCGGAAAATTACCCCCTCCCTCTCTCCACCCCTGCAAACCCCACTCTCTTGCTTTGCAATATATGATCCTAAACCCTTGGCTATGTGACCTACCTAATAAGAAGTGAAAGGAAGAAACCTTATAAGGAGAGGCAGATGGAGTACACCCAAACCAACGACCATGTGCATGTATCCTCATTAGCTTGCTTTGTTATTGGACTTTGTAGCAGGCTATATCCTTTGTGAACATTTTATATCCTGTTATGTTATTGGCTAAAAAGCAATGAGATTATCCCTTATCTCCTATAAAAGGAGCTACTGTGCATTTTGAGAGGTAGAAGTCTTGAGGAGTTGGTTAAATACACTTGTACCTTGCTAAGCAGATTATGTAATAAATATTATTCAAGTGAAACTCTGTCATTTTGTGTCTGGGTCTAGGACCCCGTGACGATGATTAACGTCAATTCGGAGTGACTCCGAA
Organism: Cryptosula pallasiana; assembly: GCA_945261195.1. Lineage (NCBI taxonomy): Eukaryota > Metazoa > Bryozoa > Gymnolaemata > Cheilostomatida > Cryptosulidae > Cryptosula > Cryptosula pallasiana. The sequence continues at coordinate 31,633,298 of OX183133.1, read as the reverse complement.
GTTCATTGGAGAAGTTTGTTGGAGTGACCCCGTTGTGTCTGGTAGCTTGTGCAAAACTACTACATTGGTGGCAGCAGTTGGATAGAAGCGAACAAGAAGACACAACGGAGAGAGAAGAAAGAAGTTTGAGCTATACAGTGCCTATATCACCCTGTATCACTCCGTATCCATTCCCTTCCCCCTACCCCGAAGTTATACAGTGCCTACATCACCCTGTGTCTACTTCGAAGCTATACAGTGCCTGTATCACCCTGTGTCCATTCCCCCCTACCCCAACGTTATACAGTGCCTATATCACCCTGTATCACTCCGTATCCACTCCCTTACCCCTACCCCGAAGCAATACAGTGCCTGTATCACTCTGTATCCATTCCCTACCCCGAAGTTATACAGTACCTGTATCATCCTGTATCCATTCCTTCCCCCCTACCCCGAAGTTATACAGTACCTGTATCACTCCGTATCCATTCCCTCCCCCTACTCCGAAGCAATACAGAGTCTGTATCACTCTGTATCCATTCCCCCCTACCCCAAAGTTATACCGAGCCGGTATAACCCCCGTATACCGTGTCTCCCTTCCTAAAGGAGTTATCCCTTGCCAGTATAACACTGTATACTGATTCTTTCCCGCCAGATCAGCCACCCCTTACCCCCCAGCTTGCCATTGAATAGATATGGCCACCCGGAGAACTAGAAGAACTGGCAGAAATCCCATTGGAGAACAACCCACCATATCACTAGAACAACTCACTGAAGCCCTTCAGACTCTGGTGCAGCCTGCCCAAAGGCCAGCGCAAACAACTTTGAAACCCCCAAAGTATGACGGCACAGGCGATGTCGAATACTTTATTACTCGTTTTAGTGAGGTCGCTGATGCCAACGACTGGGGCCAGGCCACTGCCCTGCTACATCTCAGAGAAACCCTAAGAGGCGAAGCCCTTGAGTATGGAGTCCCCCCAGGTAGAAGGCATATTTGCCGCACTACGGGCTCGTTTTGGGCTCACTCCCAAAGAAGCACAGGCCAAACTTATTGCACTGCGCCGCTCCTCAAAGACCTCGTTGTAGCAACACCCCAACGAGGTAGAAAAGTTAGTCCGCATTGCTTACGACGACTTACCCCAGAGAAGAGTCGATCGCATGGTGTTGGAAACTTTTGCCAGTACCATCGGACATGCATACTTACAACGGCATCTGCTGGCCGTGCAGCCCCACCCAGTTGAGGAAGCCATAAGAGCTGGCAATGAGTTCTTACAAATAAAGACCAGCTTCGAGGAAAAACCCTCAAGGATAAGGGCAACAGCAGACGAGGAATCACCGCCCCACAGTAACCAACCCCCCACCCCCTTTCCCCCCTTACCAGATTCAACAGACAGCCACCCCACAAGTAGACACCCTAACTGCCCTGATGAAAAGTGTACAGCTGCTGACAGAAGCTATCAAACTACAATCTGAAGAGCTGCAGAAGTTGAAGCAACAACCCACTCTCCCTCTGACAGCTGCCCAAACCCCTCAACCCCCCCCCCCATCCACTCCCCCTCAATGTTGGGGCTGTGGTGTCATCGGCCACATGCAGAGAAACTGCCCCCGGGTACCCCGGAATGACAAAATAAAATTGGAGAGGTTAGTCCAGTTCAACCCGGAGACCCACACCGCCCCTTCCCTAAGAGAAAGACGGCGCCCCACACTAACGCCAACCCCATGGCAATTGTCTACCAGTAACCGGTATGCACCCTTGCAAGAACTGGAGGATACCGATCTCCTCCCGTCCACTCCACTTTTTGAAGGCGAAGTCCCCCTACCCTATTTCCCTGTCCCCTTGCACCCCAGACCACCTCCTCGATCCCGGAGACAGCGTGCTGCCACCCCTCCCCACCAACCAACCAACTGCTTAACAGAAGACGACGAAGTACAGTTACCCCTCCAACCTCGCCGTCCAAAAGTACACTCCCCCTCACCCCCAGCCCACTAGTTGCAGAATGGCCGTCCCGCCCCTGAGAACGGCGCCACCCTCCCCTCAGACCTACAGCCATAAAGCCAGCAGAACTTCTATCATCCCCGCTAGAACGCCCCTACAAAGCCAGCTACTTTCTACCTGGCCGAATAGAAGGGAAACCTGTGTTGATGCTCATAGATACCGGATGCACCACCAATCTGATATCCCAACATTTATTTAATCGCCTGTCCCCTGCCACCCGGGGTTCCCTGCGTGAAGGTGAAACGCACGTCCTCCTGGCTGATGGTTCCCACATTCCATTCCTCGGGACCATCCACCTGCCCCTCCGTCTGCGGGACATCAAGACAGAGGCCACATTTGTGGTGGGCCAAATTAATGAAGACGCCATCTTGGGCATGCCCTTCCTCACCTCTCACCAGTGCCAAATGAACTTCGACCTATCGGTCATTGAGATAAATGGCCGGGAGCTCCCGTGCATGGATCAACAGGGCAGGATGCTCACCTCCGGCATCTAGGTGATAAGAGACACACACATCCCCCCACACACAGAGGCAATGGTGCTGTGCAAGGTTACCCACTCTGCACACCTTCCCCTTGGCATAGTGGAAGGCATCCCGGACTCCCTGCCCCTAGCTGCCAGCCTCAACAGCCCCAATGACAAGCACCACCTGTTAGTGAGATGTTTAAACCCAACCAGCCAGCCGCTGGACCTGAAAGCGGGCAGGACCATTGGCAAATACACTGGCGTGCACTCCAGCGACGTGGAGACAACCCCTGAAGAAAGCAGACCTATATCCCGGACCCCCACCTCCCTCCGTTCCCCCGATCCCAAGCACTTGCAGGCGCTGTATACACAGGCCCTGCCCAATTGCCACACCCCCCAGGAAGCCTTTCAGCTAGCCCAACTCCTGTGCTCCTATGAAGAGGTTTTTAGCAAAGGAGACCACGACATGGGCCGCACAGACCTCGTGGCACACAGCATCCCTTTGAAACTCGGTGCACAGCCCATAAGACAGCCCCCCCCCCCCACCGACTAGGCCCTCACAAAGAGCAGGAAGCAGAAGCCCAAGTAACCAAACTACTTGAGAAGGGGCTGATAGAACCAAGCACTGGCGCTTGGAGTTCCCCGGTTGTGTTAGTCAAAAAGAAAGACGTCTCTTGGCGGTTTTGTGTTGATTACCGGCATCTAAATGCCGTGACACAACAAGACGCATACCCCCTTCCCGGATAGATGAGAGCCTCGACGCCCTGTCCGGCAGTCGTTACTTTAGCACTCTCGATTTAGTGAGTGGCTATTGGCAAGTCCCCCTCGATGCTGATACCAGTGATAAACCGGCATTTTTCACTTGGTCTGGCCTATACAAATGGAAGGTCCTTCCCTTTGGATTGACGTCTGCCCCAGCCACCTTTCAGAGGCTCATGGAGCGGGTGCTCCACGATCTCTATTGGAAGTCGCTCCTCCTGTACCTGGATGACGTCATTGTCATCGGCCCTGACTTCCACACTCACCTCCATCGGCTGGCCGAAGTGCTACAACGTCTAAAGGCCGCCAACCTCAAGCTGAAGCCCAGCAAATGTGAGCTTTTGCAATCCCAAGTTCGCTATCTTGGCCACGTCGTCAGTGAGCATGGCGTGTCTACTGACCCCGAGAAGATAGCTGACGTCCAGGATTGGCCTACCCCTACCTGCCTGAAGGAATTAGACCTTCCTCGGTACTGTTGGTTACTACCGACAATACCTTCCCCGGTTCGCCACTGTAGCCAAACCCCTGACCCGGCTAACCTGCAAAGATGCCCCTTGAGAATGGGCGCACCCGCAGAGAGAAGCTTTTGTGCAGCTTAAGGCTAGCCTAGTCTCTGTCCCCGTCCTCGGCTACCCCGATGCCAACCTCCCCTATATCTTAGATACAGATGCCAGCGACGACGGCGTTGGAGCTGTCCTCTCCCAGGTCCAACATGACAAAGAACGAGTAATAGCCTACTACAGCAAGACGCTGAGTCCCCCCGAGCGCAACTACTGCGTCACTAGGAAAGAGCTGTTGGCCGTGGTCAAAGCGGTCAAACACTTTAGGCCATACCTCTACGGGCAACCCTTCCGAGTCCAGGCAGACCACGCCTCCCTCATGTGGTTATGCAGAAGGAAAGAACCCTCCAGCCAGGTGGCAAGGTGGCTGGAGGCCTTGTCTGAATTCCAGTTTACTATTGAGCATCGTGGTGGGCACTTGCATGGCAATGCCGACGGACTCAGCAGACGCTGCCCCTCCGACTGAGAGCAGTGCACACACATTGAGGCTAGGGACGGCGGCCCCTCTAAGGAAGAAATTTACCAGGCCCACCCCCCTTTCACCCCCATCTTCAACCCTTGTCAGCAGACCCTGTCCAACCAGACCCTCGGGTAGTTGCTGTCATACGTCCTCGGCCCCCACCCCCGGACACTGACCTAATGGAAGCACAGAAGACAGGCCGTCACCCCATTGCTATCATCTACGTGGCCATAAAGACCAGCTCTCCCATAGACCCTAATCTGTTAGAACTGGGAAGCAACGAGTTGCGCCAGTTAGAGAAGAGGCGCCACTCTATGCAAATCCGGCCCGATGGAGTACTAGAAATCCACTATGCCGGACAGAACAGGTCCCACTGGTGCGCTGTGTGCCCTCCCAGTCTACGAGGAAAAGTTGTGTGGGAAACCCACGTCATGGCCCACCAAGGTATCCAGCGTACACTCAAACGGCTGAACCTCACCTGGTACTGGCCAGGCATGACAGCAGATGTAAGGAGAGCTGTCAACTGTTGTGAAGTATGCCAGCGAGCCAAACACGGCGGGCCAAGCCCATCCCTGCCCGCCAAAGAATGTACACCGGCCGCCCTTGGCAAAAGTTAGCAGTGGATTTAGTAGGCCCCCTCCCTGAGACAGACAGAGGGAATAAATGGATCCTCGTTCTAACTGACCATTTTACTCGCTGGCAAGATGCCCTCCCCCTCCCGGATGCTACCGCCTCGGTAGTCGCCACGGCTCTAGGTGAGCGTGTCTTCTGTTATTTTGGACTGCCAGAACAGATGCATACCGACCAGGGTGCTCAATTTGAGTCCAGTCTCATGCAAGAGTTGTGTACCCTCTGGCGAGTGGAGAAAACTAGGACTACACCCTATCACCCCCAGGCCAATGGTGTAGTAGAGCGAAATAACGGGGTGCTCGGAGACGCACTACGCTCCCTCCTGCTAAAAAGACGACCCGAAGAGTGGGACCTGATCTTCCCCCCAGATCATGAGAGCTTTCCGCGCCACCCCTCATTCCACTACTGGCGAGACACAAAATTTTCTCATGACTGGCAGAGAGATGCGCCTCCCATACCAGTTAACCTACCACCCCCCCCCCCCCTAGTGGAGTGCGCACCAGTGCATGAATATGCCCAGGCCCTACAGGAGACATTAGAGGAGGTTCACGAAAATCTGCGGATGGAACAGCGGCAAGTGCGAGGAGATGATGGAGAGGAGCCCACGCTATTCAAAGATGGAGACGAGGTGTGGTTGGAGAATAGGAGACGAAAGAGCGAGAACCCCAAACTACAACCAAAGTTTGTAGGACCCTACATAGTCAAGGAAGCATATAGCAACCACACCTACCTCATCTGCAGGCACGGTCAGAGATCCGTACAAAACGGCAGCCGCCTCAAGCCCTACAAGGCGTGTCTAGAGCCTTATGGCCAAGCCCCGTCAGCCATGGAGTCAGCCCGCCGCCCTAACATGCGTGGTGCTGCTCCCCGGAGGCAAAGACGTGCCCTACCACTCCCCCAAGACGCTCCCCTCTCCCTTTTGGAGTTACCCCTACCCCGAGACTTCCCCTTGGCGTTTCCTTCTCCTCCTCTGCCAGTAGACGAAAGAGAAGCAAGCCCTAGCCTACAGCAGCCTGTAGAGGAAGCACGCCCTAACACCTCCAGCGAAAACCGTCCAGGTCGGACAAGGACTGGCCGAGCGAGAGGCCGTACACAACCGGCAGAAGTTGTCCCCCTCTTGTCACGCCTCCCTCTACCATAGTGCCAGCACCTACAGGTCGCCCTAGGCGAAACGTGGGACCCCCCCCCCCCAACGTTATGGTGCCCCCTGGTGCCACCAAGTGGCTGCAAAAGATGAATCAGTATGGAGGGGACAATACTGCGAGAAATTGAGGTTGCTGGCAGAAGTAAAGGCATTTACCACTAAGCCTGAGGATCCCACGCCTCCATGCATAGTATTTAATGACTTGCCTGAATATCTTTTACCCCCACACCAAATCTCCACACCCATCCCTGATTTTCCGCTGGCTCAAGACCCACTAAAGATCCTCCATTTTCCCCCACTACAATGCCAGACAACTCCCACGAACCAGTACAAACAAGTTTGCAGCCAAATGACATAAGAAATTCAGTCCCTTCTACCTTTGCCACTCATACTGAACAGACTGCTTGTCTCCTGCAGCTACTGCAAACTTACTTAACTAACATGAAGGCTGAAAGCACTAATTCCTATCTAAAAGTAGAAGAAGACGGCGATGATCTGTTACTGGAAGCTAACCCAGCTGAGTACCACCCCCCTTCTAGTGCCCAGGAGGACCAGTTAGTGGACATACCCCCACAGAGCCAACTTCGTGTTTTAGTTCACCAGTAACTAACCCGACCGATTGCAGGTGGATGCTACAGGATAACCCTCATGAAGAACTGGCAAAACCAGCCCTCCGAGAGCCAGCCCCCTCCTTGAGCAGTTTTAGCGAATTTCCAGACCTTCCCCCGTCTAAACGTCACCAACCAGAGGCGACAGAAATCCTCCCCTATTCCCCCACCCCCTTTTACACACGCAAGCTATAGCCACTGTCTGAGAAGCACCCCTACAGTACCCCTACCCACCAGAAGTGACCACCAGCAGACCAGAATGGCTAGCGCCACTGCCCGCACCGGGCATAAGCTGATACCCCTAAAAAAGCACCTTTCCTCTTCCCCACCATCTTCCCCCAGAATCACCCACACTAGTGATGGACAGAGTACGAGCAATGGATATATAAATTAGAGACTACGTCGCTAATGAAGCGGGGTATGTGGGAGATTTTAGCGGAAAATTACCCCTTCCCTCTCTCCAACCCTGCAAACCCCACTCTCTTGCTTTGCAATATATGATCCTAAACCCTTAGCTATGTGACCTACCTAATAAGGAGTGAAAGGAAGAAACCTTATAAGGAGAGGCAGTTGGAGTACACCCAAACCAACGACGATGTGCATGTATTCTCATTAGCTTGCTTTGTCATTGGACTTTGTAGCAGGCTATATCCTTTGTGAACATTTTATATCCTGTTATGTTATTGGCTAAAAAGCAATGAGATTATCCCTTATCTCCTATAAAAGGAGCTACTCTGCATTTTGAGAGGTAGAAGTCTTGAGGAGTTGGTTAAATACACTTGTACCTTGCTAAGCAGATTATGTAATAAATATTATTCAAGTGAAACTCTGTCATTTTGTGTCTGGGTCTAGGACCCCGTGACGATGATTAACGTCAATTCGGAGTGACTCCGAAGTTCATTGGAGAAGTTTGTTGGAGTGGCCCCGTTGTGTCTGGTAGCTAGTGCAAAACTACTACAGTATTGCTCTGCGTTGCTACTCGTTCATTTATTCCACTTCCATTAGTCCACTAATCATACTGAAGAAGTGTATGTGTCACGTATGAAACATAGAGAAGTGTTGTGTGACACGTGTGTATTGTAGGCACTGGACGATGTGCAGATGCAGAACTGCATATGTCTGCGTTGTAAAGGACTCGCTGACCACGATGTCTTGCTTGATGTCAAGGTGAGGATATCAGTATGCTTTGGGCTACTAGCATGTGCACTAGGATATATTATATTGTACTATATATAATATTGTAATATATATTATATTGTACTATATACTATATTTTACTATATATTATATTGTACTATATATTATATTGTATTATATATTGTGTTGTACTATACATAATATTGTAATATATATTATATTGTACTATATACTATATTTTACTATATATTATATTGTATTATATATTGTATTGTACTATATATTATATTGTATTATATATTGTATTGTACTATATATTATGTTGTATTATATATTATATTGTACTATAAATTATATTGTATTATGTATTATATTGTACTATATATTATGTTGTATTATATATTGTAGTGTACTATATATTATATTGTATTATATATTATATTGTACTATATACTATATTTTACTATATATTATATTGTACTATATATTATATTGTATTATATATTATATTGTACTATATATTATATTGTACTATATATTATATTGTTTTATATATTATATTGTACTATATATTATATTGTATTATATATTATATTGTACTATATATTATATTGTATTATATATTATATTGTACTATATATTATGTTGTATTATATATTATATTGTACTATATATTATATTGTATTATATATTATATTGTGCTATATATTATGTTGTATTATATATTGTATTGTACTATATATTATATTGTACTATATATTATATTGTACTATATATTATATTGTACTATATATTGTATTATATATTATATTGTACTATATATTGTATTATATATTATATTGTATTATATATTATATTGTACTATATATTATATTGTACTATATATTATATTGTATTATATATTATATTGTACTATATACTATATTTTACTATATATTATATTGTACTATATATTATATTGTACTATATATTACATTGTACTATATATTGAATTGTACTATATACTATATTGTACTATATATTATATTGTATTATATATTGTATTGTATTATATATTATGTTGTACTATATATTATATTGTACTATATATTATATTGTATTATGTATTATATTGTACTATATATTATATTGTACTATATATTATATTGTACTATATATTATATTGTATTATATATTATATTGTACTATATATTATATTGTATTATATATTATATTGTACTATATATTATATTGTACTATATATTATATTGTACAATATATTATATTGTGTTATATATTATATTGTACTATATATTGTATTATATATTATATTGTACTATATATTATATTGTATTATATATTATATTGTACTATATACTATATTTTACTATATATTATATTGTACTATATATTATATTGTACTATATATTATATTGTACTATATATTATATTGTACTATATATTATATTGAACTATATATTATATTGTACTATATATTATATTGTATTATATATTATATTGTATTATATATTATATTGTACTATATATTATATTGTATTATATATTATATTGTACTATATACTATATTTTACTATATATTTTATTGTACTATATATTATATTGTACTATATATTATATTGTACTATATATTATATTGTACTATATATTATATTGTACAATATATTATATTGTATTATATATTATATTGTACTATATATTGTATTATATATTATATTGTACTATATATTATATTGTATTATATATTATATTGTACTATATATTATATTGTACTATATATTATGTTGTATTATATATTATATTGTACTATATATTATATTGTACTATATATTATATTTTACTATATATTATATTGTACTATATATTATATTGTATTATATATTATATTGTATTATATATTATATTGTACTATATATTATATTGTACTATATATTATATTGTATTATATATTATATTGTATTATATATTATATTGTACTATATATTATATTGTATTATATATTATATTGTACTATATATTATATTGTACTATATATTATATTGTATTATATATTATATTGTACTATATACTATATTGTACTATATATTATATTGTACTTATACTATATTTTACTATATATTATATTGTACTATATATTATATTGTACTATATATTGTATTATATATTATATTGTACTATATATTATATTGTACTATATATTATGTTGTATTATATATTATATTGTACTATATATTATATTGTACTATATATTATATTGTACTATATATTATGTTGTATTATATATTATATTGTACTATATATTGTATTATATATTATATTGTATTATATATTATATTGTACTATATATTATGTTGTATTATATATTATATTGTACTATATATTATATTGTACTATATATTATATTGTACTATATATTATGTTGTATTATATATTATATTGTATTATATATTATATTGTACTATATATTATATTGTATTATATATTATATTGTATTATGTATTATATTGTACTATATATTATATTGTATTATATATTATATTGTACTATATATTATATTGTACTATATATTATATTGTACTATATATTATATTGTACTATATATTATACTGTACTATATATTATATTGTATTATATATTATATTATATATTGTATTGTACTATATATTATATTATATATTATATTGTACTATATATTATATTGTACTATATATTATATTGTACTATGTATTATATTGTATTATATATTATATTGTACTATATATTATATTGTATTATATATTATATTGTATTATGTATTATATTGTACTATATATTATATTGTACTATCTATAATGTTGTACTATACATAATATTGTACTACATATAATTATACATATGCGTATTGCAGGTGTCAGCTGAGGAATACAGAGATATAATATCCAGTGTCAGGAATGAGAGAAGTGTTATATTACACATAGTAGATGTGACTGACTACCAAAACAGTACTATAGCAGACTTACTTGCTATGGTTGGCTCTCACCACCCTGTCTATGTCATAGCTAATAAAGTAGACCTCCTACCAAAGGATCACCAGGGATACCTGAAGCATATCAAGCGATGTGTAGCTACCTATGCTAAAAAGGTGAAGTATTCTTACTTATATAAGGCTGTTAAAGTTGTCCTCCCTTTTATTTTGTTGTCATAACAAAAGATATATATATGTTGTGGCATTTGTGGCATAAAACTTCCTATTATATCATTTCTGTAACTATATATTCAATGTTGCGAATGCTTGGCCTGTGTATGCATTTGATGATGGGCGGTTATTCTCTAATTTGTTGGCATGAAATTAGTGAAACAATAATTATATAGTATATAAACTTAGTCAATATATCGTGGTTTAGTAATTATTTTGTGTTGTTTTGGTAAGTTATATTGTGTTGTATAATATTGTGTTATATTATGTTGTATAATATTGTGTTATATTGTGTTATATAATATTGTGTTATATTATGTTGTATAATATTGTGTTATATTGTGTTGTATAATATTGTGTTATATTGTGTTGTATAATATTGTGTTATATTGTGTTGTATAATATTATGTTATATTGTGTTGTATAATATTGTGTTATATTGTGTTGTATAATGTTGTGTTATATTGTGTTGTATAATATTATGTTATATTATATTATGTTGTATAATATTGTGTTATATTGTGTTGTATAATATTGTGTTGTATAATATTGTGTTATATTATGTTGTATAATATTGTGTTGTATAATATTGTGTTATATTATGTTATATAATATTGTGTTGTATATTATTGTGTTATATTATGTTGTATAATATTATGTTATATTGTATTATGTTGCAATAATATATTGCAGTGTTATGGAAACAATGTAAAGCATGTGGCGCTGGTCAGCGCCCTCACTGGTTATGGTGTAGAAGAGTTGATCACTCAGCTACTAGGACATGCCTCTCAGTGAGTTACTTCTGCCTCTATATTCCTACTTGAAGGAGCCATGTCATCGGTTTCTTCCTGAATTCAACTTAAATTATCTTATCTTGGGTGATTTCTCGCAAAAAGGTTGTTGCCGAGTTTTCTGTTAATTCCATTATAGTATAAGCGCAATAGATGCTGACAAACATTTATTGTGCAGAGACTTCCCAAAGCAAAACAAACTAGGTTAGCAATAATTTTTAGATGTTTTGAAGGTGTTTTGAGCTGAGTGTGCATGTTGATTTGTTGTTGATGAATCTGTTGTGTCCACACTGGTGTCGAGGTGATCTGGTACTTGGCCAATATTTCAAAAGCTAAGGCAGTTTACGCATGAAACATTATTTTTAGTTGAGATTGAAATTATCATTTGCTAGAATCAATTTGTGAAGAAATAGGAAATGCCAGATTTGCGTTTTCGGCGCCATTGTTATATCAACAACAACAATATTTCTGAAATACGAATCACACATTGTTTTATTGAAACAAATGAAGATGCATGAAATGAAGATAAATACCCATTTTAGAAAATAATAAAACAAATTAAAACAAATAATTATTTTTAATAGCTTGTTATTGACTATGTAGCCGCACTCTTTGACACTGAAGAAAAGACAACTCCAAAAAATGAATTGTGTATGGAATTGGTGACGATTTGCTTTTAAGAGTGTCACATGGCACTGGAAGGCGTCGTTGTTCATCAGGTTATGCCTTCACAACTGCTGCATGTAGTAAATATGTGGTATATATGTAGTATATATGTTGTATATATGTAGTAGATATGTAGCAGATATGTCGCATATATGTAGGAGATATGTAGTCAACACGTAGTATATATGTAGTAAACATGTAGTAAATGTGTAGCAGATATGAATTATTGGTTTGATTGTTCCAAACTAACAGGTACACCAGTCACTTCCACCTAATTGGTTGTACCAACTCTGGAAAGAGCACTCTATTCAACACTCTATTGATGTCAGATCTATGCAAGGCTGCAGCTAGGGATAAGATTGGTAGAGCCACCACTTCCATATGGCCTGGTATGTGTCAAGGCTTGGCCACACTGTGCAGATGTTTTGGTGCCGATGTACCTATACGGTGTGCCAGTGGCTACACAGACCGGTGTAATGTGCCGATGTACCTATACGGTGTGCCAGTGGCTACACAGACCGATGTAATGTGCCGATGTACCTATACGGTGTACCAGCGGTTACACAGACCGATGTAATGTGTAGATGTACCTATACGGTGTACCAGCGGTTACACAGACCAATGTAATGTGCAGATGTACCTATACGGTGTACCAGCGGTTGCACAGACCGATGTAATGTGTAGATGTACCTATACGGTGTACCAGCGGTTACACAGACCAATGTAATGTGCAGATGTACCTATACGATGTGCCAGTAGCTACACAGACCAATGTAATGTGCCGATGTACCTATACGATGTACCAGCGGTTACACAGACCAATGTAATGTGCAGATGTACCTATACGATGTGCCAGTAGCTACACAGACCAATGTAATGTGCAGATGTACCTATACGGTGTACCAGCGGTTACACAGACCAATGTAATGTGCAGATGTACCTATATGATGCGCCAGTGGCTACAAAGACCGATGTAATGTGCAGATGTGCCTATACAATGTACCAGTGGCTACACAGACCGGTGTAATGTGCAGATTTACTGGATCATATATAAGCAAGCTGATCTTGAACTAGCCAATCATATAATCTTTATACCTGTTTCATTTTCGCAATGAAATGATATTGTTTTCCAACTTAGTAATTTTGTTAGATAATAACAGTAATAATTAAAAAGCACACATCAATTGTTGTATTGTTTTTGTATGTTTAATAACGCTCATTTTCTTGGGTTGCTCAGTAATAAATTATCAAAATCTTATTATTATTTATTTATTATTATTCTTATCAATGATCATTATTTGTTTATATAATCGTTCTTTGTGTTATATGAAATAAATTCACCAGATTGCAATTTTTCTTTCGTCAGAAACTGCATTATGTCAGAGTGTATTCAGAATTTGATGTTAATATATCTTTTTGTTTAGTAGAAGTTCGTTATAAACGGTTAAGTTGGATAGGCCTGCGAACATGTTGTTTCAAGCCAATCACACGGTTCGGGTGTGCTATTGGCATCAAGCATAGACCAAGGTGTTGGTTTGGCTTACAATCAAGCTGCAGACGTATGAGATCGGCAGACGTATCTGCCGATCTCATCATAAAAAGTAAAGTCTTTCAATGGTAAACATCGACCTGTGTAGCCACCCCTTAGTACATCCACCTGTGTAGCCACCCCTTAGTACATCCACCTGTGTAGCCACCTCTTAGTCTGATTTATATAAAACTGCTAATTTCTTTGCATTTTTCGGTATTTCCTGTAAGAAATACATCTTTGAGCTACTGTTCATTAACAATATTTCACTTGACCTTGACATGTTGATGCAGGTACCACACTAAACCTGCTCAAGTTTCCAGTGCAGAGGTTGCCTAGGTACATGATGGCTCTTAGAACTAGCAGACTGCAGTGGGCGAATCAGGTTGAAGATGAGGGATTGAGAGAGCGGAACATCGAGAACGCTACACTGAAGGGTTCGTTAAAAGTTTTCTCTGTCTATTTGTCTGTCTTTGGCATGCAGCCAACCCTCTCATCCATAACGTGTGTGTTGTGTCCATCACTTCAGGACCATTCAGTCAACATTACTGCTCAGTTATATTTTTTGCCATTATTATTTGTTTTTTCACTATAAATTTTTTCTGCCTGTTTTCATAGAAATATCGATTAATCAAACATTTATACATTTGTATGCCAGTTAATGCCAGGATTAGACAACTCCACTCTTGTACAGGCAGCTATATACTTTCATGTAATGCTCTGAGCAGGAAGCGTGGAGGTAACTCCAGAGCCAGTGGAAGAGCTCACAGAAGAGGACCTACAAAGGGTTACAGAGACAGAGTATAGATTAGATGAGGTGGACTCTCACTACAGGCAGTCTTCTTTGTACAACTCTGTGCAGGAGCCTGGACATAAGGTATGTATGTGTGTGTATACTTGTGTGTATACTTGTGTGTATGCGTGTGTGTACTTGTGTGTATACTTGTGTGTATACTTGTGTGTATACTTGTGTGTATACTTGTGTGTATACTTGTGTGTATACTTGTGTGTATGCGTGTGTGTACTTGTGTGTATACTTGCGTGTATGCGTGTGTGTACTTGTGTGTATATATGCGTGTATGCGTGCGTGTACTTGTGTGTATACTTGTGTGTATACTTGTGTGTATACTTGTGTGTATACTTGTGTGTATACTTGTGTGTATGCGTGTGTGTACTTGTGTGTATACTTGCGTGTATGCGTGTGTGTACTTGTGTGTATATATGCGTGTCTGCGTGCGTGTACTTGTGTATACTTGTGTGTACTTGTGTGTATACTTGTGTGTATACCTATTTATACCTGTGTGTATACTTGTTGTGTGTATACGTGTGTGTGTGTGTGTGTATACTTGTACATACTTGTGTATGCGTGTACATACTTGTGTCTATACCTGTGTGTATACTTGCGTGTATGCGTGTGTGTACTTGTGTGTATATATGCGTGTATGCGTGCGTGTACTTGTGTGTGTATATATGCGTGTCTGCGTGCGTGTACTTGTGTATACTTGTGTGTGTACTTGTGTTTATACCTATTTATACTTGTGTGTATACTTGTTGTGTGTATACGTGTGTGTGTGTGTGTATACTTGTACATACTTGTGTATGCGTGTACATACTTGTGTATACTTGTGTGTGTGTATATACTTGCGTGTACTTGTGTATACGTGTGTGTATACTTGTGTGTATGCTTTTGTGTATACTTGTGTGTATACTTGTGTGTGTACTTGTGTATCACTGTATATAATTGTATATGTGATCATTAAATGACTATTTATCTTATATCTATCTATATATATATTATATAAATGTGGTAAACATCTATCTGTATGTTTATCTGTCATTTCAGGTGAATAGACACCTAAACTATTAGCTGAGAGAAATGAAAACTAACTTAATCTAATGTATGGGGGTAGTTTTAATTTGCCATTTGTTCTCAAACTGGAGATATTTGTAAATTTAATAGTTTCAGTAATGTAGGTGGACACAAATCACAAGCAGTTGAATAATGTAGGTGCAGACAAGTCACAAGCAGTTGAATAATGTAGGTGCAGACAAATCACAAGCAGTTCAATAATGTAGGTGCAGACAAATCACAAGCAGTTGAATTATGCTAATGTGCAGGATGTTAGGGTGTTAACCAAACAAATCTGGGTTGGTTTATGACTCGCATTCCTTCCTTTCATCATGCAGAGATTGCAAATTTTTATCATAGTGTTGTATTTGCTAGTTAGTTATCTGCCTCAGTTGTGAATGCAGGGTACCAGCACACAGCACATCGGTGTGCTCTTTTTTTGTTGAGCAGGGATGGAGAGAAGTAGGGGAGATGGAGAGGTTGAAGAGGGAAGGGGCGAAGCAGGGGGAGATGGAGAGGTTGAGGGGGGAAGGAGAGAAGCAGGGCGAGATGGAGAGGTTGAGGAGGGAAGGGTGGAACGTCGGTAGAGAAAAATATAGGGTGAGAAGTAAAGCAGGGCGAACGGAGGACAAGGTAGGGGAGGGCAAGTGGGGCCAGAATGAAACCGGCTAGCAAAAATAATATTTGACCATGACGGGTAATACTGCTAGTATATGTATACAGGCCTAGGTAGTATTTGTTTTATATCTAATACATATATTATATACTTCCAGAGACAACCTAAATTTG
This sequence comes from Cryptosula pallasiana, assembly GCA_945261195.1. Classification (NCBI taxonomy): domain Eukaryota; kingdom Metazoa; phylum Bryozoa; class Gymnolaemata; order Cheilostomatida; family Cryptosulidae; genus Cryptosula; species Cryptosula pallasiana. The sequence continues at coordinate 31,616,767 of OX183133.1, read as the reverse complement.
ACTACAGAGCACATGCTGACTCTAGATGGATGCACGACACTCCTGGTCTCATAAACACTGAGCAGGTATGCAGCAGGTATCTGCCGCAGTGTTCGACACACATGTATCCTACATCAATGCCCATACTCCACGGCTTTGTGACTGTTCTAGATAATAAATGACTTGAGTATGGCAGAACTCAGAGGTCTGCTGATGAAACAGATGTCTCTCCCCAGAACGTTCTCATTGCGCCGTGGAATGACCCTGTATATTGGGGGTATTGGGCGTTTGGATGTACTTGAGGTAGGTATGCAGCCCTGTCTCTGCTTTGTATGAACTGTCAGCTAGGGCTAGTTGACCTCAGTAAATTCTTATACTATATACCCAGCTGGTTGTAGCACAACTGCATATGTTACAGACTAGCGGAGGAGACTATACAGTACACCTTACAGTGATAGCAGCCCACAGTCTTCCGGTAGTTGTAGTAGATACAGACAAGGCTGAGGAGTATTACCAAGTAGCTCTTGAGGAGGATCAGCTCATGGTATGGTAATATGTAGTTGTTTGATATGGGAGTTGTGTTTTCTTGTATATTAAACAGACAACTCCCGGTATAAGGTCTTATTTGAAAGGATTGTGAGTGGTTGTTGTTTGTTATCCCCAACCATGTAGTAAGTGACCTAAAGGTTGGCTAGCCAGTGAACCAATGAGCTAATTGCCATTCCCCAAGTACTGGTGAGCTGGTAACAACGGTATTCTTTGTTGAGCGAAATCAACAGAACTCTCTCAATTTCATGCATCTGGCACACCCCTCTGTTTGTTTGATGGGCGATTGTTGTACATAAATAGTATCTTTGGATGTCTTTAGTTCATCTCAGGAGTTATCTGCTCACTGGAGTGTCCAATGATTTATTTACTCACTAAATTGACCAATTTAGTGAGTAAAGTTGATGAGCTCATACTGCGTTCATGTCTGCAGATTTCACCCCAAAATTCCACGCTTCGTTCTTAAAATATTATATTTTTTGTATACTTTTGTTATTTCTATGATAAAAAATTAATTGAAATCGAAGCCCTTGCATTCATGGTGAAACTAAATTCACAAAAGGAACCAGTAATATGATTGCTAAGTGGATGTGAAATTGCATTGCCCAATCAGCTTCAGCCAGAGAACATTTGTGTTACATTCAGCCAGAGTAGCTATTTCAATACATGGAGTTTACTATGGTGCACAAGATTAGGGGGTGTGGCAAACGTACCCGCTTTTTGCCTTTTCTGTCTATGATCCACCCTGGCGAGCTGTGCTGGTCTACTTATTCCGTGGAATTGTTTGTTCGAGAGGGCACAACTTCAATTTTTTGTTATATTGCACCTATTTGGGTTAGCATGTAGCTGGTGAGTGGTCACACTTTGATAAAGAGGTGAGTGAGATGTGTGGACTTCATGTTTGTAGATCCCAAGTGCCGACAGCGACATGAGTAGATTTCCTAAACTAGAAGGACATCACTTTGTGGTGCCTGGCGTTGGTTACAAGGAAAGTTTGTACGATATACAGTTGTCTTCTCTTGGTGAGCCTACGTAGCTTTTTACCTGCACTTGCACGTGAATACCTCCACACAGCACAGTTTGTTTCCACTTTTTCTACCAAAAACCTTACCAATCTAGTTAGAAGCCAATAAGAAGCAATAAGCCCCGAATGTTTTTGTGCAAGACTCCATGTTTTACCTTTGCCAGGTTGGGTAGGAGTGAGTTACTACGACAAAGAGTCTGTCACACTCAAAGCTTACACACCAGGTGGCGTCGGTTGTCATATTAGACCATCACTGTTACCTTACGCTGTCAGGCGTAAGGGCAGGCGACTTAGAGGCAGCAGGAGTTTTGCTGTGAGATACCCTTTGCTAGCCGACTAAAAGAGTCATGTATGCTTTGGATGGTGCAAGTCGATATGGCAAGCTCATGAATATATTATAGACTCTGTAATAGAATGTCTACTGAGACCCGCTCCCTCTCTCTTTATGCATATTTAGCATACAAATGAGCTTAATATCAATTCAACCGATTCATATCCCATTGTTTATATATATATCTATGTACAATGCCTTTCTACACATCTATTGCGCATAGCTCAGTAATTTCATATGTTGTGTAGCTGTTGCTATGGAGATGGTGTGGATGAAAGTGTGCCAGATAATGTTATTTATAATAGAGGCAATTATTGAAATGATATCACAAGGGTAATGACTATAAATTCTGTCAATAATACGGCTTAATTTGTTTCACAGCTCATCCCCCCAGTGGCTGTCCGGCCAGCTCATTTACATTGCAAATGCCTCTGGTGAAAGTAACATATCTGTACACTATACAATACAATACAATATATACATTATAGCATTTGCTTTGTACAGCAATGCCACCACTTTGTGTACATGTTACATCATAAGTATCTTTTAATTGACTAAAGTTTTATTGTATATGTGAAACTTCTTTTAACAGAAGAATTATAATATTATTTCACATCAATCATTTATAAATACCAAATATACAAATTTTAAGTTATACATGAAATCACGGACATGAGAAATAGAAGTATACAAATATAAGATATTATGTAATACTGACACGTCGAAGTGTTTATTAAAATAAAGGCAAATGTCATCCAATCAACATTTGTTATGTACACTACAGGCTGTTAAAAGAATGTGGAGATGACTCCTTTTCATTCATTTACCTCCAGCACTACCTCACTGTCTGGCTTTCCACGTTTCTGTTTCGTTCTTCTATTTTGAAACCAGACTTTTACCTGCAGCGTACAAGGTTTGATGTTATATAGAAAATTGATGAATGTTTTATGCGATTATGATATGTTACAAAATGTAAAATTATAAAATTTATTAGTCTTCAGTTGATTATGAGAAAAAACAGTATGAAAACTTTGGCGGGGATGTTCTTAGCAAACAATGTTGTGTCCGTCTCACAGTAACAATGTTGTGTCGGTCTCACAGTAACAATGTTGTGTCGGTCTCACAGTAACAATGTTGTGTCTGTCTCACAGTAACAATGTTGTGTCGGTCTCACAGTAACAATGTTGTGTCGGTCTCACAGTAACAATGTTGTGTCTGTCTCACAGTAACAATGTTGTGTCGGTCTCACAGTAACAATGTTGTGTTGGTCACATTTTATTGGGTGGCATTACCAATAAAGTAGAAGAGAATCAATATTTAATACAAAACTCGGAGAATTCAGCACAGTTTGTACAATGTTGTGCAATGAGTGTTTGGCAGCTTACGTTGCTGAACTCCTTGCCATGGCGGTGTAATTTATTAATAAATGCACGGTTGCCAAAAATATATTTTTTTATCAAGTTAAAATCCATGAGAGTTAAATCACCAAATATGGTCGTATGATACAAGATCATTCAACACACTGCCACTATAACAGCTGAAACAATACCTGTGTTTCAGTAAGTCCTAGTCTGATAGCCAAGTCTCTTCGTTCTTGGCCAACTACATACGGGTTGTTATCAAATGCAGCCTCAAGTTGAACAAGTTGGTTTGGAGAGAAGGCTGTTCTTATCCTCTTTGGTTTGTTCAGTGACAGAATACCTCTAGCGTAGTCAAATCCTGTAAATGAGAATGAAACGTGCCGACTTCCGAGCTTCCTTTTGTTTATAATTTTTTTAGCGGACGTGACTTGACCTTGGTGACTCAAAGTCACATATTTAATTAGTTGGTGGGGTTTAAGTTTGAAGGATGATGATTCCAAAACCCGAGAGCAATAACTGTATCTTTCAGTTTGTTGATATAAAAATAGTTTCTATTTAGTCTTTTCTCATACACAATTTTGTAGAAATCTGCGATAGCTATTAATGTACTTGTATGACATTTCATTAATGTCACAAATAAATACAACCGCTGCAGCGTAGCTCCATTGATTAATAACTAGAAAGCACCCTACACAGTCATATATATGCATTTCCTGTCACCCTTGTTTACTATTATTTGTGCATTAAAAACTTGGGGCTGGCACACCGTGTATAATTATTTACCATGGCGTGACCAGGAGAAATGTGCCACAATCTATCAAATCTTTAGCTCGTGTATCAAGTCAGTGCGCTAATCAATATCTAGGCTTTAGCGCTCGCTTGCAGCAAGTGCTATCAGGCTAATTACCCAACATGTATGTAATCACGTCTAATTCTGCCTCCATTGCCACCACTTATAATATACAATTTGCTGACATTTTCATTTAAATACTCAATTAAAGTGCTCCATTATAGCTGCGATGATATTTACATCAGCAGCGGTCTAATTGCCCGCCACTTGTAATTTCTGTCTCAACATTTATAACTAATTAAGCATCTACACGGTCATTAAGGGTCATCGAGTTCCGTCATTATCTTAATGTCTCTCTAATGACACTGACAAAGTGCTTTAATGAAAAGACTCGCTGTTTGCAATGGCGACAGCGCCAATAGCTCTTCAGTAGCTGCCACAGAATATGATGAAACTTATACTCTCCTATCGTATTTACCGATTGGAGATGAAAAAATTTCAGAAACAGCAAAACGGTATGGAGCTTTTAATACAAGTTTTAGATAATGTTGATCCAATTGTGCCTACCTATAACTTGGTTTAGATACACCAGGTGATTGTGAGGTGAAAATTGTTTCTTGTAAATATTTTGTCTTTTTGCTAAACTTTATTTTAAATGGATTTTTCTTATTTTAGTTACGGTGAAACATGCCGTTTGAGTGCACAAGGCTCTATACACACACAAGTTTCTACAAGGGTAGAATGAACAAATTTATGCAACGTTCCAGAAGTTATATAATCATCTGCCGATACGAGTGAGTCAAGTGTGAATATGCTGAGCGCAGACAGCTTTGTGGTTCAGTTAATTTCTTACTATTTACAATTTAAAATTATCAATAATTGTTTAAAAAATAACTTCAAATTTTTTGCTACATTTAACATCGATGACGTATTATTCAAGAGAGAAGAGCTTTCGGAAAATCTACCATAATAGTCTGGGAACATTATTGGTAGATTTCATAGGCTGTTATTGGTAGATTTCATAGACTATTATTGGTAGACTTCATAGACTATTATTGGTAGATTTCATAGACTATTATTGGTAGACTTCATAGACTATTATTGGTAGACTTCATAGACTATTATTGGTAGATTTCATAGACTATTATTGGTAGACTTCATAGACTATTACTGGTAGATTTCATAGACTATTATTGGTAGACTTCATAGACTATTATTGGTAGACTTCATAGACTATTATTGGTAGACTTCATAGACTATTATTGGTAGACTTCATAGACTATTATTGAGGACAAGAGTTTCATCGAAATAGTCCAGAGGTAACATTAAAAAATGCCAAAATAGGTTGATAAACAGATGAATTATTTTACCTGGGTGGTGCAGCGAGCTGTGATGTCTCTTTGGGGATGGAATCATCCACGATTGGTTCTGACATTCCTGCATGAATTCCAATCTAGGTCTTGGCATCGTAGAACTGTGCGCTGTTACAAAGCCTGGAAGAGAACTGGCTAACACACCGGCGTAGGCTGGATGGCTTTGGCCATACACCGCTCCTCTCTGTCTCACAGATTCCAGGAACTTCTCATGAAGTGACGACAATGCCATATTAAACATTAGCTGGTTGGCAGCTAAACCAGTCGGTATCAATGGAGGCATTAAAGCCTGTGCCACGTTCTGTTCTGCTAACGGCACCGAGTCCAATTTGGGTGAAGAACCCTTCATTAGCGATTTAATAGAAAACTTGCTGGTTTTTGCCTCCTTCATGCTGAGAGATTTCTTGTCCAGTTGTGAACCTTTCTATACCATGTGACATAATAGAGTAATCACTCCACAGAGCTATTATTTTATGTAAAAGGTTATGAATTAGTTTTGTCACCAACATAATTAGCCAATTAAGACTGGACATGATAGCTTCAAAGGTGTTGATTGGCTAATTATTGTAATCAGTCCATTGTATCTTTGTATAAACTAACTGCATAAGCGGCTATTAGCTATTGACCAAGTATTCTCTCCATTGCTCATTACTTCCATTTGTTATCCATCCACAGTTTCAGCCCCTCAAATAATACCAGATTGCGCTAAGTGCAAAACTAAATGTTGGAACGTAATATCCACTTCAGTAGCAGTGATAAAACTGGACAAAAATAACTTTTCCTAGACCGTGCAACTTTCGCATCCCATTTTCAGTTAAGGTTATATTCTCATACAAATATTTTTATCTTTGTATTCTATAAGCTTTACGTATATTTTTACTAAAATTCTAGTGTACGCATTTGTTTTTAAATGGATTATTTTTCAGTTTATAATTTCAAAATTGAGAATGCTGAAAGTTATTCATAAATCACCTCTCCTTGAAAGTTGTTGATGAACTGATTTTTTGGATAGAAATTAATTTTTGTGAGAAATCGATTGAGTTATTCCTAAATAATTTTGTTTAGCAAACTTCATGCTGCTGTGACTTAATTTCTAAACTGGTTTTAAAAATATTTAGACTCGTATCCCCATCATTACAACTAAAACAGATTACTTCTATTGAGAGACAGTTTATGATATTCATCCCAACTTGAAAAACATAATAGTTAGGCTAAACACCAGTTAATGATATATTTGCATAATCCGACTGTCTCTTATATGTTGGCTTCTTGCCAACATATAAGTGTAATAGTAAAGGAGCTTGTTGGAGGACTTTCAAGGAGGAACCAGGCCAAAAGAACTCGATGCATTGCAATACCTTTTTTACCGTATTCTATGGCCAAGTACAGTCTTATGGAGCCTTTCATCAAGACAAAAATTTTTCAATTTTTTTTTATATTAACTTACTCCTATCTATCTTTTGCAACCATGGAATGACATCCATTCCAAAAGATCCAAACAATCTAACAATGCTAAAGAGGAATGCTAGAGTCGTTGGCATTGTAGCTTCTGATAAACGATCAATATAGCACTAATTGGTCAACTCTTTTTCTATCATGGAAGGACTCACTCAATGTATAGCGCTCTACCCAGGGAAACCAGTGATAGCAAAAGATAAAACCAGAATGATAACAGTTGTTATTATTTAACGACGTATCATTGAAGTGGAGGTAGCGAGTAGTATAAATATTTATTGGTATCATTTGTTAATAAAGTACGCCTTGAACAGCTGAAATACAACAAATAACATGATCATTGTTGTCTAATATGGTCTTTTTTATTATAATACGTATAAAGTGCAAATATTCATAGATCATTGTTCTCTGAGAACACTAAGGTCAAGATGAAGTAATTGCCCCAACAGCAGAGTGTCTAATTTTTACTGCCTGGTAATAGCGCGTCTACAACGTAACGTAGATAAACAAACCAGTGGCATAGCTATTACAATATCGATAGGTGAGATGGATGGATGCTGCTGTGTGTCTCATGGAGTAAGCCTCACTCATTATGGTGAATGAAGGTGGCAGCAATAAAGGCAGCAGCATATTCTATCAAGGTGTAGGAATACACTCCCGGGGGTTGTTATAGTTGACTAAGTTATACTGTATACAATGCTATAGTGAGTGTACACATGTCACTGGCAGACAGTCTTTCCTGCATAGATATATATTGTTACTGTTACTCATTATAAATATATACGCTTACACAACTGTGTTCCCTTACATCGCTTGATATTCTAGCCATTCTAGATCATGGTGCTTTAGCTGTTGGTTAGAAATATGCCATGTCCTTTTTCATGGAAATGATCGCCGAATTCGAAAAATGCTTAGCATTTCATGTTGTTGCTTGTTTTTTTTTACCTGCTTATTTTCATACTAATAAAAGAAGTTAAAACAAAACAAAAGTGATTTTTAAGGCAAAGAATTAATTGCAAACTTACAGATTTTTGTTATTGGTCTGTATGCTATCGAAAAAAATTTTGATTTTTTGGTAATTCCATTTGGTTTATACAGTCAAATTTTCTTCCAATCAGCAGCCAAACTCACAGCATTGAAATACGCTGACCCTCTCTACTTCCCATTCTCTACTTTGCTCCGCCCCCCACCCTATTCCAACCCTGCCCCTCTCTACCCTCTCCATCTTTCCCTTCCTCTCTCTTTTAATTCGAAACATGACACAGGTGTGCTTGTGCGCTGGCAAATTACAGTCACAACTAAAACAAATAACTTGCAAAAACAATGTTATGAAAGAAGTTTACAGTCTACATATACTAGAAGGAATAATGTGCATCGTAGACCAACAAAATTGCAACACAAACCATCTAGTTTTAGCAAAATGTGACATTTTAGGACTCGTCTCCACTTGCCTTATTGAAAATATCAAGTCTGCAAATATATCAAGTTTGAGAATAAATGACAAACTTAAACCCCCTCCCCCCCCCTCCCTCCATACATCAAAATTTTTCCAACAGTTTTTTTTCTCCTCAGTGTAGTGTTTTAGGCGTTCTGTATGTATATACGCAAAGACAGACAGACGTTTTTCACGTTTGTTTTATAGATTATTGCCCCTGACTAACCAAACTTCAAAGCCATAAAGCGGTAAACTGCATAACGCTATCGATTGTCTGCCAGGAATTATTTTGTATCAAAGCCTAAAGACTGAAAAAACTTCACTGTGAGGTGATGTTTAGATGTTGTACACGTACAGTTGATTTTATTTGATATCAGTAAGTTTTTAATAGTATTCATGTTATAAAATTTTCCAACGACTGATCTGGTGACTTTTGTATCTTCCAAACCCCGAAGATGCTCAGACTGCTGAAATTTGATGTCATATCGCTCTGCTTAATGCTCAGTTGTTTTACCAGGTTATGTAATAAAAAGTACCTTGTTCATGGAAACTCATTTGCCTATATACAGCATATTTACCTATACAAATTTTCTTCTTATGTTGTTTGTTTATAAAATTCTAATTTTTTGTAGCATTACTTTTAAATCCATAACATTTTAATTTAATTTGAAGTGTTTTTCTGATTGAAATGTAGATCTGCTTGCTAGTAAGAGAGCTCATGCCTGGAGAAGTCAATTTCAAGATGGCTGACAGAAGCGCAGCTGTAACGTAGACATAATCGAACTGTCGCGGCATGCATATATCATCAGCTTTATTTGTAGTAATTTGTGATAACAGCTTGTACAACTCTATATAAATTAGTGTGTAATCACAGGAAACCTGCCCTGACAAAATGTTTGCTTACTAAAATAAATATAGAAAAAGGAAACGGAGAAAGACTGAGCTATATCGTTTGTCATAACAACTGCTTGAATACACAAATTATTTGCTAAACTATCGTAGCCTTTGTTTCAGCGTTTAAACTGCCCTTTCGCAGTTTGTTTCAGGCGATGTAGTTGCTATGTACGGTTTAATGTACCTACCATGTACTTTGATTTAAGCTAAAAAAGTTTAAAAAATACTAATACTGGTGTGATATGTAAAGCGTTCGTGTCAATCTTGTAAATAAGTGGAAAAAATGCCTTACGTATGTTAAATAGCTGTGAGACAGTGAAAGCTAGTGAAAGATGATACAATGATTGCAGCGGGTGTTTTTAAAAGTAAATAAATATGGAAATATGCCAATAATAGGGGGTGTCCTCTATTTTGTCCGGCACACTAGAAGCAAAGACAAGATAACAAGAGTATGTAACAAGCTGAGGCCAATGTATACTATTGCACTTTGGTACCAGATTACAAAATTTAATTTTTGATGCAAATAGAAACACGACACAGATGTAAATATATACTAATATTGATTGTAATAAATGATGTTGTTTGTTCATTGAAATTGTCGTATTATGTGCTTTTTAATTGATCTAATTTATTAGAGCATTGATGTTTTGACGTTGTGTCCATGTTTGTATCTGAAATGTCATACAACAATCAACTGTATCGTAGGTGACATTCAAGATCACTAGATAAACAAAGGGGGCTATACTAAGCCAAAAATCTATATTTTCCTTCTTTTTCCCTTAAAATTTACAGAGGAATTAAACAACATGAGATGTTTGATGTTCAGTGAAAATATTCAAAGATACAATAAGTAAAATGATGGCTAATGATACCAAAGAGCTTGTTGCTGATAGGCGTTTATAATTATGTAAGAGTTATTTTCTCTTGTTTTGCTAGTAAGTAGACAATTCCACTAGCCATCATCAATACAATCACAGAAATATATTTCTATGAATACTATCATTGGCTGGGAAATACCCAAAATCCTAAATTAATAATACAACTAGTGCGAAAGACTCGCTTTACCCCCAACAAAAACTTTTAGCTCTTGTAACACGTGATTCAAACCGCGGGAAATTGTGCCCAAGCCTTGTTGTTTGCATGACGAGTACGGTCTTTGTGGACTTGTTCAAGAAGTATTGTACAGACTGCAAGCATAAAGCATCTACTTTACAACCGCAGTCACAAACATAGGTATTGCTGAATTCTCTATATGTTTTTTCTTTGTAATAATAATAAAATTGATTCAAGAATGTTGACGATACATTGTTATTATTATTATTATTATTTATTAATTAATTAATTAATAACTTAACTACTACTACTACTGCTGCTGCTAACTACTGTTTTCTAACGAACAACTGACTGCTGTTGTTGTTATTATTATTAAATAATAATAATGATGACATCATGATAATATTATAAATAATTATAATTGTATTAAATTTATTATTATTATTATTATTATAGGATAGCTATAACAATAATAATATAAATATATATATAATATATAATAGTAGTAGTAGTAAAATCATCAATCATCATCATCATGATCATTGATTGATTTTTTGATGATAATTATTTACCTGCTACTACTAGCAACAACAACAACAACAAAAGGGAGGACTTACTACTACTATGAATAATTTAATTGTATTAAGTCCTCATCATCTTAGTTGTTGTTGTAGCAGGCAAATATTAAATATTTTTTTTATCATCAAAAAAATGATTGGTTTTATTATTATTATTAAATTTTTTAATACAATAATTTTATTTATTCTAATATTATGATGATGATGTCATCATCATCATTAGTATGATTATCATTTACTGCTACTACTAACCAACTCACAACTAACTACTGTTATTATTTAATAACAATAACAACAGCAGCAGTAGTTGTTAAGTGCTTCAAAATTATTTATTTAATTCTTTATTATTATTAATGATGATAATAATAATAAATTATTATTATTACCGTGATGACAATAATATTGTTTACTAGCAGCATAATGAGACTTATGTACCAACAACTAATAACAACAGCGAGCATGGTCTCTCCTTGTCATCGACTATGGTGGTTTTGTCATCTGTCTATGGCACACTTCTGCTGATAATGTATGTAGTGATTGAGTACCAACAGTTGTTATTAACTACAGGTTAAATCCAGCGATATACTTGCAGAAACATGTCTTCACCCGCAAGTACTGCCAGCCGGCGGTCCAGTAGGAGACGAGCAGCTGCGAGTGCTAATGATGTCACTTCCCCCAGTAGTCTTGCGCAGATGCCTTCAACTCCGAGTACTGTTCAGCGTAACGCAATGGATGCATCATTGATGTCAAGTCCTGGCAGACAAGGAGCAGGTTGGTATAAAATGAAATATTACGACTTACTTAGTGTGAGAATAGAACTCACATTTGATGATTGATTATGTGGTAAAATATTACAGTCACGGACGAGAATGCTAGTTCACCGCTTGCTTATGGAATGGATACATCTCCCTCATCCAAATACGGCACACCAGCGTCTAGCTACCTGCGTGGAACACCCCTACAGAGCAGGCCTGATATTGGCAACACTCCAAATGTTAGACAAGTGAACTTGACTGCTCCAAGTGAAGCTGCTGAAGTAAGTTGATGTTCAAGTAATGAACTTGCATGGATTGTTACTACAAGTTGATTTACTCTCTGTGTTGGTGAGAAAACAAACAGTTCCTCGTGTCTGTGCGCAGGAGCCCACAAGTGATGGCGTCAGCACAGACTACACAGGTCAGCAGATGGTGATCTGGGGCACTGATGTCATAGTAGATCACTGCAAGAGGAAGTTTACCAAGTTTCTCCAGCGATTTGTTAACGAACAAATTGATGAAGACGAAGCATTGATGGACATGGGCACACAACTTCCATTTTACATGGCTCGGCTTGAAGAGGTACTTGCCTTTACCATCAAGCATTGGTATTTCCCGTTATGCAATTTTTGCCAAATATTTGTTTAATTTTAGATCAACCTGACTGGAGAGCCCTTTCTCAATATAAACTCTGAGCACTTGCAACGATTTGACCCTGAACTCTATCGCCAACTCGTATCCTACCCGCAGGAAGTCATCCCCACGTTTGACATGGCAGCCAATGAGCTGTTGCTACAAGTCTACCCCGATAGTCAAATAGAGAAACTGATAGAGGTGAGACCCTACAACACCGATAAAACCAAGAATATGAGGTCTCTCAACCCGGAAGGTAAGTTTCATTTTTTTCTTGAGCGGTAATTGTTGATGGGAGGAAAACGTTCTGGTTTTTATCAAGTTTCCTGCTTGCTTTACCACATACTAAGTCATCTACATATCTCACATGGTAAAAATTATTTTTCAGGAAACAATTAGTTCAATGGAAGGGCAAACTCCTTAAATTTTCACTTCAGCAACTGCAGGAGTTGTGGAATTTTACAAATCTTGTTTCAATCATGTTTTCAAAAATCTATAGATAAAGGTGAAGGTCAACAAATGCTGTTAACAGTGTTCGCGGTTCGTCAGGTTAGAAATGGGAGACGCATAATAGGAGTTCGATTGATGTTGTGTGAATTGAACCCGACCCATCTATCTGGAGTGCTGCGTTTACACTTGACAATGGAAATGATCAAGTCGTGTCTGTAAAAAATTTTAGGGTGTAATGAAATGTGGATAATAAATTTAGGTCGATGAAAATTATATGCTAAATTATGAATGACTTAAAATGGTAAATGAAAAAAGTAATTGCTAAAATAATATTACTGCTATATGAGCTCAATTATCGTCCGCAGAGTCAGTGAGTTGAACAAGAACTTCTATTGATATCATTTTTAACTAAGAATATAAAAAGAAACGATAACGTCTGGTTAAAAGTAATTTTAACAAAAGTTTTTTTAGCTGATTTTCTTCTGTAGGGTAGCCATTGTAAATGCTAGACTGGTGCATCAGAAAGTTATGAAGAGTATCATGTATTTGCTGCACCAAAATATACCAAACCAGCCCTCTATTGATAGCTCTATGGTTTCAACAATATGTTACTGTTAGTCGATTCACCTAAACCAACTCAAACTTTTATTTGACTTTACTTCGAGGTGATGTTGTTTTCCCAAATCGTCTTGAGATAAATCTTTGCTGAGTCTGTTCCGTATCTGACATAGACATTGACCAGCTGATCACCGTGTGTGGAATGGTGATAAGGAACTCCAACCTGATACCAGAGATGAGAATTGCATTCTTTCGCTGCCACGTGTGCAACAAGGAGGAGACGGTGGAGATAGATAGGGGGCGTATCACAGAGCCCACACTTTGTCAGAAATGTAATACAAACCATTCATTCTCCATCATACACAACAGATCTGTGTTCAGTGATAAACAGCTCATCAAGCTACAGGAGTCTCCAGGTACTTCTCATTGTACTTCCTATTGCCTTGGCCTCTGGGTTATTCCCTTTGAATCATACAATTAGGAGTTGTCTTCTTTCTTCCTTCGAGTTTTACTAACAATGATAGTTTTGTTGTCACAGGAAACTACGTCTTGCATTACGATATTTTTTTTAATCAGTTGACAAAGTTTCTTTTTAATAATTTATTTTTAGTTTTTGTGTGTTTTAGGAGTGAGCTAAAATTTTGTTCCTGGTTTATATATATATATCACATTTTCATTGTGAGTTTGACTGCAATGTCAGGGAGTTTTGTCCACTACATACACTCTTGTAGATGACATGCCTGCCGGCCAGACTCCACACAATGTTATACTATTTGCCCACAATGACCTGGTGGACACAGTACAACCAGGTGATAGAGTCACTGTAACAGGTATCTACAGAGCCACTCCCATGAGGGTCAACCCTAAACAGCGTAACGTCAAGTCTGTCTACAAAACCCACATCGATGTTATACACTTCCGCAAGTTGGATGCCAAAAGACTGAGGAGTAATGAAGACGAGACGTGAGTGCTCTCTGCAATATTGTGTATTCTTGGGCTATACTCAAGGCCACCTACCTCACTGATGATTTGTGGATTGTCCATTTACCAGTTAGCAATCCTGAGAACATCTTGTCAAATCAAAAGCGCTTTTACAAAAAGGTTAACCAATCACGGAAGCTTACATGTGATTGGTTAAGTTCATATCAATATGTTGGCCTATACTTGATTCAAAAATTAAATGGCTTGTTCTCCATGCGCTTCCTCATACCAACAAATCATCGGCTTCAATGGCCTACATTTCATTCCATCCGCCAGGTACAATTCACAAACATTCAGGCTAGTGCAGGCAGCATGCTGCCGTTCATGACTGTCCAAGTTCCCATCGAAGGCAATTGGTTATTTGATTGTGGGCTGTATTAGGACTTGTAATTAAATACTGGTTACCTTGGTAACGCTCCAACAGACACTCATTTGTACTCGGTGTGTCCGACCTGCAGGGTGTCCACAATGTCTGAGGAGAGAGTAGCCGAGCTCAAGTCGCTGGCTAAGAGAAGAGACGTCTATGAGTTGTTGGCGGCTGCCCTTGCACCCAGTATATATGAGCACGAAGACATCAAGAAGGGTATCCTGCTGCAGCTGTTTGGTGGAACAAAGAAAGACTTCGCGCATGCAGGGCGAGGCAACTTCAGGTTTGTTGTGCGATGTTGTAGAAATGGTTTTGACTTCCTGTTCTTTGAGCGAATTTGTACTAAAACTTGTAAGCTATGTATGAGATGTTGTTGTAGAGCTGAGCTGAATGTACTATTGTGTGGAGACCCAGGTACTAGTAAGTCACAGCTACTACAGTATGTACACAACATCGTACCCAGGGGACAATACACCTCTGGTAAGGGATCCAGTGCTGTCGGACTCACTGCTTATGTAACCAAGGACCCCGACACTCGTCAGCTGGTGCTCCAAACGTTAGTATCTTACGTTGGTGCAGTTAGTCTATTTTGTGTGATGGGATACATTGGTGTCCCCTCTGGTTGTTGTCTCCACCTAACCACGTCGGTATGATATGTGTAGGGGTGCGCTGGTACTCAGTGACAATGGCGTCTGCTGCATCGATGAGTTTGATAAGATGAATGACAGCACCAGATCCGTTCTACATGAAGTGATGGTAGGTCCCTTACTTAGCCTCTCACAGTGCACATGTACCTTAACAGAAGGCTGATTATTTTGCATTGTGTTGTATTGTGTTGCATTGTGTTGTATTGTGTTGCATTGTCTTGCATTGTCTTGCATTGTCTTGCATTGTGTTGCATTGTCTTGCATTGTGTTGCATTGTCTTGCATTGTCTTGCATTGTGTTGCATTGTCTTGCATTGTGTTGCATTGTGTTGTATTGTGTTGCATTGTGTTGCATTGTGTTGTATTGTGTTGCATTGTCTTGCATTGTGTTGCATTGTGTTGCATTGTCTTGCATTGTGTTGCATTGTCTTGCATTGTGTTGCATTGTGTTGTATTGTGTTGCATTGTGTTGCATTGTGTTGCATTGTCTTGCATTGTGTTGCATTGTGTTGTATTGTGTTGCATTGTCTTGCATTGTGTTGCATTGTCTTGCATTGTCTTGCATTGTGTTGCATTGTGTTGCATTGTGTTGCATTGTCTTGCATTGTGTTGTATTGTGTTGCATTGTGTTGCGTTGTGTTGTATTGGGTTGCATTGTGTTGCATTGTGTTGCATTGTGTTGCATTGTGTTGCATTGTGTTGCATTGTGTTGCATTGTGTTGCATTGTGTTGCGTTGTGTTGCGTTGTGTTGTATTGTGTTGCGTTGTGTTGCATTGTGTTGTGTTGCATTGTGTTGTATTGTGTTGTGTTGCATTGTGTTGCATTGTGTTGTATTGTGTTGCATTGTGTTGCATTGTGTTGCATCGTGTTGTATTGTGTTGCATTGTGTTGCATTGTGTTGTATTGTGTTGCATTGTGTTGCATTGTGTTGTATTGCGTTGCATTGTGTTGCATTGTGTTGCATTGTGTTGCATTGTGTTGTATTGTGTATTCTAGGAGCAGCAGACGCTATCCATAGCCAAAGCTGGCATCATCTGTCAGCTCAATGCCAGAGCTTCCATCTTGGCAGCAGCCAACCCAGTCGACTCTCAGTGGAACAAGAATAAAACCATAATAGACAACGTACAGCTGCCACACACCCTCCTCTCCAGGTGTGCTCCCCGTCTTGTATATATATACACCCCTGTCTTATATATATACACCCCCGACTTATATATATATATATATACACCCCTGTCTTATATATATACACCCCCGACTTATATATATATATACACCCCTGTCTTGTATCTATATACTCCCCTGTCTTATACCTATATACTCCCCTGACTTATATATATATACACCCCTGTCTTATAGCTATATACACCCCTGTCTAGTATTTATATACTCCCCTGTCTTATAGCTATATACACCCCTGTCTTGTATCTATATACTCCCCTGTCTTATATCTATATACACCCCTGTCTTGTATCTATAAACTCTCCTGTCTTGTATCTATATACTCCCCTGTCTTGTATCTATATACTCTCCTGTCTTATATCTATATACACCCCTGTCTTATATCTATATACACCCCTGTCTTATAGCTATATACACCCCTGTCATATATCTATATACACCCCTGTCATATATCTATATACACCCCTGTCTTATACATACAAGAATGATAAAACTGACGAGCGTATAATTTATGCACGAAACTATTAGTTATATAACACCAACTTGGTAACATCTTATTTTATTACCATTCTTATACAGGTTAGCTCACCTAGGTTTGAGCACTCTAAGAGTGCTTTCGGTTAGTATGCGACGCAACTGTATTGGATGCGTGATTGGGCTTATCTCGCATCCAAATGGGTTAGTGCTTTGGATACGGGCCATTGATGCGTATCACCGAACAGCGACGCATACTGCCATCGTATTCTAAACATTCCTGCCCAAATACGACGGCCTGTCGCTTTGTCGAATATCGGATGTGATGGATTAGCAGGGGGATTATACGACGCCTTGCCGAAGGTGTCGTTGCGTACGGTCATGCCTGACCACGCATCACTAGATGCGATTACTAACCGAAAGCACTCTCTATGGCAGATGTACTATCACCACTAATAGATATATATATATAAATGGGTGTACATACACTGCTGCCTTTATCCCCCCTCTTCTTTATCCCCCCTCTTCTTTATCCCCCCTCTTCTTTATCCCCCCTCTTCTTTATCCACCCTCTTCTTTATCCCCCCTCTTCTTTATCCACCCTCTTCTTTATCCACCCTCTTCTTTATCAACCCTCTTCTTTATCCCCCCTCTTCTTTATCCACCCTCTTCTTTATCCACCCTCTTCTTTATCCCCCCTCTTCTTTATCCACCCTCTTCTTTATCCCCCTCTTCTTTATCCACCCTCTTCTTTATCCACCCTCTTCTTTATCCACCCTCTTCTTTATACACCCTCTTTTTATCCACCCTCTTTTTTATACACCACTGCCAGGGGTGGCTTGGTTTAAACCAGTCAAATTTCTGTGGTTTTTATGGTTTTTCTGTTCATTAATTAAATATTTCTAGTTTTCAAAGCTCAAGCGTTATCTGCTTTATAGCAATCACTCTTGCTATGGTCTCATTCTGAAGATCTAAAATGATAAACCATCTTTTCAACTCAGTTTCAGTCAATTACTAAGATAGAGTTCTTATTTGGGATGTTACACTGTCAGCTGTGAAAACGGCTTGGCGCTAAAAAATCAAGTTATTTTCATTTACAACCTCTCCAATGTAAAAACACGACAAAAATACCAATAATCTTGTTTCTTGCTATGGTAATGCCATGCAGCTGTGGTAGTTAGCGTGTATGATATAGCTCTATTGCACAATCAGTCAAATATTTAAATGTTATTGCTTTGCTGTACCACTCAGTTGTCTTGTTTAGGAACAAAAACTAAACATTTTTAACAAGCTAATTGCTACATATCAATTGCCACCGTTTTAACCATTCAGCAAGACAGATATATAGCGTTGACTGCACTCAAACTATTTAAACTGTAAAAACCGGTTTATTCGGTGTTTCGTAAAAACCATGGTTTTTCCAATACTGACCACTGTCTTGTATACCCATGCCTTTGTACACCCCCTTTTTTGTACACCACTGTCTTATATACCCATGCCTTCATACACCCCTTTTTTATACACCACTGTCTTGTATACCCATGCCTTTATACACCCCCTTTTTTATACACCACTGTCTTATATACCCAATCCTTTATACACCCCCTTTTTTGTACACCACTGTCTTATATACCCAATCCTTTATACACCCCCTTTTTTATACACCACTGTCTTATATACCCATGTCTTCATGCACCCCTTTTTTGTACACCACTGTCTTATATACCCATGCCTTCATGCACCCCTTTTTTGTACACCACTGTCTTATATACCCATGCCTTCATACACCCCTTTTTTTATACATCGCTGTCTTATATACCCATGCCTTCGTACACCCCTTTTTTATACACCACTGTCTTATATACCCATGTCTTCCTGCACCCCTTTTTTGTACACCACTGTCTTATATACCCATGCCTTCATGCACCCCTTTTTTGTACACCACTGTCTTATATACCCATGCCTTCATACACCCCTTTTTTATACACCACTGTCTTATATACCCATGCCTTCATGCACCCCCTTTTTTGTACACCACTGTCTTATATACCCATGCCTTCATGCAACCCTTTTTTATACTTTACTGTCTTATATACCCAATCCTTTATACACCCCCTTTTTTATACATCGCTGTCTTATACACCCATGCCTTCGTACACCCCTTTTTTATACACCACTGTCTTATATACCCATGTCTTCATGCACCCCTTTTTTATACACCACTGTCTTATATACCCATGTCTTCGTACACCCCTTTTTTATACACCACTGTCTTATATACCCATGTCTTCATGCACCCCTTTTTTGTACACCACTGTCTTATATACCCATGCCTTCATGCACCCCTTTTTTGTACACCACTGTCTTATATACCCATGCCTTCATACACCCCTTTTTTTATACACCACTGTCTTATATACCCATGCCTTCATGCACCCCCTTTTTTGTACACCACTGTCTTATATACCCATGCCTTCATGCAAGCCGTTATTGTACACCACTGTCTTATATACCCATGCCTTCATACACCCCCTTTTTTATACATCGCTGTCTTATATACCCATGCCTTCATGCACCCCCTTTTTTATACATCGCTGTCTTATATACCCATGCCTTCATGCACCCCCTTTTTTGTACACCACTGTCTTATATACCCATGCCTTCATGCAAGCCGTTATTGTACACCACTGTCTTATATACCCATGCCTTCATACACCCCCTTTTTTATACATTGCTGTCTTATATACCCATGCCTTCGCACACCCCTTTTTATACACCACTGTCTTATATACCCATGTCTTCATGCACCCCTTTTTTATACACCACTGTCTTATATACCCATGTCTTCATGCACCCCTTTCTTATACACCACTGTCTTATATACCCATGCCTTCATGCACCCCTTTTTTGTTCACCACTGTCTTATATACCCATGCCTTCATACACCCCTTTTTCATACTTCACTGTCTTTATACAAAGAACTGCAAAAAACTGCTAGTTGTGTCGATTTCAAAAGTTACTTCAATTAACTGTTTGCTATAATTGTTTACTGCTTAGGTTTGACCTGATATTTCTGATGTTGGACCCCCAAGATGAGACCTATGATCGTCGATTGGCCAATCACCTCGTCTCCCTCTATTACAAAAGCGCCAGAGATGCTCAGATTGAGGAGCTGGTACGTGCTCGTGTTTGTTTATTTGTCGGGCAGTCAGTTTGGCTGGTTTGTTTGGTGACTCCGTACCCAACCCACCAGACTTACTCTGTACTAGGCTTGGGCGATATGCACAGGAGAACAGATGAGTGAGTTTTGGGTGAGGAAGCTCGATATATCGAAATATTGAGTTGTCTGGCCTCACGAGATTTCCAAATTGAAATACCTTGAAATTCAGCTGCAAATGGATCGATATTTACTCACTTTTAGAAGTTGTCCCCTCAAAATCAGGTTAATGATAACTCCAATGCGCAGCAACATGGTTTGTTATGCGTAAGCCAGGAACCAAGTTGGTTACGTATTAAGAGTATTCGCGACCTGTTCGTCGAACAAAATACAAAAAGTAATAGGGGTTCGTAATTCAATACATCGCGAATGCACTGGAACATCAGTTTAGAACAACATAGTATTCAATGAAACGTTATGGTTTACTGAACCAATCATAAAGAACATAACTCCCAATTTTCAAAATAATCGAGGAAGTAATAAAATTTGAACTGCTATAAACTGGAATAGTTTGTAAAGCAGCCGTTCAATTTAGTAAATTTTGAACGCTTGCAATTATTTTTGAATTATTTTCAAGGATATAAAACCGGTCTATGAAAATAAAAAAAATCAACTCTCTCGTTATTATCTATTTAGTGTTCAGTTTTATTCGCGACCTACGAACGATATAAGTAAATACTCGTTGATTGTTTTTTTTATTCAGTGAGCTACTTTTTGTTGACCCTTCAGTTCCGAGCAAAATGATTATTTATTGATAAAATTTATTGCCGGTCTGATTATTTTCATTGCAATGTGTTAGGCGAACAGAGGTCGCGAATACTTTTATTATTACGTATTGTTCTACAATGTCCATAAATAAATAGTCTATGAATTATTATTATTTATATTATTGATAATGTTGTTATTATTATTTATAAATCTTTATTACAATTATTCTGAAGAATTAATTATTTTATGTAAAAGAATAATAATTATTTAATCAAGTTATTACTAGTTGGCAATATCATCGCTGTAATAGTAATTAGTGTGCTATTTGTTGTTTTTATTATATTGTTATTGCAATTGTTATATTGTTCTGATAATTATAATATTATTATAATATTATCATGATAGTTTTTTATTTTATACTTGTAATAGTAATTGTTAACTAATATCACTGACATCCCCAAGAAAGGTGTTTAGCGAGCATTTCCTGTCGGACTTTGATTATTTTCAAAAACGATTATTGACAACTAAAGAAAAACCATATGGTGAGATTTGCCATTCTCAGTTTTTTGGAGAGGACAACTCTCGAATATTGACTCTAAACTCGAACTATCTTCTAGGCCTACTCTAAACCCAATTCCCTGTGATACATACAACCAAAGTGATATATGAAACAAACATGGTTGACATGCTCTATTGCCTTCCCAGGATGCAGCCACCCTGAGGGACTACTTGGCGTATGCCAAAAGAGAATTTCACCCAAAGATAACAGACAAAGCAGGCCAGGCGCTTGTAGAAGAGTACGTTAAAATGAGAAAAATGGGTAGCGGGCGGGGACAGGTCAGTGCCTACCCCCGACAATTGGAGTCTCTCATTAGACTCGCTGAATCTCATGCTAAGATGAGGTTTTCTCATAAAGTGGAGGTAGCAGACGTACAGGAAGCGAGAAGGTGAGATTAACTGCATTTACGTGATTGTATGTATGTGTGTTTGCTTTATGTGATTGTATGTATGTGTGTTTGCTTTACGTGATGGTATGTATGTGTGTTTGCTTTACGTGATTGTATGTATGTGTGTTTGCTTTACGTGATTGTATGTATGTGTGTTTGCTTTACGTGATTGTATGTATGTGTGTTTGCTTTACGTGATGGTATGTATGTGTGTTTGCTTTACGTGATTGTATGTATGTGTGTTTGCTTTACGTGATTGTATGTATGTGTGTTTGCTTTACGTGATTGTATGTATGTGTGTTTGCTTTACGTGATTGTATGTATGTGTGTTTGCTTTACGTGATGGTATGTATGTGTGTTTGCTTTACGTGATTGTATGTATGTGTGTTTGCTTTACGTGATTGTATGTATGTGTGTTTGCTTTACGTGATTGTATGTATGTGTGTTTGCTTTACGTGATTGTATGTATGTGTGTTTGCTGGTCAGTATTATTACTAATGGAGTATATCACTATATATTATATTGTATATTGACTGGCCTACCCAGCAGTAGACAATAGTTTATGTATCAGTCAGGTGTATCATTATATGTTATTTAATACAGTCTAATCAGTGCTTAGTATGCAGTGTATAGTCAGCTGTCCAGTCCACACTCATGTGTGCCTTTGTGGGCGTGCCATCCACATTCACTGCATTCCTTGTATAAAATACAATTGGTCAGCTGTGGCAGTTTATTTTATAGTTTTACACATAACACCAGTTTGACAGATTTTCCAATTGTTAGAACCTGTCACTTTCTGCATGCAGGCTACAGATGGAAGCTTTAAAACAAGCAGCAGTGGATCCTAGCACTGGAAAGATTGACATATCCATTCTAACTACGGGCATCAGTGGTGCTGCCCGCAAGCGTAAGGCAGAAATAGCCCAAGCACTGCATAAGATGATGATACAGAGACGACAGCCAACGTACAACACAACTACATTGTACGACGACCTCAAGACACAGTCTGATATTGTGAGTGATCCCATTTCTGTACACTTGTGGAGTTGTCCTCCCCTCTCTGTACACTTGTGGAGTTGTCCTCCCCTCTCTGTACACTTGATGCATTATATGTGCTTTTTGTAGATGATAACAAAAGAGATGTTTGAGGAAGGCCTGAAGGACCTTGTAGAAAATGAAGTGTGTATTGTAACCAATAAAATTGTTAGAATGCTTACAGTTTAACCAATCAAATAAGAGCACTTACCATAGACCTTCACACCATTCTACCTGTGTTAGCATGATTGCATCCATTTCTATTTGATTGTTTAATGCTTCTCTGTTAATGTGTCTGCATTGAACTGGCTGCTTGAAGCTATCTTCTATCCAACATTTGTAAAACATTTTATTAAATATCTTATATATATTATATGTTGTAAAAATTTTTTAATAAAATATGCAATAATTCCAGTGTAATGAATCATCTTCTGCAGAATATGTTAATTATTGTTACTGTCACTATTACTGCTGCAGTGGCCAGTGTGATGCCTACAATTACTAGTATAGCCATCCACCGCTGACTCTTTTCTAAAACAGCACTGCTGCCTCCTACTTGAGCTGCAGTTGTGTCGAGTGGCTGTGTTGGCAGGCGTGTAGTCGTTGTAGGGCTCTGGTATTGGGATATCTCCTCAGCGACACCATCTTTTACGTCAAACACTCTGGATACCCCTTCTCCCGTCACCTTCAAATGTGATACAACTCTATAGGTTTCCCCACATATATTCATCAACAGCTGCTGGAAAACTGTTACACAAAAAGTTGCAGTACTAGTATAGTAGATGAGATATGTCAATTTACTTTATCCGAAATGGCAACTTTAACAATGCTGGAAAGTAAAAAATGAAAACTCAAGAGTGCATGCAAGTTCTGATTTGTGGAGTAAATTAACTTGCTAGTAGCTTTATGCCAGTCTAAATCATTTGCATGACAGAGTTGTCTATCCTACAAGAGATAACTCTGCTATAAACTTGAGTCGGTGAGTAAAAAAAATGTATGCAACTATTTGAATGACATGAATTTGGCAGCAATTATTATTCATGTACTTACATCTATTCCTAATAGCTTGGCCTCCAAAAAAACCGTTAGTTCTGCTGCTGGGATGACTTTATCATTGTCTACAACACAATACTTGTGAGTTTGTAGTTGAGTCAAAGTGGTTCATTTACCAAATTGTTGTGAGATGTCTTCCAAAATCAAATCAATGAAGAGAGGACAACTCAAGTTTCTTATAGGTTTTATAAATGAAATCACTGATTGTTCTAACAACCAGCTCTAACCCAACCTTGTACTATGTAGAAGGAATAATGGGACAGGTTGTCTATGGTCTGTGGACTGTTATATAAATTCTTTATATTCGCTTCTTTTAGATTTGTTCCCTCTTGATTTCGATTCCACTGTTGCACTATGGCTTGGCGAAACGCTTGCATAGTTGCTGTTTCCTGTAACAAATAAAATTTAGCGTACATTTAACAAAATTTTTTTTGTTCGCAAAATGAACAAATTGATCATATAAATTTTACCTCAAACTGGTCTTTCTTCAAGTTTTCAATAGCAAAAGTCACTGTTACTAGCGAGTCACTGAGCTGATCTGGTAGCCTGTCATACCATTGCCTTGAGTCGTGGTTGTCTGATGTAATGTACTTGTCAGCTGTTACCTGTGTGGTATCTGCAACAACCAACTGTTCATTACCTGTTGCATTTTTATAAATACCTCGACTGTTACATAATACACCATTTCCTGTAGTACAATACCTTTGGTCAGACATATCCCCCCACAGCTAGCTCTGCTTATCGACTCTTCTATCTTATACAAAACTCTGCTATCACAGACTTTGATATCTATATCTATTTTACTTCTGCAGCACATCTCTATGTTTGTGGTCAGTTGATCTGTCATACACAACACTGATTGGTTTGTTGAATCGGAAGTTGAAGTCTGGATGTACCAGGGAAATATACTCCCACATTGGTTGGTCTACAGAGACAGAGAGAGTTGTCGGGGTGGCAGTGTCCTTATTGTATCAACTGAAGGAAAGAACTTTGTTGTTTAACAGCAGAGTTTAAAACAATTAGTACAGCGCTGTCTTCTCGGCAGGGAAGTACAATTTACCAGAAACATTTGATGCTAAATTAAATTTAATATATATAAAATCATATTTCAACTTTGCTGTAGTAAGTGCTGATTTTCACCCGCTTAATGAGGCATTAAAAGTGAAGCAAATGTCAAACTTCGCGCGTAAATGAAAAACGTTACAACAAGAAATTGAAAAAAGCGATTTAGTGAGTAACAAAAAGCGCCAAAATTCTCCGACCGAGTAACCATCAAAAACAATTTTTTGTGTGAGTTGTGCTAGCTGTATAAAGCACGACTCTTTGCTAAGTGAAACAACTGTGGAGTTATACAAAACCCATTAACAAAGATCATGTAACTTTTGTGTCTGTACAATTGGCACCATGCCAATTGTTTCAAACTTTAAGGTACACAAAATAAAAAGTTTAGCAGTGCTTGCAGCTACCTGAACACAAAAACTGCTATCTGGAAACTCCATTATTTGTAGAGGCTGATTTTTTTCATCCTGAAATGCAGTCCATTGTCCGGTTATCCACTGGAAGCAAGTGTGATACTCCACATAGATGTCTATATTGCTGTTGCCACTGATGTTTACCACAGAGAGGTGGAAGTTTGTGCATGGATCTATGTTAGAATCACTTGGATTTCCTACAATGATACACAATCGTACTGTGCTGTGATTGGACAAATAAAACGAGGATTTCAAAAACCCAGCTCAGAAAAATTGAGCGCACATATTTTGTCTACTTGAACAAAATAAGCTTATGTTGTCCTGGTTTGCACATTAATATAAGGATTAGCTAATGAAATTTCCTGCCAATTTTGACACTGCACTTAATTGAGTTTCAACTCTTTCTTCTGGATTCAGATGGATTTTACCTTATTTTACAGCCCTTGCTCGTGTGAAATATCAACTCAATTTGGTTGCATAAATATCCTCTAGCATGCTGTGTTACTGTGTAGGTGACAGAGTAAAGTGAACCTATGCTGTGACGTACAGCAAGCATCTCTCTGTAGATAGATAGTTAATGTACAATAGACAACTTACCCGGGGTTGGACTGCTTTCCCCTGGCACTCCTTGTAGTAAAATGGTGAGTAACACGGCAACTGCAAACAACAATAGCTACATCACAAATGATAATATCTCATCATTATACACAATTGCATTAAAAAAATATTTGTCCTTTCGTAATATTACACAGAAATTCATAAAATTAGAGTAATAAATATTATGCCGATTTGAAAAATAGAATTTTCTTCTTTTCTGAAAACAAAATGATAACAATTACTTTTTTTTTATAATACTCACTATTAGAGAGCATGATGCTGATGTAAGAAGCTAGACAGCTGACTGCTGACTTCTATTCTCACTGTCAGACTAACACCAAATGTTTCACAGTAAGTAATATGTAATTGTATTTTAGACAGCAGGAGGAATGTTTAGTTAAATGATACGGCAGCGGCAGCAGCAGCGCTACTCATTGATGTGGAATGCCTGCGATCTAATTGTACATACACCATATGTGGGCCTGCAATGTCTTAGCAATTTTTGGCCCCTGAACATAAATAAATGCACGTGTGGAACATTTCATCTGCATACGCCAACGCAATAGCATGACAGTTTGCTTCAAGCCGAGGTATCTAAATGATGAGCAGTTTGACATCTATGGGTGGATATGTGTGTATGTACACATATGTGTGGGCGTTTTTTGCTGTTGTTTTTCCGGTTTTGCATCAAGTTTTATGAATACAAAAGATTTCAAACAAGTTTAACCAACCGATTATACAGCAATAATTCTAATAGCGTTTGTTGTATTTTTTTTAACTAGATATTTAATTATATCATCACTAAATACAAGTTTATGGATTTTCCTAAGCTTGGAATGAGTACAGTGACAAGTCTAGGGGTGCTCTTAGCTCAGGGCAATATTCATTTTATTATTTTGCTGCGAACTTAAAACATATTGATATATTGTTGTTGATAGAATAGTGATTGAACATGGTTCTATTCACTTGATGGTGGGATTTGTTTCCACTTGACTGTCTTTACACTGATAAAACGTTTTCTTATCAGTAGGCTGAGGTTCATTAACCATTAGAATCTATATGTAAAAAGTGGCTGATTATCTACCCTAAGCTGATGTAGGATACAGTGGCATTGACCTTGACAAAGGGGTGTGTCGATTTCACTCATGTACATTTTGGTCATACAAGCTACATGTTTTGTCAATTAGTCTGGTTTTCTGTTCATTTGTTTCTCTCAGAGTGCTAGTAGCAGTACTGCTAGTAGGAGTGCTAGTAGTAGCAGAAGTTTTTGCATTAGCTCACAAGGAGTCATTTTGAATGACAAGAAAAGCTGATTCTACTCAACTTGGATGGATGAGCCAATCCTCCTGGAGTCTGGTGAGAGGGTAATAGTGGCCGTACCTCACGGAGAACAATGTGTATTCAACAAACCAAGGCTAGAGTTTATTAAACCCAAGTGAGTCTGTACGTCTGTTACATTTAAGCCTTCTGTTCAATCCACAGGCGTGTTACTAATGTTGTCTTCTATTACTAAACAGATGGACTGAGGATGCTGAGGCTAAGCAATGTCTATATTGTCAGAGTAAGTTCACTCAGCTACGACGCAAACATCACTGCCGATCTTGCGGAAGATTGTTTTGTAGCAAATGCTGCAATGACAAGGTATGTCTGGCTCGACATGATTGGACAACGCATTTCATGAACAATAAATATATGGTCAAATTATATGGAGTGTGAAGGTCGACTGCCTCGTGATAATTGGTAGTACAAAGTTGTTTTAGGGCGACAGCTATTTTTTACTTACAAACAAGAAATTTTGTATATAAATCCAAATGTTAAAGCATTGAATTCACAGGCTAAATGGATTTTTGTGTGCTGTGCGCATACACCTGTAGATGGATTATTGTGAGCTGCGTATACACCTGTAGATGGATTATGGTGAGCTGTGTGTATACCTGTAGAATTTCTCTTGTACACTCTAGAAGGAATTAAAATGCTGCTCGTATTTCTTGTCCAGATTGAGAAGATAACATGAAGCGGTCTATAGTTGCACATATCTTTCACTTTAATAAATAACTCTATTGTTGTAGACTGTGCTCACACACCTTGGCATAAATGAGTTTGAGAGAACATGTCTAATATGTAAACCAGTACTTAAACTAATGACCAAAGCTTTTTCTCAAGACATTGTAAGTTTATAGTTGGAGTTGTGCGCCCAGTATCAAGTCCAGTTTTACTTCTATTGTTTTCTCTGTAAGACATCATTGCTTAATCCTGTTGTCATAGAAACTGAAGGAAGAGGCAGCTTCTGGCTTTCAAGAACACATTCAGCAAATGAATCACATGCAAGAGGTTTGTATAGTCACTATACAGCAATAGTACTAGTGGTTTATTGTTTGTGTATGGCATGTTGAGCTATCTCACCCCTATTTCCCTCCCCTCTCTCTCACTCTCTCCTCCCCCCTCCCCTCTCTCTACCCCCTCTTTCTCTCCCTTCCCTTTCTCCTCCATTCCCTCCTCGTTCCTCTCTTTCTCCCTACTTTTCTGCCCCCCCCCCCCTCTCTCTCTTCCCTCTCTCTCTCCCCCTCCCTTCCCCCCCCCCCTCTCTTCCTCTCTCTCCCTCTCCCTTCCCCCCTCTCTTCCCCTCTCCCCCTTCTCTCTTTCCCTCTCCCTTCCCCCTCTCTCCCCCTCTCTCTCACTCTCCTCCCCCCACCCCTCTCTCTACCCCCTCTTTCTCTCCCTTTCCTTTCTCCTCCATTCCCTCCTCGTTCCTCTCTTTCTCCCTACTTTTCTGCCCCCCCCCTCTCTCTCTTCCCTCTCTCTCTCCCCCTCCCTTCCCCCCCTCTCTTCCTCTCTCTCCCTCTCCCTTCCCCCCTCTCTTCCCCTCTCCCCCTTCTCTCTCTCCCTCTCCCTTCCCCCCTCTCTCCCCCTCTCTCTCACTCTCCTCCCCCCACCCCTCTCTCTACCCCCTCTTTCTCTCCTTTCCCTTTCTTCTCCGTCCCATCCCCGTTCCTCTCTTTCTCTCTACTTTTCTCCCCCCCCCCCTCTCTCTCTTCCCCCTCTCTCCTCCTCGCTCCCCTCTCTCTACCCCCCCCCCCCCCCTTTCCCCCCTCTCTCCCCCTCTCTCCCCCTCTCGCCCCCTCTCTCCCCCTCTTGCCCCTTCTCTCCCCCTCTCCCCCTCTCCCCCCTCTCCCCCCCTCTCTCCCCCTCTCTCCCCCCCCTCTCTCCCCCTCTCTCCCCCCCGCTCCCCCCCCTCTATCCCCCTCTCTCCCCCTCTCTCCCTGACATTAAATTATACAACTTATTACTTAGTTACTAGAGGCTGGTGGATTACACACCCTGATATGGCTTTGTGGAGTTACCTCACCTCGTATATACAAGCCTTTGGTCTCAGCCTTGCATACCCTTGCCACACAGGCTAGCCTCCAAAAATATCTTTTACAAGCTGGTATTGTGCAGGCATTAGCCAGGTAATCGTATTGTTTAAGTGTGTATTGACCAATTGGCTCGGGTTATGTGAAGCCTGTCTAGTCAGCTGAGTGCAAGCTGTTTTTCTGAGTTTCTTTTTGGAGTTGTCATCTCCAAAAAATAATAGCAAACAATCCCACAATATTTCTATATTGACAGTTTGTCTGTGCTATCTATTGTAGTATCATGAGGAATGTAAACCCTGCAGAGCAGTTATATACAGACTGTATTAGTACTTTGTTTATATTGAGTAGTACAGAGAACGCCGTGGAACATGGTGAGTTTTCTCCCCTTTGTGCGCTGCACTAATGTAAACTTGTGGTTGTATTACACCCAGAAGAAGTGTATATTGTAGTTGTATATCAGTGTATATTATATATACATACAGTAGTGACAAATGGAGGTCTCACAGCTATACTTCATACCATATCAAAAGTGGATGAGCTATCAAGACTTCTGTCTTTACAAGCTATTGTAAAAATGAGCAGCACCATGCAGTGTCACTGTTGTATAATGGATAACCCTAACACTGTGCATTACCTCACTTCATTAGCGGGCACCTCACAAGATATACAGGTTAGTTGTATGTAAGTTACTTTACTTTATTAGAAGACAACTCCCAAGATAAACAGGTTAATTGTGTGTAAGCTACCTCAATTAATCAAATGGCACCTCCCATGATAAACAGGTTGATTGTGTGTAAGCTACCTCATTTAATCAAAGGGCAACTTCCAAGATAAACAGGTTGATTGTGTGTAAGCTACCTCATTTAATCAGAGGGCAACTCCCAAGATAAACAAGTTAATTGCGTGTAAACTACCTCATTTAACCAAAGGGCAACTTCCAAGATAAACAGATTAATTGTGTGTAAGCTACCTCATTTAATAAGAGGGCAACTCCCAAGATACACACTTTTCTCCACATAGTGTTTGCTGAACTTGAGATGAAAATACGGTTTGGCCCTTGGGTTAACTAAATCTTTTACCAGAAGATTTTTGAAAAATTAATCACCAAATAACTCACCGACTTTACATCCCGATGTTACCTTAGTGGTAATCCTGATGTTGCTAGGTGTTTTGCACTTGCATGCAATAAAGTATTTAGGCACAAGAGCAATTTATGGTCAGATGCTTTTCCTGATACCACCAAAGTCCCGTTTGGGACCAGAACTCATCAACTGCTCTTCACAATCCATGTGTTCTGACGCACTGGGGACCACTCATCACAACTTGGGTTTCTAACCATTAAGCTGCGGCTACTCTCTGTTCACCAACTAGGTATCATTAAACAGAAGGATCCAGAAAAATGCTTTGGTATCGATAAAAATTTGGATTATAACTGGTGCAGACTATTTGCTGCATCTTTGTACTGTTGGGTTGCTTCTGTTGTTTTGTTTATAGGTAACTACTCTAGTTTTTACTATACTTGGGGAGATTTCTGCTGGCCAGTTCCTCGGGCATAAAGTTATACTAGCACAGGTATGAGACTTCAATAACAAAAATTGTTTCTGATTCTGATTTTTTTCTGACTTGTTGGGCACGTACAATGACAAGCTGTTGGCCCTGAAAGTGTAGCACACAAATAATTGTGTTGAATCGGTGTTGTAGGCAGAGTCCAGCTGCCTTTACATTAGCAAATCTCTAAGCACAGTAAAGTCTAATGAGCTGCTGTCAAATGTGTGCTGTCTATTGGCCAACCTGGCATCAGTAGCAGAGACCCAGGTGAGTGACTAGATTGATGGCTCACTTTTGGATAGGCATGAAAGTTTCAGGGAATTAAATCTCACTTTGACTTTGGAACTTTTCATGATTCAATTGAGATTTTAAACCTGCTGACAGCCCACAGGTCACATGATGTCATGAGACGCTTTAGGTTAGCCATAATAAAATGTGTAGATAGAAAAATGCAATTATTAGCAGTTGTCTGCTCATTCCTATGCATCAGAAAACAACTTCCAGTACCACAAATCATGTGGTTGTTACGGTAGAGTGTGTAGGTTAGTGGGTAAGCATGTAACTGTCTACCTAGTCAGGTAAATGGGAAGGTGGTTAGGTGGTTAGATAGGCGGGTGGGCAGGTAGGCAGGCAGGTAGGAGTTGCTGTACATCTATATACTGTTTATGAATCTCTCAAGTTTGCCAGAAAGTTCTGGGAATCAGTTTATTATATGACTACAGCTGAGTCACAGCTACAAGTCTCAGCTTACCAGATGTTTGAGCAGGAAGTTTTCAAATAGAAATGCATTGCGGTTAAATCACAACCTATAAATATCTCAAATGATGACAATGTGAGAAAACTTGTGAAAATTGCTCGGCTTCAAGTCAGCAAAGAGTTGAGTTATTCAGAGATGTCAATAATTTTGTTCTCTAACATAAAAGGTAGGGTTTTGTGTCTCATCAAACAATGACAAAGAAATAATAAATGCTTTAATATTGGGTGGCAACGCCTAATAGCCCTGATGCAATAGGTGTGAATTATTTATATATGTAATTGAACTTATATGATGATGTAATGATAAGTCTGCAGCAATTAAAGACCCGCTGGTCAGTGCTGTGACAACAGAGGGATGTATGATGGCGCATGATTAGAGAAAACTGTTAAACAGCTCACAAGTGAATCATAGACAGCTGCCAAGTATTGCAATAGAAGTACATACAACGTACAAGTGTATACCGGTGGAATCAGAGACACCATTTTATGAAGACAAACAAACTGATTCACAAAGAATCAATGACTTGCTTGTCCTTCCCTTTTCTAGGCTTTGTCAGTTTTTCTATATTTAGAAGATTTTGTGGCTTTTTGTGCATCATTAACTGATGCGCTACTCGAGCTGTTTAAAACAATGCAGATAGCTCGCTAGTTGTTGAAATAAATTGAGCAATTAATTTTAATGAAATACTTGCTTTGTTGTTATTTGTTTGGCCAAATTTTTGTTTCATCCTCATACATGTAGCTGTGTGTTTACATTATTTGCTGATTTGCTTGTTTGTTCTCAGCGCTGCTTGTTTTGCATAATGAATGTTTTTGGCGACCAAAGTACGCAGGTTTTGGTGCATTGCTGCCAATTGTGAACATCATCTATTTTATGATACAGAGTTTGGATCTACAAGCAGCAGCCAGACCTGCTCTCTTTACATCTCAAAAACATTCCAATCAGGGAGAGTGGCCGAGAGTGTCACACTACATTCTCATGGTAGCTCTGCTATTGCATAACCACATAAAAAGTGACACCAACCAACTACTAACTACTAAGAGCTTTTTATGAATGGAAATTGTACTCCACATAAATTAATCTCGTGTATTGCAAGGTTTTATGTTATTACGACATTATTTTTATTACCAAAAATCTTCTGCAAAATCTGTTTAATTTCATTTTTCTCACCAAGAATTTATTACGTCAAGACCAAAGCAATGAAAGATGACCCGAGCAAACTGTCCCCACAACCATTTGAATATTAAACTTTTAGTGAAAATATTGCCAGTCATCTCAACTTCACCAATTCATATATTCTAGTGATCCAACCACACAATCTTCCAAACAAAACATTTTGTTTGGAAGATTGTGTGGTTGGATCCCTGGAATATATGAATTGGTGAATTCGAGATGACTGGCATTATACTCCCATTTAGTATTTAGCTGTTATTTTATTGAGTGAAATACACAAGCTTAATTTAGTTGGCACAAAGCCAGAAGGATAAAACTGAACAGTAACTAGTTCAAAAACCCAAGTAAAGGTAAGAGAAAAAGCAATGAGATGTATTTGTTTTATCCTTTCTGTTGTAGATGCATTTATCTGCAATCCCCACAAAGCTACGTAGCCTCATAGATGATCCATCTAAGCCTTACTACCTACATATCATACGGGCTATTGCCAACTTCTCCAAGTTCAGCCAGAACTCATACGTTTTGGTAAGATCGCAGACCAATAAATACCTCACCAACTTTTACAATCGTTTATTATTTTTTGCCGTCAATTTTTATTAGAAGAGATGGAATGTCCAATATCATACTGCATACATCCAGTAGGCTTTGTGGAATGCTGCCAAGATTCTAAGAGTTGCCTGCCCATCAACAAGATGGGATCAATAAACGTTGTGCAGAAGAATAACTTACTATTAAGGGCAATGAAAAATAATAGTTTAAAAAAACTCACTCTCAGTTTATTAGCTGATGTTTTTTATCTTTTTTCCAAATCAAAAACTTTTTCGAGAAATGGTAAATGATTTAGATCCAAAAAATAAACCATTTCAACCATTGGAGCAGCTGTTTACACATCAGGTAAACCCAGTCAGTGGGCTTCAATAGAAAATATAAACGTTGAACATGGTTTAATTTTTCGTTTAACGATCGGTTATCCTTATTCCTGTGGCTAAATGATCTCCATAGACTGTGAACTTCATAGCATAGCAAAATGGATTATGATATTCGAGAACTCATTTACGTGTGAGGAGATCAGGCTAAAGAGAGCGAGCACTCGGTAATGTGTGTGGAGATCAGGCTAAAGAGAGCGAGCACTCGGTGATGTGTGTGGAGATCAGGCTAAAGAGAGCGAGCACTCGGTGATGTGTGTGGAGATCAGGCTAAAGAGAGCGAGCACTCGGTGATGGGTGTGGAGATCAGGCTAATAAGAAACAGTGGAACTAAGAAGTGCCACTTTTTCCTTCAGTACTGACTTGATTGATGGCTCAAGCTTGTTTACTAGCTCCAAATCATATCTAGATTACACGACCTCTACATCTATTTCACCAGAGACGGAGTAAACCATGCATTAATTACCTTACCAAGCTTTTAAAAAAATCTTGGTGAAATATCAGTAGAGAAGTTGACCCAACTATAAGTTTTGTGGTATTATTTGTGGCAGTCCGATTATATAGAATGCTAATTGAATAGGTTTTGTACTGCATCACAAGATCAAAGATTCCTGCAAAAAATTTATTCATTTGTTTTACGCGGGTTGGCGTCACCAGATTGCGGTACCTGGATTGAAGGTTTATAATCATATGT
This sequence comes from Cryptosula pallasiana, assembly GCA_945261195.1. Lineage (NCBI taxonomy): Eukaryota > Metazoa > Bryozoa > Gymnolaemata > Cheilostomatida > Cryptosulidae > Cryptosula > Cryptosula pallasiana. The sequence continues at coordinate 31,582,421 of OX183133.1, read as the reverse complement.
TTACAAGGTTGTCTTTCATATTTTGGTAAAACGGGTGACAACAGGTAGCTCTTGCTCTGGTCATTCCGTGCCAACAGTTAGTTATGCAAGATTAGTATCACCTAGCTCCACCTGTACAGCGATAATTAATTCACAAATCTCACATGGGAGGTGATGATACTCACCGCAGAGAATAAATGATGGCTAATATTTGTAACTGAATCTCAAAATTTCTCTCTCGCAAGTTGCTTCTTGACTGAGATGAAATATTTTGTCATGTGAATTGTCTCCCCTGACTTTATGTTTAGATGGAATACATCCCATCTGTGGTGAATGGTATGAATGCAACTACAGACAAGGACTGTCTAAACTTGTCACTTTCTCTCATAACTAACTTGTTGGAGCAATCACCTGAGGAGGCTAGTCACCAGGTTTGCAGGTGAGTCTGACAAGTGGAGATGAATGGAGTAGTGGGTGAAACCTGTTGTCATTGGCTGGAGGTTTCAAGATCAAATCCATCTAGAGCTGTACTAGAGCTGTACTAGGGGTATTTTGCCGGCGGTTATTTCTGTCGCTAGTCAATATGTCAACATGTCAACCTAGAAAGTATTCGACCTCAAAAACAATCCTTACAATAGCATAAATCCCACCCATGGCAGCTCCCAAGATGCTAAGTATTCAACCCTACACCGGTGCGACTTTCCAGAAAAGACCGACTGAACTGTTAATGATGTTCACACACACTCATAATTTTCTCATGAGCTGCCAGTTTAGGCTGCACTTTGTTTGAGAAAGGCTGATCAGCACTGTCATATGAGTAATCTTATTCCAAGAGGAATTTGATGTGGCACTAAAATGGGTACTTTTGGTTAGAAGTCAAAGTATAGGAAGTACAACCTGCGAGGGTTTGTTCCTTCAGTCATATCCGACACTACCACATCATCCAGCACGCTCATATATATATAACTAGTACAGTATAGTATATAACTAGTACAGTATTGTATATAACTAGTACAGTAATGAATATAACTAGTACAGTATTGTATATAACTAGTACAGTGTTGTATATAACTAGTACAGTAATGAATATAACTAGTACAGTGTTGTATATAACTAGTACAGTAATGTATATAACTAGTACAGTGTTGTATATAACTAGTACAGTAATGAATATAACTAGTACAGTATGGTATATAACTAGTACAGTATTGTATATAACTACTACAGTATGGCCATACATTTTTGTTTCATCCCAAGTGGTCGTGTGGACATATTTTGGGTTTACCATATGGTTTGAGTGGAAATAAAAATTACAAAATAGCTAATAAGCAGTAGCAGAAATTTAAAGCAGCTTATGCTGATCATAATACCTGAAAAAAATTATTTAAAAAAGTTATTTTTAAAATATTATAGTACTTAGGAAGTTGTCTGAAAACTTTTCATAAAATCATAGCTTTTTTTTTGAATAAAAAAGAAAGTTGGTGACTTTCCTCGAGTAGAATGTGCCAGAAGTAGCCTTACTTACCGTCATTGTAGGCTGCAAGCTCTAAATAATAATCATTTATTGCTTACAGCCGCATGACAAAATCATCGTGTTTGAGCAATAACATTCAGCTAGGTAAGCCACAGGTGAAGGAAACATCCGGAAAGTCAGATAATACTGTATTTTTTGTCAATGTATTTATTTTGGTATTTTTGTCAAAACAAAACCTGTTAGTAATTCGTTAGAAAACTTCGTTTTTGTAAAAGAATCTAATAACAAATAAAAGTAAACCTTCCATGAAGACTTAGTAGAAAATAAATATAAACAAAATACATTTTAATTTTTTGACAATAAATTTTGAGTTTTGTCAAAAAAGTTTATTTTTGTTATACAGGGCAGATGCCAAAATATTCCTGGCAAAACTGATGCAGATTCCTGGAGTTGGTAGTTCTGTGTCAGGGATACTTGGCACTCTTACTGTGACTATTAGAAGACCTGCAATGAAACAGTAGCTAGTACCTCTAGGTACCTCTACCTCCATCTACAGCCACTCTATCACTGCCAGACAAACTCTACCAAAATTTTTATTTTTAACCATATATGTACAACCTCTGGTCATCTTGTTGTGATAGAATCACACAATAGCGTGGTGAGCCGTGGTGAGCGGGAATAAAGATGAAGGCACCGGTGACAAGTGCCAGTGCTGTGTCACTGATGATTATACAGGCGAAACCATAGGAAGACCACTGTGTGCTATACTACTATAGCTATTAGCTGTAAACATTTGGTTTGCCATTACCCTATTATTACTTTGATGGTATGATTGCTAAACTTGTCACAAACTGTTGTAATTTACAATTTTAGGGTTTATTTATTTTTATTCTATTCTATGTGTAACTTTAACTCTTGGCCAATGCCTTACAATGCAAGGAGAGACACGCTTCTGTAATATTTCAAGATATTTTATTTAAAACATGGCTGTTGGACTTGTTTACTAGTATTGTATTCTTATATGTGGGCGCCGACATACTGTGGTTACATATGAAGCTTGTATACAGATGTGCACTGGTCTAGTGGTGGGATGAAAAAAGCAAACGCTGTCACAAACAAAAGCTGACATGAATTACATCGCATTTAAACAGTAAAGCAAACCACGTATATTATGCCAAATCTGTAAATCTTTGTTAAGCAGTTTTAGCAAGTTTTATTCCGTTTCACATATTTCTGTTTTCTAGGAAGTTATTTTTACACTCTGTCATCAGTATCAGTTGGCTGACACTACATCAGACAAATGCTCATAATTAACAACCTGCCGAGGCATCAACCTGGTTTTGTGGAGCTGTAATACAAACAGCTGTAGTATGCACTCGGTAATAGCCCAATTAGCATATTGTACCATTCCATTACATCAATCTAAGCACCTTGATAGTCTTTTCCTAAATCATATATCACAATTGCCGTGATTTTGTCTTCCAGGCAATTTGTCATTACATTTATGGTTGCCTCACGAAAGTAGGTCATACGGTGGTACCTCCGTACGTACGGCTGGTACCTCTAATACAACACAATTATGTCGTACAACTCTGTATTCTCTGCTAGATAGAGTGGTTTTACTGCTCGCTGTATACATAATAGCCTCTCCTAAGGTATCATTACAGAGTGTATTGATGAACTATCAAATATTGAAATGAAGCTGTGTTCCTACAACTGTATACATATTTGCTGGATAAGAACTCTTGACATGTTCAACCGGAACTTTCTGTACTGGAAGTTTTGGATTTGAGTGCTTTTTTAACATACTCGGCGAAAATAGTAAGAAAAGAGTTTTAACCACACTATATTTGTAATCTTTCAGTTCTTAACAATAATTACTGTATGCATACATGATGACTGAATGCATATAAGATGACTGGATGCATATAAGATGATTGTATGCGTATAGGATGACTGAAGTTGGATGATACTGAAGCAGCTAGGAGATTTGAATGAACAACAAAAATAAACTTGACAGGAAAAATTCTTGCAAAATAGAATGTGGATTTTGGTTGTAACGCCACAAAAATGCTTCCTCTTCATTTCTGTTTCAGTTGATGGTACTAAAGTTTTCACATTCTCGCACAAATTTTTAAGAACTTGAATACATCTTGACACAATTGTAATTTAGCACAGACACAAACAAACAATTAAGATAATTATCTGTATTTGGTCAAATTTACGAAAAAATATACAAATATACTGGGAAAAGTAAAAATAGTATAATATGGGTTTAAGACTCTGTTATAAAACTTGTATAATCATTATTAAAAATTAAATACACTAAAGTTGGTAGCAGGATGCAATGAAACTAAGTGAAAAGTTGGTGATGTAACCACCAACCTTTGGTAAACCTGTGAGAATTCATTGGTACTGCAGAATGACGGGACTGAGATGTATTACAAAATACACCCAGACCACATTTTACATCGTTGATGGAATACTTTTGGTTCTTTATTATCAGATTATAAATATCGTATTGTTCACCCAACTCCCCGGCATTCATTGTCTTCTCTCCTCATCGCATGATTCTACTGAGTGGATTGCAGTAACCCCAAGTACAATCATGCCTAGTTCTTCTGCTATTATTTAAGCCTTGTCTCCCTTGATTATGTGACATAACTTGAAAAGCTCTGCAGTCGTTGGTGACCTACTTCCCGAGTGTTTTATCAAATAAAAACTACATCTTTGGTAGCAGAAATGAGCGGTTATATAAAGTAATATACTTGAATCGCTGTACACTATTGTAGAGTATTGTCAATGATGATAATCGCAGTGCTTAAAGAGATCTTGATGGAATATTGGAAGAATAGAGTGAGTTGTGTGAGATTTTTAAGAAGCCCTCAGTCAATATCATAACGGTTGTTCTAATTTTATCCCAGGATTCCTCCTCATTCTTCTCATATTCTAAAATAAATAAAAATTACTATTTATACCTGAGCAAGAACTGGTTATTCCTGTTTATTTCAAAAAATAAGTGCGATTTATTTTTTGAAAAGCAGCTTTGAATAATAAATTCATTTCTATTCAGAATGAAATTCTGAGAAATAAATATCGCTGCACTTTTGGTATTTGTATTAAAAATATAAGTTATTAGTGCAAAAGGAGTTGAACGCATTATCAGGGTCAGATGAAGGTCAGAAGACATTGCACAACTAAGTCTGAATAAGCTAATAAATAGTCGGGGAGCCTGCAGTGAATAATGAAGCAGCTTTGACAAGTGATGTCATCAGTGTCTAAACAGGATCTCTATGACCACACGACCAAATATTGTTTACCAAATTTCGCACTGCAATTTGGAGCCATGACAAAAAACGACGTGTGTAACAATCTCGGTGACGACATACAAGTGAAACTTTAGGTTTTTAGCATATTTATAAGTAATAGAATGTAACAGCTTGTCAATAATACACAAAAGTTCTATACAAAATATCATCATGATGTAAAGGAAATATGCCTATTATATTGCATGGTTTTTTCATCGTACTGTATAATAGACATTCAACTACTACTGCAGATTGCATTTGAAAGAGCCAAGTTTCTGACACCATTGCGGCTTGTATGGTTTCCACCCAAACAGCAAGGCGAAGCCATATATTACACTATAAAATGACTTTAAAAAAACAAAATCTGGCAAAAGGTTGATTTATTATTTTACTAAAAAACTAACAAAAAATCAAAGTTGTTATATACTAAAAGGTAGAATAGTAAAAGGTGGTAAAACTACTGAAGGGCTACAAATTGTTTCATGTGTCTAGAAAAAAAAATGGAAAAAGGAATAAATTTCTAGACACAACCATCAGGTTGGCTCTCAACTGTAAAAATCTGGGATGAAACCAGATAGAGTTATTATAAATATATCTAGTGTTAAAGGGCAAAGTATCATTAGTAGAGGTAACATTACCTATTGTTTTGTAGCAATAATATAAAAGTCAACAGAAGAAATAGATTTTCAGTGTATTTTGCCAATTTTACTGTACAGATAATACTGCACAGATAATACTGTACAAATATTGCTGTAATGCTGAATCTCCATATAAAAAGTTTCTTTTCCATCTAGCTGGCATCGAATCGATAACGGAACAAATATCACAATGTTATTGTGAGAAGAGACAATTACTCTCCACGGTTGATTTTGACAAAAACAATGCATTGAAACAAGATAAGATTATGTGACGGTTCATCATTGTTGATGAAAGAATGCAAATGAAGTTTTCCAGAACAAAATATCGCTATATGATCACAACAAAACTAGTAATAGTTCGCATAATGGGTACATTTTATCATTTTTCAGCAATGAGTAAAAATTAAAAATACTTCTCGTCTTTAATCACAATATTGTACAATTGGCCTTGACACAATTGAGCCACGGTCTCAAAATTGAAGCAAGTTGTAATCGCCATGTTTGTCGCTATGAAAAGTATGTTGGATGGATGCTAGATTGGAATGACATATTTTGAAAGGAATTCTTACTGGCTCAAACGATCACGGAGTTTGAAAACAACTTGACGAAAATTATTAAAATTTTTTTATGAATGAACAGCTAGGTACTGAGTCTCCTGTCGCAGCTCAACTTCCTGTTTACAAGATTATTTGCGGGCCGACTATTTGCTTGGTGAGAGACTACTATTGAACTACATAGCAAAGCAAAGCGCTGTGGTCAGGGTTAGACCACAATATCATCTCACAGTCAATGCTGGTAATCAGTCATGTCTTGTTTACTACTTGGTCTTTGTATGCTCCAGTTATCGTTAGTACCTGCTCTTATATATTATTATACAAATTTTTGCAAAAAAATCTCAAATTTATTGTCAGATCCTGAAAATTTTATTTATTTAGTATTATTTATTACTATTTAATATGTCACAATCAGTAGCAAAATTTCAAAATGCGCGCAAAAAAAATACCAGAAGTAGTCAAAATCTGAACTAATTCAGCTCAACGAAAGTAATAAAATAAATTTCAAGTTACCTCAGAATCTCCCGCTTGCCTCTCTTGTTCGCTGTACAAGCGTTGCTGTTGATCAAATTCTCTCAACTGCATAGTAAATTTTTCCTCTCTCTCCCTTTCCAAAGATTCTTCTATCTAAAGTTCGCATAAAGGTTTAAGCATCTATTAGAAATGATTTACGTAGGGAGAAGATTCTGAAACAAACAACTCTACCCTTCATTGTGTAATGTCTCTCAAGAATTTCGAGTAATTAATGGCATTAGATAAGTCCCGAGTCCTGCCACTAGATTTATATTTTGTTTCAGTCTTTTTGTTGTTTTTCACACTCACTAATCTTTGTGAATATAATTAGCAGAGATCACCAACGTTGATGAAAAATATTATAGCTGGGATCAGTAAGTCGATAGTTATGGACTGAGGCTAACCAACTCTAAAGCTTACCGATGATTTTTCCTCATCAAACTCTAGACAACCAGTACCATCTAGTCTTGTACAATCCACCCATCCTTTCCATACCACACACACACCATTCATGATGAATCGAGATTTTAGATGAACCTGTAATGAACAACATCAAGTGTTTGCTGAACAACAGTCTGTGGTGTTTTTATGCACCAATAATAGTGTACATCCTTGAAACTGTGGTAAGTATATCGTAGAATTTTTCCCGGGTGTATTTTACAAGATTGCTAATTTGTGTCCGAGAGGATCAACTGCTGGAACCATGTGCCCTGATTTCTACAGCCCTAGAATAGAGCTCTAGTCTGAAATGACAAAAATTTTACTCAGAGACACTCATAAAATCTAAATATGATGTTGTTTGTCCGCCGTAATAAATTATAAAAAAAAATTCATTAAAAAACGGTGACAAACTTTTTTGTAGTGTTGTTTTCAAGCAGAAGTGACTTTCAAGAGCTGCTGAGTGAACTCTTTCTAGCTATACTTTGTTTTGTTTGTGCTTTTGATACACTTCAAGACACTTAAATCACTTCTTAGCAATAAAAATAAAGATAATTGTTGTTTTTATGATGAGAAGGCCAAGTCATTCACAATTCTCTCATATCTCAAGTGAATAACACCTAAACAAGACCAACTGTATCATTATCTCTAAGTTATATGAAACTGTAGAGTAGAAGGCAAACGTTCACCACATTTTGGCAAAAAGTAAGTGCCTTTGTAGGTGAGAGAGTGCAACTAGTCTTTGGCATGGTAAACCACTGCAGCCGCTGCAAGTTCCTGTCAAAACTATGATTTACATTTGAAACCGCCAACCAGCACAAATAACTCATGGCACGCATCTATAAAACATTTCAACTTAGTATTCTCGGTCAGATTAGGTTTTGCATAACTTTTTTACCGAGTAATGCAAAAGATTATGCTTTTTTAATTTATATTAAACCGCGGAGAGAAATAAATGGCAATTGCCCGTAAGCTGTTGGCGCACTATGTGACCTCTGGTTATTTTACATCAGCTTTTATAATTTAGTAGGTTATATGTTAACAAATGGTCTTTTATGACAATGGACACAAAGCACTGCACTGCACCAATATACCAGCGCAGCGATTATGTAAGTAATAACTCAAAATTTAAGCTTTTTGTACTGTAAAAACTGGGTAGGGCTGGAGGATATAACTGAGATAGCAGATGTGTCCCTGTCAAAAGGACCTGTGCATTTATAATTAATAATAAAAATTAATAAACTTGAAAAATGGCATGAGCTTTAGAATAATTGTTATTAATTTTTTCCCATACTTATTTATTTATTACCATATTAATAATACTAAATGTTCTAATGTTCGGTAGAAGGAGTTACCTTTCCTTGTTCTTTGTCAAAATCGACAGTTTCTTTTATGGGAAGTTTGTCCTCTGGGCTGTCGCTCCATGGATCTGCTGCAAAGCTGAGAGCTAGATTTGTTCCTGTGCTCACAAAAGCCTAAAAGTAAATTTAACTACATGTAATAATACATGTGACATTGACTTAACTGAGATTGTCTTCAGACATCTATTGAATGAGTTTTCTTACAAAAACAGTATGAAGATGCGACAATACAAAATATCTAAACTATTTTAAATATTCTGTTTTGTAATTTATTTGTGTTTTTCTTCAACTAAAATTCAGATTATGTTGCCAAAAAAGTCTATTTTTATTGCAATCGATAATGAAATTACTTGTTCTTGCTTATTTCGTAATTCAAGCAAGTGGTTAAAAAAACATTCATAAGTTTAAAACCAGCTTCCCATTTGCATAACAGAGCAGTTTCTCAATTTTTTTTTTTAGTTTTTAAGTCGAAAATTGCTCAAAATTCAACAATTTTTTTACAGACAATTCTTTGCATAACTTTCAGTCAACTGGACAACACTCAGCGCTCGATACAAACATCTCTAACTGTTAACTCATAAACACCACAGATCGAGTGGTAACAATGCTTTATCCACAATATAGTTTTCTTTGTTACAATAAAAAATGTATTTAACAGATACTCGAACCAGCAACATTTATTTTTCCATTCCATTGTCCATTATATATTATCCTTATTCACAATATTTGTAGTCTTACGAGAAAATAAAAAAAAGTATCATAGAAAGCTCGAAGCAGTTGAAGTTTCTGTTCAAAATATAACATGATACGATGTTATGTAACTGACAGACAGTTGTACAAAGGCTGTCAAACTGTCAGCTGAACCAGGTCTCTATCAGCATCATCTCATCTCCAATTTCATGTTGAACACAAATTATTATATAACAGCTAGGTCACTGACACATTTTATACAAAGTTTATTGTGAGAGTTCTATTGTTACAGAATAATGGTAGAACATCTCATTGTTCTGTACAATGACTGCTTGTCCCATTGTGTGATCATACGAAAACATCTGTGGTGAATATTAAATCAGAAACTTATTCACCAAACGTTGTTGTGAGTCAGCAAAGAGAGAATCAAGTAGCCACTGCAGACACAAGTAGCCACTGCAGTTACTAGTAGCCACTGCAGTTACTAGTAGCCACTGCAGTCACAAGTAGTCACTGCAGTTACTAGTAGCCACTGCAGTTACTAGTAGCCACTGCAGTTACTAGTAGCCACTGCAGTTACTAGTAGCCACTGCAGTCACAAGTAGTCACTGCAGTTACTAGTAGCCACTGCAGTCATAAGTAGCCACTGCAGTCACAAGTAGCCACTGCAGTCACAAGTAGCCACCACAGTTACAAGTAGTCACTGCAGTCACTAGTAGCCACTGCAGTCATATGTAGCCACTGCAGTCACTAGTAGCCACCACAGTCACAAGTAGCCACTGCAGTTACTAGTAGCCACTACAGTCACTAGTAGTCACTACAGTTACTAGTAGCCACTGCAGTCACTATTAGCTTGTTAAAACTCGACACAAAGTTATCATTAAAATGTCCAAAAACCACTTTCTTATCAAATGATGACTTGTCACTATAAAATACTACATATTTGTACTAGTAGTGGAATTGTACATGAAGATGTTTCGTCAATACTTTTTAGCACAATTACAACTTACAATATCAGCGTGACCTTCACTGCACTCTTGTCGAAATTTAGCTTGGCGTTCAGATAATGGACGGTCTCTGTAGCCTGTATAACGCACCTGAAACAGCAATGCCAGTTTTTAATCTTTTAAGGAGTTGTTTTTTATTTTTGATGGAACTATATTTTATATTACCTTGATGAAACCTTTTTTGGACACGCATGCACAATTTTAGCGGTCAAACTGTGTTGGATTTGAAACTTTTGATCTAGAAACATTTTTTTAAAAATCTTCACCTTTTTTGAGAGATATATATTCCATGTCTTATCATTCAGCTGACACTGGCAAAATGCTTTTATCCGATTTCCTTTCCTCGACGGATACAAAATAAATTTGCACTAAAACCCTGGCTGGTACGATTGAATAAATCTCTGTTGCTAATACATATGTATAACCTTTCCTTCAGTTTAAACTGATAAAAAGTACTCATCTAAAAGATTAATTGATTCTCAATAGGACTTTAAGTTCATCGCCTTCTACTTAGAGCTCTATGAATATCTGCGGACACCACTAAGCCAAAAGTGTACTATATTTAAGAAATGTGTATCGCTATTCACATGTTATCGCAGCTCTTTTATTATTAAAAAACAATTCGCATTGTAAGCTTTCCGACTATAAAATATCAAAGGCAAATGGAAATGTGATTGGCAATGACAGTTTTTGCAAGATAAGCTTGGAGATTAGAGATATAGGCTATTTGTGAATCACTTGATAAAAATATTTTGACTAGCTACACTAATTACTATAGTGCTACTACTAGTACTAGTAACTGACTGTCAACAAGTCAATAACTTGACAATCTATCAACTATCCGAGTTTGTGACAAACAAAAAACTTATTCTTTCCTTCAAATAAAAGCTAAACTTGAAGGGATTTCAATTCAACCTGACTATTTATGATTGAAATATCGTACACCGCATTCTGTGCTGTTTATAAAAAAACATGCCTTTCTTGGCCAATGTAACCCTACAGGAGGCATTTTGACTCGGGCCAATTTCAGTATTATCGAAAACCAATTTTATTTTGAAGAATTTAGCAGACTGTAACAACAAGAGTATACAGACGTTTCTATTGAGTGTTTTGTTGATATCACAGAAATACTTGGAGCAGATGAGTGACAGCCATACTGTTTTATATGGCAATCGCTTCAATGTATGTTTTTATAAGTAATCGCTTTGTTGATCAACATTTTTTGGCAAAGTACAGCAAAAACTTCACCAGTCAGTCAGAAAACAAACACTGAACAAATGAGTGGTTAGGTTCAACATCAGGTCAAACATTCGCTTTGAAGTGTCCAAAAAAAAGGAAAACCAAGAAACTAGAGCTGACGATCAAAAGACAAAACAATTATTTTCTGTGGAAGATATTTTTCTACTCTAATTAATACTTGATCCTAGCTCGCATTACTTACCTCGGATTCCCTGGTCAGCTTTCGGAAAAGTTCACCATTTTCAAATTGCGTTCGCTGGTCTGGAAATGTCCTTGGTTGATACCTCAGTCTTGGGCTAGGGTACATGGTTTACACACTTGAGCTACACACAATACACTGCTATCACATGCCTGCCTCCAACCACACTGGTTTGAAATGACCTCAGGTGAACCAGAGCTCGACCTATGAACCTCTAATCCACTGGCTATGAATTAACTCTTATTGGTTGGTATTATCGCAGCTATTATTGTCCCTTCACAAGAAATAGTAAGAGATAGTGAGAGATTTGACATAAGCCTTCCAACAAGCTCTGGTCACACAGGCTTGGGGTGCTTCAAAACAAGAGACGATAATGACATGGGCTCTCACCAATGAATGAGTCATTTTTACACTTTTTGTCTAATTAATATCGTCTGCTATCACCACAAAACCTTACCACTCCTCTTGTGTAACAAATATACCTTTTATGGTGCAATCTTTTGATTTTTGCCGAAATATTTTTGGGCCATTGCATAGAATATTGACATCGCGTAATAAAAAAATTACCACTGCTTTGCACAATTTTTCTTGATAAAAAAAACTTGACATTTAAATCCTTGTGCATTGTCATAAAATTTTTCCCCCGACAAAAAAAAATCTATCAAAACCTCGATCATGCATCAATAAAAAAAATTTTGTTGTAAAAAATTATAGCTACTTACTTACTATACTTCTCATTCAAGCCAAATGGAAATCGGTAATATCTCGAAAATGATGTAAATTATTTGGCAAAGAGCCAAAAAATTATTTGGAACGAAATGCGCAGATGAGCAGACAACTTCAAGTTGCTATTTATACTTTTCTGATCCAGTGCCAGGTTTTGGAGAGTATGGTAGGTAGGTACCCATTGTTATGTATTCAAAACAGGCTAACTGCAGCGACTAGGATTTCAGTTTATCATGACAAACCATTTTGGTATTCAATTATATTTAAATTATTACAAAACTGCCCTTTCACTGATTGTTTTTGTGTCACAAGTTGAGTTGAGCTATGATGCAGTGAACCCTGGCACGCATATGCTCTGATATGTGAAAGTTACCTAACGTTGTAAACAAACCAATGACTCCTGCACATTCCTGGTCTGTGTAAATGTTGTTAGCTGCTGAATTCTGTTAATTTGTGTTGCTATGCTCAGACAACCTTTTTTGTTGTCTTATCATTCATTTTGTAGTAAACAGGGGTTTGTAGTTTGGCTTGGCATCGGCTTGTTTGAGCTTACCAATCACTACAAACAGACACAAGAAAACAATATTATGAGTACAAGCAAGGGTGCAGTCGCTTCAGAAGCTCTTCAGTGCTAATTTGGTGCAAAAAATAATGGAAGGTTTAATTATACTGCTGGAGGAGAAGTTGGAGAGGAGAAAACAGAATAATAAAGAGATAGATGAAATGGGACAAGAAGAAGGGAGGGGGAGAGGTGGGCAGAGTGAGGGGAGAGGTAGGAGGGGAGGGGTGGAAAGGGGGGGGGGGGGAGAGAAGGGAGGAAAACAGATTTGATGATGAAACAAGGATGAAGAGTGATGTAATACCTTGTTTGCCTGGTCAGTGACCAAAAGATTGTCACTGAGTAGAACATATTCTTGGCCAACGCTAGCATCTGGCAGAGTGAGTGCACTGCTTAACCTCCTGGCGATCCTTTATGTGGAGGTCTTGTTACTCACCATTTGTGTTTTGTAACATACAAATAATGCTTTGAGGATTTTTCCAGCTGTCTCAGAAAACTATGATAAATTTTAATCCATTATTTCCCCTTACAGCTCATGGCTGGTTAAAGCAATCGCTGAAGATAGGCACTAAAAGATTGCACAGTGATGGAAACAATACAAATGAAATTTGATCGTAGGAGTAATCTGCTCACAGGGAAGATAACTACCTACACATGTAAAAAGAACATATATCACTTTAAATTCATTAATAAAATAGTTGATATTACCAGAAAATAACATTTTTCTCAACATTTCAAATGATTCTTTTGCACCAAAAACAGCTGCTGATAAATAGCACTGGTTAGCGATCATTCATAGATACAATCAGGGCGGTACTGAACACCCCCATACCACAATATTCACTTTTGCCCAGGCAATGAAAGTATAATACAAAATGTACCTCAAGTTGATGTATTTGTTTAAAAAACTCGTCTCACTAGTCAAATCAAAACAGGAAAGAAAAGTTGTAGACTTTGTTGAAATGTAAAACTGTTCATTATGGTTCGCAACCAAATTTAATAAATGCCCAAGTTGGTGAAGCTGTTAACCAAGTTATGAAGCTTGATAACATTGGAGAGTTTTTAGTTGTCTCTACAGACAACACTGACATCTACAGCTAAGCTAGGCAACAATAACAAGCTCACAACAGCCACAGCTGCCACAGAGTGATAGAAGGTGACAAGAGGTGATGACATGTTTAGTGAATGTTTAGTGAATGCTTATGAACGATTGTGGCAAGCTCCAAAGTAACATTTCTTCTAACAAAGCATTCTGTCTCGCTGCCTCATTCGCTGCCTGAGTAGATCTCCGTTAGCTCCTAACACTTTCTGATCTTCTACAGCCAAGATACAACTGAGAGAAGTCTCCTGTTATTGCAGAGGGTGTATTGAATGTTATTTGAGGTCATCTCACAAAGTTCTCCACAGCCTGTGTCAGGAATCAGCAGCTCGGTGGAGCAAAGACTATTTCAGTGAGTTCAGAGAGTGCTGCTTCAGAGGTATTTCTAATCGTGGTTGGCAGAGCACTTCACCTGTCAGACATTTGGTATGTACTACGTCTCTGTTCACAGGCAGATAAAACTAAAGGGTTCGTTAGAAGTGTTAGTTTGGCTATCATGTACAGAGAGCTAGAAGTCATAGTCTGAGGTATGTGGTTCAGTACTGGCAAGAATTTTAGGTTTTTATTTACCGTTGCTGAATAGGATGTAATTGTTAGCTCTCCTTCGGTATAGCAAGAGTTTTACTGATGAGTAGATGGTGCATTCCAGAACCACAGGCCTCTAAGTAATAAGCAACTTTACCATTTATAGGATGTTACATAATATAAGGAGTTACTTGGTAGAAATTCGAGCAGCTTGGTAAACAAATTCTAAGATGTTTCTAAGCAGTTTCTATACAAACCAGTTAAGTTAGTGTGTCAGTATTTAGATCCAGAAACTTTATGGCATTCGAAGCTGCTAGTTTCTCATCGCCAATGATTATTTCTGGTAATTTGAAACTGTTTTGGTTTTTTTTAGAGAGAAATTTTGGTTTACAAGTATATAAAGTTGGCCCTGATTGATCATACGAGTGTAATGATTTAAATTTTGAAAAAAGAGGTTGGTGTCCTCAGCAAACAAAAGAGTTTCCAAGCTACGAGCATGAAACACAAGACCATATAATAGCTGTATAATAGTAACAGGTAAACCCTGGTTCAAAACCTCAAAATGCTCTCCATACAAATATCTCTGGACCTGGAGGTAATGCAACCCCATCTACTACCACCATCTACTACTACCATCTACTACTACCATCTACTACTACCATCTACTACTGCCATCTACTACTGCCATCTACTACTGCCATCTACTACTGCCATCTACTACTGCCATCTACTACTACCATCTACTACTGCCATCTACTACTACCATCTACTACTACCATCTACTACTGCCATCTACTACTGCCATCTACTACTGCCATCTACTACTACCATCTACTACTACCATCTACTACTACCATCTACTACTACCATCTACTACTACCATCTACTACTACCATCTACTACTGCCATCTACTACTGCCATCTACTACTGCCATCTACTACTGCCATCTACTAGTACCATCTACTACTACCATCTACTACTACCATCTACTACTGCCATCTACTACTACCATCTACTACTGCCATCTACTACTACCATCTACTACTACCATCTACTACTGCCATCTACTACTACCATCTACTACTACCATCTACTACTGCCATCTACTACTGCCATCTACTACTGCCATCTACTACTGCCATCTACTACTGCCATCTACTACTGCCATCTACTACTACTACCATCTACTACTGCCATCTACTAGTACCATCTACTACTACCATCTACTACTACCATCTACTACTACTACCATCTACTACTACCATCTACTACTACTGCCATCTACTACTACCATCTACTACTGCCATCTACTACTACCATCTACTACTGCCATCTACTACTGCCATCTACTACTGCCATCTACTACTGCCATCTACTACTACCATCTACTACTGCCATCTACTACTGCCATCTACTACTGCTATCTACTACTGCCATCTACTACTACCATCCATCTACTACTACCATCTACTACTACCATCTACTACTGCCATCTACTACTGCCATCTACTACTGCCATCTACTACTGCCATCTAATACTGCCATCTAATACTGCCATCTACTACTACCATCTACTACTACTACCATCTACTACTGCCATCTACTACTACCATCTACTACTGCCATCTACTACTGCCATCTACTACTGCCATCTACTACTGCCATCTACTACTACCATCTACTACTACCATCTACTACTACTACCATCTAGTACTGCCATCTACTACTACCACGCACTGAGACCTATCGGTCATATAACATGTCATTTTTTGTCTATTGATTTTACATCTGAATTAGAAAAGCTCACATTTCGTAGCTTATCAGCTAAGATTTCATGATGATAGTATCAAAGGCCTTTGAAAAATTGATAAAAGACCTATTACAGCTTGCCTTGCAGAAATTTGAAGCTGAAAATGCATTTTTGATAAAACTTAAACAAACCCAAATTGAGAGGTTGTGATAATATTTTCAGCTACGAGATTGCTTTGAAGTTGGGTTTCTTTAAAAAGTTGTTGAGAATGTTGGTTGGTTGGTAGGTTGGTTGGTTGGTGGGTTGGTTGGTTGGTAAGTTGGTTGGTAGGTTGGTTGGTTGGTTGGTTGGTTGGTGGGTAGGTTGGTAGGTAGGTTGGTTGGTTGGTTGGTGGGTAGGTTGGTAGGTAGGTTGGTTGGTCGGTAGGTTGGTTGGTTGGTGGGTAGGTTGGCTGGTTGGTAGGTTGGTTGGTAGGTTGGTTGATTAGCTGGTTGGTAGGTTGGTTGGTTGGTTGGTTGGTTGGTGGGTAGGTTGGTTGGTTGGTAGGTTGGTTGGTAGGTTGGTTAGGTGGTTGGTAGGTTGGTTGGTTGGTGGGTAGGTTGGTTGGTTGGTAGGTTGGTTGGTAGGTTGATTGGTAGGTAATTGTTTACATGAGCTCTGCTACCTTCCTTGAAACGCCGAAAAAATTTTTGGCAGTTTTTAATTGAGCCGAAACCACTCCTGATTTACTAGAACCATTTATGTGTGCAAAACTGGCAGCAAGAAACTCACAAGTTTTGACAAAAAATGATAAAATGTCATCTAAACTTTATAAATTTCTGTTTCATTAATAAGAGTTAATTTTCTGAGGACTAGTTTTCTTTTACTTTAGTGAAATTAAGGGCTGGGTATTCGTATGATTTTTTGTCCGCCAGAACAATTATTGAAACTATGCTTAAAAGGTTGTGCAGAGCAGTTTTTCAAAAACAAATTTTCCTTGTCATATTAGAAATCTGCAGATGTTTTTACCCAAGAAAGGCCAATTCATGCTAAAAAAAACATATTTAAACTCAACCAACTCTGAAAGTTTTCTCTCGATATTTATTGCCAATGGAAAAAACACAAAATGAAAATGAACTGAATTGATGATGCATACAAGATGCTAGCCGCTGAATGGCCAGTGACAGTCAGTTGCAACATAGAGAAAACAGCCACTTCAGAGATGAAATAACTTTGGGTTTGAGCCGAGAAATAACTTTGACTAGAAAAAACTTTGGGTTCACAGCTTTTTTCTAAGTATAAAAACATAAGCAAGTACAAAGATTACTGGAGTTGTCTTATCAATTATGAGATCTATCTATTGTTACATTCACCTGCATAGTATTATAGTTACCTGAAATGTCGTGTCTCCATGTTCAATGCTTCCATTAGTTATATCATTGGTTCCATTTCAACTGGCGAGATAATAATGTTTATTTAAAAAACGTTGTTAGTTCTATATATGTTTTATCGCATCTTATCAGCTGACTTTGTCACAAAAAACTTTGTACTCGTTGAATAAAATTTTTCATGTTATAACTTTACTCCACAAGTTAGAAAAAAGCTAGCTCCTGTTTTAAATCAAGGCCAGGAGAGATAATTCTATGGACTGGCTCCATGAATAGTTTCCCATAACTCCACAGAATTTAGATTTTTGGCTTTTATTCCGTGGCCGTCAAAATCAAATGCTACTCATAAGGAGTTGTGTGCTTTTCCGACTGCGAGTCTACAAACATGAAAAGCTGGTGCACCGTTGTTAGTTGTTGGTTGTCAGTTGCGGATTCAACCAGCAACTGACAACCGACAACTAACAACGGTGCACTGGCTCTCCATTTACATTGCTGTGATCTCCGGGTGTAGCCAATAGCAGAGTCGTCTCTCTGACTGTGGCCAATAGGCATAATTGTTCATTGGATACGTCTATAGCGCATGCCCTAGAACTAAATTTGAAAACTTTCTGTAGTATAATTAAGTATTGATAAATAAATAGCAATAATAATAAGTTACTATCTATCTTATTATTATGTTTTTATTTTTATCACCAAAATTTATAGTAAACGTCATTGATTATTATTTCAATCTGTATACTTACTATTCTGCTAAAAAATTATTGCATAACTTTAGACATTAATCTATCTATATATTATATATATATTATTTCACTAAATAATAATAATGATAAAATAATAATAATAATAATTAAATTATTAATTAATAATAATATATAATTAATAATAATAATAAATAATAATAGAAATAGTAGTAGTAATAATAATAATTAATAACTTATGACAGTAGTAATTTCTAAGTAATCACATTGATTGAGCCATGATGATGTATTATGATTGGTAACAAACTACTACTGGAGTTGCAATAGAAATCATTAAATCTTATTACAATAATATAATATTATATATATATGTATTATTATTTATTATTATATTTTTTTAATTATTTTTATTACAACTCCAGTTTTTTGTTACCAATCATCATACATACATGGCTCACCGCGGTAATAATGTGTATGGTAATAATAAATAATTATTTGTTTATTCAATAAACAGACAGTAGTCTCACCAGTACCAGCAGCAATGAGCTGGAGAGCATTCAGCGATGAGTCGCTATTTTTTGTGTAAACAACTTGAAGAGGATAGATAGGACAAAAAGTGTGAATGCTCTCATAGAGATGATGATGAACTAGTCCCAGCTGAGAGATCGATCGCAGGGAACCCTGGTGTCTCGGCCTCTTTAAAGCCATGCACTTCAGGGAGGTTGCATCCAAGATCTCAGACTACCTCATACCTATGCTTTCCACCGCAGGCTGCACCAGGAGGCAATGGATGCTGTACCGCATACCAACATGGTACCTGATATGAACAGCTTCTTCATTAAGACAGCCAAGCTCTGGAACCACCAACTCCCTCCCAACAGTCCGCTACTCTCAGGTCCTCCTGTTGTAGGTTACGGTTTGTGCCTCCTGTGCAGATGTCCTCAGTTGTCCACCTGGAAAAGTTGAATGGACCTACGAGATTGCCAAATTTCTATAACTTTCGTTGGAAGTTGGAGATCACTCAATAAGTAAGTCAAGTGAATAATAATAATCTAATAATGTTTTTAACCAACATTTTTGGATAATTAACTTAATGTAAATGTTCGTATATTTAAAAGTTTATCGTAATAATTTTCTTCATGTGGTACAACAATACTACATTATCAGTTATCATTGTCATTATGTAAAACGTCCTCCAAGTACACCTTTGGGCCTAGTGGCACCCCTCTCAGATGTGTCTAGGTGACAAAATTCACATATCCGGGGATAAACCAAATTTGCAGTATGACAAACACATCACATCCAACATAAGCAGCGTGTCAAAAATCCTTGCCTATATTAAGTAGCATTTCCTTTATGAAGCCTCAGAGTAAGACAAGCTGCTTGGATACACAAGCCTCCGTAGATCTATCATAATCCTGGAATATGGCAATACCCTCTGGGGCCTGTCCTGACAACACATTGTGAAGGATTCAAACAGATACAAAAACCTCAGGCTGTAATGTCCATTAAAATTGTCAAACGAAAACGTGTTGTTAAAAACGAGAACCCAACTTGAACTGAAAATATTGAACGACAAGGAAATAAAGTTGCACAGGCTTCACAGGCTGTCTTTGCTGATGAGAATATTCTTAGATGAAACCAGACACCAGACCGTATCCTTGGCCTACGATGAGCTAGTTAATGACATAAATAAGACAACAACAATGGTAACTTGATTCACTCCGGGAAATGAATCCACCTCAACCTGTACCTCAAATATTTTACAAAAATATCTGTGCCTCAGATATATTACAAAAGTTCCCTCCGTGTAGTATCAAAAGTCTTAGCCTCAACAATAGGGAGCAATTGCTATACCTCTGAGTCACTCACTGACAAGCAAGTGGACAAAAAGTACTCTGCCTTTGTGCTTTTAGGCTATTTTGATGTGTATCATGTTGTTACCTTAAACACAATAATTATCTATATAGAAAAAAGATGCTGCAAAATGAAAAACCTCACTGCGAAGACAGTGAATTATAAAAATCCAATGATAATATTATTATTGTTAATTGTTTATATTAATTATTATGATTATTATTAATGTTTTAGTATGATTATTAATGATGATATAATGTTGATATAATTTTCCATTACTTGATATTATAATTATTATTGCTTTTGTTACTTTATTACTGGCTACTAGTAGTAGTAGTACAATAGCACTAGAATTGCTTTTCAATTATTTTATAGTAAATGATTTATCTATTTATTTTTTATTTATTAAAGATAGCTATTATGATTATTAGTTCGTAAATGAGTTTATGCATGCAATTTTATTTTATTTCTTTTGCAAATAATGTGTATCAACTGTTGATTACTATTATTAATTATAAAAGTTTAATATGTCTGTCGGTTTGTATGTTGTTTTTTAATGAATGGTCGTGTACTATTGTACAGGATTTTGTGTCTGGGTGGTAGCCACCTGTACACTCTCCCGATATGCTCTGTTCGACCCGAAGTCAGTGCTTCAATAATATGCTTATTATTGTTCACAGTGCGAACATTGACTGGTGCAGTTTTGCGTGCGGCCGAATCTGGGGTGGAGTGAGTGCAATAATTAGTTGTAATTATTGGCTGTGTCCGAACCTTTACAAGGCCCGACAATAATTGTGAATTATTGTCTAGTTTATAGTTTGTTTCGAACTGTGCTCTGACATTAATTCCTCAGGAATTACTTGTCTAGTTTATAGTTTGTTTCGAACTGTGCTCTGGCAATAATTATGCTGAAGTGGTAGCCGAATCTGGACTCAGCCGAGATCGACAGGAACTTCCTGCAATTATTGTTTGACTAGTTTGTTGGATTCCCCGAATCCGAATTTGATATGTCGAACTATTAGTGCACTAGGCCGTGTGTTGTAATCCTTGCCTCAGGCAAGGGTATACACAGTGATAGGGCGTACCGTTCTCACTTTCCACCTTAGCGTCGTGCTTGCTAATAGTCGACTTGTCCAGCGCTGGTAGTTTTGGTGCTCCTAGCTGTGCTTGCTTCAAGAGAAATAGATTCTTCTGAGAGTCAGGCTAACTCTGGAGTTTATTACATTGACATCAGTTTAAATACAGGGAAGGCGGGTACACATTACTAACCACGCCTGAGTAAAATATTGGTGCAAGCCACGCCTTGCCCTTACATCAACACCCACTTTGTAATAATTAAAAAACGTGGAAAAATATAATAAACTAGTAAATAATTATTTGGTGCACGGTAGAACGCAGTAAATAGTATCGTAGGCACATGTAAACAATAGACCCTTGCATAGACATAGACAGTGTGTAGTGAGTAGACATAAATGTAGACAGTGAGTTATTTCGGAGATAAAAGCTTAACTCTTAGACAAAGGAAATGGAACAATGAGACACAAGCTCAGTCGGTAATTGCGAGAACGTATCTTACTAAGTAGGAATAATAATGAGATATGAGACTGTACTGGCGTCCCTCACACTATTACTACTATAGATAACTATTATTGTAAACTAGTAAATATCATTGATTTGTTATTCTTAATGATTATAATAATGAAGATATAATAAAACAATTGTTTCATATTCAGCAACAAAGTACTCCATATTTTTTTCAAACATTAACTAAGGTTACCCACTATTACAGTTTAATTAGATAAATACTTCATTTTATAAGTATTTTATGATAAATATATTAGTTGGTGATTGAAATTTTTTACTGTTATCTTAATGATGTCACTAGTCATCATAATAACACATAAATTACAAGTGTAAGCTGTAGCTGTCAAGGATTATTTTTTTGGAGTCAATTTTTATCAATAGACAGTAAGACTTTGAAATAATCCAAGTCACGGATTCATCCCCTTTAATTCTGGCTCATGTCTTTAATTCCTTCAATGTGATGGCCAGTCAACATTATGGAGATACTACATGAGCCAGATAGATGTAAACATCACGTGCTGCTGACATATTGTAAACTATGTTCGCTGTGAAAAATGTGTATATTAAATTTTGGGAAACATTCTTGGTTGTTGTCAGAGAGATTGAAGGCTACAAAATGAAAAGTTAATCTGCAATGATGTGTATTATCTGTCAATTTTATTAGTTTAACTGAACGGCCGTGCTGATATTTCAAATTGTGATGCCTAGGGAACAAGTGGGCTATGTGATGCCTAGGGAACAAGTGGGCTATGTGATGCATAGGGAACAAGTGGGCTATGTGATGCCTAGGGAACAAGTGGGCTATGTGATGCCTAGGGAACAAGTGGGCTATGTGATGCATAGGGAACAAGTGTGCTATGTGATGCCTAGGGAACAAGTGGGCTATGTGATGCCTAGGGAACAAGTGGGCTATGTTATGCATAGGGAACAAGTGTGCTATGTGATGCCTAGGGAACAAGTGGGCTATGTGATGCCTAGGGAACAAGTGGGCTATGTGATGCCTAGGGAACAAGTGGGCTATGTGATGCCTAGGGAACAAGTGGGCTATGTGATGCCTAGGGAACAAGTGGGCTATGTGATGCCTAGGGAACAAGTGGGCTATGTGATGCCTAGGGAACAAGTGGGCTATGTGATGCCTAGGGAACAAGTGGGCTATGTGATGCATAGGGAACAAGTGGGCTATGTGATGCCTAGGGAACAAGTGGGCTATGTGATGCATAGGGAACAAGTGGGCTATGTTATGCCTAGGGAACAAGTGTGCTATGTGATGCCTAGGGAACAAGTAGGCCATGTGATGCCTAGGGAACAAGTGGGCCAATGTTTTTTAGACTGATTTGAGTCGTTTCTCCTCTCCGGCTGATTGGACATCCTAACCAGCAAACAAATGTTGCAATATTGGCCACGTTACCTGTTCATATGTGTGGGTCTTTAACTTGAAATAAAGACTCATTCGGATGATACAGTTAACTTGATTTGTTAAATAAACCAAATGGATGAATGAGAAATATGTTGGTATAAAACACATGCATGCGAGTTAAAAACTACTTTCAAATTGTTTTTTGCTGAAATTAATCTTTCGTATTGTTTGGTTTTAATTTTGTGCCATGGATTTCTTTAAATATAATAAGATGACGAATTTGAACAACTTGGCTAATTCTACAAACAATTGCCTGTGGAAAACGTCGTTTCTGGTCTTCTACTTTGAACCAATGTTAACAATAAAATTTTGACAATAGTAAATTTGAGCCTGCGGTTTTCATCTGCTTCGCAAGTTATTGTGATATACAATTATGCACAACACAATATCAGAATTCCCTTGGTTTTGTGAATTTAAAAATATCCCATCGATGTAAAGTAATGGAGCTGTTCAAAGATATTCATAGATAAATAGCTGTCATCCGAAAGTTAGTGCTACATGAGATGCTCTGCAGATATGCATAAGTCAATAAGTATCCAGTTTTGGGTATATTCCAAAAGTTTGGCTCAGTTTTTTTTTCTTTATTTGGCTAAATTATCGTGGAAGCTTTGTGAAATCTCTGTGTATGAAATATTGGCCATTATAACGTTTCAGTAATTTGATCCAAAATTGTTTACTGGTCAGTTTAGTTAATTCGGTAAATGTTATAAAGAAAGGTGATCAATGCTGATCAGCTGACATATGCTGCCCTTTTCAGGTTACCAAACGATGAGTTTAGAGGAAAAACTGGTGCCACATCACCAGTCCTACACAGCTTCCACAGCCTGTATTGTCCCACCTCCCACACATTATCAATGCACAACTCAGGTATGCAAGTTTTTTTCTTTCCACCAAAACTATGCGCGTGTTTATTAGATTTATTTTCTTTAATAGTTACTATCCTTTATCATACATTGCTTGATGACAAATGTGTTGACAATCTTGTCAAGGAAAGTTTACATAATTTTCCCGCCTCAAGTTATGGCAGATGTTGTTTTGTCTTGTCACAAAAGCCTATGACAAGAAGCAGAAGAAGCAGTTGTCTTGTAGACCATCTGCACTTTGGTAGGAGAGAGTTTAATAAACAAAGAAAGTTATTTATTCAAAATGTGCCACCTGTGAATCACCAGGTATGCTATTGATACACAAAGTATATTTATACGCGTTGTGCGTTGTACATTGTGATATTCTAGCCATTTGCTATATTTCAATGATTCACCTGTATGTACCTGTCAGGATGTGAGGGAGTATATGGGGCAGGTAATTGCAGCAGATATTGTCATAAGCAAACGGCTGAGACACGGTGAGTTTACTTTATCATCTTATTTCATGTTTTCCGTTGTAAGTAATATATTTATTGTCGTGTCGAGTGATGTACTATTTATATTACAGTGATTATAGCCCTCAAATGTGGCGATGATGTAGACCTTGCACTGAGCGCACTAAGTGGTCGAACGCTGGCAGGTTGCCCTGTACAAGTAAGTATATTTGATTGTAGCTGTGGATTCTGTGTAGCCTTAGTTCGTGTCCTACAGTTGATTGTATTTGCTATAGTTGGAGTTGTACCCCCGACGCATGATGTTGTACATATGTGGTATACCACTGCACTACACAGATGAGAGCTACAGAGGCTTCTTATCAGCGTATGGTGAAGTAGAGACAGCTTTTCTATCTCTAACTGGCAGTGGTGAGCTTACCGTCTCTTTGTGGATGTATTAGTTGTAGTTTTTGATGCTTTAACAGGTGTAGGACTAGTTAGGTCACACAGCGCAACTGCTAAGTATGTGATTTGTGATTATTTTCTTGAAGAGAATAAAGTTTTTATCCTTACATGTTAACCAAACTACAAAACTCTCCCCAAATGACAAACTACATGGGTGACTCCAAGGGATTCCACCGATTATACTATTGGTTATTGTTTAGATATGCAGATTTGTCTCCCCTGTCTGTATAGCCTGTAGTTATATTACATAATTGGCAGGTAAGTCGAGAGGCTATGGGTTTGTGGAGTTTGCCCACAATCGAGCTACTCTAGTAAAGGCACAGCAGGCAATCAATGGTAGCACACTGGAAGGTAGTCAACTGTATTGTGGGCTTGTACCAGATAG
The DNA here is from genome assembly GCA_945261195.1 of Cryptosula pallasiana. Taxonomy (NCBI): domain Eukaryota; kingdom Metazoa; phylum Bryozoa; class Gymnolaemata; order Cheilostomatida; family Cryptosulidae; genus Cryptosula; species Cryptosula pallasiana. The sequence goes on along the minus strand of OX183133.1, from coordinate 31,557,288 downwards.
CATCAGGACCTATGAGCAGACATTCTCTACCACTTTGTTCTGCGTGTGTATGGAGCACAGTCTAATATCTGATCGCCGCCTTGCTAGGACACTTCAGTCTGCGAGCAGGTTCAACTTGGTAGGTGATATGATATATGTGTGTCCGTACTGTATGTGTGTCCTACTGCCAGAGATACAATTGTACTTCATGTTAGCCCGCAGTTCTCACTGTGGGAGTTATGTTCTCCTTCGTGTAATGCTTGATTAGCAGTACATATGAATAAGACGAAAAAGCTGGTCAGGCTACTGGAAATATTTGCACTTGTAGTATGTCCACCGTGTATCTATGGATATGTATGTCCACCGTGTATCTATGGATATGTATGTCCATGTTTATCTATGGATATGTATGTCCATGTGTGTATCTATGGATATGTATGTCCATGTGTATATCTATGGATATGTATGTCCACCGTGTATCTATGGATATGTATGTCCATGTGTATCTATGGATATGTATGTCCATGTGTATCTATGGACATGTATGTCCATGTGTATATCTATGGATATGTATGTCCATGTGTGTATCTATGGATATGTATGTCCATGTGTATCTATGGATATGTATGTCCATGTGTATCTATGGACATGTATGTCCATGTGTGTATCTATGGATATGTATGTCCACCGTGTATCTATGGATATGTATGTCCATGTGTATCTATGGACATGTATGTCCATGTGTGTATCTATGGATATGTATGTCCATGTGTATCTAAGGATATGTATGTCCATGTGTATCTATGGATATGTATGTCCACCGTGTATCTATGGATATGTGTGTCCATGTGTGTATCTATGTATTTCCTATGGATATTCTATACATTGATTGATAGGCTGATGGTTCAACACTTCATGTGCTAGAATGTGCAGAGACACAGTATTCAGACAGGATTTGGTACTCTGGTCTAAATACAGCAGACACAAACGCTCCCTACCTGCATTACTCTGTACCAGGTCTATCTGCCCATGAGCTGTGTGATGTCATACAGGGTGCACAGGTATGTATGCACTGCCTTTTACTGCGTATGTACGCTGGCCATACGGAGTCTAGTTGTCTTTAGGAGTTGTCATCTCAACAGCTGACAGGTAATATGTGACGCGCATGTGTTGTTACAGAGACAAGATTCTTTTGTTGATGTGGGCAAGGAGACAAAAGAAGTCATACAAGGACTATTTCCTTCTCAACCACAATGTAGGTACATAGATATTCATCGAAGGGAAACAGTTAGAAATAGTACGCGTAGGATGTGTACTTCTTTTGGCCTCTCTCCCCTGTATCATAACTATTGTCAATGTTTGGCCCTGCGAACACTAATTCATAGTCGATTGCGCTTGGTATTGCATAACAGTATAAGTGTGTGTGTGCAGTGCTGAGTTGCCTCCCCTTTATTTAAGGTTATCCCCCACACTACACGCATTATATAATATTGTAGTGGTGCTATCACTAGAGAAGCTTGTCTCCCAGTTGCAGCCCACCACTGGAGCTCAGCCACTTAACATAAGCACCATCCTGAATCTAGCCAAGTTTTTGAGATCAACTAAAGACAAGCAACCACTGACTTCTATACCAGTTAGTTGTATTTTGTATTGTCATGCCTTAACCAATACCTACGTCTATGGTATAGCCTTAGAGCTGTACACACATGGCATGGCAAGTAATGTTTGTTTTCACAATTACAGGTGCCTCAGTCTATAAACGGTCCAACTACTGTTCTGGAACCTTCCTTCTTGGACAACCACAATGGAGTTGTCTGCTCAAACCCCGTCCTACAGTACAATGGACCAATGACTAGGTCAAGGTACTTGGCTTCATCCAACAGAAATCAAGCCTTTGCTTCTCAGCGAACTCAGCTGACATCGGCCAGCGGGTGGCGTGAGTGGCCCCCTCAGCTTGTAGAGCAGCTGAACTCAGACGCAATGTGTGCACCACTTTCTGGCCCTGTAGACCAAAGAGTTAACAAACAAATGAATACGAGGTGTGAGAGGAGGAGCCCAGGACAGGCTGGTAGAAAGAGAAGGAACAGTGGACGTAGTAGAGACGTCACTGTTGGTAGCACCCAACGAGGCTGGAGTGTATGGGATGGCCTGGGTGCTCTCTGTCCTTGGGGGTCCAACCCTCCCCCTACTCCCGTGGCTGTGGGTGGTGCTCACTCTGCGCCTGGCAAGGAAAACATCGGTATAAGGTAGGTTTTTAGTATTTATTCTGGGCGGGTGGAGTGAATAGGCTTTGGGTTACAACCAAAACCGTGCGGTTGCTTCCACCGTGTGACACCATTTACCTTTCATACTAAGTACTACCACACACCATGTTATAGTAAATGTGTGCTGAGATTTATCTACCTGTGCTTTAGCTGCAGTTCCATTGTGTGTGAGGGCAGCAGTGAACCAGCCGCTAAGAAACCTTTTCGTAAAACTCCTGGTGCGGAAAAGCGAGAGCGACGTCTTATTAGAGCTGTTGCCAGCCCTGAGGGTCACCTGATGCTGTCGAGAGGTGAAAACTGTGCAGAATTGGTGAGTGATTGATGAATTAGTAGCTATATAGTAGACAGTGAGTGGATTGAGTGGTAAACTTAGTTACATTTAATTCTAACATTGCACAGCAGACTTTAACAATAAATATATCGCTCAAATCCATTGAAAATGCAAATTTGTTTAGCGCAATTTTTCGTTGCATTCATTTTAAAAGAATGTTTAACGATCTGATATTTTTTTAGCTTTACTGTTTATTATAGTCATTTGTGTTAGATTAATAGCAAGGCTATCAAAGGTGCCATGTAATAGCAAGGCTATCAAAGGTGCCATGTAATAGCAAGGCTATCAAAGGTGCCATGTAATAGCAAGGCTATCAAAGGTGCCATGTAATAGCAAGGCTATCAAAGGTGCTATGTAATAGCAAGGCTATCTAATGTGCCATGTAATAGCAAGGCTATTGAACGTGTCATGTAATAGCAAAGCTATCAAAGGTGCTATGTAATAGCAAGGCTATCTAATGTGCCATGTAATAGCAAGGCTATTGAACGTGCCATGTAATAGCAAAGCTATCAAAGGTGCCATGTAATAGCAAGGCTATCTAATGTGCCATGTAATAGCAAGGCTATCAAAGGTGCTATGTAATAGCAAGGCTATTGAACGTGCCATGTAATAGCAAGGCTATCAAAGGTGCTATGTAATAGCAAGGCTATCTAATGTGCCATGTAATAGCAAGGCTGTTGAACGTGCCATGTAATAGCAAGGCTATCAAAGGTGCTATGTAATAGCAAGGCTATCTAATGTGCCATGTAATAGCAAGGCTATTGAGCGTGCCATGTAATAGCAAGGCTATCAAAGGTGCTATGTAATAGCAAGGCTATCTAATGTGCCATGTAATAGCAAGGCTATCAAAGGTGCTATGTAATAGCAAGGCTATCAAAGGTGCTATGTAATAGCAAGGCTATCAAAGGTGCTATGTAATAGCAAGGCTATCAAAGGTGCTATGTAATAGCAAGGCTATCAAAGGTGCTATGTAATAGCAAGGCTATTGAACGTGCCATGTAATAGCAAGGCTATCAAAGGTGCTATGTAATAGCAAGGCTATCTAATGTGCCATGTAATAGCAAGGCTATCAAAGGTGCTATGTAATAGCAAGGCTATCTAATGTGCCATGTAATAGCAAGGCTATCAAAGGTGCTATGTAATAGCAAGGCTATCAAAGGTGCTATGTAATAGCAAGGCTATCAAAGGTGCTATGTAATAGCAAGGCTATCTAATGTGCCATGTAATAGCAAGGCTATTGAACGTGCCATGTAATAGCAAGGCTATCAAAGGTGCTATGTAATAGCAAGGCTATCTAATGTGCCATGTAATAGCAAGGCTATCAAAGGTGCTATGTAATAGCAAGGCTATCAAAGGTGCTATGTAATAGCAAGGCTATCTAATGTGCCATGTAATAGCAAGGCTATCTAATGTGCCATGTAATAGCAAGGCTATCTAATGTGCCATGTAATAGCAAGACTATTGTTACGATGTCACATGGACATTCATATAAAGCCAAAATATTAATATAAGCTGAAGGCTTTTCTACTTGTTTCATTCCCTTAACTGCTTTTTTTCCTGCTTTTTTTATATGAAGCTAGACATAGCTACGAGCATTGACTATAAAAGAAATGCCTTTACCTGGAATAATCAGTCTTTTCCAAAGTTACGAATAAACCTTGATTCAAACACTGGAACTGACTCGTTGAATTCAGCAACAAAATTGAATTCACCTACTTCTAGTTATACAGAAACATAACGGCTATCAAATGTGCCATGTAATAGCAAGTCTATCAATTGTGCAATGTAATAGCAAGACTGTCAAATGTGCCATGTAATGGCAAGGCTATCAAACAACGATTATATATACTATGATATGTAATTCAATTATAACAAACTAGCACACGAAATACACCCGCTTCCCGAATGTCCCTTTCATTATCCTCACGGGCGAGTATGTCATTATAACAGATACAATGACATGCGGAAAGTAGGTGTACTCCGTGTTCATTGAGTTACGTATCATAGTATAAATTATCGTTGTGTCAAATGTACCTTGTAATAGCAAGGTTATCAAATGTGACATTTAATGGCATGGCTATCAAATGTATCGTGCCAAAATGAACAAATTTCTTGTGTGTCACCGAGTGCGAAATTCACTCTTTTGAAAACTACTCGCTGTTCACCCTGACACATCCACAGCAGTGAACTCATCCGTCCCTTAGGCCACGGTAAACTTGAAAGTGTTCTGACATTGTCGTTTGTAGTTGGTTATATAAAATAATTTCATCTTTGATTGTTGTCGCAGCTCTACCAAGGGCTGCACTAAACTGTCGCAGCTCTACCAAGGGCTGCACTAAACTGTCGCAGCTCTACCAAGGGCTGCACTAAACTGTCGCAGCTCTACCAACGGCTGCACTAAACTGTCGCAGCTCTACCAAGGGCTGCACTAAACTATGTAACATCATTTTCTCAAAGAAAAAACCGTGAATATTATACTTTGTGTGCAAATAATCGCTTCACTACTAAATACGTATTTTATTTCCTCTTTTTGTTTCATTGTTATTTGATTGATTGGTAACCATAATAGATCATTAGAAAATAGCATTTATGTGACTTTTTATCGTTAATATAGCTCAACTGTTCATTGCCTGCTTCAGGCAGAGCAGCCTTTGATAATTTATCAAAAAAAATGAGACACGAACACAGTTTTATTGTTAATGATGGATATTTGAGTATTTCAATGTTAGTTAGTTAGTTACAGTTAGTTAGTTACAGTTAGTTAGTTACAGTTAGTTGGTTAGATGGTTGGTTGTTTGGTTAGTTGGTTATTTAGTTGGTTGGTCGGTCAGTTAGTTAGCGTCAATGCTCAATCACATGACCACCATACTCGGATAGCTTCAGATCTTACATTTACAGCGATTGATCAGAAGTTTATATGCAGTAACTTCTTTTGGCAGGTGCACACAACTCCCAAAGCAGCAATCAAGTCTACACCTGTTACACAGGTTCGCTCGCTACCGGTTGGTCAGCATTGTCAGGGACTGAACCTTCTACTTTCCAGTAACAAAGTCTAAGCCTGCTCAGAATGTTTTGTATTTTGTTGTAATTATTTGTTTGTCATAGGCAACAGTTTTTCTACCGCTCACCAAATTCTTGTCTTTTACTGCTTATCTTGGTACTTGATCTTTTTTGGTGAATTCTATTTTTATTCACTCGTAATTTGAGATAATTTTTTGTTATGATTTGTCTTCTGTCCATCGTTTTATGCTATTATGTTATTGGGATGTTTTACTTGTATTGTTGTATTTGATAGACTATCTATTTCTGTGCTTTTATCGCCTGCCAACAAGATCACAATTTTTGTAATTGTACAAATATTGAGAGCGCAGGTTGTTAGTTAGTTATTCATCACTGGTGACAGAGTTATGTGTGGTAAATTATTTGTAATTGTCAGAACTAATATATTTGCTGTCTTCTATTGAATTGCATCTATGCATTAAATATACCATTATACCAGCTCTGCTGTATCCTACGCCCTTGTGTACAGTTTCTTAGCCTGCCGTAAGCCAACACTCGGTGTGCAGAGATAACGCTATGCTATCACGTTGGGATCATGCTAGAGAGGATACAAATGCCTATAGCACTTCTCATATCCTGACAGATCTTACGAGATATCTCATTATAAGATTCTATATTGTGATAGGCTCTCCAGCCAATGTGAGCTTGTCTCTCATCACTCATATATTGTCTTCTCTCAACTGTTATATTCAATAGGAGCTTGACTTCTCTGTGGGCTTGCAGGTAAATTTCTCTCTTCGTTTGTATTGCATTTATTGGTTACATTTTTTAACGGCTAGTGATAATTTTATTTTAACCGGTTACAATGACTCGTTCTTTGGCATTGCTTTTAACACTTGAACTGTTTGTCATGGTTACACTTCACCATATTTACTCTGTCGTTATGGCAACTGGCTAATGCGCTTAATAATTAACCAATTAAATTAGCATTCACCTTACTGTGTTATTGCAGCTTGACATTCAGGTTTACACCCCTGCTAGATGCATGGCTGCAGCTAAATGGCGCTTGCGTTTCTATGGGCACCAGCTACATCAGCAATTATTTTGACATCCCAAATGCTATAGTTACTATTTAGCCCGCTACGATATATAATACAACGGTATATAAAATTTGCATCTTAGCAAGTGCGCTCACCTGCTCGATACACCAGCTCTTGTGCTTTTTCTAAACAGCTAAAATGTCGTACAGCCATTACTCATCAAGTCGATCCGGAGTCCCAAGAAGCGGACTTTCAGATGACGCAGAGTTTCAAGCGGCGAAGATGCAAGCGATGATGGGAGCGCCTTTGGGAGGAACTGGCGGTGGCAGCAGATCGTACAGTTACAAAAGTAGCAGCAATTCTGCTGCACCGACCACTCCTCTCAGTTCCAACCTTTCAATGGATGCAGATATGAGAAGAATGCAGAGAGAAATGAACGAGCCGTTAAGTCCTGGCATTGGCTCTGGTACAGTCACTACCTCGCACACAACCAGGAGCTCAGCCGGTGGCATGTCACCTCCAACAAACATACGAATCACTCAGGATCCCAGCAATGCTAGAACGGTAAAGAAAGTTGTCACAACCACAACGACCAAGTCCAACCCTCAAGCTGTCAGGGAAATGGAAAGACTGGAACGAGATTTTAATCGTATTGGAAAAACTCCGGATGATTACCACGATGACTTTGATAAGATAAAAAGAGAAATATCGACTGGAGATGCTTACAGAGAAAGTCCGTCTATCAGCTCTCATGAGCATCTCAGAACTACACCATCTTATGGCAGCGGAAGTCAGCATGAAACCAAAACAACAACCACTAGAACGTATGGAAGTAGTGGTGGTACCCCCATTCGTAAGTGAACTCTCGCTATAAAGCAGACGCCATCTTGCTTCGCTTTTTATTTCAAGCTTCTTGGCCAGGCTTTCATTTCAATTTTTTGCATGCTGAAGTATTTTGTTGTAGCGATAATTTGTTGTTTCATTTGAAGTGTGTTCCTGAGTTTTAACTTATCTTTTTACTATATCAACCCAAATACACTGTCGTCAGGTTTTTTCAACTATGTTGTAGACAGTGTATGAGTTAATACAGTATTCAAACATATCTTAGTGTGCATATTTTATATCATTTACAGATGTGGATAGCAGTGAAGTGTTCATACCAGTTCGAACGTATGACAACACTTTTGATGACTTCCATATGAATCGTTGGCTCGACCACAGGGACCATTTTGGCTCCATTGGCGCTAGTGATCTGGATGCGCAAAGATCTGACTGGGAAGACAGGCTACGTGGAGTGAAGACAGGCATGTTTAAGTTCTCCCCCCACACTGAGTTTGGCAATGCAAGCATAGACAGCAGCAGAGCTATGTCTAAGGTAATATTAGCTGCACTTATACATTTATTGGGGGTTTCTGGGACATTACTTATGTTACTGCCTATGAAAATATGTTTGCCGTTTTACTATTTTATTTGCACGCATATAACAATAGAACTCTCAGCTTTAATAATTTCCACAAAAGAAATTCAAATCTTTTAAACAATACTAAATAGTTTATTGAGATGAATAGTTATCTACCTACAGCGTATTACCTATACTATTGTATCTACCTACAGCGTATTACCTATACCATTGTATCTACCTACAGCGTATTACCTATACTATTGTATCTACCTACAGCGTATATTACCTATAATATTGTTCGTCTGTATTTTCAGTCTTATGCTGAAGCTTTAATTGTTTACACTGGTTTTTAAATTTTACCACAGAAAAAGCGGCCACTGCGTAGGTCGCAATCTATGCGGACCACGCGCACATATCTTGTTGACTGCGTCTCAACAAGAGTAAGTCTAGTCTGCAGGCATCACATCCTCCTACCCGTATAAAGAACTAGTTCTTTGCTAACCTCCCCACCATCCAAGACCTCTACACCTGCTGTGCTGCCATGGCTCAGTGGTTAAACACCAACACTTGCCTGCTGGAGACCAATCGACGGTCTACCATCCATTCGTCCTTTTAGGATAACTTACTTTTTTGATCCGAAAAACGCTTTGCTTTCACTCCAGCCATGCAGAATGCCTTTCACAAACCCTTTCCTGCTGCAGTAAAAAAGGGAAATGAAAAGTTGAAGTTGAAAACAATAATTAATTACACCACAAAAAAGAATATTTCTCTGCCCATTACTGCTATTTGTCGTATTCGTAGTTGTGTGCCCAAATGTGTTTTTCTTACCAGCCCATAGCTTTAGTTCTTACCAGCCCATAGCTTTAGTTCTTACCAGCCCATAGCTTTAGTTTTTACCAGCCCATAGCTTTAGTTCTTACCAGCCCATAGCTTTAGCCTGATTTTTCTTGTCAAAGAAACAGCTGCTCTATTAATTTTATTTCCTTTTTTACTTACTAATATCGTAAATCCCTGTTGGTCACATGACACGTCTCTGTTGGTCACATGATACATCTCAGTTTGCCACATAAAACGTAAACCCACAATGATTACTTTACATCCAGTGATCTTTCACCTAATTTGTTACAGAATCCTTTGGGAAACCCTGAGTTTTCCATTCAGTTTGATATGAGAGATTTCAAAGCTGAAGACATCAATCTGAGCACTAAGAATGGAAAATTGATAATAAGTGGTGAGTCAGAAGTTGTCTATCCCTAGTAGGAAGTTGTCTATCCTTTGCAGAAATTGTTTGCTCTACGTCAATGTTGACAAATTGTTAATTTGTTTGAAGTTACAATAACAATTATTGATCTGATTTCAGCCACACATGAAGATAAAATCGGTAAATCGACATCCCGGCGAGAGTTCACACGAAGTGTTGACTTGCCAGCCGATATACAGATTAGTATGATGCGATCTGTCTTCTCTAAGGATGGAATACTGAGTATTACTGCCCCTATCAAACCACCGCACTATGACCCAGTGAGTGTTATGTACTGTCTGTGTAGCTTAAACTGTTGTCTCGTTCCCTCTTTCGTTTCTCCAGTCCATGCATAGCCTGTGTACATTAACTCTTCTCTCCCATACAAGAAAATATACCTTTTGGCTACATTTTCTGCAATGAGAGACGAAGTTCAATAGATTTGCTGCTTTTTTGTTTGCGCATTGAGACAATGGTACAAGTCGAAAGAGTCATTGACAATTCTACACAACAAACCATCTCTATGGCTTCATATTCATATATGGATGGAATGCTCACCATGGCTACAGCCAGCATACAGTTCTGTTTATTGGTTACAGAAAGATTTGAAAGTGATGCGTGTTTGTGCATAATTGATTTAGCTGTTGATGTACACAATGACAACATCTGTATTGCATCAGAGAATTCATTATAGAAAAAACCCACATTTTTGTTAGCCTTAGTAACCAGCTGGTGCAGTTTGAGGGGATGTGGCAGCGCATGGCTACCAGCTAGCATGAGCCTTATCAGTACATCCATTTTTGGCACAAAATATTACACACCTAGGAGACTGCTCGCTGTCAGTATCTCTCATCTCCATAGCATCGTTAGCAGCCTTTTCTCACAATGACTCAGCCTAACCATGCCTGTTGATAACCATCACACGTCAGTAACTACTTAGAGCTCTGTATATGGCTAGAGATCATTGCAGCCCGTCTCCGAGCACTATTAAATACCCACATTATGGTCTGGTGAATGCTAATGGAACAAATTAGCCATACAATTTATCTCTTTACTGCATTCAAACTAATTGCTGGAATGTAACAGCAATAGAGTTAGGTGCTATTTATTTACACACAATTCTGATGCTGCAATATTGCGTGTAACTAAAGTACTTCTGTTTGATGCTGAAATACAACAATCGTTGCTTCACCCTGCGCATGTCTAAATAACCCTCTGCTGTTTACGTTTAGTTTCAGATCCGTCAGTAATAGCATGAGGAGATAACAAAGGTTCAGCTCGCTGCTTATATGTTAGTTACCTAGCTCGGCTGTTGTATCTTGTATCACGCCACATGTCATTGTATCTTGTTGTATGGTTGTTTTGTGGGTTTTTATTGCACCTGTCAGTCTCTGGGTGACTGACAGGTGACTGACGACTCAAGCCAATGTCTACCATCTTATTTATCCACTGAAATTTGCTCACTGCTTGCTTGGTGTTGATTGAAATATCGTTTTATTTTACCATTTCTATATCTTACCCCATTTTTGCCAACATTTCTCATTTGATGTTTTTTCACTCTCACTGATGTCAGGTTTTTTGAAAATTGATTAAAATCAAGACCAACCTTTTTGGGATCATCAAGCTTATGCAATCAATGTTTTCAAAAAATTTGTTCCCTCCAAAATAAATTAAACTCTTGCGATTTATCATTTTGGTACAATGGGCAGACAAATCCAAATTGTTTATTTTTGATTTAGAGAAGACAAATCTCAAGTAGGTTTTTGTCCACGGTCAGCAACTGCCCATCAATAATGTTGAGCTTGTTTGATTGCAGTTACCTATTCACTCGTCTATTGCTCCCGAGAGTTCACTGCAGGCCTTTGAAACCCCCTACACTAGTAGAGGGCACGACCCAAGACAAGTCTACACAGTTGCTACCAATAAATCGACACCTTACTACAGCAGTCAAGTTAGCCCCAAGTACAGCTCTAAACAGAGTTCTTCATCAGATGATTCACACAAGCCTATGGACTATACAGTTCCCGTATCTGGTTACCAACCTGACGAAATAACTGTATCTATTGATGGTCAAAAGGTCAAAGTGCACGGTAAACACGTGGAGAACAGAATCGGTGGCCGTAAGACTCACAATGAGTTTACTAAATTGTTTGACTTGCCATCAGATGTGGAGAGCAAAGATGTGAGATGCTATATAAAGGAAGGGCACACACTGCATGTAATCGCTCATGTAGGTGAAGACATCCAGGGACTCGTGCATTTTATTGCTATCAACAAAAGAAATTAACAAGTGAACTAGCGTTTTACCTTTTTGTAGCATAAATATGACTAGTGCTTAAACTAATTGTTCCGCTTTTCTTCTCCCTCTCATTGTACTGGACTGTCTCAAATTTTATTATTTTTCATGCTTGCTGCAAAACTATTGTTGGCATAATTTCGTTGCAGCTCAGCGAATGCTGAATGGCCAGACAAAGATTTTAAACTTTCATTAGCAACGATTCTGTACCTTTAAATACTCGGCTAGGTGTGTCTGCGATTGTCATACTGCAATAGCTTTTATTGCTTGGCTCCTCTTCATGGTCATGTAATATTATATAAAACTACTTTTTATTTATAACTATATAAATTATGACAACCTAAACTTTGCTTTACTCTGACATGAAATGTAGTGGTATAGCAGTGGGGTGTGTCACTGAAAGTTGGATATTGAAAGGTTGCTGCTTTCTGAAATCAATTATTACACAATAAATAGTAGAAACAAACATTTGCACACAAACACCAGCCAATCTGTCTCATTTGACTCCAACTCACGCATACATAAAAGGTACATGATGACTGACAAAGAAATGTTAGATCAAAGATATCAACAGAGAGTCTATTGTAGCAGCGTGTGACTTGCAGTACTATCAGTTGTGTGTATGTAGGAGTATATGACTTGTAGTACTATCAGTTATGTGTATGTAGGAGTATATGACTTGCAGTACTATCAGTGGTGTGTATGTAGGAGTATATGACTTGTAGTACTATCAGTTATGTCTATGTAGGAGTATATGACTTGTAGTACTATCAGTTGTGTGTATGTAGGAGTATATGACTTGTAGTACTATCAGTGGTGTGTATGTAGGAGTATATGACTTGTAGTACTATCAGTTGTGTGTATGTAGGAGTATATGACTTGTAGTACTATCAGTGGTGTGTATGTAGGAGTATATGACTTGTAGTACTATCAGTTATGTGTATGTAGGAGTATATGACTTGCAGTACTATCAGTGGTGTGTATGTAGGAGTATATGACTTGTAGTACTATCAGTTATGTCTATGTAGGAGTATATGACTTGTAGTACTATCAGTTGTGTGTATGTAGGAGTATATGACTTGTAGTACTATCAGTGGTGTGTATGTAGGAGTATATGACTTGTAGTACTATCAGTTGTGTGTATGTAGGAGTATATGACTTGTAGTACTATCAGTTGTGTGTATGTAGGAGTATATGACTTGCAGTACTATCAGTTGTGTGTATGTAGGAGTATATGACTTGTAGTACTGTCAGTTGTGTGTATGTAGGAGTATGTGACTTGCAGTACTATCAGTTGTGTGTATGTAGGAGTATATGACTTGCAGTACTATCAGTTGTGTGTATGTAGGAGTATATGACTTGTAGTACTATCAGTTGTGTGTATGTAGGAGTATATGACTTGCAGTACTATCAGTGGTGTGTATGTAGGAGTATATGACTTGTAGTACTGTCAGTTGTGTGTATGCAGGAGTATATGACTTGTAGTACTGTCAGTTGTGTGTATGTAGGAGTATATGACTTGTAGTACTATCGGTGGTGTCTATGTAGGAGTATATGACTTGCAGTACTATCAGTGGTGTGTATGTAGGAGTATATGACTTGTAGTACTATCAGTTGTGTGTATGTAGGAGTATATGACTTGCAGTACTATCAGTTGTGTGTATGTAGGAGTATATGACTTGTAGTACTATCAGTTGTGTGTATGTAGGAGTATATGACTTGAAGTACTATCAGTTGTGTGTATGTAGGAGTATATGACTTGCAGTACTATCAGTTGTGTGTATGTAGGAGTATATGACTTGCAGTACTATCAGTTGTGTGTATGTAGGAGTATATGACTTGCAGTACTATCAGTTGTGTCTATGTAGGAGTATATGACTTGTAGTACTATCAGTGGTGTGTATGTAGGAGTATATGACTTGCAGTACTATCAGTGGTGTGTATGTAGGAGTATATGACTTGTAGTACTATCAGTGGTGTGTATGTAGGAGTATATGACTTGTAGTACTATCAGTTGTGTGTATGTAGGAGTATATGACTTGCAGTACTATCAGTGGTGTGTATGTAGGAGTATATGACTTGCAGTACTATCAGTTGTGTGTATGTAGGAGTATATGACTTGTAGTACTATCAGTTGTGTGTATGTAGGAGTATATGACTTGTAGTACTATCAGTTGTGTGTATGTAGGAGTATATGACTTGTAGTACTATCAGTTGTGTGTATGTAGGCGCATGTGGCTTGCGGTGGTGCTGGGTTTTCAGAATCCTTGAAGTTCTTTAAACATTTCAAACTATATTTTAGCAACTCTCAAGCAAGTTGATAGAAACTGACAATTTTTATTGGATGATTGCAGGGAAAGACAACCCCAGCTGGTCGATACCATTCATAGCATCCTGAATTGTGCTGATTCTGAACAACCAGTCAATGCTGGGTACTTGACTTTTGCAAGGCCTTGAATAAAGTCCCGTACACCTAGCGGACATTGGCTCAAGTGACACCTTGGCTCAAGTGACACCTTGGCTCAAGTGACACCTTGGCTCAAGTGACACCTTGGCTCAAGTGACACCTTGGCTCAAGTGACACCTTGGTTCAAGTGACACATTGGCTCAAGTGACACCTTGGCTCAAGTGACACCTTGGCTCAAGTGACACCTTGGCTCAAGTGACACCTTGGTTCAAGTGACACCTTGGTTCAAGTGACACCTTGGTTCAAGTGACACCTTGGGTAAATGGATTGCAGGTTTTCTGAACAAACAATTTCAAATGGTGATTTTTAACGGAGTTTTCTCAAGAACGCTAACTGTAACATTTGTTATACCACAGGGTTCAGTGTTAGGCTGATTTCATCTCTACATTAATGATGTATATCTGGATATAAAATACTCACAGATGAAGTTGTTTGTTGATGAAATTTAGATTTTGCAAAAAATTGCTACGCCCTCAAATAAGCAGCGCTTTCAGGCTGTCTTTTGCTAATCTCCATAAATAGACCAATAAATGGAAAATGACTTTTTATCAACAGCAAACACCGTAGCACTGCATTTGAGCCATTTGGGAGATGAAATCCTTATGAACCAATTTAGATATCTAGGTGATGAAACTCCCTGGATTGGAGCACATTGACACCAAAGTTTCAAAACGCTATTTTACTCTAGAATTACTTAACAACTCTATCTACAGTTTAGATTATTGCATAGAAGCAGCTGTGTAGACTTGTTCCAAAATATACTTGTGAGTCTTGGAACCATGTTTTTGAAAACACATTCATCAAATTTAGCAAATTCAAAGGACGCCAGATAGATTTGTGTTGAATTTGAAAAGCAGGGTTGAGAGTATGAGTGATATGAACGAAAAATTGGGGCTACAGTTTTTGTCGGAAAGACGCAAAACAGTCAGACTAAAGAATTTTCATGAAATGCTTTGGTGCAAACACATTGGTTCTCTGACTGACAGTTTCACCCCGATAACCGCGGGCTAACCGCATGCATTCAACACTTTGATTTTCCAACTATTTGCTTTGTATCTCAATTAGTTCATAATGTGTTTTCTACTAGTCGCTATTTCTTTCACCACAGCTTTGTTGCGAAAAAATCATGTGTTCCTTTACGATTTAAACAGCTGCATAGTCACTGAATAAACTGTTTCCACTTCACCAAGTTGGGGTCTAAAGCTATCCAGGACAGAACAGGATGAAAGAAAATGATAACAACCAGGATAACCTAAAACCTTCACTTTGTCCAATTGATGTCAACCCAGTAGTTTCCATTTATGAGTAGACAACTGGTCGACTGTCGATAGTAAGTAAATTCCATGACTGTATGTCGAGTTGTTCGCTCTCGTCATTATCAAGCAAGAAATACTTGGCTCGCCAAATTAACTCTTCTATTATTAAAGTACAAAGGCTAAAACGATCACCCATCCCCCACCCATCCCACCAAAAGTGAACACTGTTGGCGCCAAGTTTAATATAGGATAATTTTGTTGTTTGTCTTTTTGGCTTATGAAGAGCAACCTGCTGCCACATCACTTGACGTTGATTATTATTTTTATCTTTCACGCTGTGAAGCTGAGCCAGGCCAACATGTCGAACAATGACACCATAACCGATATAATCGACGAAGAATCTGATTATGAGCTTAATCTGACAAAAGATAGTGCATTTTGCTATGAAGAAATTCGATTACAAACTTTTAAGAATTGGCCTTTCTTCATTGGTAATAATAGTGAAGGTAGCACTGTCAAATGTACTGCCGAAGCGGTAAGCAAGTAGTATACATACGTTTGTATGATTAAGGCCAATTCTGATATTATTTTTATTATTATAACCACCAACTGTTTATTATTTAATTTATGAAATGATAACTCTAGTGTTTTTGTTAAGAAAGTGGTAGTTGTTGATAACTACTACTACTACTGGTAGTAGTACTATTATAAGTTATTATTATAGTGATCGTTCGTTTTTATGAAATATTTGTCAACAGAAACAACTGGAAGTTAACGTTGTCGTAAACAAATAATTATTATTATTTAATTGATTGATATCATTAATAATAATAATATTTAATATTATTATTATATTATTATTGATGGATAATTTTTTAACAAATATTATACTACTTTTTGTTATTATTAACTGTAACTCTACAGTGTCATTATCCTTGTGTTATTGTGCAGGATTTTATTTATATCAATAAAGTAGACACAGTTCTGTATAAGAATAAACAACATGGCTTTAGGAGAGGCCTCTCCTGTGACACACATTTATATACTACTAACTATGAGCTAACAAAGGCTGCAGAGGACTCATGTGTACACGCAGTTGTTCTGGCTTTAAAAGACTGTTGACAAAATTCCGCACAGACAGATAATGAACAAAATAATAAGACTCCTCCCAGAGATCTTGTGAACTGGATGCGAGATTTTTTTTGCTGATAATAATCCTAGAGAGTTGCAGTACACTATACAAAGTCATCGCAGCTATCTTTGTTTGAACCCACATTATTCCTATCGTACATTAATGATCTACGTAATTCTTTCACCTGTAATGTTAGTCTTTATGCTGATGATAAACTGATCTATGGATAAACTGATCTATGCTGCCACTAACAACGACTAGGAAGAGGGGGCTTTCCAAGGAAACATGACTCTCTTTACTATTGGTCAGTTGCAAGCAGGACACCATTCAACGATATGACCTATGAAGTTATCGTATTTGGCGACAGCACCAGAAACCAACTGCCATATTCTATTGGAGGCCATCCACTCGTGTGTTTAGGAGACCAAATACATTGGTGTGATAAAGCAGGCAAACCTCAAGTTCAAAAAACAGATCCAAGAAAATCACCATCGCGAACAGAATTAAGTCTGCATAAAATACGCAATGTACAATGCGCCTGAACCTGCCAAATTATTGGCTTACAACAGTCTTTGCTGACAAATTCTTAAGTATGCCAATGTGCCTTGGGAACAGCCGGAACAACCAATTCAAAAGACATCGAGCTAGTCCAGAATAAAGCTGCGAGATTTATCAAAAAAAATAAAGGGGTTCAAGGTGTCACTAAGGGACACTCCAGTGTTTGGATTCGGACACTAAAAGAAAAGGGTTAAAACCACAGGGCCTTATTGCTCATGAGAATTCTCTCAGAAGAGGACAGAAGCACAATCTTATCCTGGGCATATGATGAAATAATAAACTGTAGAACCCAATCTGCAATAAGAAACGAGAGCAGTTGAAAGAGGGGAACCTATTTCAAACTGTGCCTCATCAGAAGCATTGGTTCCCTGAGGATATACCCATAGCATACTTATAACCAACAAAGTGGCTATATGTCTGATCACTGCCCAATCAATGGTTTTGAACTTGGTGCCAACCAAGTGAGGCACTCAGCTTTGATATCTTATGGTAGCTCACAAGTGTACTAAGTTTTTTGAGGTAAGATTTGAGATAACAATATATGGCCGTTATCATGGGTGGAGCACATGCACTGCGTCTAGGTCTCTACTATCTACTATCACTGTCCTACTGTCAGATAGATTGAGTCGATGTCCAAGCATCAGCATGGTCTGCATGATACTAGACGTTGGCCGAAGGGTCTCTGCTTATGAACTCCGCCAGGAGTCAAATGATACCACTTTTTTCAAACTGTAGGGTCATCCAGAGCAAATTATCTGCCCAACTGCTGATAGTCATTTCTAGACGTTGTTTTTCAGAGATGCCCTGCAGTTCTTCTTCCTAAGGACACTGAAAGCAGGAGGCCCAGGTGCATGTTAATATGCACAAAATGACCTTTGTCCCTGTAGAACAGCTAAATGTAATAATGTAATAAAAACGCTAAATGTAATAACAAGAGTGTTCTAAATGTAATAAAACCTCTAAATGTAATACACTCACTGTTTTAAATGTAATAATTATTTACAGCTAAATGTAATAACCTTACTGTTCTAAATGTAACAAACAGCTAAATGTAATACCACATGTGTTCTAATTGTAGTAATGCCACTAAATGTAGTAACTGTAGTGTTCTAAATGTAACAACTGAGTTGAATTGTCTTTTGATGCAATAATCATGTTTTCTGATTTCATGTAGGAAAGCTGCTGCTTCAGCATCAACTTACACTCTGACCAATTGACTATTTGGTGATCTGATACAAATGATATTTTACGACTAGCTTCAAAGAGCAATTGTACAATTTCACTGAATGCAATGTAGTAACACGAATACGCTACATAACAATGTAATCGCAACCACACTTTTTATGCGATAAGCATATTTTCAACTGAAATTCAGCTCTTTTGATGACAAAAAAATGAGATAACCAAATGTATGAAACTAACAGCTTGCAGGACATTAAAAGTCACATCAGAATGAATGTGTTTAGCACACTTATTTGGCCTTTTTTTAAAACCACCAACTTGAGCTGTTGTCAAGCCAAAGACTATGGTCTTTGGTCAAATGGATCATTGGTTCCACAAGTAAATAGTGTTCTGTTTATACAATCACATGAATGCACATGCCATGTAGCCATCAAATGCACCAAAGTTAGCTTTTATACTCTAGGTCAAATGGGTGCAAGCAAGTTAATTAATTAAACAGCTTAGACAACCACAATCAGTGTATTCCAGCATTTTTCCCTTGTTCTCCCATTTATATCGCAAATAAAAATAAACTTAATTCAATGTGCAGGTAAGTACAACACACATGTATGTGAATGAGGCCAATTTAATATTGTCAACCCGCCCAATCCTAGCATTTCATTATGGACCTTATGCAAGTAATTTAACATAGATTTTTGTATTTTTAAAACTGTATAATATAAGTGTTGTTGCAGGAACACAAGCACTATAATCTTTATCCGAGTTTTTCTTATTATAATCTCATTGTTTCTGTCTGCTAAGATAATGCATTAATTAAAACTTGAAATCAAGGTGGCTGCCGAGTTTTATTTGATTCTGATAACATGGTGCGTACAAATAGAACTATAAAACATGCATGAGATTATACACAAACAAAGAATACGGCATGCTGTTTACAACCTCAATGTCTATCGCCGCCTCCAAAATATGTCCTTTACATCATACCAACCATGCCTCCTCAAATGCAGGACGAGCCACGCATTTATCCACATTGGAAAGGCATTGAACAGCTTCTCTAATTCCAGCATTACACCACTATAATGGCTGCAACATTTCATCATTTTACCCATTGACGCTGTTATCTCGTTGGAGCTACATGTAGCTGCATTGCGGTTAATTCGATTAAGGTAGATCCGTGGGGGATTAGGTCGCCCCACGTAGATCTCGAGCACATTAGCAAATGGTGTGATTACACACAGCCTAGCATAATTAAAGACATTGCTATCTAAAGCAAGCTTTAAAATATATACCAATATTTCAACTGGTCAATAAAAAATTTCAAGGACCTTCGTGTATTGGGTTTCCATAGATTCTGCTGGATGTGCCGATGTGACCACGGTATGTTCAATTTCCTCCATCTCAGGCATGCTTTTGTCAAACAGTTCGATTTTGGAGTTGCTGTTGACCAAATGTTCATCTGAAAGTTCATCAATTTGTGTGCTTCTGCGGATTATTTCACTAACAATTTCTTGGTCGTATTGCAGGGAAACATAGTGGTCACCATGCCCCTCAGCGAAATGGCCAATGACGAGTGTTTGAACGCGGCAATCAAATATATTATTTCCATTGGGTGAAATAAGCGTTGTCCCATCATTTAATGTGGAAGGTATCAAAATTTGACAATTTAAAGCTTCGGAAAGGGCTTGCAGAACAATGTGGTCACCATATGTGCCAGCTTGACTCATTTCATTTAAATATGAAAGATGATCACTCACGGAATGATACCAACTTACGTCCCGTTGCTGACCCAAAAACATATGGCTTGTAACGTAATCAGCTGCGGTCTGTCGCAATGTCATACTGCTGTACATCTCATTATTTAGCTGATTAGCCAGTGAGGCAAACATGCAATTTCCATCACCTGCAGGGTCATATTGAATTGCCATTGAAAAGGTGTTTTGAAGATACTCCGCATCAGATTTGTGAGTTCGGGGGATCAAAAGCTTAAGTTGCAGCAGTTTCCTCTTTTTTACATGTGCAGTTCCACTTTTATGATTCAACACGCGTTGTTGCTGCAATTTTAATGTTGCACCCATGAGATGTGGGACTGGAATCCACTCCTTTATCACCTCGTATTTGGTTACAGCATATTCACATAAATATCTGAAATTTCGCCGTTTTAAAATAGTACCTTCAACTAACCTGTGTTGTTGGTTAGACACTCTTGACAATTTTGATTTCAATTTGATTAAAACGTTGTCACCAGGTAAATAAGTTGGGCACTTTAAACGTTTTTGAGAGTAATAGACATTCCGTGCATTGATCTTCTTCGTGGCATTCAAAACGGTTTTACATATAGTTTTGTAACTGCCATCAGAATCTAAAAAAAAACATTTCTTACACCCAAAAAATGCCTCAAAAGATGAATAAAATCCGAGAAAGTTTTTTGGTTTCTCATTTATCTTGAGCTCAATATCTGGTAAAAGTTGAACCCAATTAAAATGTCTACCGACAGCAAAAGTAGTAGCCAACATCCGTTTCAGCTCCCGGTGGGACCTTTTCACCTTTCCTTGCAATTGTGGGTGATATGGGGATGAGGAGACGTCCATTATCTTGTGAGTTGCCAGGTAAGCTGCAAAATCTCCTAAAAATTCGCTGCCTCTATCGTGTTGCATTATTTTTGGAAAGCCGAATGTTTTAAAAATTAAGTTAATGCTGTGAGTAACTCCTGAACTCGATTTCTTGACCAGAGGACGTAACCTAGTGCATCGACTGTAAACATCCATGATTGTCAGGATGTACGCATACGTTTTTCCATGGTATGTCGACTTTTGACCGGTCATATCCACCAGGTCTACCTGAAGCCTTTCTATAGGCCTCGAAGCCACGATAGGTGTTATCGGCACTTTGTTGTTGCAACGCACGTTTAATCGTTGGCTCAGCTTCATAGAGCACAAAACGTGATGGATAGTTTTCTCCGATGGTCCAGCGAAGTCAGATGAGAGATATCGTAATCTTCCAGCTCCCAGACTTTTCATTTCAATTAACTTATCCTTGATGACAGCATTAATCTCTGACTTCTTCAACAACCTTTTCCCATCTAAAATCAGGTTGAGTATGTATATAACAATTTGCAGCAGAAGTTAAACATGCTATTGGTGGCCAAACATTTTGCTGTCGGTCTACAAATGAGGAACCCCGCTTAGTGGGAGGCAACTGCACTGCATTGAGTGGCTAGATGCAGCAGCACCTGCAGCTAACAGGAGAAAAGGCAATTTTCTGGTTTGCCCAATCCTGAGATTTATGATACAATCAATGTTTTAAAACAATTTTACACGATGCCGATAATAAAAGGTCACCATTACCAAGTTAATCTAGACAAGATTTCAGTATTTGTTTTAGGACCATCCACTGACAATCGTCTCCAATACGATATATTGCAAAATCCACAATATCCAATACCTGCCACTACAGCAACAGTGCTTCCTCACAAGAAGAAAACTGTTTTCACATCCATATTGTACAACATCTATGGCGTAGCCAATGATTGGAGACTACTTAATGGGTGCCAGTTGAAAAAAAAACATTGTTCCGATATTCTTGGGTTGAAATATTTGATGTTTTATTTGTAAATTTGATATCGCTTGATTTATTTTCTTCTAGTAGGAATGATGTAAGTAAACGCCTACATTCTCTGGGGCAGCAAAAACTGGTAGTGGGCAAATGTAGGAAGAAACCGGCTTCAACTAGCGCATTGTACAACATTTATTTATAATGTAACCAATGATTGGAGACTATTTTGCGAATGTCAGTAGAACAACAGTTTTTATTCCGATATACTTAGGTTGAATCTTTTAAAGTTTCAAGTTGTTAATTTAATATCATTTGATAAATCCACTTTCTTCCATTAGGGCTCACTAAACAAACAGTTCTTCTATGCCAGGCACTTCGTGTATGCATGAAGAAGACTGTCTTAAATTTAACGTTGGCTTGGCTCAAGATTTTAGGATGAAACCAATAGTTGAAGCCCATTTTCCAGTTATCCTGGAGTTGTTAGATGGATTTGCTCAATGGATTAGATGGATTAGATCAATGCTTGTTCATCAATTGCTATCTCGGTCAAAATGAGGACAGTGTTGTGATACACCAGTTAGCTTAGGACAGTTGCAATTAAATATGGTTTCATGTCATAGTGGGTTAAATAACTGGTACATGTTAGGTACATTGGAAATGCACCTAATACACAGTTATGTTAGACAACTTGGTCAACTGGCCAGGTACACAATAACCTTTATAAGCCCGATGAATCATCAACCTCATATCATGACAGACTGTGAATGGTTCACAAGCTTGTCTGAGAAAAGCTACTTAATTAATCAGAAACTGGTTATGTAATTAATTCAACTGAAATTGTGAATAGGCTCTTACATTGAGTAGCGCCACGACCCCACAGATTATTTGCGTCCAAAAAGATAACTCCTGATTTGTTCACTTTGAAACGAAAAAGTGTGAATGCGTAATAGATCAACAATTATGAAAGAAAATGGCTAACGTGAACTTCGTAATCTGTTTCTGAATTATATTCCAAAAAACTGCTTGCTTTTGTTTACAGATTCATTAGGCATCATTGTGGTTGATTTTTGTGACCACTATCATTGCGAAAGGTCCCCCTGACAACTGCTGGGTGTCAGGCACGCCTAAACAGAGCCTGGCACAGCCAGAACACAAGCAAGTAAGCCGGTAGAAACCCTATCGGCCCTGCGGCATTTACTACCGGCCCTGCAGTATTCACTGCCGGCCCTGCAGAGGTACCACCGGCCCTGCAGCACACACTGCCGGCCCTGCAGCATGCACAACCGGCCCTGCAGTGCCACTACCGGCCCTATACCGGGTCGGTGAGGGAAGAACGACTATAGCCTGAGAGCCTAAATTGATACCAAAGATGCAGGAGCCCGACTTTGCAGCTTAGCTGTCCTCAGACAAGACCAAAGCCAAGGACCACAAGCCATAAGGACCAGGAACTAGAGCTACTCATTGCACCATCATGAATCAGCAATATTGACTGATAAGCTCCGCCCCCCACTTCTGGGCGCCTTGCATATTTAACCTTAGATTAGCCAATGTTGTATCATATTATTTATATCTCATGTTTTGATTAGTGCAATTACTTCCTGCTCTTGCTGATTTGTTGCCCCCTTATTTGGGCCTATATTTTCCCCTGTTCTGCCTATAAAAGGCAGAACACTTCTCATTATTCTTTGTATTGTATTGGGATTCTGCTTGTGATTGAGCCAAGTAGCATAAAACATTTACCGTTATTATACCTTGCTGGGTTATGCTCGTATAATAAACTATGGTATACTCAACAAGACATTGAGTTGTGCGTTTGAGCCGTTGACTCTGAGAACAGTTGTGGAGTCGGTATACTCCTCTGTTAGAAGTTGACCTCTGGAGTGAAGTGTTGGTGGTGGACGTTTGGTTGGCCCCCCCAAATCCACTACATTATGTCTTGATGCTTTCTCAATTGAACTCATAGATATTGGGTAGAAGTTGTGTTGTGGTCTTTGATGCGATTTAATGGCCTGGTGAATGATAATCGGCCAACATTCATTGTCTGCAGCGAATGAATTGTGGTTTTAAACACCTAATTAACCCCAGTCCTGTATATTTATATTGAGATGATCTGAAGCACTTCCTCATGTGAATTCGAATTTGGTGAAATTGTGCAAATGCTCTTTGAAGCTAGTCATAAAATATCATTTGTATCAGATCACCAAATAGTCAATTGGTCAGAGTGTAAGTTGATGCTGAAGCAGCAGCTTTCCTACATGAAATCAGAAAACATGATTATTGCATCAAAAGACAATTCAACATATTGCATCAAAAGACAATTCAACTCAGTTGTTACATTTAG
The DNA here is from genome assembly GCA_945261195.1 of Cryptosula pallasiana. Classification (NCBI taxonomy): domain Eukaryota; kingdom Metazoa; phylum Bryozoa; class Gymnolaemata; order Cheilostomatida; family Cryptosulidae; genus Cryptosula; species Cryptosula pallasiana. Next base: position 31,533,248 of record OX183133.1, on the reverse strand, counting down.
AACACCACAGTTACTACATTTAGTGGCATTACTACAATTAGAACACATGTGGTATTACATTTAGTTGTTTGTTACATTTAGAACAGTAAGGTTATTACATTTAGCTGTAAATAATTATTACATTTAGAACAGTGAGTGTATTACATTTAGCGTTTTTATTACATTATTACATTTAGCTGTTCTACGGTCCCCTTGAATGGTTCAAAGGTTCCAGCCTCAAAATATGGACATTAATGAAAATGGAGGCATAACAGATTCAGAATACAACAAAAGGATATAGCGGAAACAATAAATTGCTGCTAACATGGATCGTAGTTAAAGATAATAATAAAAGTGCGTAACCATTTATTGTTCGCAGAAACTAATTAGGGACAAGAAGTCGTGCGAGATATTTCCTGTACAGCAGGACCTTCAACTTACTATTATTTATTACCGCAGTAGTAGGGAGTATTAATAATACTTTAAAACAACTTCCTACAGTTTGTATACATAAATAGCATACAGTCAATAATCAACATAATAATAATGCTATTGGTTATGCTGTTCATCTCCTCTCCAGTTTATCGCCTATAATGAATGGCGACATTTATTCTAGGAAATGTTGACATTTACTCTCAGCAACATGTAAGTTACTGTTTTAGCATTCATTCCAGGATTGGCCAAATCCATGTAGACAAACCCTGGAACGAATGCTGAAATGATATTCTTTTTATATGATGCCAAGAATGGATGTCAACACTTTCTAGAATGAATATCAAAATTGCTTTGTTTATTGCATAGTTCAGCATGTATTCCAGGTCTGTTGACGCTCATTCCATGATTTTCTGCATTTACTGTTGTCAATGTTCATACTTATGTAAATCACTTTCCAATTACGTAATAATATTGCTTTATTATCATAAAACAAAACGTGGAATAATTGTTGCTCTGTCACATGGGGTTTATCTTGTTAGTCGACTCATGACTGTTTTTCGACGCTGTAGGGTTGCGTGACAAATTCACTGTCGAGTCATAAAGCTTCACCCACCATTTCATCTGGTCTATTTCCCTATTAAACAGATATTGTTGTGTATGGGTGTCTATACGTCTTGCACGATGATAAAATAGAGACCTTTTCTTGTAGATGGCTCAAGCAGGATTTATACATATGCCAACGGAGGGTTCACCTGATGCTGCCAGGTGTTTTTTTTGTTGCAAAGAATTAGATGGATGGGAACCAAGCGATGACCCCTGGTCAGTACTCAATGTCTATATTTACGTACTTCTATGATGCGCACAGCTGGTCCGGCGCTACACAGAGAATCATAACTTGATGTTGCAGAGATCGAATACACGCTACACTGTTTGTCTGCCGGGCTTCGTTAAACTGCTTTGTATGATTATTAGAAGTCGATGATTCAGAAATTTTGCATGCTTTTATGGTAGTAAAGCTAGTAATGATTGTGTTACTGCAGGGAGGAACACATCTCACACACGAAGGGAAAGTGCCAGTTTCTCATGCACGCCCAGGACTATGAAACAAAAATCACCTCAAAAAAGTTCATGGAGTTGGAGATTCAAAGACAGAAAAATATTGAGGTAGCTTTGCCTTTTCACTTGGAGTGCTCGAGTACACAACTGGAGTATACAATACTCAAGTATGCAGTACTTGATATACTCAAGTATACAGTACTTGGTATACTCAAGTATACAACACTTGATGTACTCAAGTATACAACACTTGATGTACTCAAGTATACAGTACTTAATGTACTCAAGTATACAACACTTGATGCACTCAAGGATACAGTACTTGATGCACTCAAGTATACAGTACTTGATATACTCAAGTATACAGCACTGATGTACTCAAGTATACAAAACTTGGTATACTCAAGTATACAACACTTGATGTACTCAAGTATACAGTACTTGATATATTCAAGTATACAGTACTTGATGTACTCAAGTATACAACACTTGATGTACTCAAGTACACAACACTTGATGTGCTCAAGTATACAGTACTTAATGTACTCAAGTATACGGTACTTGATATACTCAAGTAAACAGTACATGATGCACTCAAGTATACAACACTTGATGTACTCAAGTATACAGTACTTGATGCACTCAAGTATACAACACTTGATGTACTCAAGTATACAGTACTTGATGCACTCAAGTATACAACACTTGATATACTCAAGTATACAACACTTGATGCACTCAAGTATACAACACTTGATGCACTCAAGTATACAACACTTGATGCACTCAAGTATACAACACTTGATGTACTCAAGTATACAACACTTGATGCACTCAAGTATACAACACTTGATGCACTCAAGTATACAACACTTGATGCACTCAAGTATACAACACTTGATGTACTCAAGTATACAACACTTGATGTACTCAAGTATACAGTACATGATGTACTCAAGTATACAGTACTTGATATACTCAAGTATACGGTACTTGATGCACTCTATTGTAAGGTGTTACAGGGGATTGTATCATTGTAGAAAATGCTTTATGAACGAAAAGTACAACGGTTTAAGGAGCAAGCTGAAGTGGTGGCAGAGAGAATGGCCAATTTATTTTAAACATACGACTCTCACTAATAACAGAAAAGGACACAAGTTGCCATGGTGTAGAAAGATGATGTATATACCAGACAGTCAGAGGAGTTGTCTCCTTTTATCAGTCAATGTTCCATTCTCATAGAAGGAAACAATATTTATTTTTAATTTGATTATACGATATTACAAAAAACTAAAATGGTGTGTATTATGCACGCTGCTACAAATAAATATAAGGTTATATACGTAATATTGACATGCAACATTGACATGTAATATTGTTGCTCTATCACAACTGTCTACAATACCCCTACATAGGCCGAGCTCTTTTGGCTGGTGCAACCTCATCCTCTAGATCATCAGAACTTGGTGTACATGTTGCGTGAGTAGCAGACACCTGCTGACTTGTGTCACCAGCAAGTGTCACAGAGGACAATTCATTAACTAACCATTGATTTATACATTGATCTACTGGCTGTCCACCTTCAGCTTGTGTGGTCTGTAATACAATGTAATACAATAAACACCACCTGTATCGCAACATGTACTGTACACTATGTGCACATGTACTGTAGAATACATACTATTTACTACATACGCATTACCTATGTACTATATACTACATACGCATTACCTATGTACTATATACTACATACGCATTACCTATGTCCTATATACTACATGCACATTACCTATGTACTATATACTACATACGCATTACCTATGTCCTATATACTACATACGCATTACCTATGTACTATATACTACATACACATTACCTATGTACTACATACACATTACCTATGTATTATATACTACATACACATTACCTATGTCCTATATACTAATACACACCATTCACTGTATACTAATACATACTGTGTACGACATTCTACATGTAGGGTAGAATGGAGTAGAAAAACTACCTGTAGAGTAGATAACTTACCTGTAGAGTAGATAACTTACCTGTAGAGTAGATAACTTACTTGTAGAGTAGATAACTTACCTGTAGAGTAGATAACTTACCTGTAGAGTAGATAACTTACCTGTAGAGTAGATAACTTACCTGTAGAGTAGATAACTTGCCTGTAAAGTAGATAACTTACCTGTAAAGTAGATAACTTACCTGTAGAGTAGATAACTTACGTGTAGAGTAGATAACTTACCTGTAGAGTAAGATAACTTACCTGTAGAGTAGATAACTTACCTGTAGAGTAGATAACTTACCTGTAGAGTAGATAACTTACCTGTAAAGTAGATAACTTACCTGTAGAGTAAGATAACTTACCTGCAGAGTAAGATAACTTACCTGCAGAGTAAGATAACTTACATGTAGAGTAGATAACTTACCTGCAGAGTAGATAACTTACCTGCAGAGTAGATAACTTACCTGTAGAGTAGATAACTTACCTGTAGAGTAGATAACTTACATGTAGAGTAGATAACTTACCTGTAGAGTAGATAACTTACCTGTAGAGTAGATAACTTACCTGTAGAGTAGATAACTTACCTGTAAAGTAGATAACTTACCTGTAGAGTAAGATAACTTACCTGCAGAGTAAGATAACTTACCTGCAGAGTAGATACAACAGCCTCTAGCAATGGAGATTTTGGTAGAAGTTTGCAGGAAACAGCCAGCAGTCTGTCCACTATAACTGTGTTTGCAAGGAGATTACATTGATCTCTATGGGTGTGTATCAGTTGGCATGCCTTCAGGTAGTATTCTACAGCCTTTGATGTCTCCTCCTTTGCTCTGTTCATTTTACCTGCAATGTTATACAATACAGGTAAACTTCTCTCCGTATGTGGTCTCAAGAACCATCTAGAATATTCTTGGGCTTTGGACGTTGGTAGTTAGAAGGCTAAAGAACACGTTGCCATTGTGCAATATATATACTTGCAGTAGGCAGGGTGTTTGACACCAACCCCATTTGTCAATATGTATTGATAACTCGGGCTACATGATAGGAACATTAAAAATTTACAAATTATCTCCCATCGATACCAGTATAACGAATAATAATAGTAAATGTTGAATTTCACTCTCACAAACTGGCCAGGATGACACAATTCATAAAAGCACTTGGAATGCAATGACAGGAATCCTTACAGGAAAGTGTAATATTTTACAATTTCAATATGAACATAACCAGACCGGCTGAGGAGGTGCATACCAAAGAATTACTTGTTGAAGTTTTAGGTTCAACAAAGACAATGCAGTTAAATATAATAAAATATTCTGCCTAACTGAGAGATATTCCAACACTACTAACCATACAGGCGCTGAAACAGCCGGGCAGACAGGAGATGGCACAGTGCCAACTGTTCAAAAGATTGCAAGAGCTCCCATTTAGACTGTGAGGCTATGCAGTTGTCAGATCGGATAGCGAGTGCATCAATAGCAAACTTCTTGGCTTCATCCAGCTTTTTAACCGCTTCTAAAGTTGAACTTTGCGCCCTAAAGGAATAAATCTGTGGATTCAGACTATTTATAACTGCATGTGAGCTGTTGGCAGATGGCCAAATTATTCTTGACAGAAAATTCATTTAGAGCTACGAAAAAGATATTATATAATATAAACGAAATATGGCACGATGTAGACAAGATACGATACGATGCAAACAAGACATGGTATGATACAACGAAGATACGGCATGATACAATCAAGATACCATATGATACAACGAAGATACAGTACGATGCAACAAGATACCATATGATACAACGAAGATATGGTATGATACAATCAAGATACCATATGATACAACGAAGATACAGTATGATACAAACCAGATATGACATGATTAAAACAGGATATAGTATGATACAACAAGATACCATATGATACAACGAAGATACGGTATGATACAATCAAGATACCATATGATACAACAAGATACCATATGATACAACGAAGATACGGTATGATACAATCAAGATACCATATGATACAACGAAGATACGGTATGATACAATCAAGTTACCATATGATACAACGAAGATACGGTATGATACAATCAAGATACCATATGATACAACGAAGATACGGTATGATACAATCAAGTTACCATATGATACAACGAAGATACGGTATGATACAATCAAGTTACCATATGATACAACGAAGATACAGTATGATACAATCAAGTTACCATATGATACAACGAAGATACAGTATGATACAATCAAGATACCATATGCTGCTAGACATATAGCTCCTCATCGGTGAAAACAACGTCTGCACTAAACCAATTGTATAACTCACAGCTGAGCTGCCTGTTGGCAAAGCAAATCCGCGATGTTATACAAACAAAGAGCAGCCTTGTCCATGTGGCCTTGGTTGATTGCATCATAGCCATTGTACGCTTTCTTATGCTGAGCTAAGGCTTTATCTATGTCTCTGTTGTTGGTGATGTACATGTCCGCAGTGACTGTGTGCACCCTAAGCAAATAGTAGCTGTAATGACTCAGCCATTTATTTGTTGTAGGAGCATGAGCTAGTGCTCATTGTGAATGAGCTAGTAAACTATGCGTCCATTTTTAGAAGTTGTCTTTTCGCTGCTCTAGTTAATACAGTGGGCAGACAACTGCAATAAATGTTATTTTAATGCCATACTTTTTAACACCAAGTTTAGTATGAGTATAAAGAACTTTGCGAATACCAAATGAGTAGCATATGAATCATAAAAATATCTTCTCATTTCTTACCAGATTCATTCAACGCAACAAGTTGGTTGTTTCATTGACCAATAAAACAAACCTACGAGGCTGTTTATATAGAGCATTTGAGAGCACAACTCCCAGTAAGCCAATGAATGACTTACAGCGGTTTCAGACACTGTATGCTTGCTGCATAGCTGGATGCTTTGCTGCAACATTTCTTAGCCTCTGTTCCCTGCAGTACTTTAGCTTTAGACAGCCTTAGATGACTTAAAAAAAATCTTTTCACTGACTCACATCCTTCCATTCTGCTAAAATACTTGTGAGATTTTTCGAAATCTTCTGATTGAGCACGAAGAATTCCTTGAGCATACGATAAAATAGCCCTGCACAGGCAAGACAACGTGTTCTTGTGACGGACTCGGTCCAGGTAGTTACCCTCATTATACAGTTTGACAGCTGCCTCAAGGTGGTCCTTGTCTGTCTGGGCTGTAAGCAGCAGAATGTTTAACGCCCCGGACAAGGCTGTGAAGAGATTATTATGACGAAGAGAACAGAAGTGTTGGAGCACGTTGGACAGACAGTGATGAAAGCTGTGGCGATACATGTACAGGCATAGAAAGAGATAGACAATGTCAACTTCAGCTCTAGCTGTACACTCTAAGGAGTCGTCAGCTATTGCACTAAACAGCAACTCTGGGTTTGATTCTTCACTGATTAACATAATCGCTCGACAAATGTTTGCTCTCTCTTTCACTATGAGTTCACAGGACTGCTGAGGGAATGAATGGCAGTCTTTCCCAGTGCACACCAGCAACGACGTGTAGTGATTTATATATGCATACTTTATCTACAATAAAAACAATTGACTACTCTAATGAAACATTGAAAACATTACAAAGTCTTTTTTTATAGATTCTAATACTTTACAAGTATTGTATACATTGTGGTGGCATCTTATGACTGTTTCTATACTCAATACTTCCAACTTGGCTCTACATTGTACAGTATGTGCTATTGTACCCTTGCCTACGCACTTCAGTGCTTTGCCAACTAATAGTTTGCTATTTCTGTTACCTTCCGAATAGATTGCTTTTGATCTTTGCTTCCTTGCTCAAACTCTCTAACCATTTGCCTGAGAAAGTCTCTCACTTTACTGTGGTGAGGTGATACAGAATCTTTGTCTGAGCTTTCTACTGATTGATCAGATGTTTGAAAACTGAGCCAGATCTGCCGATTGAACTCGTGCACTATTTTCTTAATATCCGCTGAGAGGGCATCCGCTGAGCGGGCATCCACAATCTGTCAGATAGACATGTCAAAGTTCACGGCAGGTAAAGCGTCCAACATGTCATATAATAATAATAATAATAATCTGTAGATGACAAGTGTCAACAGGTGCTCTCTCCAACCATGCCATTAGTTGGCATATTGATATACATTCATCGCAGCCATCTAATCAAGAACAGGTGGCATCTCACAGAGCTGACACTCAGAGATGACAGCAGTTGACAAGTTGCCATGTGTTACTGTACTTCATACCAACCTTACACACATTGCCAGTGGTTGTTTCATCATCGCATAGTGCCACAGAAAAGAGAGTCTTTCGTTGCTGTGGCAGCAGTTTCAAGAAAGATTCCCGTAAAATCTGTTGAATGAAAGTATCTAAGCAACGAGTAGGAAGTCTCTTCAACTCTGACAACAGGAAGTGGGGGCAGTCCCTGGCTAGCGCGTTAAATAGATGCAGCGCATATGGGAGACCATTGGCCAATGAAATCAACTGGCGTTTGTCTTCCTCATCAAGCTTGTCCTAAAATATAATAAAACTGAGTTGCAGAATTGAAAGTAATAAAAAATAGCCAAAAGAAATGACTTAGTTCTACGGCGCCAAGCTTGCCATTTATGGTAAAGTCAAGGTTGGTTAAAATTTTGTCTCATCAGCTTTTTGATCGGTGACAATGAACTTTATGAAGTGTCTCGCAAAGTTTTCTAACATTGTTGTTGGAATAATGATGGACTCTTTCAACATTGAACTCTTAACCATTGAGCTGTTATATAACGTTAGGCATTAGTCTCCTGCCACTGCCACACAAGCCAGAACATCACCCGTACCCGTCGTTTCGTCATGCAGTATGGTACATCCAGGGCAGGATGAAGCAGAACGGACATGATCGATTTATCATTTTGTCCGTCGTGCTGTGGTTGGTTGATTAACCCACAGCGATTCCGTTTGACAAGGTTATATTGATTTTCTGCTAGTTTATAAAGACCATATATACTTGTAAGATATTAGTACATATTATAATAAGTATATGATCGTTGGAATTTATCTGAAACCAATGCGGGCATATAACTGTTATAATAATTGTTTGTGCTGGAAAAAAATTATAAATTTAGAAGACAAAAGTTATAACTAATAATGAACCATATACCCAATCATAATTGACCTGACCAATAATGATAAAATTAGCGATAAAGAATATGTTTTAATAAAAATAAATATAATAAAAATAATCAGACTCAGGAAACCACGTGGAACGCACAAAATGCTAATCCTGCTCTTATTTGCTCAATCAAACGCTACGTCCGTCAGTCAGGCTCTGGGCACGGAAGAGGCTCGTGTGGCAAGGGGCACGGGAGAGGCTCGTGTGGCAAGGGCACGGGAGAGGCTCGTGTGGCAAGGGCACGGAAGAGGCTCATGTGGCAAAGGCACGGGAGAGGCTCATGTGGCAAGGGCACGGAAGAGGCTCCTGTGGCAAGGGCACAGGAGAGGCTCGTGTGGCAAGGGCACGGGAGAGGCTCGTGTGGCAAGAGCACGGGAGAGAGGCTCGTGTGGCAAGGGCACGGGAGAGGCTCGTGTGGCAAAGGGCACGGGAGAGGCTCGTGTGGCAAAGGCATAAAAGTGATGCACTTATTGAATGTATTTCATCCATAAAAAGTCACTCATGGTTTTAGAGTTCACAAATAAAAACCACAGCAATGTTTCATCACAAAAAGACAAATCTTCCTTTCAATGTCAACATAGATCTATAAAACGAAAGATCACCATTTAAAAACTGCTAAAAACTTTCAAATTATAAATTGGAGTCTTTTGAAATTTTCAAATGCTCTAAAATTTGTTCATTTATATCTTCGAATGCCGACTTCTCTAGCAATGTTTTTACTTTGAATGTCAACTTCTTTAGCGATGTTTTTAGAGGAATCTGCAACTCATGAGTTTTGAGTTGAAACCAAATCTAAACCAAGTGTTTAGACTAAACTAATAGACTTAGGCCTACATTCTCATACATATCGCAGCACATCACACCCATCTCACCCACCCGACCTGGTGAGAAATAGTGGTGGATCTAACTAACCATCTGACGCAGTTACGAGGACTACTGAGTTCTTACCATTGGAAATTGTGCAGCATCCTCATCAGCTAAGGCATCCAACACAACAGCAAAAGTATATGATGTCATTTCCTGCCAGAGTGTCTCTGACAGTTCTTCCTCTGCAGCTGACAGAAGTTGGCAGCGACTGGTGACTAGAAACTTCAGCTAAAACATAAAATGAATGATTCATTACATTTATCTGTATATGTCGCTAGTTAATCTGTATTATGCATGATATCTAGACACACCTGGATGTTACAAACTTTACTCTGTTCGATAATTTGATGTAACAAAAGGTGAAGGTCACACCGGCCATACTCCATCATTTGCGATACATCATCCAGTATTATTGTGGTACAAACTAAAATCGCAATAACAGTGAGTCAATTTAATCTGCATTCACACCAAGTTTATATAGGCAGGAGTTGTGCTCCCTTTGAGTTGGTGAGGCAACAAGTGACAAATATCCAAACAAAACTAGTCAGATGTCTTATGGTCTTACAAGAGATTTTTCCACAAGAGGTTTCTAGATATGAAGAACCAAAATATTATAGGTTAGTTACAACCTTCTGGATGATCAGCCGTTCGTTCCCTCAGACTTCGAAACAAATGTCCAACGAGTTCTGGAGATGTCGCAGACGAATGTGGATTGATCTGTAATCTTGTGAGAACTTTCCAGAGGAGATCACCGACTGTCGTAGCATTTCTAAAACAGACGACATCCCAGTACAGGCCGAGTTACACAGTACGAAGTGTAGGAAGTCCGCAGTACTCAGTGCTACTTACTTGACGTCAACAAAAACAAATTTGACTTCTCCTCTCTCGTCAGGTGGGGCTGCTGCGATGTGCTTGACAAAAAATGTTTTACCGATGCCAGATGGTCCGTGTACATTAATCACTGTAAGTAGTAATATATGAGCAGATCACTGTAATATAGGAGATGGTCCGTATACATTAATCACTGTAACATAGGAGATGGTCCGTATACATTAATCACTGTAAGTAGTAATATATGAGCAGATCACTGTAACATAGGAGATAGTCCGTATACATTAATCACTGTAAGTAGTAATATATGAGCAGATCTCCCTACCAAGTGTTTTTTTGTGGATCTGACCTTGGAGTTGAGACAATGGGTTACGGCGTTGGATGAATTCGCCGAGTTTATATTGTATTTTACTTGAGGGGTACTTGAGTGGCATTTGAGTGGCATTTGAGTGGCATTTGAGTTTTGATTAGTTTTTTACTTAATTTGAACTTATATGGCATATAGATTTTGAATGTATGGCATTCAAGTTTTGATAACTTTTTTACATAACTCGAACTCATATGGTATCTTGAGAGAGAGGGGAGAGGAGAGAGGAGAGAGGAGAGATGGGAGATGAGAGAGGAGAGAGAGGAGAGAGATTTTTTAGTTTTCTATACATTCATGTATATATGGTTAGTTATGTGCATATTTATGGCTATATTTATATCTACATAGAGAGAGGAGATATATCTACATTGAACAAATATATTGATCAAAAATGAAAATTATATGTTTATATACCTGATTACATAATGAGGGGTACTTGAGTGGCATTTGAGTTTTGATTATTTTTTTACTTAATTTGAACTTATGGCATATACATTTTTAATGCATGACATTCAAGTTTTGATAATTTTTTTACATAACTCGAACTCATATGATATTTTGAGAGAGAAGAGAAGAATGAGGAGACTACATTGAATCAATATATGATTATATACATTTATTACATAATAAGTAGCAAAATATTCTTGTATAATATAGCTAGAGTTAGTAAATACTAAGTAATTCAAAGCACTACAACTTGTAATGACAATCAATGGTTGATAGTCTTTTTCTTTACAATGTTGTCATTGTTGTACTGATGTTACAACTAGGAAGGAAGACTTCTGTTCTATGTACTTTTGATTCCATAATGAACTAAAATCAAAAGTTATGTATTAGTATAGGATGATTAAACAAAAATGTAAAATAATTACATAAATTTGAATTATAGTTCTTTTTACATTGGTTAGTTAACATTATATAGTAAAGGGAAGTAACTCACCAAGTTATATTGTTCAGTTTGTTTTTTCTTGAGCATAATTTTCATCAAGCGTTTTTGATTCTCTCTCTTCTATCTAAAGCAAAACAAAAAATAATTGCTTTATAAATAAATATTATCTAATTGGAAGTATTACTTATATCAGTTAGTTTACATTGAATAAAAAATACTCACTATGTTGTCTTGTCTGACATGCTCTTTTTGAATATAGTTTTCACCAGGGGGCGCTGGTTCTCTCAAAGATGTAGAAGATGTGTTTCCCACTCCCATTGAAAGCACTAAGACCTTGTTCTCAACAACCTCATCTGTAGTAAAGTACTTCATCTGGTTGGAATCATCAAGTTTGTTGGATAGGTTTTGAGCCGTTTCTATCGCTTGTAATGCTGTGAATGTGATTATATCATGTCGATGATAACCAAATCTACTAACTTCACGATTTCTTACAAGTATGACTCCTGTTCCAATTTGTTTGATGTTGCTAGCGTGTTTTTCAGGTATATATAGAACTCCCATCATCAAACCATCATATTGCAAACATCTGTAGTTTACCAGTAGCGCATTCATCACCACATCTCCATTAGGTAATGTTAACTGAGTTGATATTTGAGGAGATTCAAAACTGATTACACTTCCAACAGCAAATTGCGAGAGCGTTGCGATACGAACCATACTGATCAACTGAGTAGGTGTTTTTTTTTTTATTAATCTACTTAGCTGTTTAGCTTCCTCAAGGGAAATATTGGATGGGAAGTTGATAGGGTGAAAGATTGGATGCTTGTCTGAATCGAATCCCATAAAAACCACCAGTTTTGGAACATCCGGTTGTGTTGGAGCTAATTTGTTGTAATCCTCATTTCTCACCATAGACCTCACTTGTCGTCTGTTGCCAAATGTTTCGATATTGTAGCGAATAATGCATAAGTTTTTATATACATCCTCAGTTGGTTGTTCGATGGAGACTATCTCGAGAAGTGACGGCGTTTGATTTAAGTGAAGTGGTTGAAACCTTCCAATCATTACTCTGTCATTGGTATCGCAAGAATTGAGCAAACTAGCAGCATTTTTTGACAAGCAGGAAAGATGACAAGGAGATGGCGCTTTCAAAGTCCAAGTATAGTCAATCGTTTTATTTCTATCCGAATCCCATGGCTTTGGTCGAATTGTGTTCAGTTTCCTTCTTATTAGATGTGAATCAGGAGGGATATTTTCTTTATCATCAGAGTATGGTTCGAATGTTGAGAGAAATGAGGTATTACGGTCTTCATTCATATTCAGAGCGTTCAGTCGGAAGTTGGAACTGAAAAGAGAGTAAAAAATATGTAACAAATGGCTGGAATTTGAAAAATATTTTGAAAAGAATAAACTAACTAGATATTTATAAAATAAACACATAATCAAAACCATAATAATTTTTCTGATGCGGTATGGTGAAACTATTTGATCTTTTATTAATAAGAACAAAATATTAAAACATAAAATTAACTTTCTGAAGTATTATAGCAAAACTAGTTGAAGTTTTTTTATCAGTATATGTTAAAGAATTATTTAGTAATTCTCACCTTATTGAGTTTCAAGTAAATGTAGTAGTTGGTGTGTAGATGTTGCTTCCTTGCTAGCTATTGTAGAACTGGATGCTTTCTGTGTGAAAACACTGGTTCTTAAATAGCTAAAGCTGTACTAATTAACCCTATGAAACCTTTATAATATATCTATGGCTCAGCAGTTTTTTCACGCGATATTCCCGCGAAAGCTTTGGTTTTTATTCGCGTGAAAATTATTTTTTTACTCCCGCGAAAGCAATGGTTTCTATTCGCGTGAAAATAAACTATTTATTCCCGCGAAAACATTGGTTTGTATTCGCGTGAAAATAAAATATTTATTCCCGCGAAAGCAACGGTTTCCATTCGCGTGAAAATAAACTATTTATTCCCGCGAAAACATTGGTTTGTATTCGCGTGAAAATAAAATATTTATTCCCGCGAAAGCAACGGTTTCCATTCGCGTGAAAATGAAGTATTGATTCCCGCGAAAGCTTTGGTTTGTATTCGCGGGAAAATAAAATTTCTATTCCCGCGAAAGCAACGGTTTCCATCCGTGTGAAAATAAATTATTTATTCCCACGAAAACATTGGTTTGTATTCGCGTGAAAATAAAATATTTATTCCCGCGAAAGCAACGGTTTCCATTCGCGTGAAAATGAAGTATTGATTCCCGCGAAAGCTTTGGTTTGTATTCGCGGGAAAATAAAATTTCTATTCCTGCGAAAACAACGGTTTCTATCCGTGTGAAAATAAATTATTTATTCCCGCGAAAACATTGGTTTGTATTCGCGTGAAAATAAAATATTTATTCCCGCGAAAGCAACGGTTTCCATTCGCGTGAAAATAAAGTATTGATTCCCGCGAAAGCAACGGTTTCCATTCGCGTGAAAATAAAGTTTTGATTCCCGCGAAAGCTTTGGTTTGTATTCGCGGGAAAATAAAATTTCTATTCCCGCGAAAGCAAGGGTTTCCATCCGTGCGAAAATAAATTATTTATTCCCGCGAAAACAATGGTTGGTATTCGCGTGAAAATAAAATATTTATTCCCGCGAAAGCATTGCTTTGTATTCGCGTGAAAATAAAATTTTTATTCCCGCGAAAGCAACGGTTTCTATTCGCAGGAAAATAAATTATTTATTCCCGCGAAAGCATTGGTTTGTATTCGCGTGAAAATAAAATATTTATTCCCGCGAAAGCATCGGTTTCCATTCGTGTGAAAATAAAATATTGATTCCCGCGAAAGCATTGCTTTGTATTCGCGTGAAAATAAAATTTTTATTCCCGCGAAAGCAACGCTTTCCATTCGCGTGAAAATAAATTATCTATTCCCGCGAAAACATTGGTTTGTATTCGCGTGAAAATAAAATATTTATTCCCGCGAAAGCATCGGTTTCCATTCGCGTGAAAATAAAATATTAATTCCCGCGAAAGCATTGGTTTGTATTCGTGTGAAAATAAATTTTTTATTCCCGCGAAAGCAACGCTTTCCATTCGTGTGAAAATAAATTATTTATTCCCGCGAAACCATTGGTTTGTATTCGCGTGAAAATAATTTTGTTATTCCCGCGAAAGCAACGGTTTCCATTCATGTGAAAATAATGCTGATTCATAGCAGTGCAACTTAAGCTATATAAGAAGCACTGTTTTCATACAGAAAGCATTCACTTCATCGTTAGTAACTGAAGGAAGAAGATCTACTACATCATCATCTACTACAACCCTCCTTCTTCATCATTTGAGTTACATAGGAAACAGCTGAAGTTCAAACAACTATGTATATAATTCATCTAATTCAAAGAACAACAAGTCTTCATTTATGATGTAAGTATTTATATTTCGTTTTAATTGTAATCAATTTAAGCGTGAAGACATTTTCTGAACAAAAAACAAGATTATTCACTATTTAAGATATCAAAAAATTGTTGTATGTAAGTTTTAATTATGGTTATTCTTATTATTTCAGGGGCTTCAAAATGAAAAAAGTACTCCTTCTTCATCCGAATTTTATAGAAAGCAGCTCTCAAGTTCAAACTAACTGAAGGAAGAAGATCACTACATCATCATCTACTACAACCCTCCTTCTTCATCATTTGAGTTACATAGGAAACAGCTGAAGTTCAAACAACTATGTATATAATTCATTAAAGAAAAACAAGTCTTCATTTGTGATGTAAGTATTTATATTTTGTTTTAATTGTAATCGATTTAAGCGTGAAGACATTTTCTGAATAAAAAACAAGATTATTCACTATTTAAGATATCAAAAAAATGTTGTATGTAAGTTTTAATTATGTTTATTCTTATTATTTCAGGACTTCAAAATGAAAAATGTACTCCTTCTTCATCCGAATTTTATAGAAAGCAGCTCTCAAGTTCAAACTACTAGGAATATCATTCATTTTAATTCAAAAGAAAAGACAAGTCTTCATTTCTGATGTAAGTATTTACGTTCTATTATAATAGTAATCAATTCAAGTATATTGAAAAAAAATTGAAACCTTAGTCTTTTTTTTATTTTTTTGCTATAAAGCATTATCATTTTTTTTAGAATAACAACGAACTAGATCAAAGGAAAAGAACTTTCCAACAAAACTTCAACTTGAGTAATAACTGAAGCTACTACTTATATTATATATAAATAATGTGTCGAGTAACAAACAACAGATATGTAGCAAACACTATTTATAATGAAAAAAGAGAAATGCAAAAAACTCGAAATTGTTTTGAAAATACTAAAGACTGCGCTGAATGGATAGATGATAGTTTACTCGTTACTTCATCGTTGTTTTTACAACGAACTTTTCCTGATACCACTGCAATAACTTATGTCGTCGCAACTTATCCGGATAATCACTGTAGTCTTTTGTCATTAAAATTACAAAAAACTATTGCGCAACTTTCCCCATTGGACTTTTTCAAGTTCATTTACAATGAACTCTCTTTTTATGAAAGAGAGGCTTTAATGCTTGATGAAAGTTATCGAAGAAAATCATTTCTTACAAATTGGAGACGAGTAGGTAAACATTGTGGTGAAAACATGGCTGCAGCTGGTTTCTATAACCTTGAAAAAGACAACGCTGTTCGATGTGTTTTTTGCCAAGGGGTATTACTAAACTGGAAGGATGAAGATGAACATCCGATGAAAGAACACGCTAAAAGTTTTCCGTTTTGTCGATTTGTTAGAGGATTTAACACTCACAATCGTCTGTATAGACCTAGGAAACTACTTGCAGATGAAATGAAAAACATCTCAATTGTCAAAAGTTATACGATGGAAGAACAAAAGATCAGAAGAGGAGATTTAACTGCAGAAGTATTACCTCTAGGTATATCAATTGATCGTGCTGATACACCACGTTTTGCTACTGAAACATCTAGAGAAGACAGTTTCAAACAATGGAAGGGTAAAGTCTCCATGAAACTCCTTTCCAATGCAGGTTTCTACTATACTAAGTTCGGGGATAGTGTGAAATGCTTCTTTTGCTCAGGTGAACTTAAAGAATGGAAAGAGAGTGATCTACCATGGGAGGAACACTGTCGATGGTTCCCAGACTGTTATTTTTTACTCGGGAGTAAAGGTGAAGAGTATGTTGAGGATGTTTACATGCGAACGGAAAAAGGCAAAAGGTGTAAGCGACGGGTTGAAAAATATCGAGAAAAATTAAAACAAATAACGCGCAACAATGACACCGAAGAAATGAAACTTATTTGCAAAAAACTAGGATACAGTCAAAACGATATCGAACAAGTTTTAGTGTTAAATGGAAAACCTTTTGAGCGAATAGGTTTTATGATTGAAGCCTTACATATTTTTGAAAATGATTTTACAACTGTTGAGAATTCGTCAACACTGTTAAAAAATGATGCTAAATCAATTGATTCGTTAAAAAAAGATAAAGATCCGCTGTTAAAAAATGATGCTAAATCAATTGATTCGTTAAAAAAAGATAAAGATCAGACTAAGCAAAGCAAACTCGCTCAATGTGTGTCTGAGACGCATGAAAAAAAAGTAATTGCAAATCATATCTCTCTTCCGTGTGGTCATCTCATTTACTGTAGTGAGTGTAAGGAAAAAGCGCTTACTGAATGCTCATCAGAAGTAAAACCTTGCCCAATCGATGGTTGTCAGGTTGAAATTAAAGCATTTATGAAGATCTACATGAGCTAGCATAACAATTAACCTCAAAAAAAAGAAAAAGTAATGAATGATTAAATAGATGTTTCAATTTGAAAACGTATCATTCGCGTTTTGTAATTTAACGGAATAGCAACAAATATGCTACGTGTTGAAGACTTTGCTCACCAAGAAGCTTCCGATGCTATAGGTCCTAAGACTTTTTTGGCTGAGGTTTCTGATGAAATGTTGAGGATTTATTTTACGGAGGAATGTGTATACTGTGTACTAGGAGGAAGTTTTTACAAGCAAGCAACCAATCTATCGCTACTAAACTGTTACTGTTCACACGTTGATGACAAATGTATCACTTGTAAAAGATATGCTGAAATGGTTGAAGGCGCTACACCTACCAAAAAAGAATTGGGTGATGCTATCGACTGGATTGATAGAAGACAAGTTTTGAAAAATGCTAAAATGGGTTTTTTGGTGCATGATGAATGGATTAATGCTTTTTTGGATCTTTCCACTGATGATTTGAAGTCTCCCTTTTTGTTAACAAATTTGAGAGCACGATTAAATCCCTACCTATTACCTACTAGTCAGAGCAAACTGGCTTATCAACGACTAAAGGATAAATTACTTGCGATAGCAGAAGGATATCCATACGCTTACACTCTTGATGAAAAAGAAGACTCAGTCAACCCGATAATAACTATTGATTCGACAAATATATCTGAAGACTCATAAAAGAACTGCTACAAAAAAAGTTGCTTCATTTATCTCTGAACTACAGCAGAAACATGAGTGGAAAAACTCAAGGATTCAAGTCAATTGGTACATTGGCTGATTTTGTTCCTAAGTTCATAAGGACTCATTTTGAACACATTCCTTTAGAGCGTTCGAATCCTCTTTTTGTTCAACTCATCACCGAAGAAGTATTTTATTTTGTGTTAGGATTCAATCTAGTTCGTAAATCAATACAAAGCATGCTTTTGAGCTGTAATTGTATTTCAAGAGCAAATCCTCTCGAATGCTTAAACTGTTCTAGGAGCTTTGATCCAAAAGTATGCTGTCCGCAAGACAAGTTGATAGATTTTGAAGATCTCAAAAGAGCGATCGAACTGGTTGATATAAAGCAATGTTTGAAAGATGCTGAACTGGGTGATTTGATAGATATTTCGATTTTAAGAGGTTTGACTTCATTTCGCTGGACAGCAACACATGTTCTTTTGTCTCAATCTCGATTGGAACCATACTTACATTTTGGTAACCACTTTGATGAGATTGTTTCACATCTTCAAAATCGGTTGAGAGAGCTGAACAAGCCGCTAGCCTCTTACATATAAATAGAAAAAAACATCAAGAAAGAAAGTATTCAACTTTCAACACTGAAAGCGAAAACATTTAAAAAAATGAGCTGCGTATTTATCTTGCTACTGGCACTAACATTTCCCAATGTTAGTGGAGTATTCTATACCAACGAAATTGATGAATGTATAGCCGGAGCTATGGATAAAAATGATGTCTTGTTTTTTTCACCTTTCAAAAGGACTATACGATATAAAGATGAAAATGGAAAAAACTGTGTGCGACTCTACCCTCCCGACTTATTATATTGTGGTTTTTTCATCCCTCCAAGCGCTTCTTGGATCTGCAAGGAAATAACTTCTACAGATTCTGTGTCTTGTGATACACCAACAAAATACACTCTGAATCAGGAGGAATGCGCAATAGGGGTTAAAAATAATACGGAAGGTCTTACTCAAAATACAAAACTATTTTGGAATGATGAATTATGTGTATTTGAATACAACACCTCACGTTTGATTTGTCCACCAACAGAAGAGTTTGAGACAACCAACTTTGCATGTGTGGAATGCAATCGTTTGACCAACAGGGAGTCGAAAATAGCTACTATCATCACTAACATCAATGGTATTGAAGGTGTAAATTTGTCATTTTCGAGTTTTGAAAGTTTGAAGTCTGTTCAAAACAAGATTATCATCAGTATCACATGTCAAGGAGATACCAAAGACAAATGCAATCCCAAGGTTATAAATATAGAGCTTTAGTTGAAGCATATTAACCAAAGACCACCGAAATGCAAGACAGTTAACTCTAGATGATGAAAGCATAAACTAGGTTAAAAGTCTCTCTCTCTGAATAAAAAAAAAATGAGATATTGCATCTATCTCCTATTATTCCCAATCCTAAGCGGTTATTGTCTTGTAACAGAGTTTACACCATTCACTTTATCTCATAGAGCGTCTGGATGTTTTCGGGGAATTCTTAATATGGAAGCGGTTGATTCAGTAACTCGTATTTTAAGGAAAACCTTAAAATATCGTATGCGTAGACTCACATGTTTCATGGAACCTACTCACCTACGTAGAAGCTGTGACACTTATGATATGTGGCCTCAACACTACTTTGTTTGCAAAACCGACGAAGCTTTAAATTACATTCGTTTATACGATGAAGGATTACTAACTACGACTCGAAGAACAACTCCAACAACCACTGCAACTCCACATACAACGACAACAATCACCACAACTCCACAGACAACGACGACAACAACCCCGACGACAACCACTACAAACAAGCCAGTAGCTCCGGCTTTATCACCGTCAATTCCATCTCTTCCACAAGCTCTGGGTTTAGTCGATTTAATTTTGGAACAACCAAGGCCTACAAACTCTACTATATACAATTCTGATTGTGTGTGTGATAGATACATCATATGCGAAAACAATTCAGTATCAATTACAAATTCAACACCGTCGATTTATAGAGTTTTTATTTATAATGATTTGGAGGGTTTTTCAAAACTTTCTCTGTCTATATCGGAAAATAGTAAACTTAAGCTTGAAGAAAATCTTCTCATCATCATTGAACCTGAATGTGATGATATTTCTTGTAAAGTCATCAAATACTTTACAAATTAAAAAGTTTTTATAGACTTTAACTCTATATATTCAACTTATTACACTCTATTATGATATCTATTTTATCACATTCTCCTTTTTTGTAAATTTGTACAATTAGATGAAATTTAACCATTTAGAGAATGATTTCTTTTTGCAAAAAATTTATGAAAATTGAATGAAATGAAAAAAAGACTATGTATTAATTGTTATTACTTAGTATTTACTGACTCTAGCTATATTATATGAGATTTTCCCTACTTATTACATAATAAATGTATATATTCACATATTCTTTCATTTTTAATCACTGTATTTATTCAATGTAGATATATCTCCTCTCTCTCAAGATATCATATGAGTCGGAATTACAGAAAATTATCAAACCTTAAATGCCTTACATTCAAAATCTAGATACCCTATGAGTTATAATTATGTATACAGTTACTCCCTACTTATTATGTAATCAGGTATATAATCATATAATTTTCATTTTTGATCAATATATTTGTTCAATGTAGATATATCTCCTCTCTCTATGTAGATATAAATATAGCCATAAATATGTACATAACTAACCATATATACATGAATGTATAGAAAACTAAAAAATCTCTCTCCTCTCTCATCTCCCATCTCTCCTCTCTCCTCTCCCCTCTCTCTCAAGATACCATATGAGTTCGAGTTATGTAAAAAAGTTATCAAAACTTGAATGCCATACATTCAAAATCTATATGCCATATAAGTTCAAATTAAGTAAAAAACTAATCAAAACTCAAATGCCACTCAAATGCCACTCAAATGCCACTCAAGTACCCCTCAAGTAAAATACAATATAAACTCGGCGAATTCATCCAACGCCGTAACCCATTGTCTCAACTCCAAGGTCCAATCCACAAAAAAACACTTGGTAGGGAGATCTGCTCATATATTACTACTACTGTAACATAGGAGATGGTCTGTATACATTAATCACTGTAACATAGGAGATAGTCCGTATACATTAATCACTGTAACATATGAGATATTCCGTATACATTAATCACTGTAACATAGGAGATAGTCCGTATACATTAATCACTGTAACATAGGAGATGGTCCGTATACATTAATCACTGTAACATAGGAGATAGTCTGTATACATTAATCACTGTAACATAGGAGATAGTCCGTATACATTAATCACTGTAACATAGGAGATAGTCCGTATACATTAATCACTGTAACATAGGAGATGGTGATACCCTCTATGCAATGCAATTATCAAATCAATACATACCTGAACAGGAAGAACTTGTGTATCAACTTTAGAAACCACAATTGACATATGTGCACCTGTGTGTGTATCTATGTATGTGTGTGTGTATGTATGTATGTATGTGCGTATGTATGTATGTATCTATGCATGTGTGTATGTATCTATGTATGTATGTATGTGTGTATGTATGTATGTGTGTGTGTATGTATGTATGTGTGTATGTATGTATGCATGTATGTGAGTATGTATGTATGTATGTGTGTATGTATGTATGTTTGTATGTATGTATGTATGTATGTATGCATGTGAGTATGTATGTATGTGTGTATGTATGTATGTGTGCATGTATGTATGCGTGTATGTATGTATGTTTGTATGTATGTATGTATGCATGTATGTATGTATGCATGTATGTGAGCATGTATGTATGTGTGTATGTGTGTGTTTATGTATGTGTGCATGTATGTATGTATGTGAGGGTGTGTATGTATGTATGTTTGTATGTATGTGTGTATGTATGTGAGTATGTGTGTATGCGTGCGTGTATGTATGTATGCATGTGTGTATGTATGTATGCGTGTGTGTATGTATGTATGCGTGTATGTATGTATGTATAGAAAACATACATCTGATATGTTGGTTTGTTGGCTCATGAATAAAATCAGAGACACAAAACATCGGATTATCCCGTCCGTACAGCACGGCATCTTTGTCCGGCATCCACGTTGAAACATCAGATGACATTCTCCGTTTGAAGTCACACATCATCGTCTCCAGCTACAACATAACGACATAGCTACAACATAACGACATAGCTACAACATAATGACTTAGCTACAACATCAAGACATAGCTACAACATAACAGCATAGCTACAACATAACGACATAGCTACAACATAAAGACATAGCTACAACATAAAGACATAGCTACAACATAACAACATAGCTACAACATAGCTACAACATGAGAACAAAGATTACTTCATCAAATATTGAACAGCAGTAACATACATGTTGTAGAAGTAATGGAATGTTGTAGAAGTAATGGAATGTTGTAGAAGTAATGGAATGTTGTAGAAGTAATGGAATGTTGTAGAAGTAATGGAATGTCGTAGAAGTAATGGAATGTTGTAGAAGTAATGGAATGTTGTAGAAGTAATGGAATGTTGTAGAAGTAATGGAATGTTGTAGAAGTAATGGAATGTTGTAGAAGTAATGGAATGTTGTAGAATTAATGGAATGTTGTAGAAGTAATGGAATGTTGTAGAATCAATGGAATGTTGTAAAAGTAATGGAATGTTGTAGAAGTAATGGAATGTTGTAGAAGTAATGGAATGTTGTAGAAGTAATGGAATGTTGTAGAAGTAATGGAACGTTGTAGAGGTAATGGAATGTGATCTTTTATTTCCAGAGAGTTTTCTCTTTCTACACAAGAACTGTAAATGTTTGGGGAAAAGTTTTACAGCAGTATATACAACATTAATAAAAAAGAACCTATCTGTTTTTGTAAGCAGGTCTAGGTTTTGTTCAAAAGAGGCGCAATCTATATTAATTTTATTGCTTTTCACCAAAAGCAATAGTATTTTGAGAAATTTTAAAAAATTTGATAGTAGGAACAACATCATCGATATTTTGCCATTGCAAACTACGATTCTGCACATATCTATAATCAGGTATCTCCATACATCATAGACATCCTATCAGAAGATTGCAAAAGCTCCACCACCCCTCCCCATAATGTGTATATTTTAATTACCTGTCCACCTTGTAAGGCAATGAGCCCTGCAACTCCGTTAATTATAAAAATACAAAAAGCACACACCTCAGGGTCATTGCCAATATCCTTGATGTACTTAAACACCAGGTCTATCATCTTGAGCACTAGCTTCTTGATGTTATGTTTGTTGTCTTGGAGTATCAGGTAGTATATTGTAATGAGATCTTTGCTTTTCAACACCTCCTTGGCCAAGTGTAACTTTTCAAATCCAATCTCACATTGGATACTCTGTAGAATATCAGGGTCCACCTCTGCAACAATGTAGACATTTAATCAAAACAATCACCACAGAAATTCGTTCTTTCATCCTTTCTAAGATTACTCTGAAATTTTTATTCAACCGCACAATTGCAATGTTTGTAAATTTTTATTTACTTTTCTATGCAAACCATTAATTAAACTTGAATGAAGCGTTTCTGTGCACATTTATTCACTTCTGCCAGTAAAACACATTCATAACCAGCAGAGCTCACCATGCTTGAACTTGGTAAGTATCTTTCTCATATCTGTTCGGTAGCTGCCAGTCGCTGCCTGCATGGTTGCTCACTCCAAATATTCCACTACAATAATATGTGTGAAACTGATAGCTTGTACAATTATAGTTTACGGCTGTATCATTTAGTGATCATAAGTTTGATATGATTCTGAAGCAGTAAGTTATATACAAGTGCAATGGAGAGAGCTGCTGTGGGTGTATGTGCTATATAGTACACACATTATACATAGAAAGGCCTGCCTTGCTGTTTCCTTTTGAATATTATCGATGTTTTCATTCGATCTCTGATAATCAATATATGCATTGATTCCCTAGTTTACTGCTTTTGTTAGCCTATATTGTGGTAGATGAAATGAGGGAGTTGTCATGGCGGCTCATAACGTTAGACGCTTTCGATGTGTATGAATGGTTCTAAAATAGTCTAGACGATTTGCAAAGCGTCTTCTATATGGAAAATAATTTGGTACTGTAGTAAAAATAGCCTAAAACACTATATTTAAAAATGGGCTTGTTGACTATAACAAATAATGTGTCGGCCTTAGCGCTCACCGGATTTTATGCAATAAAACTGTATTTCCTGTCTAACAATCGTAATTTTTGCAAAGCTTATAATTGTTTTGCAAATAATTCAGTCGGTTTAGAAATGATTCAGATGTTTTACAAAATGGCAAACCGCATGAACGCTTTAGAAATAGTATGAACTGTTTACTAATCGAATGAACTATTTTAATATAGTTGGAAAGGTTTGCAAAGCGCATGACTTTTGAACCAAAAGCGATCCTCAACATTTTCTTTATAGCCTCTATACAACATTACCAACACAGGCGTAGATCAATTGATATGGAGCACATCAATTGACTGTATAAACGATTGTTGAATATAATCTCTAAAATTAATGTTTCACAAACAATTAGGTTGCATATATTATTCAAAATAATATACAACAAATAATATTTAATAAATAAAAACAATGTTTTATTGATTCAAATGAACTTTAACTGTTTGGTGTTTAGTAAAAACATTGTCAATCGTAAATGGACTGGAGATCTATGATCAATAGAGTAAACCAGCAAATCGGCTTGGATTTCCAAAGCATTTGAACGATTTCGCAAAGTGTTCAGAAAGTTTACAAAAAAATGTACCTATTCAAAAGAGTTCAAATGGTTTAGAAGACATTCATACATTTTAAAACGCAGAACACAAAACGTTCTGAGCCACCATATATTGTTGTGTATTATGGCTTGGCACTCAGTAATCATTATACAGACCAGAGACAAATTGTTACAAGCAGAAAGCAATATAGTGACAGACTCGCACGTCATTGGTCACTTCGCTGACAGCAAAGAGGGAGACATCATTGATATCGGTCAGAGTCAGTGATGTATATATCATCATGCAAACGATATGTATAATTTAGCCATAGATCCCACAATTTCAAAATAAGTCTAGTTTATATAAACTATAAATTATTGCAGCAAAGACACATCGAATTCATTGAACCTACACTATTGTGGTTATTATTAGAAGCCATTGGTTGCCAGGGCTGCCTCAGTCATCTAAGTTGTCTCCAAAGCAACCATTTGGTCGTGGTCTTTGAGAGAACATGGATAAAAACTTAATCATTTTCGGTACGCCTCGATGGCCCCTACTTGCGAACAATTCTTGACTGCTTCTAACTTAACTGCACTGATCGAGGGTGCTGAAAAAAAATTAGATTGTGTTTGGTGAGGCTTGGTCACCCCTCTGCCATCTTTCCTCCAACGAGGGTCGCTTGGTAGCCAGCGATATTGAAGGTGGGCATCAAGTTTCTTAGTAAATTAGAAAAAACTCTGCCCACAGGCAATCCATTAATGTCCGCAGGGTGTTTCCTTAGCCCTAATGGTCACTGCTAGTTGTCAAGTAACTCCACCAAGTAAAAAAAAGTAAAAGTGAAATTGTAATAATCATTTCCTGCGCACAGTTATTTAGTGCCTGCTGCTGCAAATGAAAATATGATAATACTAATCAACAATTAAATGGATAGGATACAACAGACAACAATTAAATGGATAGGATACAACAAACAACAATTAAATGGAGAGGATACAACAGACAACAATTAAATGGATAGGATACAACAAACAACAATTAAATGGATAGGATACAACAGACAACAATTAAATGGATAGGATACAACAAACAACAATTAAATGGATAGGATACAACAGACAACAATTAAATGGATAGGATACAACAAACAACAATTAAATGGATAGGATACAACAAACAACAATTAAATGGATAGGATACAACAAACAACAATTAAATGGATAGGATACAACAAACAACAATTAAATGGATAGGATACAACAAACAACAATTAAATGGTTAGGATACAATAAACAAGGGATCTTAACGTTTTTTCGACAAAATATAAAGGAGGATTGAAAATCAGTCTATTGTCATCATTATTATTATCAATCATCATTCATTTAATAACAATGATAATCTGATTTGCTATGTAATTCTTACCAGCCTCTCCTAATTATTATCTATGCTATCTTCTAATAATAACAAATTACAATCATAATAATAATGGTGAGTTTACAGACAGACAACAATAATAAAAAAACAACATTATTATTTAACAACAATAATAATAATGATAATAATTATTATTCATAACAATAATATATCCATTATATTAGTAGCTTCTGTCAGTAGTGTATGAGTATTGTTATATCGTATTCAGAAGAAACCAGTTCACCGTACAACAACATGTTATTCCAAAGCATGACACACAGAATTCATGGAACTCAACAAGCCACAAAGCACCGACACTGACATAAATTGAGGTTAGGTTTGAGGTGAACTCAATTCCAATATGCAGGCATGATGAGTGGAACTTCCCCACATATGCTGGTACCAGATCAGGCCATCAACTCATCTGCAGCGGACTGACAAAATACAAGAAACAGCTACGTACACATATATGACTAATGTATCAACAGTAGGATCTCAGGCTGTTCCTAACCGGAATACAACTACGTCAGCAAATTAGGTATCTACACTAGTATAAATAGAGAGGCTTGGCCGACAGTCATCCTCTTTCACTACCTAGAATCTGCACAGATTTGGAAGAGCCGGCCGCGACCGAGGTCAGGTGTTGTAAGACTTTATATTATCTTTATATTATAATCTGTTGTAGTCTTTGTATAAGCACACTATCTATTATACATTCTTGAACATCAGAGTCAAATACACACCATTAGTAACTCACATTTCCCCCTTTATATTATTATTTGGTCATATTGTTACCATTACTTCATTGTTTTGCGCTGTAAGACGTCCATAGACTATTTGATCCTGCGACTGTTATAAGGGTATTTCCCACTATAACAGTATTCAATACCACGGGAATTTATAAAAAGGTTTGATGATGCAATAGTAGTGGAACAACATCACATTATTATTAATATCATTATTTAGACATACCTTTGAATACCTTTGACGACATAGAACACTCAGGAACCTAAGAGTTAAAGGAGTGCCTCATTTGATTTAACAGTGTGCTAAAAGTTTACAGGGGTTACAGCAGTTCGCTGTTTAATGTTGGTCAGTAGTTGCTTTACTTTCAGCTTTATGCTGCCTTTGTCCTTAACTCTTGATTCCTCTGGTGTCTCTGATGGTCCTCAGTAGGAAACTGCCATGGTAGACTTGTGATGTTGCATAGACGGAGTTAAGTTCTCCTCTGGTAGCAGATCTAGTTGTCATAGACATATTTTGTTTATCATCTGAGATTTCATCATAAGCCAGAGCTAGGGTCTTGTGTTTGTCTTCATCTCTGAGAATCTTTATCAGAAGGGCTAGTCTGTGGTGTCTTCTCCTCTGTTGCAATGTTTGAAGGCCGAGCTCAGAGCTTGTTTCATTGATACTCTCTCTGCCTTTAAGGTTGCTGATGAATCTCACAGCCCGATGCTGGACCATCTCTATGGACTCTATGTCTTTGACAAGTGTTGGGTCCCAGACAGAATCGGCATATTCTAGTATTGGGCGACACAGACTGGTGTATGCCAGCAGGCGGTTTTTCTTTGGCGCAGCATGTAGAATGTGTTTGATGGAGCCGAGAGTTCTCATGGCTTTATCTCTTTTGAGCTTGATGTGCTGATCAAATTTAAGGTCAGACTGCATAATCACTCCCAGATACTTTGTGGAGCTGGCCCATATCATACTTGTGTCCCCCAGCTTGTACTGTGGCTTGAATTCCTGGTTACCAAAGGTTATCATGTGGCATTTGGTTTCATTAAACTGCATTTTCCATTCGACAGACCATCTGTGTACAGCGTCTATATTGTTTTGAAATCTAGCTGCGTCTTCATCAGTAGTAACTTGTTGGTAGAGCAGTGTGTCATCAGCATATAGACCAATACTACAGTTCACCATCGTGGGCAGATCGTTGATATAGATCAAGAACAGTGTGGGGCCAAGGACTGACATATACATACATCTATTATTATTAACATAAATGATGTACTGTGCAGGATTTTTCTATAACTGTTCAGTAGTTATATCGGTAGCTACCTGCACTACCTCTAGGCAAGAGAGCTACTCGTCTGTCTCGACAGTCTGTCGGTCAGGTATGCTTACTAGCGTCCACCCATCAGCATGTCAGCTGAGAGGGAAGAGCACTGGAGGTCACTACCTGCCGAACAGCTGTTATCGTCTGACTACTGTCGTTAAATAACTCTAAATGCTACTTGGACCTGTGGGTCGTAGGAGCGGTTATCTTGTGAGCAGTAGTATAGTCGTCTGTTATAGTGTATCAAGTATAAGCTTGAAAGAGTAAATGCTGCTTGTATTCTGAATAGAATAAAACCAGTTGAGTCTCCCCAGGGATACTACCTTGTGAGGAGACTAAAACGTGTTTATATACACAGGAGGCGGTGCTTAAGAAAATACAGCCTCGTAATAAAGGGATAACATGTGATAAAATAATAAATTGGCATCGAGACTATAACAGCGATTGTTGTATGTACACGATAGCATAGAACAAATGTAATAATTAGAATCGTTACTGTCCCTTGTTTCTATTTACAGAGTGTTCACAGTTCTTCCTGTACACAGCCCCCCCCCATTGGTCGACGTAGGGGACCAATGTGACCGTACAGGGAAGCAAGAAGGATGTACATAGTTAGATAAAAAGCGTATGATAGTAATAATAATAAAAGAAAAATATATTATACATTTGTTGGCAAACGTACGTAGAACATGTAGTGATTGCAGCAATATATATGATAAGTGGCACACAGAGTAATATAGGAATAAAATATGGTAAGTATTTGTTCATGGTAACTAATTGCCATAATTGTTTTGCTTTACTTAGCATGGTTCTCCAGGCTCCTAATCTGCTCTTTCACATCTTGAGCCTGGCGTAGCAGTCGGTAGGCGTCCTCAGTTAGCTTGTTTAGCTCCGCTCTCTTTCTTTCCAATCGCCTCCCTCTTTCTCTCTGCTCTACGTGGTATGGGTCATCTCTCTGTCTATGAGTGGTACGCTCTACTGTGGAGTGTAGCCTGACTGGCGTCACGTCCCTGTGCCGTCGGTTGGCAGAGGCAGTTGATTCGGCTTGTCTGTGGGCCTCCCGACGCTTGTCAGTCTGTTTATCCAATTGTTGGCTAAGCATTACAGTCCGTCGTATCTGTTCTGCCGTAGTCTCCACTTTTTTTGGTTTATAGTACGGCGACACTTCACGCGGCAGCTTTTTTATAGGGCTACTCGCCCGCGTCGGTGCTCCTAACCTGTCCTGTATCGAGGTTGTCCGTTTGTGGCTTGGTGCTGGGTTAGCCTTCTGCTCAGATATTGGTAGTGGCCGTCCAAATGGGGGTGGTTGTGGCCAAGTCATAAATTTGGCAAATTCCAGATAGGAATCGGCATCCACCTCGTATAGGGGAGCTAGTGGTCCTCCGTGAGCGGTTGATTTATTTTGCTTGGTAATGTGTTTGCGCAATGCATCTCTCGATGCAGATTTTTTGCCACAGGTGCAAAAATAAAACACAAAGTGTTGGTGCGTGTGATACACCACCCGTTTACGACCGTTGGTGTAGTTACACATGTCACACCGCCATTCGTCGTCTGTGTCTCCCACTTTGGTGACCATGTCCTTCAGAGCTGTGAGTGTTTTGCTTGACAGCCACGTAGTACGGGTTGCCGTACTTTCGCTCGGCTGTGTGGTTATCCTCAGTTCATTGGCAACAGAGATTTTGTTTACCTGCACTACTTCTTGCCCTATTTGTGTCTGTCTCTTAGCGTGCATCTCTTCTTTTGTAGCAACACGGTTGGTGCAAGGGGGCTGTCTCGTTTCCACCTTGCTGTCCACTTTCATCGGGCATTCTTCTCCGACTATTTGTTCGGCAATGGCAGCATCCTCCTCCAATGATACGTCTGGCTTTTGTTGTTTTCGTTGCTTCATATTTTCTGCTGCTGCTGATATTATTTTATTTAATTTTCCTGTGGAGAGTAGTTGTAGTTCGTGTGTGCTGTTTGAAATCTTGCTGCCAAGTGATATCTCCTCGTTTTGCTTAGTACAAGTTTGCCGCTGGGTGGGTCCAGTGTCTTGTTGATTGGCTGGTTTTGTGCCCTCCCCTTCTACGTCATCGGCCCACGTGATTATTTTTCCTACGTCATCGCTCAAGTTCTTAGCCGTGGAACTTCGCGTTGCAAGTGACCTAATGTACATAGAGTCATCTGCTAGTGCTCTAGTAATAGAGCCATACCGGGTGTTATTTCCCCCTGGTATTTGTTCGTTGGCGTAGGGCTTGGCATCGTTGTGAGAGGTGAGTTCGTTATTTAATTTTATTTCTTGTCGTGTGGCTAGCTTTCTCCAGTAGTTTTTTGCATCTTCGAGTGTGTTGGGCAATGCCTCACCTTCGGAACATCGTTTTAACTCCTTTAATATTTTTTCTGGAGTATTATTGTGTTCTGAAGGTGTCAGGTGTTGCTCCATCACTGTCGGTGACAGTAATGGGTTGTTTGGTGGCATTGGCTCGTCGTTGGCCATCTGATAACATTGGTAGTCAGCCAACTTTGATGGTGGCCTAGTGTTTCTCCTGGGTCTGCTCATCTCTGTTGGCTTTTCACTGATGACTAGCTCTTCATCCATCGCTGGGTGACCCTGTGTGGCACCTTCTACTATTGGTGTTGTTGCTTGACTGTCGGCACCTTCTTCTCTGGTGGTGGGGGTTGGAGAGGGAGCTGGGCTGGGTGCCCCATTGTCTGGTAGCGCTGGCCACTCCTTATCTCTTTCTCATTGTTCGTGTCGACTCAGTCGTGTGTTGTTGTTGGGTACCACCTCCCAACCTCTGTCTGTGGGTCGTTGGGGCTCAGCTCGTCCAACTGTTTGTTCCATTAGAGCTGGCAGTTGATTGAGGTGGCGTTCCAGCGCCTGTAGGTTTGTTTGGGTGGTGTCTCTTTCTCCTGGCATCCTCCTAATCTCTGCCGGTTGTGCACCAGGGTCTGGTGGCTGTCTGATACCGGCTAGGGGGGGTCGGCCTCTTCGCCTGGCTGCACCCTTCATGTTGGGGCGTAGGGCGGCCTCCCTATTTGCGGGTGCCCTCCCTGCGGGCTCGTGACACGGTCGGTATTCTTTCAGGCGCCGCTCATTTTGTATGGACGTCTGCCCATCCTTTTCTATCCGATAGGTGTGGTTGGGATAGGCCTCCACTACTCGATATGGTCCAACAAAGCTGGGCTGAAGTTTAGGGTTACTACCCTTCACCCTCCTTTTGTTTTCTAGTACGACCAAGTCATCGGGTACGTAGAGTGGTGGCTCCTCGGTGTCCTCTTGTCTGATCTCCACCTGTTGTTCTCTGAGCAGATCGTGAGCTGCCTTCAGGTCCGCCTGCATTTGGAGGGCGTACTCAGTCACTAACTGTTTGTCTGAGTCTGTGGGCCAACCGTCCAGCTGGTCAGGCAGTCTGACTTCTCGGCCTAGCATGAGGTAGTTTGGAGTCTCTCCCGTTGCGGAGTGCGGGGTGCCGCGGAATGCCCTCATTATTTGGGGTAGCAGCAGATCCCATTCCTCTTGTCCGCGTCTGAGCAGGAGTGTTCGCAAAGAGTCCCCCAAGGTCCGATTCTGCCTCTCGACTACCCCGTTACCCTGTGGGTGGTAGGGCGTGGTGCGTGTCTTATCGACATTCCACAGGACGCAGAGTTCAGCCATGAGTCGTGACTCGAACTGTGCACCTTGGTCCGTGTGGAGCTCCTCCGGTAGTCCCCAGTAGCAGAATACCCTTTCATCAAGGGCTGTGGCGACTGTAGGGGCGGTGGCATCTGGAATAGCAATGGCATCGTGCCACCGTGTGAAGTGGTCGGACAACACCAAAATCCACTTGTTCCTCCGCCTGGTCTCTGGAAGAGGTCCGACTAGGTCCACTGCTACCTTCTGGAAGGGCCTGCCGGCAAACAGCCTCTGTCTCTCCTGGACTGGCTGTACTCCTCCTCTCTTGGCCACTTGGCAGACCTCGCAGGACTTGACCAGTCTTCGTACCTCGGCGGACATTCCCGGCCAGTACCAGTTGAGTTGGATCCGGCTCCTGGTGCGGTTCACACCAGCATGGGACAGCCCATGCGTATCCCATATTACCTGTCGGCGTCGGGATGACGGGCAGACTGCGCATAGTCTAGTCCGGCCTTTGGGGGCTATTTGCATAGTCAGAGTACCGTCCGGCTGTACCGCCATGGCCTCTCTGCGACTGTAGAGCGCTCGCAGCTCTCTACTCCCCTCTTCCAGCTCTCTCTTGGTCACTGGCTTGCCGCCGCTGATCTCCTGGTACATTCTGGCCACTGGGTTCTGGCCGGTGCGCTGTTGTTCAACCAGTTCTGTACTGGTGACCACACACAGCTCGGGCATGTCCGCCTTTGCCTCTTGGCTTCGTAGTGGTACTGGATCGTTCTGTCGGCTTTGGGGTAGTACGTCCTCTGAGATAGGAGGCCTCGCTAACTGGAGTTCTGGTCCAGGGGCCCTGGCAAGTTCAGCATGGGTCGGTCCACCATCGCGCTGCTCTATGGCACTGCACTGACGGCAGTCCATACAAGGTTCGCGCCTGCTCAACCCATCAGCATTCCCATGCTGTTTGCCAGCCCTGTGCTCGAGTTTATATACAAACTCGGCGAGAATCTCCAGCCACCTCGCAATCTGGTTGGACGGCTCCTTCCGCCGGCACAGCCACCTTAGGGACGCGTGGTCGGTGCGGAGCTTGAACTCTCGACCGTAGAGATACGGCCGAAAGTGTTTGACTGCCTTGACGACAGCCAGTAGCTCGCGCCGAGTCACGCAGTAGTTCCGTTCGGCGGGTGCTAGGGTCTTGCTATAGTACGCGATGACCCTCTCCTGTCCGTTCTGTACTTGCGACAGCACTGCCCCTAATCCAACGGCGCTGGCGTCCGTGTCCAGGATATAGGTCTTGGCAGGGTCTGGATAGCCTAGTACTGGTGCTTGCACGAGTCCCTGTTTCAGGCGCTCAAAGGCCACTTGCTCTTCCTCTCCCCATCTCCAGGGGGTGTCTTTGCTAGTCAAGACAGTCAAGGGCTTAGCAGTGGTGGCGTACCCAGGCAGATACTGCCTGTAGTACCCTGCTGTACCGAGGAAGGCTTGTAGTCCTTTGAGGTCTCGGGGAGGTGTCCATTCGGCTACGGCCTGCACCTTTTCCGGGTCAGTGGCAACGCCCTCCGCACTCACTATATGCCCCAGGTACTTGACCCGTTGCTGTAATAGCTCGCACTTGGACGGCTTGACCTTAAGGTTGGCCTGTTTAGCCTACTCAGCACTTCTCCCAGCCTCTGCAGATGTGTCTCGAAGTCGGGAGCGATCACTATCACATCATCCAGGTAGAGCAGCAGCGTCTTCCAGTGCAGCCCTTGCAGCACTCGTTCCATCAAACGCTGGAACGTGGCGGGGGCTGAGGTCAGCCCGAAGGGCAGCACCTTCCAACGCCACAACCCACTCCTGGTGATAAATGCCGACTTCTCCTTGGCGTCTGCATCGAGCGGCACCTGCCAGTATCCACTGGTCAGATCCAACGTGCTAAAATACTTGCTGCCAGCTAGGGCGTCAAGGGACTCGTCTATCCTAGGTATAGGATAGGCGTCCTGCCTTGTGACATCATTTAGCCTCCGGTAGTCGATGCAGAACCGCCACGTGCTGTCCTTCTTGCGCACCAGCACCACCGGGGAACTCCATGCCCCGTCTGCGGGCTCGATCAGTCCCTTCTCTAACAGGTCTTTCACTTGCCGTTCAGCCTCAGCCTCTTTCTCAGGTCCCAGCCTGTGAGGAGGCAACCGAACCGGTCTGGTGCCTTCGGCAACTGGAATGGCATGCTCTACAAGGTCAGTACGGCCAATGTCTCCGCTATTTCTGCTAAACACGGCCTCGTACTTCCTAAGCAATCCCCTCAATCGTTCCATCTGTCGCTCGTCCTTGCACCCTCTGCTCGCCTGCTCGTACAGTTCCACCAAGTGGTCAGGTACTGGTGAACCTGTCGGGTCCGACCTGGTTGGGACTCCGGGTGTGGTCTGCTGCACCTCATCGGCCGCTACCCCCGTGAACGTTCCGATAACCTCGCCGGCTGGCAGGCTTATCACATTCGAGGTAGGGTTGAGGCACCTGACCAATACCCGTCCTTGCTCGTCCGGCGAGTTTACACTTGTAGCCAAGGGTAGGCTCCCCGGTAAACTCTGGATCACGCCCTGTGGACAGTAGCTCCGTGCGGCAAGATGACACGGTATGGTAGCCTCTGTCTGAGGGGGGATCTCTGTCTTCCGAAGTACTTGGACCTTGGAGATCAGTGCCCTCCCATAACGGTCGGTGCACACCAGCTCCCGGTCCTGCATGACCAGTACTGGTCGATCGAAGCCCATACGGCACTTCTGATTAGCCAAGAACGGCATCCCGAGGATGACATCTTCGCTAATCTGCGTGACGACGAACGTCTCTGTATATGCTACAGACCGTACTCGTCCTGACACACTGAGTAGACCGTAGAATGGGAGTTTAGTCCCATCTGCCATTAAACCATGGGAGTCGTACTCTTGCAGTGTGGCTTTCCGGCTGTCTGACAGTTTGTCGTACACGCTCTTTGATAGCAGGTTGGTGTTGCAACCTGTATCTATCAGGTAGGTTACGGTCTTCCCTTCCACCTTGCCCGGCAGGTAATAGCTGGACTTATGTGGTCGTTCCATCTGGTTCACGCACGATGTGAGGGGGGTGGCCTCCGTTAGCAGTCCAGGCATTACTTGGGGCTCTCTCCCGTGCTGGGTGGGAGTCTGCACCTGTCTTTGCCACTGCTCAGCCGGCCTCCTTCTCTTGTGGTGTGTTCCAGCGAGAACTGGTAGTGGTTCCTCGTCATCTGAGGAGTCTCCTTCTAGGGCAGACAGGTTGGCAAACCTGTTTCGGGTCTGGACCGGTATTGGCTGCGGTATGGGTGGTGTGTAGGTTGGACGCCTCACTTCCTGCCACCCATCCTGGGTCTGTCTTTCCGACCTGTCTGGCTTCTTCCTTCTAGGGGCCCATCTGCAGCCAGTAGGTTTCCCTACTGCTGCGGGCCTGTTGCGTTTCCCTGGTAGGTGTCTTGACGGCACTCCCTCTGGGTGTGTCCCAGCTTTTGGCACTTCCAGCATTTGACTATCCTCTTGGGTGGTCGAGCAGGTGCGCTGTCTGGCCGGGTCGCTTGGAGGTCGGCCACTTGCTGTGTGAGGTTGCTGAGGGCCTTGGTTAGGGTTTCTAGGTGAGCCTCTATTCCAGGAGTCGCCCCTTGTGTCTTCACTTGCTGGCATTCTTCCTCCTCTATTTCTACCGCCCGAACCTTGGGTCCAGTGTAGGTCGGCTGGATCTGCAGGTATTCATTGCCTGCCCTTACAGCTGCCTCCAGAGAGGTCGGCTGTATAGCCAAGAGGTGCCTTTGTAGGTAGGCATTGCCTAGTGTGTTTTGGAAATGCTCCAAAGCATATTCGTTCCGTTGTATGCGGGCGGAGTCGTCATGGGCGGTTTCTACCAGGGTCTCGATGGCCAGTGCGTGCTCTCTTAGCGAGTGCCGTGGCTCCTTTCGGTAGCCGGATAGTCTGGCCCTAGCTTCTCGGCGGGTGAGCCCGAAGCTTGCCTTTAGGGAGTCCACGATTGCCCACATCGTCTCTCCCCTTCCACACTGTTGCGCCTTCCCTTGTAGGGACTGCCTCAGGTGTATGATAGCCGTCGCTGGTGCCCAATTGTTCGCCTCCGACACTTCCTGGAAGCGTTGGATGAAATATTGGACGTCTCCAGTGCCATCGTACGTAGGAGCCTTGAAGGAGGTCGCTGGTGGGGGTGTATCTGTCAGTTTGTCCAAGATACCCGTTAGTTGGCCCATGATCCTGGTAGTAGGATCGCGGTCAACGCTCATGGCTCGTCGTCTGTTAGCCATGGTCTGCCGTCCGGCTCTGTCTTGTCCTAGAGGTTCTTGTCAGGGGATTCGCCGATCCCACTGCTGCCACCAATGTGCAGGATTTTTCTATAACTGTTCAGTAGTTATATCGGTAGCTACCTGCACTACCTCTAGGCAAGAGAGCTACTCGTCTGTCTCGACAGTCTGTCGGTCAGGTATGCTTACTAGCGTCCACCCATCAGCATGTCAGCTGAGAGGGAAGAGCACTGGAGGTCACTACCTGCCGAACAGCTGTTATCGTCTGACTACTGTCGTTAAATAACTCTAAATGCTACTTGGACCTGTGGGTCGTAGGAGCGGTTATCTTGTGAGCAGTAGTATAGTCGTCTGTTATAGTGTATCAAGTATAAGCTTGAAAGAGTAAATGCTGCTTGTATTCTGAATAGAATAAAACCAGTTGAGTCTCCCCAGGGATACTACCTTGTGAGGAGACTAAAACGTGTTTATATACACAGGAGGCGGTGCTTAAGAAAATACAGCCTCGTAATAAAGGGATAACATGTGATAAAATAATAAATTGGCATCGAGACTATAACAGCGATTGTTGTATGTACACGATAGCATAGAACAAATGTAATAATTAGAATCGTTACTGTCCCTTGTTTCTATTTACAGAGTGTTCACAGTTCTTCCTGTACAGTACTACAAATAACAACCAGAAACAGTTACAACGACAACAAGCAACAATTAATAATAATAAATGATATAATTTATTATTATTTATAAATAATAATAATTTTATTCAATTTTTTTGTATAATAAATAATTAATACACATTATTATTATTATTACATTGATTGATTCAAATCATATTATTGATTTCTCTCAACATCTTTCTGAATATTTTTTCTTCTTTGAATAGGGATTTTATAAAATAAAAAAAAACATGACATCTGTATGAAATGGCAATTTAACTACATTCAATAAAGTTAATAACAATAATAATAATAAAATACATACAACAACAAAGATGATGAAGAGTGTTGCAAAACTTTGCGCTCAACCTGGGGATTTCCCGACAAATAAATACCCCTGAGTGTTTCCGGTTTGTAGTTCCCCGTTTCTGATACAAAAACAGGACCCTTTTACGATATGATAAAAGACAAAATTAAGCATAGCTGAAATACTAGTGACCCTGTAGTGACCCTATACAGGGTCACTATGAAATACTAGAGGGTCACTAGTCACTACAAAATTAAGCATAGCTGAAATACACTACATAGCTGAAATACACTACATAGCTGAAATACACTACATAGCTGAAATACACTACAAAATTAAGCATAGCTGAAATACTAGTGACCCTGTAGTAGTAGTAGTGATCCCTACAGGGTCACTATGAAATACTAGCGACCCTACAGGGTCACTATGAAATACTAAATTGCTAGTAATAAAAAAACGTGACCATTCTATAAAGTTTCAATGAACGTCACATTTAACACCCGACATTGAAGTACAGATTAGTAGCTTACAGTTTATTTTAACGAGCCGTACAATAAACTTTCTATCCACACGTTCAAAAAACGTCAAGTATAACCATGGATGAAATATCTATTTCATTTCATCCATGGTTATACCCTCCCCTGAGAACCTGGCTTAGTTTTGTAAACAGTCATTATGGTGCCATTTGTTTTGGCATTCTATTCTACCAGTTCATACATAATACAGATTTAGTATAATGAAGAATATCGCTGTAGTTGTTTAACGCATCAAACAATTATTAGTTAGTAGTAGTAGTGTAGTGAGTGAGTGTTGTAAAAGAAGATGAATATTATTATGTTGTTGTTGTTTGTTTGTTTGAGTGTTACATTATTATTATTGTCACTACCACTACTATTATTACTATTATTATTATAAATATATAGTTACATTATTATATATATTTGTGTTACATTTGAGTGTTACATTATATTATTATTTATTATTATTAATTATTATACATTAGCGACCGCTGATTCAACAAACAACTTGAATATGGGTTTATTATAATAATGTAACACTCAAACAGCATAATGATATTCGTCTTTTACATTAGTTTTTTATGCATTTAACGACAGCAATATTCTTCATTATAATAATACACAATCTGAATTATTTATTTATGAACTAATAGAATAGAATTCCAAAACAAATGGCACCATCATGATTGTTTACAAAAGTAAGCCAGGTTCTCAGGGGAGGCCATTATACCTGATCTTCAAAAACATCAAACACCATTACTTTTTGCTTCAAAATGATTGCCAATGAAACTTGGTTACTAGTTGAAAAATTTCAGGTGTTCATCTTAATTGAACGCTGAGCGTTGTTGAGTTGTTCGTTCACGGCGATACGGAAGTAAGACAACTCAGTACGCTGAGAGTGGAAAACTGCTAACTTGCTAACCTTTGGCTACTTTTCAATTTTAGCTACCTTATGACCTTTGACACAGCCAAGATTTTTTATTACCGCTTCATATACTCTTACATAATTTTTGGGTTCATATCTACTATCCTCTAACCCTGACCAGCTCTGCCAATTCTTTTTTTTATACGAAAAAATCATTATCATTGATTTATCTATACATCTCTTCTCTTCGCACCACAACGGAGATTTCTGACATTGCCACTATTATCAAAATGACAGACTATCCTCTCTCTCTCAGTACTCCACTTGCCTTACGGCATATTATATCAGAAATAATAGTTTTCCTTATCTACTAAATCTCTTCACTCATATAACCCGTCATCATAACACACGACACCATCGTACCCCACCCAGCCCCGCTCCCCAGCAAACAGCTGCTAATACTAGTAACTGCTATCGGCCCAGAGTGGTATAATTGTTGTTGTGAGGTCAGGGTTTGTTTTACCAATTTTTTGCTCTCAAACTGAATATGTTTGGGAGTTTTTGTTATTTTCATTTATGTCAGAGATCACCAAAAAGTGATATTTGGATAACAGCGAATGGTTGGAGCTGAATTAAATATGTGCCAGGAAGTTCTTTTACTGTGTGGTCCATTAAGTTTAGGGTAGTGCAGAGGTAGAAAATGAGAGATGGAGAACATAGAGCCAGCAGGAGTGAAACAAGACTGACAAAGCAAGGTGAAAGGTCAGAAGTAGAGCGAGGTGAGAAAGAATTGGGTGGGAGAAGAACAAGGGTAGAGCAGTGCAAGAGTAAAGCAATGCTGGTGTGAGATGCAGAGCTGGGGATGGAGCAGAGCGGGAGCAAAGTCGATAGACTTATTTGGATTTGACAAGTAATACTGCTGGTTATATATGTGAAACCTGTATATTAGAGCGACTACTGAGATGCTCTAATGTTACTGAGATGGTGATAAACAATACAAAGTATGTAAAGGTAAAATCCAACCAAATACACAACAAACATATGCAAAACAGGCTAACAATGAGTGTGTCTAGTACGGTATTATCTTCCATGACCCACACAAAACAATAAGTGAAACTGTCTTGGACTATTATCGATCCAGCTATATTGTGTTTATAATTTGACCTAGTTTTCTGTGCCCTATGTACCGTACCCTATTTACTGACTCGTCATGTATTTTCAGTGTTTATAGATCTGCTGCTGTTGTTTCTGAAGCCCTACATATCTTAATCGCTTGTTCTAAAGTCAGAATTTCTATTTGCTCAAATAGCCCGCGCCCAAGTTGTTCATTTTCTATATCTAGAAGCAGAGCTTGCAGTACCAAGTTATCATACATGCTTGTGAGATTACAGTCTCTGGCTATTTTATGCAGAGTTTTTTATGTGGGAGATTTGTGTGCTGCTAGTTGATTCAACCCCCATGACCCCCTACACCCCTTGCCCTGTTTGCAGAGAAGTGTACAGTGACCCCAGAGCCTTCCCCCTTGATTAGTGTTACACAGAATTGGGTATAAATTGGATACCGGCTACCCCGGGCCTGTATGTTATATATATAGATATAGAGGTTTACCCCGGGTTACACTGGATCTGTACCCCGGGTCAACAAGGAAATATGGCTGCTAAAGAAAGCCTGAGGTCCAGGGAGCCCAAAAACCTATCCATTATGGAGACCGGAGCTGAACCAGTGGAAAGGACCAGAGACTTGGAAGGTGGCAGACCAAATAAGGAGTGGAAAAGTTTGATGGCCAAAAAAAAGCGGGAAAGCACCCCACAGGGCTGTCCGCCATGTGCACGCCTCTATGATTGGATAGCATTGTTTTGCATTATTGTATTATCCATAGTGATTTGTTATCAACTTGTGTAATTATTTGTGATTTGCTCACCCTAATAAGGGATTGGGCTTTCCTGGCTATCTCCTATAAAAGGAATTGTTGTGTGTGAGAGAGCCAGAAGTTTTGCGCATTGGATATGAACAACATGTTATATTGCTAAATAGATCCAGACAATAAATTATTATTGGTGTAAACTCTGTATAGTTCGTCTGGGGCACGGACCCCAAAATAGTTGTTAAAGTCAAGGGAGTGGATGCCTTTGGGTCGGTAGTGTAAAGAGGAAAAACACTACAGTTACAAACTCATCGATAGTTTGACAGCCTTGCTTTTGAGACAATAACTGATGGTGCATGATAAAATGGTTAATTTGTCGTTTACAGAACTCATCAAACTTGGCTATCTTTGTGAATACATCCTGTGACTGATCGCTAACATATGTGAAAGATTCATATATATAATTTTCTCTAGTTCCTGTGCATCTCAACAGAATAGCAAGTTGAACCTTATCATCAGCGTCTGATTTCTCAGCAGCAGTAATAAAGACCTAAAAAAAGCTTTCAATTTCATCCCTTGATTAGCTAAATCCACACCAATACCACACCACCTTGTATCCACACCAATACCACACCAATACCACACCAATACCACACCAATACCACACCAATACCACACCAATACCACACCAATACCACACCAATACCACACCAATGCCACACCAATACCACACCAATACCACACCAATACCACACCAATACCACACCAATACCACACCAATGCCACACCAATACCACACCAATACCACACCAATACCACACCAATACCACACCAATGCCACACCAATACCACACCAATACCACACCAATACCACACCATCTTGTATGGGTTTTGGTGCTAAAAACTCCCACAATATTCATTGTTCACTTATTTCTACTCCTCCCTCAAGGCTCCATTTAAATTGTTTGTGTAATCAGCATTAGTTCGAGTTATAAAACATCTCCAAATGTCTCAGGTGTAAGATGGCTACGACCCTGCCATGCTCTCTTTATTTGGAGGTAACAAAAAAGCAATCATAAACAGGTAGCATCTAGTAGAGTGTAGCAACTACACAGTGTCCAGTGCCTATTGTTGTAATGGCAATGTATTACTTATTTGTGTTATGACGAGTGCCGCTTAG
This sequence comes from Cryptosula pallasiana, assembly GCA_945261195.1. Taxonomy (NCBI): domain Eukaryota; kingdom Metazoa; phylum Bryozoa; class Gymnolaemata; order Cheilostomatida; family Cryptosulidae; genus Cryptosula; species Cryptosula pallasiana. The sequence goes on along the minus strand of OX183133.1, from coordinate 31,491,637 downwards.
TCTAACCATTATTTCCATTATTGACCAGTTGTGTTACAGAGACTCAGCAAACTTTGAGTGGTGTTGGTAGATAGTTGTTGGTTTTTAATTTCGCCTGCGGTGTGATTGAGACCTGGAGTGCTTGTTAAAAAACTGCTGGGCGACAATGTTGGATCGCTTGTCGACAGTTTCAACTGAATTTTCCGCTAGTCTGAACTCAAGGTTGACAGTGCACAAATGAGTACGTACTACTCAGTTTTGTTTTAACGTCTTTTTTTGGAAATTAAATATATAGGAAATATAGTGAAGTGAATAAGTTAAAATAATGACTCAATGAATGAATATGGTTGTCAGAGCTTTTTATAATGATTACTACCTTCATTAGTTGTTCTCTGCAATAAATATAATTTTCCAGTTATCTGTCAATACTGTTGGACTTGAAATGCTGAGTTGTCTACTCTACCAAAAGAGGGCAATTACCATTTTTGGTTCTTTTTTATTCATCTTTTCATTATTTATCTTTTTCATTCATACATATCCCAATACTGTTGACATAAACACTAAGTTGTTACACTGCAGCCCACATATAGTACCCTCATACAGCATCTATGAATAATTTTAGTAGAATGAGGTTTAGTAGAGCTGACTGAACAGCGGAACACAGAAAGACTTGAATAAATGCAGACACCATTAAGTCCCTCCCACCGATGTCTGCTATGCAACAGAAACAATATTGCGGCATTCATTCAGTGTCAACATTAATTCCTGGTTGGTGACATAATATATTATTTTGGCATGTATTCTACAAGTTGTCAATTTTCGATAAAACAGTGAACATTCACCCTCAACGTGATGAGCCCTGAACTGATATTATACATGTTGTCTGGAGCGAAATGTCAACACATGCTAGAACAAATGATGAAATAATCTTTGGTTGCCTGTACTAGGCATACATTTGAGGGGCTTACATCCTAGCAAGTTTGTTTGTGTTTGCTGCACTGTTGTCTATTGTTTGCTCAAATCTTATGCTGTTTCTTTGTACTATTTCATATATAAGTCCAAGTGCAGATCTGGGCATTTCATATATAAGTCCAAGTGCAGATCTGGGCATTTCATATATAAATCCATGTGCAGATCTGGGCATTTCATATATAAGTCCATGTGCAGATCTGGGCATTTCATATATAAATCCATGTGCAGATCTGGGCAATATGATGACTAACTTTGCATAAAAAATAATTTGCTGTCACTGTGATTATCTAGCATTCGATTGGAGACTGTTAGTGTTTTTGCGCTGTCAGTTCGCCAGTATGCCGATGGGAGAGGGAAGTAAGGTGGTCTACGTGGCACATGGCTACTGGGTTCTGCCATGCCTTCTGGAATAGAGCTAGGTACAGTCACTTGCGCACAAATTTGGATAGGTCATTTTTTGTTCTTGTACATGGTGAGTTTTCCAAAATCCATTGGAGCTTTCTAGTAGAATAATATAGGCAAAACTAGCTACAGCGTCCAACTTTTTGATTATGTTTTTAAAAACCGAAGAGTCCACATAAGTCATTCACAACCTGAGAGCTGATAATTTTAATGATCTAGAGGCAATTCTTAAATGACCAAATTTTAGTTGAAGGAGCCCTTGCCCACCCTACTCCCCCACCCCCTCACATACCTACATAAATGATTGTCAATCTTCTAATATTTTACCATATTTGGTCAGTTGGTGACATTTCTCTCTGCTGAAAACTCGATCAAATCAATAGCTAGAAATGTTGAAACTTATTTTGGTTTGACTTTATTTACCAACAAGACTTCCTATTGATATTTGGTTGTATGATGATGATCATTGATGTATTATTAGTATTAGTACCTTGGAGGTCCCTGCAGAACGGCTATTCTTGGGAGGTCCTCATTTTTGCAAACAAGCCAGATTCTTACATTTTGATTTATGGACTTATATAAGTTGCGGCAAATCAAAAAAGGGCTCGCATACAGCATACATTGTACTTATACTATAGACGCATTACAAAGCAGCATACATTGTACTTATACTATAGATGCATTACAAACCAGCATACATTGTACTTATACTATAGATGCATTACAAAGCAGCATACATTGTACTTATACTATAGATGCATTACAAACCAGCATACATTATACTTATACTATAGATGCATTACAAAGCAGCATACATTATACTTATACTATAGATGCATTACAAAGCAGCATACATTGTACTTATACTATAGATGCATTACAAAGCAGCATACATTGTACTTATACTATAGATGCATTACAAAGCAGCATACATTGTACTTATACTATAGATGCATTACAAAGCAGCATACATTGTACTTATACTATAGATGCATTACAAAGCAGCATACATTATACTTATACTATAGATGCATTACAAAGCAGCATACATTGTACTTATACTATAGATGCATTACAAAGCAGCATACATTGTACTTATACTATAGATGCATTACAAAGCAGCATACATTGTACTTATACTATAGATGCATTACAAAGCAGCATACATTGTACTTATACTATAGATGCATTACAAAGCAGCATACATTGTACTTATACTATAGATGCATTACAAAGCAGCATACATTGTACTTATACTATAGATGCATTACAAACCAGCATACATTGTACTTGTACTATAGATGCATTACAAACCAGCATACATTGTACTTATACTATAGATGCATTACAAAGCAGCATACATTGTACTTATACTATAGATGCATTACAAAGCAGCATACATTGTACTTATACTATAGATGCATTACAAAGCAGCATACATTGTACTTATACTATAGATGCATTACAAAGCAGCATACATTGTACTTATACTATAGATGCATTACAAAGCAGCATACATTGTACTTATACTATAGATGCATTACAAAGCAGCATACATTGTACTTATACTATAGATGCATTACAAAGCAGCATACATTGTACTTATACTATAGATGCATTACAAAGCAGCATACATTGTACTTATACTATAGATGCATTACAAACCAGCATACATTGTACTTATACTATAGACGCATTACAAAGCAGCATACATTATACTTATACTATAGACGCATTACAAAGCAGCATACATTATACTTATACTATAGATGCATTACAAAGCAGCATACATTATACTTATACTATAGATGCATTACAAAGCAGCATACATTGTACTTATACTATAGATGCATTACAAAGCAGCATACATTGTACTTATACTATAGATGCATTACAAAGCAGCATACATTGTACTTATACTATAGATGCATTACAAAGCAGCATACATTGTACTTATACTATAGATGCATTACAAAGCAGCATACATTGTACTTATACTATAGATGCATTACAAAGCAGCATACATTGTACTTATACTATAGATGCATTACAAACCAGCATACATTGTACTTGTACTATAGATGCATTACAAACCAGCATACATTGTACTTATACTATAGATGCATTACAAAGCAGCATACATTGTACTTATACTATAGATGCATTACAAAGCAGCATACATTGTACTTATACTATAGATGCATTACAAAGCAGCATACATTGTACTTATACTATAGATGCATTACAAAGCAGCATACATTGTACTTATACTATAGATGCATTACAAAGCAGCATACATTGTACTTATACTATAGATGCATTACAAAGCAGCATACATTGTACTTATACTATAGATGCATTACAAAGCAGCATACATTGTACTTATACTATAGATGCATTACAAAGCAGCATACATTGTACTTATACTATAGATGCATTACAAACCAGCATACATTGTACTTATACTATAGATGCATTACAAACCAGCATACATTGTACTTTTACTATAGATGCATTACAAACCAGCATACATTGTACTTATACTATAGATGCATTACAAACCAGCATACATTGTACTTATACTATAGATGCATTACAAACCAGCATACATTGTACTTATACTATAGATGCATTACAAACCAGCATACATTGTACTTATACTATAGATGCATTACAAAGCAGCATACATTGTACTTATACTATAGATGCATTACAAAGCAGCATACATTGTACTTATACTATAGATGCATTACAAAGCAGCATACATTGTACTTATACTATAGATGCATTACAAAGCAGCATACATTGTACTTATAGTATAGATGCATTACAAACCATCATACATTGTACTTATACTATAGATGCATTACAAAGCAGCATACATTGTACTTATACTATAGATGCATTACAAAGCAGCATACATTGTACTTATACTATAGATGCATTACAAAGCAGCATACATTGTACTTATACTATAGATGCATTACAAAGCAGCATACATTGTACTTATACTATAGATGCATTACAAACTAGCATACATTGTACTTATACTATAGATGCATTACAAAGCAGCATACATTGTACTTATACTATAGATGCATTACAAAGCAGCATACATTGTACTTATACTATAGATGCATTACAAAGCAGCATACATTGTACTTATACTATAGACGCATTACAAACCAGCATACATTGTACTTATACTATAGATGCATTACAAAGCAGCATACATTGTACTTATAGTATAGATGCATTACAAAGCAGCATACATTGTACTTATACTATAGATGCATTACAAACCAGCATACATTGTACTTATACTATAGATGCATTACAAACCAGCATACATTGTACTTATACTATAGATGCATTACAAACCAGCATACATTGTACTTATACTATAGATGCATTACAAACCAGCATACATTGTACTTATACTATAGATGCATTACAAAGCAGCATACATTGTACTTATACTATAGATGCATTACAAAGCAGCATACATTGTACTTATACTATAGATGCATTACAAAGCAGCATACATTGTACTTATACTATAGATGCATTACAAACCAGCATACATTGTACTTGTACTATAGATGCATTACAAACCAGCATACATTGTACTTATACTATAGATGCATTACAAAGCAGCATACATTGTACTTATACTATAGATGCATTACAAAGCAGCATACATTGTACTTATACTATAGATGCATTACAAAGCAGCATACATTGTACTTATACTATAGATGCATTACAAAGCAGCATACATTGTACTTATACTATAGATGCATTACAAAGCAGCATACATTGTACTTATACTATAGATGCATTACAAAGCAGCATACATTGTACTTATACTATAGATGCATTACAAAGCAGCATACATTGTACTTATACTATAGATGCATTACAAAGCAGCATACATTGTACTTATACTATAGATGCATTACAAACCAGCATACATTGTACTTATACTATAGATGCATTACAAACCAGCATACATTGTACTTTTACTATAGATGCATTACAAACCAGCATACATTGTACTTATACTATAGATGCATTACAAACCAGCATACATTGTACTTATACTATAGATGCATTACAAACCAGCATACATTGTACTTATACTATAGATGCATTACAAACCAGCATACATTGTACTTATACTATAGATGCATTACAAAGCAGCATACATTGTACTTATACTATAGATGCATTACAAAGCAGCATACATTGTACTTATACTATAGATGCATTACAAAGCAGCATACATTGTACTTATACTATAGATGCATTACAAAGCAGCATACATTGTACTTATAGTATAGATGCATTACAAACCATCATACATTGTACTTATACTATAGATGCATTACAAAGCAGCATACATTGTACTTATACTATAGATGCATTACAAAGCAGCATACATTGTACTTATACTATAGATGCATTACAAAGCAGCATACATTGTACTTATACTATAGATGCATTACAAAGCAGCATACATTGTACTTATACTATAGATGCATTACAAACTAGCATACATTGTACTTATACTATAGATGCATTACAAAGCAGCATACATTGTACTTATACTATAGATGCATTACAAAGCAGCATACATTGTACTTATACTATAGATGCATTACAAAGCAGCATACATTGTACTTATACTATAGACGCATTACAAACCAGCATACATTGTACTTATACTATAGATGCATTACAAAGCAGCATACATTGTACTTATAGTATAGATGCATTACAAAGCAGCATACATTGTACTTATACTATAGATGCATTACAAACCAGCATACATTGTACTTATACTATAGATGCATTACAAACCAGCATACATTGTACTTATACTATAGATGCATTACAAACCAGCATACATTGTACTTATACTATAGATGCATTACAAACCAGCATACATTGTACTTATACTATAGATGCATTACAAAGCAGCATACATTGTACTTATACTATAGATGCATTACAAACCAGCATACATTGTACTTATACTATAGATGCATTACAAAGCAGCATACATTATACTTATACTATAGATGCATTACAAAGCAGCATACATTGTACTTATACTATAGATGAAATTACTCTGAAACAAGTTTTTTGGATATAAAATCACCTAAAAAAATGAATGAAGTTGGAATTTGGCCAAAAATTCATTTAAACTCATATGAAGGCATTTTATCCACTTGGGGGAGTACCTTCACTCTGTCTAGAGTGTAACTCAATGCCTCTATCCCTTAATTAGTTTATAGTTTGTGCTAACAAACAGTCGGGTGGACAAACCACCTGCATTCAATCATTTCATTGAAATTTTTTCCTCTCTTTGATTGAAGTAACCAAAAGAGTGAATCTTTGTTAGTTTTATATCAGCTTCTCTTTGCAGCCTTTAGCCGCTACCTGCTTGTGTTCTATTGTACTATTGTTTGACCCCCCCATCTCCTTTAAACATTCACAAACAGCTCTACTGACTCTCATTCCGCTATTGTACATGTAGTGCCGCGTTGATACAAGATGGATGAAGATGTTGAAACTATTTTTATGGAAGAGGAGTCAACTTCTGCTGATTCTGTACCGCCTTCTTATGCAGGAAAGGCTGGCGGCTACAGAAATGCTATGATTGAAATCTTACAATGTATTAAGGAAGGTGAGACAACAAATAGACCTTATGTTTAAAATTGTCTAATTGAAATGAGTAGTTAATCATGTTTTTTCTGCATAAATGTGAAAACAAATATTGCAGTTTGACTTTAATAGTTCAGTAAAACCTACAAATTACTACTATAGTGACATCGCTGATCCTCGGACAACCGACCAATTAATTCATCTCTCCTTTTGAGCATTGTACTAGTTAGAACATTGTACTAGTTAGAACTTTGAACTAGTTAGAACTTTGAACTAGTTAGAACTTGTATCTTAGTCTTACATTTTGAACTCTTATTAGCATAGTTGATGCAATAGAAAAGGTTTTAATTCTGTTTTGAAAACTTTTTTACATCGAAACGATTTAAATGATTATCTGCTGAATATGCATATATTGATGACGTAATTGTATTCTATTTCACTGCAGAGGTTGACCCTGATCTGTTGGGTTGTTTAAAAATCCAATGCTTTGAGTTGGGAATGGATGCCGAAGCGTTTACCGAGCTGCTGTCCAAGAAGTCTATACTGGATGTATTCTCTGCGTTGTTGGAGCATTGTAACAACGACCTTCGGCGGGTCATTTCTATCTTGAACAAGTTTATATCAGAGAAAATTCATGACTTTCAGGTAACTTTGCCTTTTTACCAATATTATCATGAATAACAAGTTTGTATTTTGATGAAATGTATTTTCTATATAAAATAAAACCCACAGCGACAATGTAAAGGAGCTTACATTGGAAGTTGGTGGAACTACTTGCCCCAATTGCTGTATTGACCATTTTACACCTATCATAGGTGGCGATTAAAAGAAGACAACTCAGCGTAGAATAGCAAGTTTGATGTTGTACATACAATTGTTTATGGTGGAAGGTATTTGAGAAAGATTGATGTTTTACTGAAGTTTCAGTCAAAATTTCTCCAATCTCGCATTAAGCACCTAGTGACATCATTTGGTTGACAGCACCAGACTCATTGCGCACTGTCCATATTGGACTGGTCTATTTATATATATAAATGTGAAAATGTCTGTCTGTATGTCTCTATGTGTACGTCTCCCTAGGCGAATGGGCATCTACTAAACCGCTAGCTGAAGCACATAAGAACTGCTGTAATAACACTCCATTTAATTAATCTAATGACTGGCGGAGGTGTAATTAATCTAATGACTGGCGGAGGTGTAATTAATCTAATGACTGGCGGAGGTGTAATTAATCTAATGACTGGCGGAGGTTTAATTAATCTAATGACTGGCGGAGGTTTAATTAATCTAATGAGTGGCAGAGGTTTAATTAATCTAATGACTGGCGGAGGTTTAATTAATCTAATGACTGGCGGAGGTTTAATTAATCTAATGAGTGGCAGAGGTTTAATTAATCTAATGACTGGTGGAGGTTTAATTAATTTAATGAGTGGCGGAGGTTTAATTAATCTAATGACTGGCGATTTGTGATTTGACCAATCATATCACTCCTTGCAGTTTCAATTTTTCCAATAAAATTGTTTCTCGATAGCAAGTATTTATGTGAATAGGGGTCATTCATGAGTGCCCCATGTATGTTGTTGCAAAGTATTTTATGGCTAATTATGACATCAAATACGGCGAGTTTAACCGGTATTGCATGAGAATGGTAAATTGAGACAAAAAATAGGGAAACACTCTGTCATCATTTCCGATCAGTCGGGACAAATCGATAGCTGATCGGTGAATGTACATGTAGCTTTAGTAGTCTTATTATAGGATGCGGTGCAGTGTACCGGCACACAGCACACCTGTGTCATCTTTAGAATCTAGGAGGGAGAGAGAGGGAGGAAGGAGGAGGCTGAGAGGGTAGTGCGGACCAGGGGTGGAACAAGGAAGAGGTAAAGCCTGGTAGAGGGAGAAGTAGAGCAGGAGCGCAAAGGGCGAGATGAAGGGGGGGGGGGGAGCGAGACAAGAATAGAATGAGCTGACATAATGACATTTGAATACGAAGGGTAAAGCCATCTCCACACACAGTGGTTTTGTTACGAAAAACTAAAAATGGTGTTCGTTTCACCATAAACAAATCGTTTTCTCCTCGCTTGCCGTGATTGAATATCAAGCGTGTTTTATATTATCCAGCGATTTCGTGAATTGTGATTCATTCCTTGGCTCTGATTGGACAATGCATGTCTGTTACGTGAATTCCTCCTGCTTGGATTTTTCCCAATAGCGACTATCCAAACGTACACTATACACTGTTCGTTCGTAAGCACCATCTAGTGCATAACCGCAATCTGCGGAGTGCATCATCAAACCAGGGAAGGAAAGTTCCCCTCACTGAGCCACATTCTACCTATGTGTGTGTAGAGTCCTTAATACTGCTAGAAGAGTTTATAAAATGAAGTCTAGATTTAACTCAATACATTGCTCAACATCTTCAATATTTGATGGCAAATACTTTTTCGTGCACTATATTGACCCATATACATGTTTAAATACTGTAATGGATTTAGGTCTGGTTTCCACAAAATACCACTAATCTCGAGTATTCTACCTCTCTCCAGAGAGGTCACTGCCAGTAGGGACTGTGACAACTAGTCAGTTTACTACTGGATATCTCGGGATGCACAGAGCCCTCGGCTCAGACTTCAGATTATTGTTGTTGTAAAAAAACAACGCCGGAAATACATTATCGGCAATGTTTTTTTTTTCACCTAGTATTATTATAAAATTATACTAATATTATTGTTTGATTAATTTTTCACATGAAAATTATTATTTTGATAAAAATATTTCATTATTTCTTTTGATTTTAATGACAAACACTATCACGTGATAAAACAAATTGCTGACTTGAGAAAAGCAGCTCCAAAAAATTTAAAATTTGTTGCAATATCATTTTTTTGCAATCAAAAGAGGCTCTGCACAAAACTAATATTTAGGACGCCCTATTTCTATGCGAACGAGCCAAATTTTCGAATATTCGCTTTATAGCTTTATATAACTTGGTGCGTCTTCGGGAAAAAAAGGCGTCTTGGCAAGTGCTGACTGTGTCTATAGGAATCGTCTTACTGGTGAGAGGACAACTCCAGATAATTTTTCTGAACACATTTCAACCTCAGAAAGTTTAATTTTTATTAAATCCTCTTCAAATTAGGCGTCATAGGCCCTTTAAGCTCATTGTCCAATGGCTGGGTGTTGACTGTCCTAGGGCTAAACCTAGCCTGGAGTCCATGGTATTCTCTTCTGGGGCAGGATACTTTTTGCACACGGAGTGTAAGTATTCTCAGGCTATCTCCAGGTTCGTTCGCTAAGGCGTCCATGTTATGCCAGCCCGGTAGAGTGTTTACTGATACAGCAGGGGTCTCTCCCGGCCCTGTAGGCTGTCATACTAGCCCTGCACTGTATTTTGATGCTTGGGTAAGACTCTAGCCCCTTTGTACACATAGTTGGCTGGTATTGATAAGGTAAGTAGAGGTTTTTACTGGTAGCATACGTCAAAATGCACCACTATATCTACAGACTTCATAAAACTCATACGAGATGAACTAATTGTTAAAAGAGCAGGCAATTCCAAAACTGAGTGCGTGTGATGAACTACTGTCAGAAATAATGATCCAAACAAAATGGTTATAGCTATTTTTATTATCAAATAATTTATCTAGATTAAATACTTGCATATAATTTATTTTTTGTTTAAAATTTTAGGACAAAGACAAACTACAAAATCTAAGTGATACCATAGTCAGAGAGAACGAAGTGTTTGGTTTGACCCAAACCAGCCCATTGCATGGCCGTAACAATGAGCTCGAGCAGCTCATCAAATTTGTGGATTTTGAGAAAGCAGCTGATACCAGAGGTAAGTGAGTTGGTCTCTCTTTCTTGTGTAAAAAAACAGCTGCATAACTTGAATGTAAGAAGGAAGACCTGATTTATTTTACTAAAACGAGTTATTGTGGTGGATTTTGGTCTGGTTTCCACGAAATATCACCAGTCTCAAGTACTCTACCTCTCTCCAGAGAGGTCATTGCCAGTATGACAGTGACAACTTGTGATCATTTACTGCCGGATCAGTTGGCAAACACAGAGCACACGACTCAGACAAGCTACACAGAGTGTCAGCTTGCTAAAATGGCTTTATTCATAGATATCAAGTCCTAGGGAGACAATCCTCTAGGGTGGTTGGCAGTACATGAATGAATGCAAAGAGTTTGGTACATGATGCCAGCCTTTATATAGGCAGACTGGCAGGAAGTAGCATATAACATATAGAAACACATTGACAGGAAGTAAATTAACCAATACAATATATAAATAGTTAGCCAATCATGTAATGCAATAAGGGTTAAAGGTAAATGGTGCCAAGTGGCTAAGAGGAGTCATTTCTCCATTGTCCAATCAGAAGTTCTCTGGTGGTCCTGAGGCCATTCCTAACCTGTGGTCGGCAGTTTCGTCTATCTGAGGATGGATACTTTCGACTTCAGGGCTGATTAAGGATCTTGGACTATTCTAAAGTTCCTCCGGCTATTTTTCGCTGGCCCAGTATCTGCATACCAGCCCAGCAGGGGTCAATACCGACACCTCAGTCTGTGCTGCCGGCGCAGCAGGTTATACTACTATCACAGCACCTTGTTTTAGGGCTGGGGTAGCACTTGAGTGCATATATGATTGGTGCCTCAGTGTGAGTATGGTTTCTACCAGTAGTGTTCGCTAAAAACTACCACATCATTTCTTGTGGACGATTTAGCAATAAAAACTTTTTGCAGAGTTGCCTTCTCTTTAGCAAGACAATTCCTATGAAGTCATTTAGTGTTGACGTAGACTGAATGTAATTTTTTGAAAAATGAAACAGGCATGAATCCGACTTCTGAAATTTTGACCTGTTTGTATAGAAGGAGGGCCTTCCAAACCTTTTCATTGTGCTTGATACAGTAGATATTAGATCTTTCGCAGCATGTTGGACTCTGTTTACATCTCTTTTCCTTGCTATAATTGTCATAATACTTTCATCAATGTTTATATTTTATCGCGCCATGCCCATTAGCTAGTAAACTAATACAAGTTTTTATTTAATAACAGTTTTTCTCAAAATTAAATAATAAAGAAAATAAATGAGTGAGAGAGGATTTTACTTTATGCTTATTGTTATTGTTGAACTTTTGAATCATTACATATTTACAGTGGTTAATGTGTGTGGGATGGCTGGTATAGGCAAAAGTTTTCTAGTGAAACATTTTGGATCAAGACTGTTGAATGAGCAAGGATACGTAGTCATCTATGTTGATGTCAGGTATGTGTATTATTATGTACACCCTGTATATCCTTCCTGGTGTATCCTTCCTTGTGTATCCTTCCTTGTGTATCCTTCCTTGTGTATCCTTTCTTGTGTATCTTTCCTTGTGTATCCTTCCTTGTGTATCCTTTCTTGGGCATCCTTCCTCGTGTATTCTTCCTTGTGTATCCTTCCTGTACCCTTCCTTGTATATCCTTCCTTGTGTATCCTCCCTTGTGCATCCTTCCTTGTGTATCCTTCCTTGTCGACAACAATGCAATCTTATTTGGTTCTCATTCATCATTTTATAATTTGCTTCCAGTGCTTAGTGCTGTGTTGTAGTGGTGTGGGCAGCCTACATGATATGCAAATAAAGATATTACAAAATCCGCACGTTAACAGACCTGCCTCCTCAAATGAAGATGTTTTGGGAACATTTTATGGCTTTCTATCGGATAACAACAGTAGTAATATATGAGCAGATCTCCCTACCAAGTGTTTTTTTGTGGATTTGATCTTGGAGTTGAGACAATGGGTTACGGCGTTGGATGAATTCGCCGAGTTTATATTGTATTTTACTTGAGGGGTACTTGAGTGGCATTTGAGTGGCATTTGAGTGGCATTTGAGTTTTGATTAGTTTTTTACTTAATTTGAACTTATATGGCATATAGATTTTGAATGTATGGCATTCAAGTTTTGATAACTTTTTACATAACTCGAACTCATATGGTATCTTGAGAGAGAGGGGAGAGGAGAGAGGAGAGAGGAGAGATGGGAGATGAGAGAGGAGAGAGATTTTTTAGTTTTCTATACATTCATGTATATATGGTTAGTTATGTACATATTTATGGCTATATTTATATCTACATAGAGAGAGGAGGTATATCTACATTGAACAAATATATTGATCAAAAAATGAAAATTATATGATTATATACCTGATTACATAATAAGTAGGGAGTAACTGTATACATAATTATAACTCATAGGGTATCTAGATTTTGAATGTAAGACATTTAAGGTTTGATAATTTTCTGTAATTCCGACTCATATGATATCTTGAGAGAGAGGAGATATATCTACATTGAATAAATACAGTGATTAAAAATGAAAGAATATGTGAATATATACATTTATTATGTAATAAGTAGGGAAAATCTCATATAATATAGCTAGAGTCAGTAAATACTAAGTAATAACAATTAATACATAGTCTTTTTTTCATTTCATTCAATTTTCATAAATTTTTTTGCAAAAAGAAATCATTCTCTAAATGGTTAAATTTCATCTAATTGTACAAATTTACAAAAAAAGGAGAATGTGATAAAATAGATATCATAATAGAGTGTAATAAGTTGAATATATAGAGTTAAAGTCTATAAAAACTTTTTAATTTGTAAAGTATTTGATGACTTTACAAGAAATATCATCACATTCAGGTTCAATGATGATGAGAAGATTTTCTTCAAGCTTAAGTTTACTATTTTCCGATATAGACAGAGAAAGTTTTGAAAAACCCTCCAAATCATTATAAATAAAAACTCTATAAATCGATGGTGTTGAATTTGTAATTGATACTGAATTGTTTTCGCATATGATGTATCTATCACACACACAATCAGAATTGTATATAGTAGAGTTTGTAGGGCTTGGTTGTTCCAAAATTAAATCGACTAAACCCAGAGCTTGTGGAAGAGATGGAATTGACGGTGATAAAGCCGGAACTACTGGCTTGTTTGTAGTGGTTGTCGTCGGGGTTGTTGTCGTCGTTGTCTGTGGAGTTGTGGTGATTGTTGTCGTTGTATGTGGAGTTGTAGTTGTTGGAGTTGTTCTTCGAGTCGTAGTTAGTAATCCTTCATCGTATAAACGAATGTAATTTAAAGCTTCATCGGTTTTGCAAACAAAGTAGTGTTGAGGCCACATATCACGAGTGTCACAGCTTCTACGTAGGTGAGTAGGTTCCATGAAACATGTGAGTCTATACAAACGATATTTTAAGTTTTTTCTTAAAATACGAGTTGCTGAATCAACCGCTTCCATATTAAGAGTTCCCCGAAAACATTCAGACGCTCTATGAGATAAAGTGAATGGTGTAAACTCGGTTACAAGACAATAACCACTTAGGATTGGGAATAATAGGAGATAGATGCAATATCTCATTTTTTTTATTCAGAGAGAGAGACTTTTAACCTAGTTTATGCTTTCATCATCTAGAGTTAACTGTCTTGCATTTCGGTGGTCTTTGGTTAATATGCTTCAACTAAAGCTCTATATTTATAACCTTGGGATTGCATTTGTCTTTGCTATCTCCTTGACATGTGATACTGATGATAATCTTGTTTTGAACAGACTTCAAACTTTCAAAACTCGAAAATGACAAATTTACACCTTCAATACCATTGATGTTAGTGATGATAGTAGCTATTTTCGACTCCCTGTTGGTCAAACGATTGCATTCCACACATGCAAAGTTGGTTGTCTCAAACTCTTCTGTTGGCGGACAAATCAAACGTGAGGTGTTGTATTCAAATACACATAATTCATCATTCCAAAATAGTTTTGTATTTTGAGTAAGACCTTCCGTATTATTTTTAACCCCTATTGCGCATTCCTCCTGATTCAGAGTGTATTTTGTTGGTGTATCACAAGACACAGAATCTGTAGAAGTTATTTCCTTGCAGATCCAAGAAGCGCTTGGAGGGATGAAAAAACCACAATATAATAAGTCGGGAGGGTAGAGTCGCACACAGTTTTTTCCATTTTCATCTTTATATCGTATAGTCCTTTTGAAAGGTGAAAAAAACAAGACATCATTTTTATCCATAACTCCGGCTATACATTCATCAATTTCGTTGGTATAGAATACTCCACTAACATTGGGAAATGTTAGTGCCAGTAGCAAGATAAATACGCAGCTCATTTTTTTAAATGTTTTGCTTTCAGTGTTGAAAGTTGAATACTTTCTTTCTTGATGTTTTTTTCTATTTATATGTAAGAGGCTAGCGGCTTGTTCAGCTCTCTCAACCGATTTTGAAGATGTGAAACAATCTCATCAAAGTGGTTACCAAAATGTAAGTATGGTTCCAATCGAGATTGAGACAAAAGAACATGTGTTCCTGTCCAGCGAAATGAAGTCAAACCTCTTAAAATCGAAATATCTATCAAATCACCCAGTTCAGCATCTTTCAAACACTGCTTTATATCAACCAGTTCGATCGCTCTTTTGAGATCTTCAAAATCTATCAACTTGTCTTGCGGACAGCATACTTTTGGATCAAAGCTCCTAGAACAGTTTAAGCATTCGAGAGGATTTGCTCTTGAAATACAATTACAGCTCAAAAGCATGCTTTGTATTGATTTACGAACTAGATTGAATCCTAACACAAAATAAAATACTTCTTCGGTGATGAGTTGAACAAAAAGAGGATTCGAACGCTCTAAAGGAATGTGTTCAAAATGAGTCCTTATGAACTTAGGAACAAAATCAGCCAATGTACCAATTGACTTGAATCCTTGAGTTTTTCCACTCATGTTTCTGCTGTAGTTCAGAGATAAATGAAGCAACTTTTTTTGTAGCAGTTCTTTTATGAGTCTTCAGATATATTTGTCGAATCAATAGTTATTATCGGGTTGACTGAGTCTTCTTTTTCATCAAGAGTGTAAGCGTATGGATATCCTTCTGCTATCGCAAGTAATTTATCCTTTAGTCGTTGATAAGCCAGTTTGCTCTGACTAGTAGGTAATAGGTAGGGATTTAATCGTGCTCTCAAATTTGTTAACAAAAATGGAGACTTCAAATCATCAGTGGAAAGATCCAAAAAAGCATTAATCCATTCATCATGCACCAAAAAACCCATTTTAGCATTTTTCAAAACTTGTCTTCTATCAATCCAGTCGATAGCATCACCCAATTCTTTTTTGGTAGGTGTAGCGCCTTCAACCATTTCAGCATATCTTTTACAAGTGATACATTTGTCATCAACGTGTGAACAGTAACAGTTTAGTAGCGATAGATTGGTTGCTTGCTTGTAAAAACTTCCTCCTAGTACACAGTATACACATTCCTCCGTAAAATAAATCCTCAACATTTCATCAGAAACCTCAGCCAAAAAAGTCTTAGGACCTATAGCATCGGAAGCTTCTTGGTGAGCAAAGTCTTCAACACGTAGCATATTTGTTGTTATTCCGTTAAATTACAAAACGCGAATGATACGTTTTCAAATTGAAACATCTATTTAATCATTCATTATTTTTTCTTTTTTTGAGGTTAATTGTTATGCTAGCTCAGGTAAATCTTCATAAATGCTTTAATTTCAACCTGACAACCATCGATTGGGCAAGGTTTTACTTCTGATGAGCATTCAGTAAGCGCTTTTTCCTTACACTCACTACAGTAAATGAGATGACCACACGGAAGAGAGATATGATTTGCAATTACTTTTTTTTCATGCGTCTCAGACACACATTGAGCGAGTTTGCTTTGCTTAGTCTGATCTTTATCTTTTTTTAACGAATCAATTGATTTAGCATCATTTTTTAACAGCGGATCTTTATCTTTTTTTAACGAATCAATTGATTTAGCATCATTTTTTAACAGTGTTGACGAATTCTCAACAGTTGTAAAATCATTTTCAAAAATATGTAGGGCTTCAATCATAAAACCTATTCGCTCAAAAGGTTTTCCATTTAACACTAAAACTTGTTCGATATCGTTTTGACTGTATCCTAGTTTTTTGCAAATAAGTTTCATTTCTTCGGTGTCATTGTTGCGAGTTATTTGTTTTAATTTTTCTCGATATTTTTCAACCCGTCGCTTACACCTTTTGCCTTTTTCCGTTCGCATGTAAACATCCTCAACGTACTCTTCACCTTTACTCCCGAGTAAAAAATAACAGTCTGGGAACCATCGACAGTGTTCCTCCCATGGTAGATCACTCTCTTTCCATTCTTTAAGTTCACCTGAGCAAAAGAAGCATTTCACACTATCCCCGAACTTAGTATAGTAGAAACCTGCATTGGAAAGGAGTTTCATGGAGACTTTACCCTTCCATTGTTTGAAACTGTCTTCTCTAGATGTTTCAGTAGCAAAACGTGGTGTATCAGCACGATCAATTGATATACCTAGAGGTAATACTTCTGCAGTTAAATCTCCTCTTCTGATCTTTTGTTCCTCCATCGTATAACTTTTGACAATTGAGATGTTTTTCATTTCATCTGCAAGTAGTTTCCTAGGTCTATACAGACGATTGTGAGTGTTAAATCCTCTAACAAATCGACAAAACGGAAAACTTTTAGCGTGTTCTTTCATCGGATGTTCATCTTCATCCTTCCAGTTTAGTAATACCCCTTGACAAAAAACACATCGAACAGCGTTGTCTTTTTCAAGGTTATAAAAACCAGCTGCAGCCATGTTTTCACCACAATGTTTACCTACTCGTCTCCAATTTGTAAGAAATGATTTTCTTCGATAACTTTCATCAAGCATTAAAGCCTCTCTTTCATAAAAAGAGAGTTCATTGTAAATGAACTTGAAAAAGTCCGATGGGGAAAGTTGCGCAATAGTTTTTTGTAATTTTAATGACAAAAGACTACAGTGATTATCCGGATAAGTTGCAACGACATAAGTTATTGCAGTGGTATCAGGAAAAGTTCGTTGTAAAAACAACGATGAAGTAACGAGTAAACTATCATCTATCCATTCAGCGCAGTCTTTAGTATTTTCAAAACAATTTCGAGTTTTTTGCATTTCTCTTTTTTCATTATAAATAGTGTTTGCTACATATCTGTTGTTTGTTACTCGACACATTATTTATATATAATATAAGTAGTAGCTTCAGTTATTACTCAAGTTGAAGTTTTGTTGGAAAGTTCTTTTCCTTTGATCTAGTTCGTTGTTATTCTAAAAAAAAATGATAATGCTTTATAGCAAAAAAATAAAAAAAGACTAAGGTTTCAATTTTTTTTCAATATACTTGAATTGATTACTATTATAATAGAACGTAAATACTTACATCAGAAATGAAGACTTGTCTTTTCTTTTGAATTAAAATGAATGATATTCCTAGTAGTTTGAACTTGAGAGCTGCTTTCTATAAAATTCGGATGAAGAAGGAGTACATTTTTCATTTTGAAGTCCTGAAATAATAAGAATAAACATAATTAAAACTTACATACAACATTTTTTTTGATATCTTAAATAGTGAATAATCTTGTTTTTTATTCAGAAAATGTCTTCACGCTTAAATCGATTACAATTAAAACAAAATATAAATACTTACATCACAAATGAAGACTTGTTTTTCTTTAATGAATTATATACATAGTTGTTTGAACTTCAGCTGTTTCCTATGTAACTCAAATGATGGAGAAGGAGGGATGTAGTAGATGATGATGTAGTAGATCTTCTTCCTTCAGTTAGTTTGAACTTGAGAGCTGCTTTCTATAAAATTCGGATGAAGAAGGAGTACTTTTTTCATTTTGAAGCCTCTGAAATAATAAGAATAACCATAATTAAAACTTACATACATCATTTTTTGATATCTTAAATAGTGAATAATCTTGTTTTTTGTTCAGAAAATGTCTTCACGCTTAAATTGATTACAATTAAAACGAAATATAAATACTTACATCATAAATGAAGACTTGTTGTTCTTTGAATTAGATGAATTATATACATAGTTGTTTGAACTTCAGCTGTTTCCTATGTAACTCAAATGATGAAGAAGGAGGGTTGTAGTAGATGATGATGTAGTAGATCTTCTTCCTTCAGTTACTAACGATGAAGTGAATGCTTTCTGTATGAAAACAGTGCTTCTTATATAGCTTAAGTTGCACTGCTATGAATCAGCATTATTTTCACATGAATGGAAACCGTTGCTTTCGCGGGAATAACAAAATTATTTTCACGCGAATACAAACCAATGCTTTCGCGGGAATAAATAATTTATTTTCACGCGAATACAAACCAATGTTTTCGCGGGAATAGATAATTTATTTTCACGCGAATGGAAAGTGTTGCTTTCGCGGGAATAAAAATTTTATTTTCACGCGAATACAAAGCAATGCTTTCGCGGGAATCAATATCTTATTTTCACACGAATGGAAACCGATGCTTTCGCGGGAATAAATATTTTATTTTCACGCGAATACAAACCAATGTTTTCGCGGGAATAAATAATTTATTTTCACGCGAATAGAAACCGTTGCTTTCGCGGGAATAAAAATTTTATTTTCACGCGAATACAAAGCAATGCTTTCGCGGGAATAAATATTTTATTTTCACGCGAATACCAACCATTGTTTTCGCGGGAATAAATAATTTATTTTCGCACGGATGGAAACCCTTGCTTTCGCGGGAATAGAAATTTTATTTTCCCGCGAATACAAACCAAAGCTTTCGCGGGAATCAAAACTTTATTTTCACGCGAATGGAAACCGTTGCTTTCGCGGGAATCAATACTTTATTTTCACGCGAATGGAAACCGTTGCTTTCGCGGGAATAAATATTTTATTTTCACGCGAATACAAACCAGTGTTTTCGCGGGAATAAATAGTTTATTTTCACGCGAATAGAAACCGTTGCTTTCGCGGGAATAAAAATTTTATTTTCCCGCGAATACAAACCAAAGCTTTCGCGGGAATCAATACTTCATTTTCACGCGAATGGAAACCGTTGCTTTCGCGGGAATAAATATTTTATTTTCACGCGAATACAAACCAATGTTTTCGCGGGAATAAATAGTTTATTTTCACGCGAATGGAAAGCGTTGCTTTCGCGGGAATAAATATTTTATTTTCACGCGAATACAAACCAATGCTTTCGCGGGAATAAATAGTTTATTTTCACGCGAATAGAAACCATTGCTTTCGCGGGAGTAAAAAAATAATTTTCACGCGAATAAAAACCAAAGCTTTCGCGGGAATATCGCGTGAAAAAACTGCTGAGTCATAGATATATTATAAAGGTTTCATAGGGTTAATTAGTACAGCTTTAGCTATTTAAGAACCAGTGTTTTCACACAGAAAGCATCCAGTTCTACAATAGCTAGCAAGGAAGCAACATCTACACACCAACTACTACATTTACTTGAAACTCAATAAGGTGAGAATTACTAAATAATTCTTTAACATATACTGATAAAAACTTCAACTAGTTTTGCTATAATACTTCAGAAAATTAATTTTATGTTTTAATATTTTGTTCTTATTAATAAAAGATCAAATAGTTTCACCATACCGCATCAGAAAAATTATTATGGTTTTGATTATGTGTTTATTTTATAAATATCTAGTTAGTTTATTCTTTTCAAAATATTTTTCAAATTCCAGCCATTTGTTACATATTTTTTACTCTCTTTTCAGTTCCAACTTCCGACTGAACGCTCTGAATATGAATGAAGACCGTAATACCTCATTTCTCTCAACATTCGAGCCATACTCTGATGATAAAGAAAATATCCCTCCTGATTCACATCTAATAAGAAGGAAACTGAACACAATTCGACCAAAGCCATGGGATTCGGATAGAAATAAAACGATTGACTATACTTGGACTTTGAAAGCGCCATCTCCTTCTCATCTTTCCTGCTTGTCAAAAAATGCTGCTAGTTTGCTCAATTCTTGCGATACCAATGACAGAGTAATGATTGGAAGGTTTCAACCACTTCACTTAAATCAAACGCCGTCACTTCTCGAGATAGTCTCCATCGAACAACCAACTGAGGATGTATATAAAAACTTATGCATTATCCGCTACAATATCGAAACATTTGGCAACAGACGACAAGTGAGGTCTATGGTGAGAAATGAGGATTACAACAAATTAGCTCCAACACAACCGGATGTTCCAAAACTGGTGGTTTTTATGGGATTCGATTCAGACAAGCATCCAATCTTTCACCCTATCAACTTCCCATCCAATATTTCTCTTGAGGAAGCTAAACAGCTAAGTAGATTAATAAAAAAAAAAACACCTACCCAGTTGATCAGTATGGTTCGTATCGCAACGCTCTCGCAATTTGCTGTTGGAAGTGTAATCAGTTTTGAATCTCCTCAAATATCAACTCAGTTAACATTACCTAATGGAGATGTGGTGATGAATGCGCTACTGGTAAACTACAGATGTTTGCAATATGATGGTTTGATGATGGGAGTTCTATATATACCTGAAAAACACGCTAGCAACATCAAACAAATTGGAACAGGAGTCATACTTGTAAGAAATCGTGAAGTTAGTAGATTTGGTTATCATCGACATGATATAATCACATTCACAGCATTACAAGCGATAGAAACGGCTCAAAACCTATCCAACAAACTTGATGATTCCAACCAGATGAAGTACTTTACTACAGATGAGGTTGTTGAGAACAAGGTCTTAGTGCTTTCAATGGGAGTGGGAAACACATCTTCTACATCTTTGAGAGAACCAGCGCCCCCTGGTGAAAACTATATTCAAAAAGAGCATGTCAGACAAGACAACACAGTGAGTATTTTTTATTCAATGTAAACTAACTGATATAAGTAATACTTCCAATTAGATAATATTTATTTATAAAGCAATTATTCTTTGTTTTGCTTTAGATAGAAGAGAGAGAATCAAAAACGCTTGATGAAAATTATGCTCAAGAAAAAACAAACTGAATAATATAACTTGGTGAGTTACTTCTCTTTACTATATAATGTTAACTAACCAATGTAAAAAGAACTATAATTCAAATTTATGTAATTATTTTACATTTCTGTTTAATCATCCTATACTAATACATAACTTTTGATTTTAGTTCATTACGGAATCAAAAGTACATAGAACAGAAGTCTTCCTTCCTAGTTATAACATCAGTACAACAATGACAACATTGTAAAGAAAAAGACTATCAACCATTGATTGTCATTACAAGTTGTAGTGCTTTGAATTACTTATTATTTACTAACTCTAGCTATATTATACAAGAATATTTTGCTTCTTATTATGTAATAAATGTATATAATCATATATTGATTCAATGTAGTCTCCTCATTCTTCTCTTCTCTCAAAATATCATATGAGTTCGAGTTATGTAAAAAAATTATCAAAACTTGAATGTCATGCATTCAAAATGTATATGCCATAAGTTCAAATTAAGTAAAAAAATAATCAAAACTCAAATGCCACTCAAGTACCCCTCATTATGTAATCAGGTATATAAACATATAATTTTCATTTTTGATCAATATATTTGTTCAATGTAGATATATCTCCTCTCTCTATGTAGATATAAATATAACCATAAATATGTACATAACTAACCATATATACATGAATGTATAGAAAACTAAAAAATCTCTCTCCTCTCTCTCCTCTCTCATCTCCCATCTCTCCTCTCTCCTCTCTCCTCTCCCCTCTCTCTCAAGATACCATATGAGTTCGAGTTATGTAAAAAGTTATCAAAACTTGAATGCCATACATTCAAAATCTATATGCCATATAAGTTCAAATTAAGTAAAAAACTAATCAAAACTCAAATGCCACTCAAATGCCACTCAAATGCCACTCAAGTACCCCTCAAGTAAAATACAATATAAACTCGGCGAATTCATCCAACGTCGTAACCCATTGTCTCAACCCCAAGGTCTAATCCACAAAAAAACACTTGGTAGGGAGATCTGCTCATATATTACTACTAACAACAAAGGTGCGGGTTATGTAACATACATGTTGTTTGTGTATTCTTATGTTCCAACTAGAAGACTCTAGTTGTTAAGCTTTCTCTCCCATTCTCTGTAGTAATCCTAAGTATTATTTTTTGTGTGTTTGTTCTTTTTAATAATATATTTTGGCTTTGATTTCTTTCAATTTCATTTTACAGAAAAGTTTGTGTTGATACTAGACGATCTATCTTCTCTGATGCCAAACAGTGATATAAAATTAACCAATGATGTCCTTTCGTGGGTGAATAATTTCACTAAATCCATCCACGATTTGAAAATTCAGGTAAACTTTGTTCGTTGTATGTACAGAGTTGTGATTCCCTCAGCTGTCTTACATCGTTACACCAAGTCTTACATCGCTACGTTAAGTTTTCAGATCGATGGGATTTTTCAGTGCATCTCTAATATCTGTTCGGCATTTAGCGGCAATTTTATGTAAGGGACTCACAATTTATAGCACTTTCTACATTTGTTGCCCAGTCTGACAGGTATAAGATAGGTGCGAGTGTAAAACCTTGGCTACACACCTACGTTTCCTAGGATTATGAAGCGTAATACATTTCGTAGCGTCGCTCTGGTGGCTACACACACAGATGTTTGATCACCACAACGCTACGTAGTGTCCAGTGGTGAGGCGAAGAGGGTATAATTATTATAAACAATCATTACAAAAACTATTTTAGATATAATAACCTTATCAGCCATGACAAATAATTAATGTTTATAAATAGTTATAAGTTGTTTATAAATAAGAAATACCCTCCTTGATAGAAGTAACAGAATGGTCCGTTGGCCAATCAGTAATGACCAGGTCAAGTTTGCAATATGAAAACGTTTACTGGAGTCGTCAAATTTTATTTTGATATTTTATCCAATCGACAGTAATTCTCCAATCACCGAAGCGTCAGGGAAAAAACAATTTCTACAAAAAACATTTTGTAGACCAACATGTTGGTCTATGAAATTGAGCGTCTTTTTGTAGAAAAGACGTGACCTACAGAATAAAAAAAATATGTTTCACTGCATACTGACAAAACGTAGGTGTGTGTAGCCACGGCTTAACACAGCATGTAACTCTACGATGCAATGCCTGCCATTTTCCATAACATTGGAAAAGCAGGGCACTCACTGCTTGTTGATGCTTGTCATTGTCAGTTGAAACTGGTGGTCACCAGCCAGATACGATTCACCATTTTGCAAGAAAAGTTAGAACCGAAAGAATGGCTGAAAAATAAAAAGCACATGAAGGACTACACAAAGGATCTTCCACTGGGTAACTTATCAGTGGCTGTTGCCAAAAGGTTTCTGGGTAGCTCGTTGGTAAGTCTATGGTATTTTATTAGTAAGTCTATGATAGTTTATTGGTAAGTCTATGGTAGTTTATTGGTAAGTCTATGGTATTTTATTAGTAAGTCTATGATAGTTTATTGGTAAGTCTATGGTATTGTGATAGATTTGCATTATTAAAAACATCCGGATGGTGTAAATTGGAAAGCTAATGATAAAGACCAAGGCACAGAGAAGAAGTGAAGTGAAGCTCGTTGCTAATGACTGAACGTTGTTCATAACTATATTAAATTGCATTGTGATTATGATATAGCATGTAATTATATACATACTGTTGGAGATTATCTCCCCTTGTTTGTGAACAAAAGGTATAAATGTACAAAAGAGGGGAAGATAAAGCTGGAATTAATGTCATGGTTACCTTTCATTGAATATTGTTATTCATATGTGTTATGTATTACATTTTATCACTTTCTATTGATGAACATAGGACTTTTTTAGTGAGCCGCACTAGTTTCCGTTTTTATATTATATGCATAAGTTTGGCTGAGCCAGTTGGCTCAGCGCAGTTGGAGCTATACTGATCAATAAAGAGAGTATTATCTTGAAGTAACTCTTCTTATTGCACTTGACTTTTCTCTGTTGACTAGTTAGTCTGGATCTTTGGACCTTTCCCCCCCTCCCGAATTCCTTTGGTCCTTCTCTATTCATAGAAAGGATCCTCCCCTCCCCCTCTAAGAACGGATCTACTTATTGAAGCTGCTAAAGCTGACATAAGGTAGTACATTCGGCAGTGACACCTCGTAGTCATCCAGTGTGACCGAAAGGGTGGAAGATTGTGGCTGAACTTAATCACAAGTTGCCAAAATCTTCTACATTGGTGGCAGCGGTGGGATTGGACGAATCTCATCCGGTCACACCTAAGGACTACGGAGGAACTGAGAAAGGACTTTCACTCTTGGATTCAAAAGACCCCCCCCCTCCGAATGACAGACAGGCAACAGCGCCGAGCTAGTAGTGCTGGACGGCAACCCCAACTTGCAGGAATGGATGTGCTTGAGAGACTGACCGAAGCCTTTCGGAGCGCAGTACAGCCTCCCAGACAAGCCCCTTTTAAAACACCCCGCTACGAAGGCAAGGGGGACGTAGAATATTTTGTAAACCGTTTCGTAGAAGTAGCTGCGGCTAATGATTGGAATCAAGAAGCAGCCTTGCTACATCTAAAAGAATCCCTGCGAGGAGAGGCTCAAGACTGTGGAAAGCCAAACACAGTGGCAAGAGTATTCAATGCCCTACGCGCTCGTTTTGGACTCACTGCCCGTGAGGCTAAGGCGCGTTTAGGAAATTTAAGGAGAAACTTCAAAGTTCCATTGCAGGATCATGCCAATGAGGTGGAGAGACTAGTCAACATTGCATATGAAGACCTGCCTCCCCTACACAGAGAAAGAATGGCCTTAGATACTTTCTCTGCTACGCTGGGTCACGCTTACTTACAGCGGCACCTCTTGGCCGTACAACCCCTTACGTTGGAAGACGCCGTAAGGGCAGGAGGAGAATTTTTACAGATTCGGACTATAGGAGAAGACAGACAGGCACAGATCCGGATGATTGAGGATCAGGAAGAGCCTCCTAAAGCACAGAAGGTGGCGCCTGTAGTCGAAGACCCCCTCAATATCCTCATGAAAACCGTCCAACAACTGGCTGAGAAAATAGAGCGAATGAGTAACGAGACACAGGCTATGCCCGAAGTCCCACAGATCCGGATGGAAGCTCCACCTAGTTGTTGGGGCTGTGGAGGAAAAGGACACCTCCGAAAGATCTGCCCGTCCCAGCCTTGGCCATCAGTAGGTAGAGACAACCACCGAAGGTCGGGAAACGAGCAGCGCCCGCAGCAGTAAACAACAGAACTGGCTGCGAAAGGGCACCCCAAAATTCTAGAAAACGGAACGGCCCAGTATCTAATTATTACCCTTCTGGAGAAAGGCCCCAACAGAGGAACTACAGAGAGACCCCCCGAGACGACCCTTGGAAACTACCAATCCGGAATAGGTATGCACCACTGACAGAAATGGATGATTCGGATTCAGAAGCCAATCCAAACCCATTTCCTTACCCCTCCCCTGTCATACCCTCCTTGCTGGATCTACCCAGGCTGTCGCCCACCGGACCACTCATGGAATCTCCTCGTAGGAAAAGGATAAGGATTCAACCCAGACCTCAAGAGTCGACCGAGACCCCCTTTTTTATGCCTAATGAACGTCCTTCCAGACCCAGACAAAGAAGAGACCCTCCTATTTCGGAAGTGAAGCCCACTGTGCCCGCTGGACTGTATTCTGACAGACCCTACGAGGCCAGCTACTTCGTACCTGGAAAACTAGAAGGGAGAGTTGTACACTTTTTGTTAGATACCGGCTGTACCACAAACTTGCTGTCAAAACACGCCTATAACCAATTACCCCGGCTAGTCAGGAACCAATTGGAAGAAAGCGAGTCCTACGGATTGATGGCAGATGGGACACAACTCCCATTCTATGGAACCATAAGACTCCCCCTCCGGATTCGTGATATCAAGACAGAAGCTACATTTGTAATCAGTGATATTCGTGAAGATGCCATTCTGGGCATGCCATTCTTGGCCTCACATCAGTGTTCGCTGGAGTTTCACCGTTCAATACTCATATTGGACGGACAGGAGTTTCAATGCACTGATAAGCATGGACGGTTACTGATCAACAATATACAGGTGATAAGAGACACCCTCATACCCCCTTGTACCGAAATGACAGTCATGGCCCGCGTCAACACACACAACTTCTGCCCCATAGGACTGGTAGAGGGACAAGAAACCGGGCCCCCCATGGCAGCTAGCTTGAACCAGCCGGACCCTCAAGGGCGACTCCTGATACGATGCCTTAACCCTACGAACCAGCCCCTCGAACTTAAGGCCGGAAGCACGGTAGGAAACTACAAAGGTGTAGAACTTAAAGATATCGATGAGACTACACCCTACCTAACAGAACAACAGACCAAAGACAGACGGAATGACTCCCAAAAACAAAATGTGCCTATACACGTCCAGAAGCTCTACCAATCTGCCTGCCAGAATTGTAAGAACCATGGTGAAACAAGACAACTGGCAAGCTTGTTAAGAGAGTATAGTACCGTGTTCAGTATGGGAGAAGAAGACATAGGAAAGACCACATTGGTGGAACACAGTATTCCTTTGCTGCCTGGAGCCCGGCCAATCCGGCAGCACCCCCACAGGCTTGGACCCCAAAAAGAGGCAGAGGCCGAAAGGCAAGTAGCCCAATTGTTAGAAAAGGGATTGATAGAGCCTGCAACAGGCGCCTGGAGTTCCCCGGTGGTCCTTGTTAAAAAAAAGGACGGGTCCTGGCGCTTCTGTATAGATTACCGGAAGTTAAATGCAGTAACCCACCAGGATGCTTACCCCCTCCCTAGAATAGATGAGAGCTTGGATGCGTTAGCCGGTAGTAAATATTTTAGCACGCTAGACTTGGTCAGTGGATATTGGCAGGTGCCCTTGGACGCTGATGCAAGCGAGAAGTCCGCTTTCTCTACTAGGACAGGTTTGTGGAAATGGAAGGTGTTACCTTTTGGATTGACCTCCGCACCAGCTACGTTTCAACGGCTAATGGAACGGGTCTTACAAGGTCTCCATTGGAAGACGCTACTTCTATACCTAGATGACATAATTGTCATTGCACCAGATTTCCCTACTCACATACAGCGCTTGAAGGAAGTGTTGGAGCGCCTAAGTCAAGCCGGACTCAAACTCAAGCCGAGCAAATGTGAGCTGCTCCAGAAAGAAGTGAAATACTTGGGACACATTGTCAGTGCTGAAGGAATCGCTACCGACCCAGAAAAGGTGGCTGCTATCAGGGAATGGCAAGCTCCGAAAGAGTTGAAAGGATTGCAAGCCTTCCTGGGGACCGTAGGTTACTACAGACAATACCTTCCGGAATTCTCTACCTTGGCCAAACCCCTCACCAAACTTACCAGCAAGCATACCCCTTGGGAATGGGGAGATGCACAGGAAACTGCTTTCCGACAATTAAAACAAGGCATGACGTCGGCCCCTATACTAGGTTATCCAGAGGCCACAGGAACGTACATCTTGGATACGGACGCTAGTAATGTTGGAGTGGGAGCCGTCTTGTCTCAGCAGCAACAAGGGCAGGAACGTGTTATAGCCTACTTTAGCAAGACATTGAGTCCATCCGAGAAAAACTACTGTGTGACCCGAAAGGAGCTACTAGCAGTGATCAAAGCAGTTAAGCATTTTCGGCCTTACCTCTATGGCCAGAAGTTTCGTCTGCGGACAGACCACGCTTCCCTTATATGGCTGTGTAGAAGAAGGGAGCCTACCAGTCAGGTGGCCCGTTGGCTGGAGATACTGTCAGAATTTCAATATACAGTAGAGCACCGCGCGGGACTCAAGCATGGCAATGCAGATGGACTGAGTAGAAGGTGTCCAGAAGATTGTAGACAGTGCCATCACATAGAAGAGAGAGATGGAGGACCATGTAAACAAGAAATACGGAACGGAGAGTGGACAGGAGCAACTACCCACAGTCAAACAGAGGCCTTCAGGCAGAAGGATAAGGAGCAAGAGGCTCATCACGTTGACCGGTGCACCGAGATAGAGTTGCTGGAAGCCCAAAGGACAGGCAATCATCCGGTGGCCCTCCTATACAGAGCCATCAAATCCGGAATCCCTCTCACCAAAGGACAATTGGAAATGGGAAGCAGTGAACTAAGGAAGCTGGAGCAATGCAAGGAGTCAATGCGGATCCGGCCCGACGATATTCTTGAGATACAGGTCTCCCCTAAAGGTAGAGCTAGATGGTGCGCCATTTGCCCAGCTAGTCTGCGCGGAACAATTCTCTGGCAGACCCACGCCATGGCCCACCAAGGAGTAATAAGGACCCTGAAGAGGCTACAACTCACTTGGTACTGGCCAGGCATCACTGCCGATGTCAGGCGTACAGTACGGACATGCGAAATATGTCAAAGAGCCAAGACCGGAGGGACCAAACCTACAGCAGCCCGGCAACGAATGTACGCTGGCCGACCCTGGCAACGAGTGGCAGTGGACCTCGTTGGCCCCCTCCCAGAGACTGCTAAAGGAAATGCATGGATACTGGTACTCACCGACCACTTCACGCGGTGGCAAGACGCTATTCCGGACGCTACAGCCCCAGTAGTGGCGGCAGCTCTTGACGAGAGAGTGTTTTGCTATCTTGGTCTTCCAGAGCAAATACACACTGACCAAGGCGCCCAATTCGAGTCGCGTCTAATGCAAGAATTGTGTCTCCTGTGGAAGATAGAAAAGACACGAACTACCCCCTATCATCCGCAAGCCAACGGAATAGTGGAAAGAAATAACAGAGTGTTGGGAGACTCATTGAGAGCTTTGCTGCTTCGGAGGGGACAGGAAGAGTGGGATCTCCTGCTGCCACAACTAATGAGAGCTTTCCGAGGCACCCCCCATACTACCACAGGTGAAACTGCAAATTTCTTGATGCTTGGAAGAGAGCTAAGGCTGCCGGATCAGCTGTCCTACCACCCTCCACTCACGGATAACATGCCCGTGCATGAATATGCACAAGCCTTGAAGGATCGGTTAGAGGAAGCACATGAGGCCCTGCGGGAGGAACAAGTACACATCCGGGGTGAGGATGGAGAGGAGCCCTCATTGTTTGCCCCAAAGGACTTAGTTTGGCTAGAAAATAGAAGACGGAAAAAGGGAGAGAACCCAAAACTACAGGCCAAATTCATTGGACCGTAAACTTAGGGGGATAGGCTCCCTGAAGTCTGCGGTCAACAGGCGGCAGTGGAGCCGTGAGGCTCTGGAGACACATTAAATCGATGTATAGCGCTGTGGGAGTAGCTGAAGGCCCACTGTGTCTCGAATCCTGAATTAACAGGATACTGTGGTACCGTCTAGTCGGCTCGACTGTAGGTCGGAAAATACTACAGCGAGTGGTACGTGGACGACAGTCCGCACCTAGCCAGCGTGGAATGGCAGAGTTAAGTCCATATCCTGGAACGCTGGTGAACAGGCGAGGCTGGTGAAAACGGTCAAAGTTCATACACCCATAGCAAAGTGGGGTATGGATCAGACCGTCGGTTACCTCTGGGGGCCTAAACCGCTCTAACAGATCAAGGTGATCGCTATCGACTGGGTCACCGGCCGGTTGGTTCGCATAAGCAGTAAATCCCTTAGGGTTGCGCGACCAGCTCAATGTACAGTCAGGCCCTAGTAAGCCAAAAGCGAATGAGTTAGTAGGCGAGCTAGGTGGAAAGGTACTCAGCCTAGGCTGCGCCCACCAGAGGTGGGAGGCCAAAGAGTACAAGCGATGAAATACTAGAAGCATATCCCAACCATTCTTACTTAATTGATAGAAATGGCCAACAGTCCGTACAGAATGAGAGCCGCCTGAAGTTGTATAAACCATGTGCTGATCAACGGGGACAAGCTCCTGCAGCCACAGAGCCACACAGGCGGCCAAACATGAAAGGGGCCACCAGAGCTCGTCGTAGGGAACCGCCCCCCAACCCACTGGACGTGGAAGTGCGACCACCTGAAGTGAATAGGGAAGACCCCCGAGAGCTGTCTCGACAGATGCAAAGGGAGTTGTTGGAAGCCCTACCCAGACTCCTTTTCCCTCCGGAACCAGAAGTTAACCCCCAACCCAGCTCAGAATTGGAAAGAAGGGATTTGGCCCCCATAGAAAGACCTTCCGGATCTGGAGAAGATCAACCCCTTTTCCCTGCCCAACCAAGTCAAGAAGTCAGTGCGGAGCCTAGAGAACAGAGGCCCAGGAGAAACGTGGGACCCCCCATAAGGTACGGAGAACAGTACTGCCATCAAACCAGCTCTTCAAGACAGAGAGGTGTTGGAAATGATCCAGAAAGAAGGATGCACACCCCCCAATTGGAGGAGAGGAGAACCAACCATATTTCATATGCCCAGGCCCCCATCTCTGCTGTTAGTGGGCAACCAGTCAGAGTACCCCCTCAGGAACAAGAACAAGGAGAGAATAGAAGAGCCAGAGTTAGGAAAAGACATGAAATGAAGAGACAAAGCACCCCTAAGAATCAACCAGTGATAAGGCATTCAGAGGCAGCAAAAGGCTTGTCCCCCACCCCCACCTTAACAGAAGAGTTACATTTACCGTTAAGAAACCCTAGTATGATACCCCCCACCCAGGAAGTTGAGAGAAGCAACACAGAGATTAATAACTATGCGACCACACCACATCCAGCCCTAAAAACACCCCTAGAACCCCCTACAGGACCCCCAGTGAGTCAGAGGATGACAGGAAACGTGCAGCTGCCATCCGCAAGATCTGAAGATGTGACCAACAGAAAAAATTATCCGAATCGGTCAAGAATCCCCAATGCCCTGCCTGAAAGATCCCCCCAAAATGCAAGCCCCACAAAGTCTTCCAGCATTCAAGAGCACCAGCCAATCAAAATGCTCGAGCCTGACCATGTGCTCAAGCAGAAGCCATTACAGCTGCATTCACTTACTAGAAGTAGTGCAAGCAGTACATCTACAGCTGAGCAGCTTCTGGCCTTACTTGCAGTAGAAATGGAGCGTACGGAGCTAAATACTCCAGGTAAGCTGGCTACTATGCTTGGCAAGTTGGGAGAGGTTTTGGGTAATACATGTTTGGAACAACAAGGAGCAAATGCAGTGGTAGAGGGAGAAGTTATGGTTAAAGGACAGGGAAGAGAAGAGACGTGCTCTCTGCAAGAATTATTGGAGGACCAGTCCATTCCAGGTGGTTATGTGGACCTGATGGATCCGGATGAGGAGGATGACGTCCTTAATGGTCAGGATGTACCCCTTCCCCCTGGACTAGCCCAACTGTGGGAGGACACAGCCATTGGAAAGCTACTGGACGATGTTCCTGCCGAGCCAGCCGTGGAAGAAGAAGTAACAGAACCCTCTAGCACCACCACCCCTCGGGATTGCCCCCCATCCAGACTAGATGAGACCTCACACCCTCTCTCAGGCCATATAGTAAGCGGTGGCGTTACATTTCCTCCAAAAACTATTGCCGAATTCCCCCTTTTGAAAAGAGCAGACCATGCCAAAGTTAAATCTGGATCCCCTTGCCCCACAGCTATGCAGAACCCTCTCTACCCCTATTCCCCTCTTACACATTCCCTTTCCAGTGATTTACCCAAAACATACAGTGCCATGCTAAAGGAGCCATCCCCCACGGCTATTCCAGAGCTGACTGGTCGCTTATCAAGACCCTCCTTGTACAATAATTAATCGATGAACATATCTAATTAGTTGTGACCCTAGCTCAACTAATGGGGGGGGGGAGAATGTGATAGATTTGCATTATTAAAAACATCCGGATGGTGTAAATTGGAAAGCTAATGATAAAGACCAAGGCACAGAGAAGAAGTGAAGTGAAGCTCGTTGCTAATGACTGAACGTTGTTCATAACTATATTAAATTGCATTGTGATTATGATATAGCATGTAATTATATACATACTGTTGGAGATTATCTCCCCTTGTTTGTGAACAAAAGGTATAAATGTACAAAAGAGGGGAAGATAAAGCTGGAATTAATGTCATGGTTACCTTTCATTGAATATTGTTATTCATATGTGTTATGTATTACATTTTATCACTTTCTATCGATGAACATAGGACTTTTTTAGTGAGCCGCACTAGTTTCCGTTTTTATATTATATGCATAAGTTTGGCTGAGCCAGTTGGCTCAGCGCAGTTGGAGCTATACTGATCAATAAAGAGAGTATTATCTTGAAGTAACTCTTCTTATTGCACTTGACTTTTCTCTGTTGACGAGTTAGTCTGGATCTTTGGACCTTTCCCCCCCTCCCGAATTCCTTCGGTCCTTCTCTATTCATAGAAAGGATCCTCCCCTCCCCCTCTAAGACCGGATCTACTTATTGAAGCTGCTAAAGCTGACATAAGGTAGTACATTCGGCAGTGACACCTCGTAGTCATCCAGTGTGACCGAAAGGGTGGAAGATTGTGGCTGAACTTAGTCACAAGTTGCCAAAATCTTCTACAGTATTTCATTAGTAAGTCTATGGTATTTTATTAGTAAGTCTATGATAGTTTATTAGTAAGTCTATGATAGTTTATTGGTAAGTCTATGATAGTTTATTGGTAAGTCTATGGTATTTTATTGGTAAGTCTATGGTAGTTTATTGGTAAGTCTATGATAGTTTATTGGTAAGTCTATGGTAGTTTATTGGTAAGTCTATGGTATTTTATTGGTAAGTCTATGGTAGTTTATTAGTAAGTCTATGGTAGTTTATTGGTAAGTCTATGGTAGTTTATTAGTAAGTCTATGGTAGTTTATTAGTAAGTCTATGATAGTTTATTGGTAAGTCTATGGTAGTTTATTGGTAAGTCTATGGTATTTTATTGGTAAGTCTATGGTAGTTTATTGGTAAGTCTATGGTAGTTTATTGGTAAGTCTATGGTAGTTTATTGGTAAGTCTATGGTAGTTTATTAATAAGTCTATGATATTTTATTGGTAAGTCTATGGTAGTTTATTGGTAAGTCTATGGCAGTTTATTAGTAAGTCTATGGTAGTTTATTGGTAAGTCTGTGATAGTTTATTGGTAAGTCTATGATAGTCAGTAGAAAGTCTCGCCCCTACTTTTGCTGTGGTCGGAGTATCTTGAACTTTTGTACATTTATTGTGTAAGACACGTGTCCTAATTTATTCTTAGCATATAATATTATGTAATATTTTATCATGAGCTTGTAGTAAAACTAAAAGTAGAACTAGCAGATGTGCCAAGGTATGACAGCCTCTACTCAATATATGTTACAGCAATCACTCAGTGATCTGGATAAAGAACATCTAGTAAAACTGTGTGATGGACATCCATACTCTCTGCACTTCATGGGTGGCCTGGCAGAATCTGGTTACACCATCTCTACTGAGATCAATAAGATTACAGCAAAGGATGTCAGTGCCCTCAATGCAGAACTAGCTGATATGATGTTTCCTAAGGCATTTGAGAGGCTTACCGAAAGACAAAAGTTGGTTTTATTTGCTGTCGCTTTGTTTGATCGGGACGCCCAGCTGGGAGCTCTGCACTATGTAAGTATTTTATTCACAACTAGCTTTTCTGTCACTAAACTTTCAAAACAGTTTAATACTGATATACTTGGATAGCGCAAGCCATATCATTGCAGTGTTCACCTCAGTACACTGCTCCTTACCACTAGCTTTATATATAACACAACACATGGTGTGAAATCCAAATCTAGGGCATTATGACAAAACACCGCTATCCAAAATAATTGCCATGCCAGTAATGTATCACGCACGGATTAAATATTTTTTATTATTTTTCTTATTAAAAAGTTAAAATACTTCCATTATATTTATTTATGATGTATTTATTGTTTGCAATTGTTGCCCCCCAAATCAAATGCCGAAGACAATTTCTTTACATAGTAGTAATATTGCTACTTCCAAGTTAGTATTATTAAACTGGATATATCTTTCTACGCAATGGCTCACCAAACAATAATCTGTAGAGATGTACTAATTCTTTGGATGATAGTGTTGGATTGCTCACCAAACAATAATCTGTAGAGTGTACTAATTCTTTGGAGGATTGTGTTGGATTGACAAAATATAAGAAGCATGATGAGTAATTAATTAGCATTTTAGAGAATCTAAAATATTATTGTTCTTCTTTCTTTTTGTTTTCTTATCATTATTTTTATTATTTTAAGGCGAGCCTTGACACTCTCGCCACTTTTTCTCAAAAATCGTTATAGATAGAGTTACAAAGATTTTTGCGACGTGATCGTTAGTATTAGGCATTAAAGTAAGTGGTTACATATTTCCAGAACATTCCAGAACACAGCAAGTCAGATGTGAAAACAGGTAAAACACTGCTTTTTTTAGCATCTGCATGGCCTGAAAAAGTTGGACTCGCTTGGCGAAAAATGAATAAGTTTTGGATAATGGTGCATTTTCCTCACTTATTGATGTGTATTAATAAAACAATGTTCCGAATCAATGCGAAGGCGGCCATTTTGGTTTGAGAACAAAAAGTTATTTTATAGCATAAAACAGCTTTCCGTTTGAGCACCAGCAGGTGGATTCAGCTGAAATTTGCAACACAAATGAAAGTAGTGTTTCGACTTTAAAGCAATCGACTGAAAGTGTACGATGTCTTTTCATTTTCAAGTTTTAAAAATTCCCCAAAAACAAAACTTTCTAATGCCTTCTCGAAGTGGAATAAAACAAGTTAGAGACAAATCGAAATGTTTGTCATGTAGCCCTAGAGGTTGTCATGTAGCCCTAGAGGTTGTCATGTAGCCCTAGAGGTTGTCATGTAACCCTAGAGGTTGTCATGTAGCCCTAGAGGTTGTCATGTAGCCCTAGAGGTTGTCATGTAGCCCTAGAGGTTGTCTATCAAAATTTTGATCTGCCAAGTTTCTCATAATACCGACAATATGGCTATTCAAACCCCAAACACCTTTTGACTGGGACATTATGTCTCGTACTAGCTGCATGGTGGTAAGCACCAAAATGGCAACCATATGCGCAAAGTCCCCACTCTGTATTAAAGCACTCTGGACAAGCCCTTTCAGGCAAACCGTCATTTGATCCTACTGTTTGTGCAAAAAAACTAGAGCTAGGGCAACAAATTTAAATTGAGAACTGCTTCGGGGAAATTTGCTCAGTAAACAGTTTTTTAAATGACAAGATTTTTTGCCGAAATAGTTTCTATCAGAAATGCTGTTCAGATGGCTTGAGGAACAAATCTGAAAGAGTTTGATAAAATTTGAGCAATATTTTGCGAAGTGAGCGCACTAAAATATTATTTTGTATGTAGGCCAGGCATACTGTTTTTTATTATTAGCCATTTTTGTTTTGCTCTCCACATTGCTTGATGGCAAATGATTAATGTTGCCACCTGCAGTCCTGGGTACGATTCCTTGAGGTGGAAATCCTTTTCGCATGAAAATTCTTTGCAAAAATTTTATTACTGATAATCCTTACAACTAGCAACATTTAGGCCGTTTCCATAGATCTTTATAATGGAAAACTGATAGTGTAGTTGGTAGAGCGTATGGTTTAACTGACCATAGACTGGCGCTCAAACCTCCCTAGTGAGTAATTTCTTTTGTTATTCTCCAAAGGACTCTTGTTTTTGCTCGCAAACACAATTCAGTATCTACTTATTATTACTCTTATTGTTTTACGGCACTCTTGCCATTTTTCTTGAAATAGATGGAGCCACAGCATTTTTTGCAATATGAAGTTTAAGTATTGGGCATTAAAGTGATCGAGTTATATATTTCTTGAATATTTCAGAGCACACCACTTCAAGCGCGTAACTAGGTCCACGGTTATCCAAATGGGTTTGAAAAAATTCAACCGACTGACGAAAATTGACAAAATTTTAGAAGCTGGTGTGCTTTACTCATCTATTGATGTCAATTGATGAAACGACATTCAAAGTCAATGCGGGGCGGCCATCTTGGCTTTAGATGAACAATTATTTTTTTTTCAAGTGTATCGATGAACCATTTTGGTCTTCAAAGAAATCACGCCAGACTGTTTCAAGTTTTTCCATTTAAATTTATAGAAATTCTCCGAAATTACACTTTTCGATGCTTTCCCGGAATCAAATGAACTAAGTCACAGAAAAATTGAAATGTTAGACATGTAGCCCAAAAAGTTCCCTTTCAAAAATTTGATTCTCAAAATGCAGACAACACAACTATTCCATTTTAAAAAAGAGGTTTTAAAATGAACCACAACTTCGATTGACAGAGTTTCTGCACCAAAGCGTTCTCCTTGACGTGCCCTTTCAGACAAACATTCACTTAATCCTGTTGCTTGCTTGCAAAGGCTCGAGGTAGGGCACTGAATATAAACTGAGAACTGCTTCAGCCGTTTGCTCAGTAAACAATTATTTGAATGAAAACATTTTTTGTCAAAGTAATTTCTATAGGAAATTGTGTTATATATATATATATATATATATATATATATATATATATATATATATATATATATATATATATATATATATATATATATATATATATATATATATATATATATATATATATATATATATATATATATATATATATATATATATATATATATATATATTATATATATATAATATATAATATATATATATATATATATATATAATATATAATATATATATATATATAATACTTTATCGGCATCAATATCATTTTATAGAAATGTTTTCATAAAGTGCCATAGCTAGAGGAAAAAGAAAAAGAAAAAGAAAAATCAAAAATGAAACAGAAATATAAAATGGACACAGAAAAAAAAGAAGTCTACTCAAACATAGTTTACTCAGAACAATTCTCCATCGGTATTTAAAAGATATTTAAATAAATTAGATTTGAAAACAGACAGGGTTTGTGAGATTCTCAGAGAAGTAGGCAGTTGGTTGAATGTGGCAGATATATGTGTTTCTATTGCAGCTTGTGTGTTGGCATAAAGTTTCTTGCAGTTACGAAAATTAAAATTGCAGTTACAAGTAGTGGTAGAATCAACAGAAATAAAGCTAGGAAAAATGTTATTAAAAATTTTAAAACCAGTGACTGCCGTAAAATATTGAGCCAATTTTGGTAATGGTAACAGTTGAATTGAAGTGGCGATGTCATTTGTTCTAATTAACAAAAGAGGAATGGTATGAACATTTGCTATCAATCGAAAAGCTCTTTTCTGTAATGAAAATAACGATTTTGGCAGGTATTTAGGAGATAGATTCAGGTGTTCAGGTGGCTAAAGGAATAAATCTGAAAAAAAATTGCACAGAATTTCGCGATGTAAGCACACTTAGAAATTTATTTCATGAAGGCCCAGCAAACTGCTTTCAATTAACAGCTGTTTATATGCAATTGTCAGCATTGCTTGATCGCTTAATGGTTAACCTTGTGACCTGCTATTAATTGGGTTCAATTTCCAGCTGCGAAAGTCTTTGCAAAGATGTTTTTATTGATTAGCCTTATGATCAGCAACATTTGGGTAGTTTTCAATGAAAGTTATCAAGGAGAAATTGGTGGTGTAGTTGGTAGAGTGTGTGGTTCCACTCACCAAGTACCTGGGTTAAAACTTCACTTTAGAGTGAAAACTTTTTGGTTATTCTCTAAAAGACTTTCATTTTTTATAGAAAAAATAGAACCACAATGTCTAGTTATTATTGGCGTTTATTTATTACTACAATTATTTATTCATTTAGCATTGTTATTATTTCTTCACTTTTTTACTTACAAGAACCATTAATCCTTACTACTTAGTTTAAATATTTGTCTATCAGGTGGTAGCAGTTATCATTGGCAAGAAAATAGATAACACATTGTCGATTTTCAATCACCCATTATTTATCATATTGCAAGAGATTCGCATGATAGTTAGCTAAGCCCGCCCCCTCCCCCACCCTAAGACCCCCCTACACCCCTTGCCCCGTCAATAACGAAGGTATAAAGTAACCCCTTAGCCTTCCCTCCTTTGTATCTACTCAAATTCCCCCGAAAATTGGATACCGACAACCCCGACCCTGTATAGACCCTGTATCCATCTATATAAACATATATAACCTACCACGGATTACTCCGGGTCAGTACCCCTGGTCAGCCCGGAAAAGTAGCTGATTCAGATAGCCTGGGACCTTGAAGACTGGATGCCCACCATTAGAAGTTGCAGACTGAAGCTGGAGAGCCTAGGAGCAGAGACTAAGGAAGTGAAGGCCCTTATAAGGAATGGAAAGTTTTCAGGACTCCAGAAAGAGCGGGGAGAACGGCCCAGGGCTGTTTTGCCTTGCGATCGCCTATGTTATTGGATCACATTATTTGCTAACTTGCATTGCATACTTTGATTGATGTTTTGCTTCTATTATAATATCTGATTGGTTCACCCTAATAAGGGGGTGAACTTTCCTCCTGTTCTCCTACAAACGGAGCTTTTGTGATGCATTAGAGCAGAAGTCTTGTAGTTCTTGTACAATATCTTTGCTTTTATTGCTAAATAGATTTGTATAATAAAGTGTTTGTTAGAGAAACTCTGGTGTAGTGTCTGGGTCAAGGACACCGTGAAGTTGGTAGCATCTATTCGGAGTAGACCCCGAATTGTTGAAGAAGTTGGAGAGTGGCTACCGTTGTGTCAGCACTAGAGGGAGTAAAACTACTACAATATTATTTACCGATTGAAAACAAAGACTGGTTGTTGCTGGTGCAGCCAGCACTTTGTGCCACATTATGATAATTGGCTTCCAGCACGCTGTTATAAATCAAATGTCGTATAATGCAACACACTCCTAATATGGCAATGTAGTGAGTTGTATTCATTTAAAGGGTAAACAAGCTTGTAATTTAAATTATAAAGTTTATATCAATGATTGGCATTTTTTATTTTGATTTATTGTGTTTATGAAATTATGATCATTGAGGTAGGAGTTTTTTGCATTGGTCCTCTTTTATTGGCCAACTGTGGATATCTATGTCGTCTGGCAATAACTCGCATGCATTCATGGCACACTTGTTGGGCTCAGCATAGCATTTGCTTCTTTTCACCAAAAACTCTGGTTTGCGGATAAATATAAAATATTAGACTTGAAGCAATAGTGCGCTGTAGTGTACCCAGCTGTGCCTGGCAATTCAATCATGCCAATTTAATGGGTAATTATAGATTTATAGATTTATTAAATTAATTTAATCATTATATTGATTTCACAAGTAAAGGATGTGAAAGAATTCACCATATAGCAGCTTATGTTAGCTGAAAGCAGGAAACCTCCCAGAAGTATGTTGATGTGGACAGCTTGGGTAAACTTAAGAGGAGCAAAACATACTTTGTTAAATAACTTGGAAGAAGAAAAGTCCACGTGCAAGATTCTTGTCACTTATTTGTATCTTTGATGTCATTGGTTCAGTTTATTCGTCCCAGGTGACAAATTGGATGTCCGTTTTACTAGCTGGGGTACTTGTTTTATCCAATTCTAGTGAAAGTTGATATTATACTACGACTATTATACTATGACTGTTATACTACGACTGTTATACTACGACTGTTATACTATGACTGTTATACTACGACTGTTATACTACGACTGTTACACTATGACTGTTATACTACGACTGTTATACTACGACTATTGTACTATGACTGTTATACTACAACTGTTACACTACGACTGTTATACTACGACTGTTATACTATGACTGTTATACTACGACTGTTATACTACGACTGTTACACTATGACTGTTATACTACGACTGTTATACTACGACTATTGTACTATGACTGTTATACTACAACTGTTACACTATGACTGTTACACTATGACTGTTATACTACGACTATTATACTACGGCTGTTATACTATGACTGTTATACTATGACTGTTATACTATGACTGTTACACTACGACTGTTATACTATGACTGTTACACTATGACTGTTATACTATGACTGTTGTACTATGACTGTTATACTACTACTGTTATATTATGACTGTTATACTATGACTGTTATACTACGACTGTTATACTACGACTATTATACTATGACTGTTGTACTATGACTGTTATACTACGACTATTATACTATGACTGTTACACTATGACTATTATACTACGACTGTTATACTATGACTGTTATACTACGACTGTTATACTATGACTGTTACACTATGACTGTTATACTACGACTGTTATACTACAACTGTTATACTATGACTGTTGTACTATGACTGTTGTACTATGACTGTTATACTACGACTGTTATACTATGACTGTTATACTATGACTGTTATACTATGACTGTTATACTACGACTGTTATACTATGACTGTTATACTACGACTGTTATACTACGAATTTTACGCTATGATTGGTTTGTTCTGACTATTATACTATAAATGAACATTATACACTCTTGGCTGGTTGTGTGCTTGCAGATCCTCAATCCAAAAGAGTCTTGTCAGACATTTATGAAACGGGTAAAGGAGGATTTCAGCAACAGTTTCTGGCTGACCTTTCGTGCTCATATCAAGACAAAAAGGACCGTGGCTAACATGCATCATCCTCTCATCATGAAGTACATAAAAAATCAGCTGGATCTGCATATGGAGGGAGACAACAACCGTTTATTTGTTGAGGTATAGTCTGTAGAGTAGATCGGTGAAGGTGACTTGAGCTGTTGGAATCTGTCAAAAATGGATACTTGATACTTGGTACTCGCACATAAATTGTTCACTGCATCAAGTAATGATTAATCTACGCATACATGGTTGTAGAACCCTGTTTAAAGGGAAAATCTCATCTTGACAGTCTATTGATATGACTGCCATGGTTCTAATAAATAATATAACTGTTGTGAGGGTTCGATGCTTATTATGGGAGTTGTGTACTCAATTATATGAAGTGGCAAGAGAAAACAACTCACTTTAGTGTCCAAATAAAAATTACTTTGACAGCCTTCGACTCTATATAATTTGAGTCAAGACCAGAGGCAGTTTTGTAACTGTATGTGAAGTCTAGCAGTACCTGTAGCCTGACATAGAGGGTGGCTAGTGGTTAGTACCAAGAAGGTATAACTGTCTGCACAAAGTTTTGTTTTATAGTTAAAGAGAAGATACATCCTGTATCACATAAATGATTTGGTTGAAATCGGAAGGGAATGCGTGCCAAGTTCACCAAAACTGAATTTCTTGCAATCAACCAACAAGAAACTCATGGAGAAAAAGTCTAACTTTAAATTAGCTCTTGGTCGCATCGCTAAATCTAAAGATCCCAGTCTTCTTTTTTGTGAACACAGTGCCGGCAAGGCATCGTTAAGACAAAGTTCAGATATTGTACATCTTTTTCTGTGTTTGCATCAGTACAATGACTGGTTGGATGGCTCCGTTACGCACATGCTCAGAGAGCTCATCAGCCAAGACATTGGTGACGTCTGCCACAGGGTGCTTCTCCACACTCTCAACGTTATGATGCTAGCAGTGGAACAAAACTGGACCGTTATGGATAGAGCTACCAGAAAACCGGTGAAGGACAACGACCCACAACTCATAGCTGACATAAGCCCAGAACTCTTTGACTTCTGTAAGGCTATATATGGATACAGCGAAGGTAGGCTCTACACGCATGCACCGTTCTATAGAGAGCGCAAGGATGGATTATTGATAGATAAACGAAGCCTTGCTTTAAGAGATGCCTTCCGTTATTTGGATTCTGAGGAGCTACCAGATAGCTGGTCCGGGGTGAGAAATTACTTCTGTGTGCAGATCTTATTGGTGAAGGCAGAGGCAACGTGGGCACCAGACACAAAGAATGTTGCAGTCATACGAGAAGCTTTTGCCTTTTGCAAGCAAGCTAGAGATCTCATTCATCAAGCGGTCATCTTGGAACCTGCGTAAGAAATATTTTGAATTCATTTAATTATTGAATGTCATGATTACTTGACTTGGTCAACAGTAACTTGTGAGTTGTGTTGTGTCTGCATTGTATCTGTAACATTTTGTGGTATTATTTTTAGATATATTGCCAAAGGATGGTGTCATCTATCTACTTTTTGTCAGTTATGGTGTCTTGCAGCCGCTTTTTGTCAGTGACTCAGTCTTACAGGTGCTTGGTGTCAGTGAATGTCTTACAGATGCTTGGTGTCAGTGAATGTCTTACAGGTGCTTGGTGTTAGTAATTGATGTCTTACGGGTGCTTGGTGTCAGTAATTGATGTCTAACATGTGCTTGGTGTCAGTAATTGATGTCTTACAGGTGCTTGGTGTCAGTAATTGATGTCTAAGAGGTGCTTGGTGTAAGTAATTGATGTCTAACAAG
The DNA here is from genome assembly GCA_945261195.1 of Cryptosula pallasiana. Classification (NCBI taxonomy): domain Eukaryota; kingdom Metazoa; phylum Bryozoa; class Gymnolaemata; order Cheilostomatida; family Cryptosulidae; genus Cryptosula; species Cryptosula pallasiana. The sequence continues at coordinate 31,448,493 of OX183133.1, read as the reverse complement.
TGCTTGGTGTCAGTAATTGATGTCTAACAAGTGCTTGGTGTCAGTAATTGATGTCTAGCAGGTGCTTGGTGTCAGTAATTGATGTCTAACAGGTGCTTGGTGTAAGTGATTGATGTCTAGCAGGTGCTTGGTGTCATAACATTGTCTCTCTCATTTGTTTGATCTCATTATTACTTTCACATATGCAGACAGGTAGTGCCTGGTCGTTGAATGACAGCGCTGTCAACTTGTTTGCAGCGTTTATGCTGAGCTTGCATCCTACCAGGCCATCGAGGGAGACCAATATGACGATATACCAACAGCAAGCAGGCTCTATGAAGAAAGTAGAAGCTTCCATAAGAAAGTGATGCAGTTGCACAAAACGTACAAGATAGAGAGAACTAGTGCAGCTGCCAGACACTTCAACGATTACGCAGTTCTAATGCGTAGCTGGGCTAATCTGCTGTGAGTGTTTCTTCCACAGATTAAAACTTATAGAATAACGCAAGCGCATTCAGCTGTCAGTGTTGTGTCAATAATTCGTTTTTTATTCCCTACGTTCTCATTAGGTGACTAGCGTGGAATTTTCAGTGGGTGGAATCACGTGAGGAACCCTAGTATTCCAAACCTAAAGAATTTTTCCATCTGGTTTGGTAAACCGGTTGATAGCAAATCAAAAGATGTTTCATCCTTGCGGATTGTCATGTGATGTCATAAATTGAATCAGAGTAACTCGAAAAAAATTTCATGCAAGGGAGGACAACTCATAAGGTTTTGTTGATTCAGTGTTGCTCACCCATTGGAATGTGTTGAACGCATAGTTACAGTTATATTTCAAACAGTTCAAACAGTACAATTGATTTTATAATAATATTTGACTAGAAAATATGGAGTAAACAAATAGATCTGGTTGGTATCTAGTCTGTTATGGACATAGACCCGTCCGCAATGCTTTAAGCGCACGATGCTTTTTAATTGAATTGTGATTGCATTTGACAAATTAATGAACATTTACATAAAAAATTACCCCAGCGAATGCAATTGTTCTATATTTGCTGAGGTGACAACTGCACTGGAATGAGTTGAAGTAATAGCAATGGTTCAGGCGTAAATTTTTAAGGTACAAATTGTAGTACTGAACACGACCCTGTGCCAGACGACCACCGAGAGAAAGCATTGTCTTGCCTGAAGATAGCTGTGAAGCACGCCAGCAAAGCGGCGGACATATTTAAAGTGATGAGCGGCCATAGCAAAGCTGAGCTATTGAAGAGTCTGTTTGACACGGCCGATTCGTTAGAACGCCTTCAGTATGAGACGCCTAGAACTGGTGAGCTCACACATTCAACACATTCAATACATTCAGTACAAGTTTGGCTATATTGGCCATGACTCATACACATTGGAAATTGATCTGTTAGGTTCGCACACTAATAGATACGTACCGACCAGTTAGCAAGGTATCAAAATGAAATTTTTGCTCAAGTACACCCACAAATGATCAACTACATGCAAACTCATGTTCTCTATAATTCCCTTCAACTTCAGAGCCACTTCCTGTAAGCACTCAAATTCAACTGCCAACTCAAAAACAAGAAATATTAGATCATTGAACTCAATTATCAAGTGATAGTCTCCCAAGACGGAGCCACTAAACTGTGGAAGTATCAGTTCAATCAAACTGGCCAAAAAAGTTGTTCACTTTGAGCTCAATTTAAACGCACCAGTTACCAAGCAAGTCAAACTCGCTGTTACAAAGTATAGCCTGGAATTTATCATATGATCATCGATAGATCAAAGCACTGCGGATGACTAGACACTATTGGAAACGAGGATAAAGCATTTGTGCTCTGTGATTGGTTGATCAATGAATCCGCTAGCAATTTTTTTACTTGGATAAACCTGGCGATAACCTCAACTAAAATGCCAGTGATTGCTTAGCAATTTCTTCGAAAACAGAAGCCACAAAATCCTGCAATTGTTACGCTAATCAGTTAGCGATTGCTATATGTACATGCTGTTTAAGTTATCCCTAGTTATTGCAGAGGCTCCACCTGCAATAACATAGAAAAGGCAAATATCCACCAGTTTTATAACGTTCTATGTACAGTGTGTCAAGCTTTCTGAGTCAACTGTTTGGTCTTCTGTTAAGCTGACTCAATTTGTTATCGCAGTCTAGTTGCTCAGGATTGTGCTAACGGTTAAGTTGTTTTACAGATATGGTGAGCAGAGTTACGTACCAGAGCGCCGCCCTCAAGTACTACAATGATGTCTACAAGCTCATAAAGGCTGACTATCGCAGATGTAGCATTTCTGCCAACGATTTCACTCTAAACAGACTGATGCAACGACTACCAGAGCTCATGCGCATGCATAACCTTCCTAGAGAAAGCATAGACAAAGTGAAAGACAATCTGTCGGTGAGTTTTCCAGCATCTGATGTGACAATACAGTCTGACCAACGATACAAGCGCAAAGCTTTTGCACAAGTTTTATATTTAAGATTAACGCACTGAATTGTTTTATTAAAAATCAAAATCTTAAAATTTGACTGCCAAGTTTCTAGTTAGCGTTGAAATACAAATGTAATATTTTATTGCTCAGATAATTGATTTGCTGCTGGTCAGGTATGAAAGTTTTCCCTCTATGGAGAAAAGCACGCATAGCTGACTGGGGTGCCGAGTAGTCGAAGGCATTAACTGCTACACCTACTCCTGTCTACTAGCCCACTGGACACAGGATACACTGTGAAACTTCTCAGCCATCCTTTTCAAAAGATGTCAAAGAACTTATGAAACGTTTGGTTGAAAAATATCGTATAAATATTTGACTTTACCAATTCAAAAGTATAAATGTTTTTGTGCATGTTTCTAGAATGTACAACATGCTGCCGTGAAGGCTGCTGAGGCCGCTCTAAATCTGTCTGGTTCAGAGAGTGGTGGCTCCGGCAGCAGTAGTTCCAGCAGTGACATGGACTCACCTGATGAGGAATGGGTTAATGAGACAGAAATGTTTAAACTGGACCATATACTATCTGGACCATACTTCAGTGATCTTCCAGTTCAACCACCTGCAGATGAGTCTCAACCCAGTGCGGCTGTTAAAATGGAAGACAGCACAGAGGAGGAGGGTGGGTCAGCAGTAAGGAAAAGACCAAGAGTTTGAATAGCTGCTGACGTCTTGTAGCCGCTGTTGCAGCCGTGGCATCTGACTCGCCGTCTACTATGGCAATCCAAGCCTACCTGTTACTTTGCCATAATATCTATTATCACTTGTGCAGTTAATTATAATGACTTTAATACAATTTGTATAGCACTTCTGTTGTCTGGTATACTCTCTAGTCCCATATGTTGTATACTCTCTAGTACCATGTGTTGTATACTCTCTAGTACCGTATGTTGTATACTCTCTAGTACCATGTGTTGTATACTCTCTAGTACCATATGTTGTATACTCTCTAGTACCATATGTTGTATACCCTCTAGTACCATGTGTTGTATACACTCTAGTACCGTATCTTGTATACTCTCTAGTACCGTATGTTGTATACTCTCTAGTACCATGTGTTGTATACCCTCTAGTACCATATGTTGTATACTCTCTAGTACCATATGTTGTATACTCTCTAGTACCGTATGTTGTATACCCTCTAGTACCATATGTTGTATACTCTCTAGTACCGTATCTTGTATACTCTCTAGTACCATATGTTGTATACCCTCTAGTACCATGTGTTGTATATTCTCTAGTACCGTATGTTGTATACTCTCTAGTCCCATATGTTGTATACTCTCTAGTACCATGTGTTGTATACTCTCTAGTACCATGTGTTGTATACTCTCTAGTACCATATGTTGTATACCCTCTAGTACCATATGTTGTATACTCTCTAGTACCATATGTTGTATACTCTCTAATACCATATGTTGTATACCCTCTAGTACCATATGTTGTATACTCTCTAGTACCATATGTTGTATACCCTCTAGTACCATGTGTTGTATACTCTCTAGTACCGTATGTTGTATACTCTCTAGTACCATATGTTGTATACTCTCTAGTACCGTATGTTGTATACTCTCTAGTACCATATGTTGTATACTCTCTAGTCCCATATGTTGTATACTCTCTAGTACCATGTGTTGTATACTCTCTAGTACCATGTGTTGTATACTCTCTAGTACCGTATGTTGTATACTCTCTAGTACCGTATGTTGTATACTCTCTAGTACCATATGTTGTATACTCTCTAGTACCATATGTTGTATACTCTCTAGTCCCATATGTTGTATACTCTCTAGTACCATGTGTTGTATACTCTCTAGTACCATGTGTTGTATACTCTCTAGTACCATATGTTGTATACCCTCTAGTACCATATGTTGTATACCCTCTAGTACCATATGTTGTATACCCTCTAGTACCATATGTTGTATACTCTCTAGTACCGTATGTTGTATACTCTCTAGTACCATGTGTTGTATACTCTCTAGTACCATATGTTGTATACTCTCTAGTACCATATGTTGTATACTCTCTAATACCATATGTTGTATACCCTCTAGTACCATATGTTGTATCCTCTCTAGTACCATATGTTGTATACTCTCTAGTCCCATATGTTGTATACTCTCTAGTACCATATGTTGTATACTCTCTAATACCATATGTTGTATACACTCTAGTACCGTGTGTTGTATACTCTCTAGTACCATGCGTTGTATACTCTCTAGTACCAAATGTTGTATACTCTCTAGTACCATATGTTGTATACTCTCTAGTACCAAGTGTTGTATACTCTCTAGTACCATATGTTGTATACTCTCTAGTACCATATGTTGTATACTCTCTAGTCCCGTATGTTGTATACTCTCTAGTACCATATGTTGTATACTCTCTAGTACCGTATGTTGTATACTCTCTAGTACCGTATGTTGTATACTCTCTAGTACCGTATGTTGTATACTCTCTAGTACCGTATGTTGTATACTCTCTAGTACCGTATGTTGTATACTCTCTAGTACCGTATGTTGTATACTCTCTAGTACCGTATGTTGTATACTCTCTAGTACCGTATGTTGTATACTCTCTAGTACCGTATGTTGTATACCCTCTAGTACCATATGTTGTATACTCTCTAGTCCCATATGTTGTATACTCTCTAGTACCATGTGTTGTATACTCTCTAGTACCGTATGTTGTATACTCTCTAGTACCATATGTTGTATACTCTCTAGTACCGTATGTTGTATACTCTCTAGTACCGTATGTTGTATACTCTCTAGTACCGTATGTTGTATACTCTCTAGTACCGTATGTTGTATACTCTCTAGTCCCATATGTTGTATACTCTCTAGTACCATATGTTGTATACGCTCTAGTACCATATGTTGTATACTCTCTAGTACCGTATGTTGTATACTCTCTAGTACCAAATGTTGTATACTCTCTAGTACCATATGTTGTATACTCTCTAGTACCATATGTTGTATACTCTCTAGTACCATATGTTGTATACTCTCTAGTACCGTATGTTGTATACTCTCTAGTACCATATGTTGTATACTCTCTAGTACCATATGTTGTATACTCTCTAGTACCATATGTTGTATACTCTCTAGTACCATATGTTGTATACTCTCTAGTACCATATGTTGTATACTCTCTAGTACCAAATGTTGTATACTCTCTAGTACCATATGTTGTATACTCTCTAGTACCATATGTTGTATACTCTCTAGTACCGTATGTTGTATACTCTCTAGTACCAAATGTTGTATACTCTCTAGTACCATATGTTGTATACTCTCTAGTACCATATGTTGTATACTCTCTAGTACCATATGTTGTATACTCTCTAGTACCGTATGTTGTATACTCTCTAGTACCGTGTGTTGTATACTCTCTAGTACCGTATGTTGTATACTCTCTAGTACCATGTGTTGTATACTCTCTAGTACCGTATGTTGTATACTCTCTAGTACCATATGTTGTATACTCTCTAGTACCATATGTTGTATACTCTCTAGTACCATATGTTGTATACTCTCTAGTAACATATGTTGTATACTCTCTAGTACCATATGTTGTATACTCTCTAGTACCATATGTTGTATACTCTCTAGTACCATATGTTGTATACTCTCTAGTACCATATGTTGTATACTCTCTAGTACCATATGTTGTATACTCTCTAGTACCATATGTTGTATACTCTCTAGTACCATATGTTGTATACTCTCTAGTACCATATGTTGTATACTCTCTAGTACCATATGTTGTATACTCTCTAGTACCATATGTTGTATACTCTCTAGTACCATATGTTGTATACTCTCTAGTACCGTATGTTGTATACTCTCTAGTACCGTATGTTGTATACTCTCTAGTACCAAATGTTGTATACTCTCTAGTACCATATGTTGTATACTCTCTAGTACCATATGTTGTATACTCTCTAGTACCGTATGTTGTATACTCTCTAGTACCGTGTGTTGTATACTCTCTAGTACCATATGTTGTATACTCTCTAGTACCATGTGTTGTATACTCTCTAGTACCGTATGTTGTATACTCTCTAGTACCATATGTTGTATACTCTCTAGTACCATATGTTGTATACTCTCTAGTACCATATGTTGTATACTCTCTAGTACCATATGTTGTATACTCTCTAGTACCATATGTTGTATACTCTCTAGTACCGTATGTTGTATACTCTCTAGTACCGTATGTTTCACTGTGTTTGGCTAAACTAGCTCCTGAGGAGTGACCACCATGTGCTAGCCCTATCCATTACTGTCATATTTGGTAAATGCGTATCTGTCAGATCTAATACAACGTGTTATATAGTATTCGTTTTATTTGTATTGGGAACACAACTCCTTACTATCTTACTGTTACGCACAACGTTGGCATTACATAGAGTGAGCAACTCCACGTTGTTGTCCTTTGATTAATATTCATAGTGCTGCCATTGTGTAGTCACATTACAACTGTTTCTATGCTGCCTACATATTACACTTGCTATACAAGACATTTGTTTTATTCTTGTTTTGCTCCCAACTTTCATCACAAATATCCGCAACGCAACAGTTTTTGTTTCATTTTGATTGGCAGAGCCGCCACTTTCTATATTATACATTGTGAGCAAGAACTATTGAACACACTACACATACACCATATACAGAGTGTACAAGTATACAGCACACATACACCATATACAGAGTGTACAAGTATACAGCACACATACACCATATAGAGAGTGTACAAGTATACAGTACACATACACCATATAGAGAGTGTACAAGTATACAGTACACATACACCATATAGAGAGTGTACAAGTATACAGCACACATACACCATATAGAGAGTGTACAAGTATACACTACACATACACCATATACAGAATGTACAAGTATACAGTACACATACACCATATAGAGAGTGTACAAGTATACAGTACACATACACCATATAGAGAGTGTACAAGTATACAGTACACATACACCATATAGAGAGTGTACAAGTATACAGTACACATACACCATATACAGAGTGTACAAGTATACAGCACACATACACCATATAGAGAGTGTACAAGTATACAGTACACATACACCATATACAGAGTGTACAAGTATACAGCACACATACACCATATAGAGAGTGTACAAGTATACACTACACATACACCATATAGAGAGTGTACAAGTATACAGTACACATACACCATATACAGAGTGTACAAGTATACAGTACACATACACCATATAGAGAGTGTACAAGTATACAGTACACATACACCATATAGAGAGTGTACAAGTATACAGTACACATACACCATATACAGAGTGTACAAGTATACAGTACACATACACCATATACAGAGTGTACAAGGATACACATACACCATATACAGAGTGTACAAGTATACAGTACACATACACCATATAGAGAGTGTACAAGTATACAGCACACATACACCATATAGAGAGTGTACAAGTATACAGTACACATACACCATATAGAGAGTGTACAAGTATACAGTACACATACACCATATACAGAGTGTACAAGGATACAGTACACATACACCATATACAGAGTGTACAAGTATACAGTACACATACACCATATACAGAGTGTACAAGGATACACATACACCATATACAGAGTGTACAAGTATACAGTACACATACACCATATAGAGAGTGTACAAGTATACAGCACACATACACCATATACAGAGTGTACAAGTATACACTACACATACACCATATACAGAGTGTACAAGGATACACATACACCATATACAGAGTGTACAAGTATACAGTACACATACACCATATACAGAGTGTACAAGTATACAGTACACATACACCATATACAGAGTGTACAAGGATACACATACACCATATACAGAGTGTACAAGTATACAGTACACATACACCATATAGAGAGTGTACAAGTATACAGCACACATACACCATATACAGAGTGTACAAGTATACACCACACATACACCATATACAGAGTGTACAAGGATACACATACACCATATACAGAGTGTACAAGTATACAGTACACATACACCATATAGAGAGTGTACAAGTATACAGTACACATACACCATATAGAGAGTGTACAAGTATACAGTACACATACACCATATAGAGAGTGTACAAGTATACACTACACATACACCATATAGAGAGTGTACAAGGATACACTACACATACACCATATAGAGAGTGTACAAGTATACAGTACACATACACCATATACAGAGTGTACAAGTATACAGTACACATACACCATATACAGAGTGTACAAGTATACAGTACACATACACCATATACAGAGTGTACAAGTATACACTACACATACACCATATAGAGAGTGTACAAGTATACAGTACACATACACCATATAGAGAGTGTACAAGTATACAGTACACATACACCATATACAGAGTGTACAAGTTTACAGTACACATACACCTTGTACATTGTGCATGTGTAGTACGTAATTGTACACCTTGTACTTGGTGTATGCGTAAAAGTGTGAAAAACAATAAAATAGTGGCAAGACTTCACTTTGTATTTTGTCAGAGTTAAAAAACAATATTTTAAAATCCTTTGTAAAATTATATGATGTATAAGCAGTTTACCCAAGCTACTACATGGCTTTATTTACTCCTGTCACTGATATCTAGTGGTGGAGTGAAGAGTATCTAGTGGTGGAGTGAAGAGTATCTAATGATGGAGTGAAGAGTAGCTAGTGGTGGAGTGAAGAGTATCTAGTGGTGGAGTGAAGAGTAGCTAGTGGTGGAGTGAAGAGTATCTAGTGGTGGAGTGAAGAGTATGTAGTGGTGGAGTGAAGAGTATCTAGTGGTGGAGTGAAGAGTAGCTAGTGGTGGAGTGAAGAGTATCTAGTGGTGGAGTGAAGAGTAGCTAGTGGTGGAGTGAAGAGTATCTAATGATGGAGTGAAGAGTATCTAGTGGTGGAGTGAAGAGTATCCAGTGGTGGAGTGAAGAGTATCTAGTGGTGGAGTGAAGAGTATCTAGTGGTGGAGTGAAGAATATCTAGTGGTGGAGTGAAGAGTAGTTAGTGGTGGAGTGAAGAGTATCTAGTGGTGGAGTGAAGAGTAGCTAGTGGTGGAGTGAAGAGTATCTAGTGGTGGAGTGAAGAGTAGCTAGTGGTGGAGTGAAGAGTATCTAGTGGTGGAGTGAAGAGTAGCTAGTGGTGGAGTGAAGAGTAGATCTAGTGGTGGAGTGAAGAATATCTAGTGGTGGAGTGAAGAGTATCTAGTGGTGGAGTGAAGAGTAGCTAGTGGTAGAGTGAAGAGTAGTTAGTGGTGGAGTGAAGAGTATCTAGTGGTGGAGTGAAGAGTATCTAGTGGTGGAGTGAAGAGTAGCTAGTGGTGGAGTGAAGAGTATCTAGTGGTGGAGTGAAGAGTAGCTAGTGGTGGAGTAAAGAGTATCTAGTGGTGGAGTGAAGAGTACCTAGTGGTGGAGTGAAGAGTAGTTAGTGGTGGAGTGAAGAGTAGTTAGTGGTGGAGTGAAGAATATCTAGTGGTGGAGTGAAGAGTATCTAGTGGTGGAGTGAAGAGTAGCTAGTGGTGCAGTGAAGAGTATCTAGTGGTGGAGTGAAGAGTAGCTAGTGGTGGAGTGAAGAGTACCTAGTGGTGGAGTGAAGAGTATCTAGTGGTGGAGTTAAGAGTATCTAGTGGTGGAGTGAAGAGTATCTAGTGGTGGAGTGAAGAGTAGCTAGTGGTGGAGTGAAGAGTATCTAGTGGTGGAGTGAAGAGTATCTAGTGGTGGAGTGAAGAGTATCTAGTGGTGGAGTGGAGAGTATCCAGTGGTGGAGTGAAGAGTATGTAGTGGTGGAGTGAAGAGTAGCTAGTGGTGGAGTGAAGAGTAGCTAGTGGTATAGTGAAGAATATCTAGTGGTGGAGTGAAGAGTATCTAGTGGTGGAGTGAAGAGTAGCTAGTGGTGGAGTGAAGAGTATCTAGTGGTGGAGTGAAGAGTATCTAGTGGTGGAGTGAAGAGTAGCTAGTGGTGGAGTGAAGAGTATCTAGTGGTGGAGTGAAGAGTATCTAGTGGTGGAGTGAAGAGTATCTAGTGGTGGAGTGAAGAGTAGCTAGTGGTAGAGTGAAGAGTAGCTAGTGGTGGAGTGGAGAGTAGCTAGTGGTAGAGTGAAGAGTAGCTAGTGGTGGAGTGAAGAGTATCCAGTGGTGGAGTGAAGAGTATCTAGTGGTGGAGTGAAGAGTAGCTAGTGGTGGAGTGAAGAGTATCTAGTGGTGGAGTGGAGAGTAGCTAGTGGTAGAGTGAAGAGTAGCTAGTGGTGGAGTGAAGAGTATCCAGTGGTGGAGTGAAGAGTATCTAGTGGTGGAGTGAAGAGTAGCTAGTGGTGGAGTGAAGAGTAGCTAGTGGTGGAGTGAAGAGTATGTAGTGGTGGAGTTAAGAGTATCTAGTGGTGGAGTGAAGAGTTACTAGTGGTGGAGTGAAGAGTAGCTAGTGGTGGAGTGAAGAGTAGCTAGTGGTGGAGTGAAGAGTATCTAGTGGTGGAGTGAAGAGTATCTAGTGGTGGAGTGAAGAGTAGCTAGTGGTGGAGTGAAGAGTATCTAGTGGTGGAGTGAAGAGTATCTAGTGGTGGAGTGAAGAGTATCTAGTGGTGGAGTGAAGAGTATCTAGTGGTGGAGTGAAGAGTATCTAGTGGTAGAGTGAAGAGTAGCTAGTGGTAGAGTGAAGAGTATCTAGTGGTGGAGTGAAGAGTAGCTAGTGGTAGAGTGAAGAGTATCTAGTGGTGGAGTGAAGAGTATCTAGTGGTGGAGTGAAGAGTATCTAGTGGTGGAGTGAAGAGTATCTAGTGGTGGAGTGAAGAGTATCTAGTGGTAGAGTGAAGAGTAGCTAGTGGTGGAGTGAAGAGTATCTAGTGGTGGAGTGAAGAGTATCTAGTGGTGGAGTGAAGAGTATCTAGTGGTGGAGTGAAGAGTAGCTAGTGGTGGAGTGAAGAGTAGCTAGTGGTGGAGTGAAGAGTATCTAGTGGTGGAGTGAAGAGTAGCTAGTGGTGGAGTGAAGAGTATCTAGTGGTGGAGTGAAGAGTAGCTAGTGGTGGAGTGAAGAGTATCTAGTGGTGGAGTGAAGAGTATCTAGTGGTGGAGTGAAGAGTATCTAGTGGTGGAGTGAAGAGTATCTAGTGGTGGAGTGAAGAGTAGCTAGTGGTGGAGTGAAGAGTATCTAGTGGTGGAGTGAAGAGTAGTTAGTGGTGGAGTGAAGAGTAGCTAGTGGTAGAGTGAAGAGTAGCTAGTGGTGGAGTGAAGAGAAGTTAGATATCAATAACCAACTTTCACTTTTAGTAATATGGCAAACAATTATGGTCATTTTGCAGTTGATATAAGCACAGCCACAATGTTTCCAAAAAATGATTTACTTCATATTGTGATGTTTTATGTAAGAACAAATGTCGTCAAAGGCAGTTCAGAAAGTTTTAATGCAACGCAATTTTTAGGGTTTATGTCATTTTTCTTGGTAAGACATGGGTATTGTAGTAGTTTTGCTCGTACTATTTGGACACAACTGGTGCTCTATCAAGGCCAGTGCAATTTGCTTCCCTACACTGTATATTATTGTGGCGACGGGCACCGAGTCCGTCTGCTGCCGCCCTACGTACAGCCGACCCTGCTGTAACACAAGCGCATACAGGGGCTTAAACCCTACCCTGTATGGCTTCTACTGGAGTCTTATCAACCCTGCGCTCTAACAGCTCACTGTTACTTCGGTATAAATACCCGTCTGCTACAACTGCAACTCCTAGTAAGTGAAGAGAGAGAGGTGTTTGTGTTCCAAGATTTATTATCGACTGACTAAAACTGTTCATTACGTGACCTTTTATAAAACAAGCCCTTTGGGCTTGGTCTGCGACGCAAGTCTCATTGCAGTATTTGCTCGATTTGTTTGTAATATGGTTATTCTCCATATGGATGCACCATGTGCATGACCTCTGTCTGTTGGTGAAGTCATGTTTGGGAATTCCATCAGGAGTTGTGCTCCCTTGTATTGAGGACACAACTCCAGGTCCAGGAAGCAATCCCAATGCATTGTAGCCCGAGTTCTAACACCCATTGGGTGGGGCAGGGTGGTTCAGGTACCCACCCCACCTCAGTTTGGAAATTGAGGGCCTGAGGCTACCGCCCCGCCGATATTGTCCGAGTTCCAACACACGCCGGTTGGGGCAGGGCGGGTCGACTACCCACTCCACCCACGGGTGGGGGGGCTGAGGACCTGAGGCTATGGCCCCGCCTTGGCGGCGATGCCGGGGGACTCGCTGCCGGAGCCTTGGGACCACCTAGGGCCGAGATGCTTACCGTCAGCATTGTAACATATATACGACCTGTTCGACCTTTTGACCCCGTTTCCTACCGGAAGTGTGATTTGCCCGTCTCCTACAGGAAGTGGGCGACGCCAGTGACGAACGGATGGACGGGCGGACACCCCTTCGTCCTTTGTAATATGATGTATCATACAATCACAATCACAAAATCACACGCGCATAGTACATTTCAACCAATAACAACAAGGTAATGTAAATAGTCCAATCAGTGGGTGTAATTGCTGAGGTGCTCCTCCCTCTGTGCTGGCATGTAGGCGGAGCCTTTACCTTCTACCTAACAGTGGTCTCTGTTAGCTACCTTTTCTGTAAACTGCACATGTTTAATCTTGCCCGATTGCATTACTGCTTGACTGCACCTGCCGGTTGCCAGCGATAACAATTATTAGCCATCCAACAAATTCTCTCACAGTACAAAGCATACTTGTAACATATAAATAACATATTAGCACACGCATGTAACATATACATTACATGTTAGCACACATACATGTAACATACATATAACGTGTTAACATACATGCATGTAACATACACATAACATGTTAACCAAATTAAAAATTGATGCACATTATTCTTGACAACAAAACTGGCGGTAAAATAAGCAGTAAGCGATTTCCTTAGAATGCGTTGATCAAACTTTTGATGCTTCAAACTTTTGGCGCTAGAAGTGATAGTAGTAGAAATGTCCTTTTGTGCTGCAGGTTTATTTGATTAGATGTTCTATTGACTAATTGAATGTCGCTGTTGACACGTGCGGCTATCCTGTGAGAATAGATAATATCGGTGCCTTGTTCTACTATTACTAATAACGAGTAAATCATCTACATATTCTACTGACTACTGTGTGTTGTGTAGGAGGTAGTGGACAGCAATAGTCTGTAGTACTAATACTTGTAAGTCACTGCGCAGTGATGGAAGAGGAAGTACTACTTTTCTCACAGGCTGAAGTCTCGTGTACAAGTTCCCAAAGGATTTCCAACTTGGAAAAGGCTGGGGGTTATAGAGCGAGGATGATTGAAGTCTTACAAAACATAAGAGAAGGTTAGATGTTTGTATCTGCCATTATATAATATAATGCGTGTATCTTTGTGTAGCTGTGCAGTCCTGCTTGTATCTAGTAACAACAATTTGTATCATGTATCATCTCTATTTGCTGACTTTTCCGCAAGGTAATGGAGAAGTAGTTGGCATGCAGTAGTACGGCAGCAATCAACTACGGCAGCAATGAAATGTTAAGCTTTATTCAACAATAGTAGTGAACTTTATCAAAGTTTTTGATTTTCTGGCGATTATATAGGACGACTTTCTGCTCACTGCGTCAGTTTGTGCAATGATTTCTTCGGCTTTCAGAAGTTGATGAGGAGGCTTTAGAAGATCTAAAGATGATGTGTCAAGATCTCGCTATGGATGTGGCAGGCACAACTGAAATATTATCTAAGAAGTCTCTACTGGAGGTCTATAGCCTGTTGTTGGCTCATTGCCATAATGATCTCAGGCAGCTTATTCTTATAATGAATGACCTTCTACCTAAAATAGTCCATGACCTCCACGTATGTTTCTTCTCACTTATTTATGCAAAGGTGTCAGTGTGTTTGATAAGGTCAATTGTGAGGTTTTGTTAATAACAACTTTCATATAATGTTCCAGGTTTGATAGCAAATGGAATGAATGGTTTGTCCATTCAAATCTTAGTCTACTTTAGATACACTAGTTAGAGGAGATGTTATATTGTACACAAACTTTAGATACACTAGTTAGAGGTGATGTTATATTGTACACAAACTTTAGATACACTAGTTAGAGGTGATGTTATATTGTACACAAACTTTAGATACACTAGTTAGAGGTGATGTTATATTGTACACAAACTTTAGATACACTAGTTAGAGGTGATGTTATATTGTACACAAACTTTAGATACACTAGTTAGAGGTGATGTTATATTGTACACAAACTTTAGATACACTAGTTAGAGGTGATGTTATATTGTACACAAACTTTAGATACACTAGTTAGAGGTGATGTTATATTGTACACAAACTTTAGATACACTAGTTAGAGGTGATGTTATATTGTACACAAACTTTAGATACACTAGTTAGAGGTGATGTTATATTGTACACAAACTTTAGATACACTAGTTAGAGGTGATGTTATATTGTACACAAACTTTAGATACACTAGTTAGAGGTGATGTTATATTGCACACAAACTTTAGAGACACTAGTTAGAGGAGATGTTATATTGTACACAAACTTTAGATACATTAGTTAGAGGTGATGTTATATTGTACATAAACTTTAGATACACTAGTTAGAGGTGATGTTATATTGTACACAAACTTTAGATACACTAGTTAGAGGAGATGTTATATTGTACATAAACTTTAGATACACTAGTTAGAGGAGATGTTATATAGTACACAAACTTTAGATATACTAGTTAGAGGAGATGTTATATTGTACATAAACTTTAGATACACTAGTTAGAGGTGATGTTATATTGTACATAAGCTTTAGATACACTAGTTAGAGGTGATGTTATATTGTACACAAACTTTAGATACACTAGTTAGAGGAGATGTTATATTGTACATAAACTTTAGATACACTAGTTAGAGGTGATGTTATATTGTACATAAACTTTAGATACACTAGTTAAAGGAGATGTTATATTGTACACAAACTTTAGATACACTAGTTAGAGGTGATGTCGCAGGTAGCAATTCTATTGGTCATTACAAAATATTCATATCAATAGGGTGTGGCGGAGTAGTTTCACTTTAGCGATGCAACCGGAAGTAGCTTAGTCGATCATTGAACTTATCATTAGAAATCACGACTCGCTTGGCTATTATTCTGATGTGAGGAAATTTGAGCGAATAATATGACAAAAATGATGTTGTTGAGAAAGCTCAAAGAATCAATAAAGCTTTTGGAAAATATTTTTTGAAGAAAAACTATTTCTTTAGTTAAAAAAAAATAATAAAGTATCATGTTCACGGGTAGGACCTAGCCTGTCTCAGACAAGCTTTGTTTTCGCGGGAGTTGTCCACCCGCGCAAAGCGGAGCTCCGCTTTGCGCGGGTGGACAACTCCCGCGAAAACAAAGCTTGTCTGAGACAGGCTAGGGTAGGACCATAGTTTCGTATTTTGGGTTTAATTGAGCTTGCCAACCTAAGCTAATGAAAGCGCACCCTTAACGATTACTGTGGTTTGCTTTCACAGTGCCGTTGTAGTTTTACAATTTATGTTGATGGCGCATCGTCAGTATTATATACACCAAACTTATTAGCTGCCGTGAATAAAAAAATGCTTCTTTAGTAATTATTAAAATGAAGTGACTTTCGTTTTAATGGTATTGTTGGTGGAAAGGGGGCTTCCGGTTTGTTTAATAATAGCTCCGCAGTAGTAATATATGAGCAGATCTCCCTACCAAGTGTTTTTTTGTGGATTAGTTCTTGGGGGTTATGCAATGAGTTACGGCGTTGGGTGAATTCGCCGAGTTTATATTGTATTTCATTTGAGTGGCATTTGAGTGGCATTTAAGTGGCATTTGAGTTTTGATTATTTTTTTACTTAATTTGAACTTATAGATTTTGAATGTATGGCATTCAAGTTTTGATAATTTTTTACATAATTATATACATAACTTTAACTCATAGAGCATCTAGATTTTGAATGTATGGCATTTAAGTTTTGATAATTTTTTGTAATTCGACTCATATGATATCTTGAGAGAGGAGAGAGAGGAGATATATCTACATTGAATAAATACAGTGATTAAAAATGAAACAATATGTGAATATATACATTTATTGTGTAATAAGTAGGGAAAATTTCATATAATATAGCTAGAGTCAGTAAATATTAAATAATACCAAACACTACAACTTGTAATGACAATCAATACATAAGCCTTTACTAAAACTATCTTGAAAACCTTCAAAACATGATCCCAAATGGAAAAAATGGATGAAGTTAGATATTCATCTATTTGTTTACATGTACAAAAAAGAGGTATTTTGGTGAAATATTTTTTCATTTTATTCAATTTTCATTAATTTTTACAAAAACAAATCATCCTATAAATGGTTAAATTTCATCTAATTGTACAAATTTACAAAAAAACAAGGTATTTGGTAAAATACTTTTTCATTTCATTAAATCTTCATTATTTTTTTTGCAAAAAAGAAATCATCCTTCAAATGGTTAAATTTTATCTGTTTGTATATCTTTACAAAAAAAACAGGCTATTTGGTAAAATATTTCCTTTATTCTATTCAATTTTCATTAATTTTTTCAATAATTGTGTTGGATATTGACAAATTGGTGGAGACAGATAAAACACAAGCACTCACCAGTAAGATTCAAATCCGAAGGGCAGCAGATCACGTTCTGTCCGACGTTACGCCTTTAGCTTTAGGCTTTGTGTACATGAAGCGTCTCCGCAATCCGTGATGGTGTATAGAACCTTAGCCTATTATCTTAAACCCAATAATTCCTGAAGCATATAAAGATGCATATCCAACATGCCCCCTTCTTTGGGAAAAGCCACCAGCGGGAAATTACCATTCATAAACAATAAGCATATGTATGTACAGCATCTATTGGAGCCAGTTAACACATACAGCCACCAGTTACTAGCAAATCATCAAGAAGCACCTCAAGCCTCAAGGAGCAGTTAATAAAGTGTTCATATACCAAACGAAGGTTAGTATACTGAGCATGCAAGAAATCATCAGTACCTTGTATACGTACCAGAGATAAAATATAACAGACCTGAAACAAATATATACCCGGTTAGTACAAGCTATGTATCTTTTGAAACTGAAGTTCCTTTTTATACTGGACAATGAACTTACTATATACTTGTAAATACTAAACCATTGACAAACATTTGTAATACCGTCATTCCTATGAATTATCCAGAAGTACCCAGTACTCAACCCAGTTTTAAACCTTTTAATCACACGCGAGACATCAACCTTTCGGTAATCTAGTCTCTTACATACACACGCGAGACATCAACCTCTCGGTAATCTAGTCTCTTACCATTCAAACGCGAGACATCAACCTTTCGGTAATCTAGTCTCTTACATACACGCACGAGACATCAACCTCTCGGTAATCTAGTCTCTTACCATTCACACGAGAGACATCAACCACCGGTATCTAGTCTCTCTGCACATACTCCCAATAAACACTCGCGTATTTATATGTTTAAACCTGTACTCCTTGAACTCTTAATGTCCATTACCTTATATAAGTGAAGCCTGCAAACATCTTTACTGACGTATTTCTTCGTATAGCAAACTTCTTGGCCCACCACCTATCATCTACATTACCTCTGCCATTTTCCTCTTACATCAAAAGTATCAGTGTTTGTCAGTAAATTTAGTTTTCTGATTTCACGTAACCCCAAGAGATTTCTAGTGGAGCCCTTGACCACATACACTGATATCACAGATGAGCTGGAAAAACTTCCAATGCAAACCTTCGACATTCCAGCTACACACAACTTGGAACCGTCCACTCCTACGAGAGACTCCGCAGGCCTACGCAATTTCAAATTCAAACGTTTGCCAGTTTCTTCAGTTAACACTGACACCCCTGCACCGGTGTCTAGAATGAATTCAGTCTCACTTTCATTAACTTTCAGTGAGCATTTGATACTGTCCCCAATACAATTTGAATCACTCATTAAACTATTTACAAATCTCACTTTACGTGGGGAACTTTCACAACCACTGCCATCACTACTTTTATTATAACGATGGGGTGAGTTGCTATGATCTAACATGTTATCACGTCTACCACTTTTGGTATTACAATCTTGAGAAGTGTGTCCACGCCGATCACATGTAAAACACCTAGTATCGGGGCAGTTACGGACTTGATGTCCGATTTTCCCGCATTCAAAGCATTTACTACACTTCCTGGTTGAAGAGCTAGGTCGTTCCAAATACCTACTTGATGAAGGAGAACTCTCCGATGAATTAGAATTGTAACCACAACTAGGCCTGTAGCTACCATAGTACCCTCGTCTGTAATACCTACTTGACTGTATTTTACTATTTTCTTCATGTTCAGAACTTCTATTGTATTTACTACTGGGAGAATACCCCTTATTCGAGCCCCTGTAAGAACCGCTTCTGTCACTACCATCACTAGATCGGCTACGGTCACGTGGGTGACTAGAATATCTTTCATAGTTTCTACTACCTCTACTTGACATCCAATATTTACTAGGGGAGCTCTGATGATCGGATTTAGTGTCCCCATAGTTTCTGCGAAACCTTCTATGTTTATTTAAATATAACCTATGCACTGATTTCTCGCTATCTGAATTATAAGGACTTTCACAAGATGACAACTCACTGACTTTATTAACATCAGCTGTTCTCTGATCGACTGAACGGCCTGTCTTAACAGCGCTCAAAATTTCTTCCGACACGTTAGCCATTTGTCTGGCCTTTAGTTTGGTTGACAACTGTAGCCAAGAAAGTTCAGTTTCTTGCATTAGCATTTTTCGAACTGAAGAGTCACGTAAACCATTCACCGCAAGGGCTACTGCAAAACGTTGTCTCCACTCATCATTATCAACACCCAGGTTCATATCTCTGCTAAGTTTTTCAACTCTTAATAAATAGGCGGTCTCATTTTCACCACAAGCCTGAGAAACTGTGACAAACTTCATGGTTCTGACGTAAAAACTTTCCCTTCTATCGTAATGATTTTGCAAAACATGAAGTGCTTGATCAAAACCATCATCGTCTTGGTTATCTAGATTAAAGCCTAGCGACTGTAAAATCGTTATACCTTCGCTACCAATAGCACTAAGTAAAGCGAGCAATTTTGTTCTACCTCGGAACCTATCTACTAAACGAGTTTCATCATTGTCTGTCACTTCTTCTTTACCAAAAGTCAACGTTGACAACTCCATTGAAACCTTGAATTGAGTTAGCCAATTATTAAAAGACAATGAAGGATTTTCACTACATATTTTCAATTTAGGAAATGATTTCAGATCTAACCTATTGTTCATGTGAGCCATGTTGGCCTAAATCAGTCAACGTACACGATAAAACGAACTGAAATTGTACTGGATTATTTCACCGGACACTTGATGGTACTGTTATTTTTATACCAAAATAACGACACTATGCTAACACTTTCAACACCAACTTGACAACGTTTAGAACAATAACAATGTCAACAATAACAAATGTAACAATCAATATAATTATAACACAACGGAAGTATCACTTTGTTTGCTGTAACTACACGCAAGAATAATAGTATTTCACAATAATTCGTAAATTTCCACTTCCCTGTGGATCGATTCAACACTTTCAATGTTATACCCACTTGGTACACAAACACTTTACAGTAGAGCTCACTTAGCTCTATATATTGCACTGTATTAATTTTTCACTCGTTATTGCTGATACCCACACGGCAATCAGCAACACTTAATATAACACTCTATTTCACTATTTTATATCACTTCAGAACAACACTATAGTACTGAACCACTGTAAGCACACTGTAGCAACACTATGAGAACACTGTGGTAACACTATAACAACCACTTCATATACCACTGTAGCAACACAATATCAACACTGTAGCTACACACGTAACGGCACTGTAACACCACGGCTCAAAACACTAGCACAACACAGATCACAGAGCTCACTCAGCTCTAAATATAACACACAACACTTGACACTTGATAATTACACTAAACACTGGTTTGTTGGCTTTTAGCCACACGATATCAACACTGTAGCCACACACGTAACGACACTGTAACACCACGGCACAAAACGCTAGCACAACACAAATCACGGAGCTCACTCAGCTCTAAATAGTAAACACAACACTGGCCACTGAATAAATACACTAAACACTAGATTGTTGGCACCCACACGGTGAACAACAATGAACACAGAGGCACAAATAATAATCACCAGAAAGCAGTTCACTTGGTGGTAATGCAGATCACTTGTTGCACCACTGACACCAAACAATTATTATAATTATTGGTGTTCACTCACTTAGTACACAACTATATCACTGTAGCACAAATAATAGAGAGCTCACGTAGCTCTAACTCTAATAATGATAATAAACACACACTGCACTTATTGTATACCACTAAATACACTAACACTGTACTTGTTGTTGGTATCCACGTGATACTCAACAACCACTAGGAAGAAAAAGATTAAGATAACAACAATGGACAATAACACAAACAAACACCAACTCACACTGAAATATTATTAAACACTAAGCTTAAAGTTATGAATTTTAATTGTAAACAACAAGCTGCACTTATTATTTTCAGTGCACTTGGTTGGTAGGTATTCAAAACCTACGTAAAATAATTAATAACAATCTGATGAATTATTTAACACAAGACAAGTATCAACAGCAAAACTAACTGATAAAAATTATTATTCAAGATAATAATAATGCTTGAAGAACAATAAATTATTTATATTTTATTTATTTAGCCGATAATAATAAACATTAAACCAACTCAGGACAACACACTAGTTGCGGTAGTACGGAACCAAGTAACCACGGCAACAACTCTGTAATTGCAAACACACACTACTAAACTCTCGTAGTAGCTCTGTATAATATATAAACTTGCGACAATAACAACACCGCACCAAGTCAAGGTCACTAATTGAAGGCTCACACACGGCCTTTTAAACACCAATATTTTATGTCCACACGACAATAAAATACACTTCTAGCACTCAAAACACTATTATCACACGTTTTTAATAATCACTTATCACCACTGAAGGCTCTATGCCGACTGCGCCATGTTAGATATTGATAATTTGGTGGAGACAGATAAAACACAAGCACTCACCAGTAAGATTCAAATCCGAAGGGCAGCAGATCACGTTCTGTCCGACGTTACGCCTTTAGCTTTAGGCTTTGTGTACATGAAGCGTCTCCGCAATCCGTGATGGTGTATAGAACCTTAGCCTATTATCTTAAACCCAATAATTCCTGAAGCATATAAAGATGCATATCCAACAAATTGCTTAAATATAAGTTATTCATTATTTTCTTATTATTAGGTAAGCAACCTATCATACAAAATTAGTTTCTTGAGTGAGGGTTTTATCCTGCATTTTCCTTTTGAATTTTTTTCAAAAATTTGCCATTTTTTTCAAAAAAACAATCATTTATATATACAATTTCCATTATTTTTTAAACAGAGCAATCTCTATCTCTGAGAGGTTGGAGATATTGGGGTAGAAAACTTAGACATGATGATGAGAAGGGTATGGATTTTCCCATTCAAGAACAAACCATTTTCGATGGCAATTTCAATTCTGAAAACTAAATCAATGTAATTTGTTTTTCAAAATGCAATCATCAGAAAGCTTCTGTCATGATGATGAGGAGGCTATGGATTTACCCATTCAAGAACAAACCATTTTCGATGGCGACTTCAATTCTAGAAACGAATTAGAACTGAAGTATGTGGTATTACGTAATAATTTTTTAAAAGAAAAAAAATTGTTTTTCAAAATGCAATCATCAGAAAACTTCTGTCATGATGATGAGGAGGTTATGGATTTACTCATTCAAGAACAAAGCATTTTTGATAGCAACTTTAATTCTAAAACCTAAATCAATGTAACTTTTTTATTCTTTGTCTCCCATGAAATTGTTCAAAACGAATTAGAACTGAAGTATGTGGTATTACATGATAATTTTTTTAAAAGAAAAAAACACAACAAAATCGACAAATTACTCCTCTAGATAGTTCAAGTTTACAATATTTGAGAATTAATCACAATAGAAACATTAAGCCTACTTGATAAAAAAAAGAATTTGACTGTTAAATTTAACTAATTGATTCAATGTTATTATATGGATCTTTTGAAAATGAACATTTCAATGAAAACGTCATATTTAGTCTTTGACACACTTGAAACCATTTTCCAGTAAATTTCACCAACAATATTTCAGAAATTTTTACTATATATTTACAAGAAAAATGTGATATTTTGGTAAAATATTCTTTTATTCCATTCAATTTTCATTAATTTTTTGAGCGAAGGTTTTATCCTACAGCATCCTTTTTAATTTTTTATGTTTTAAAACAGGGTTTTATTACAAAGTTTTTTGTTTTTCAACTTTTAAAAAAAATAATCATTATGATATATAGTTTTCGATATTTTTTTTAAAAAAATAAATATGTATATAGAGATTTTCACTTTATATTCTTTTATTCCATTCAATTTTCAATAACTTTTTGAGTGAGGATTTTATCCTACACCTTCCTTTTAAATTTTTTTATTTTTTTAAAAAATAATCATTGAAATATATAGTTTTCGATATTATTTTAAAAACAATATATATATAGAGTTTTTCACTTTATATTTACAAAACTTTGGTATTTGGGAAAATATTCTTTTATTTCATTCAATTTTCAATAATTTTTTGAGTGAGAATTTTATCCTACACAATCCTTTTAAATTTTTGTGTTTCAAAACAGAGCTTTATTACATTTTTTTGAACTTTTTTAAAAAATAATCATTGAAATATATAGTTTTCGATATTTTTTAATTTTTTTGTACTTTTAACTTTTTTAAAAAACTGTCAAAAAATCATCAAATTACCTCTCTAGATGAATAAAATTTACAAGTAAATAATTGTAATAGAAAATACCATATCTAGCTTTTACATTCATAAAACTGTTTTATAGTAAATTTTCTGTAATACAAACTACTATAGCTTACGATATCAATGGTTACAAAGCGCTTTTCTTGAACAATATCTTCTTTGATGTTCTTCTGGCATATTATTAGACCCAGAGAGGAATTCTTGTATTCCGTATTCTTTGTAATCCAATAATTGACTAAAATACAAAAGTTATTCATTATATAAATAAATTTTACCGAATTTAAATTTTACTCTTAGCTACATTAGATAGTTTACATTATATATAACAGGAAAATAACTCACTGAGTTACATCATTCAGCTCATTATTTCTTAGGGAAAGTTCTTTACTCTGTTTTCTTTTTACGATATAATGGACTAAAATAAAAAGTGATGTATTAGTATAGCATGATTAAAATTAATGTAAAATAAATATAAACTTTTGTTATTTTTTCAACTTCTATGTAAAAGAAATACACTGATTACACACGAAAAAGTCCTTTTTTTCATTTGGATTCGGAATGTATAAATATAAATATATATATATATAATGTTAAAAATGTTTTACAACAAACACTCATGAATAAGCCATTTATGTGATAAAACGTGTTATTTACGTGAGAAATTAAGCATTTTTGTAAAATAATTATAACCTTTTGTGATTTTTTTTCAACTTCTAGCTAAAAAAATACACTGATTACACAAAAAAAACCCTTTTTTTAATCCAAAATATATATAATTTAAATATGTTTTACAAAAAATGTTTATCAATTGATCATTCATGTGAAAAACTAAACATTTTTGTAAAATAATTATAACCTTTTGTTATTTTTTAAACTTTTATGTAAAAAAATACACTGATTACACAAAAAAGTCCTTTTTTTAATCCGAAATATATATAATTTAAAAATGTTTTACAAAAAATGTTTATGAATTGATCATTTATGTGAAAAACTAAACATTTTTGTAAAATAATTATCACCTTTTGTTATTTTTTAAACAATTATGTAAAAAAAAATACACTGATTGCACAAAAAAGTCCTTTTTTTAATCCGAAATAGATATAATTTAAAAATGTTTTACAAAAAATGTTTATGAATTGATCATTTATGTGAAAAACTAAACATTTTTGCAAAATAATTATAACCTTTTGTTATTTTTTAAACTTTTATGTAAAAAAATACACTGATTACACAAAAAAGTCCTTTTTTTAATCCGAAATATATATATAATTTAAAAATGTTTTACAAAAAAAGGTTATGAGTTGATCATTTATGTGAAAAATTGAACATTTTTGTAAAATAATTATCAATTTTTGTTATTTTTCCAACTTTCATGTAAAAAAAATACACTGATGACACAACAAAATCCTTTTTTAATTCGAAATATATATATAACTTAAAAATGCTTTACAAAAATGTTCACAAATTTATCATTTTAAGGGGTTTTTCATCGTAAGAATACACAAAATTTTCACAAATCAACTTTTTAAAATTATGGTAAAAATTAATAAAACTTACCTATAGTGATATGAATCCCTTGAGTTATAGATTAGCTTCTCGAGAGTTTGTTCTCCACAGTTTTCTTTTTCAGCATCATCGAAGTGGTTGAGAAAATCCTCAGATTTTGGATTATCAGCCAGTTCCGAGGCTTGGACGAAGGCTTGATGAGCTGCGAGTACACTGATGTTGTAGAAAATTGAATTGTCTGCGTTTCGACTCAGACCCTTGAACAGAATCACTCCAAATCTCTCCGATGTCACAGCAGAAGCTATTTGATGAGGAATGCGCATATCTCCGATCAGTAATTCTTCATCTACAACACTTCTGTATTGAACTAGAAGAGTCTCTTCATTTCCATTCCATCGCCTGTCAGACTTTGTTATAACTTCAGGATTTTGGAAACATATGACACTATCTGTTGGGAAATCCTGAAGATTAGCTACCTCGAAATAAGCATTGATTTGTCGCATACTTTTTTCTGGTAATACATCAAACGCATTCTTACACCTCAAAGTAGTTCCTGTTTCTGTAGC
Organism: Cryptosula pallasiana; assembly: GCA_945261195.1. Classification (NCBI taxonomy): domain Eukaryota; kingdom Metazoa; phylum Bryozoa; class Gymnolaemata; order Cheilostomatida; family Cryptosulidae; genus Cryptosula; species Cryptosula pallasiana. The sequence goes on along the minus strand of OX183133.1, from coordinate 31,422,878 downwards.
AGCACGAAAAATTGCTTTTCCAGTCTTTTCAACACCCATGTAGATCAAAACCAGTGGTCTTATTTGCGAAGCTTCATTGACAAGTAATCCTGCTGCTAATGGAATAGTGCTCTTCACTCTAACTACCTTTCCATCATTTTTATAGTTGTAGATGATGGTACAGTTCGTTTCATCATGGAGCTCAACGGTTAACACCTGCATAACTGTAGGTATTGGTAAATCTTCAACTTTGACTATGTTTTCAATGTTTCTTCTGGAAGCTGGAGATAGAGTACTTAACAGAGAGGCGCTTTTGATGATCAGAGTTGCCAGAGTATTCAGACTGGCGCTTTGAAAGGGAATCGTAGTGCGTTGAAGAAGTACATTGTCATCAATCACCTTGTCTTGTGAAGGTTTTGGTTCTTTATTCTTCAGTTGTTTTGTATTGACTTGTGTCGACATTCTAAAAGATAAAGTAAAAATCTATGTTATGATTTCTTTTTCAAAGCAATTTGAAGATATATATACATATATATATATATTTACTCGATATCATATCGCTGTTAGTATCTAAATCGATAAAAATTAAATTTATACTCAATCAAGTTGACTTACCTCCAAACAGAAAAGTCCTTCTAGCAGTTGTAGTAGATGATGTTGTAGTAGATCTTGCTCCTTCAGTTGCTAATGTCGAAGTGACTGCTTTCTGTGTAAAAACAGTGCTTCTTATATAGCTGAAATCATGCCATTTATCATAAGGTTAAATTAATGAAACATTGTTTTTACGGAAGAACACCAATGCTTTCGCGGGAATAAATAATTTATTTTCACGCGAATGGAACCCACTGCTTTCGCGGGAATAAACATTTTATTTTCACGCGAATACAAACCAATGCTTTCGCGGGAATAAACATTTTACTTTCACGCGAATGGAAACTGTTGCTTTCGCGGGAATAAAAAATTTATTTTCACGCGAATGGAAACCAATGCTTTCGCGGGAATGAATAATTTATTTTCACCCGAATACAAATCAATGCTTTCGCGGGAATAAACATTTTATTTTCACGCGAATGGAAACTGTTGTTTTCGCGGGAATGAATAATTTATTTTCACGCGAATACAAACCAATGCTTTCGCGGGAATAAACATTTTATTTTCACGCGAATGGAAACTGTTGCTTTCGCGGGAATGAATAATTTATTTTCACGCGAATACAAACCAATGCTTTCGCGGGAATAAACATTTTATTTTCACGCGAATGGAAACTGTTGCTTTCGCGGGAATGAATACTTTATTTTCACGCGAATGCAAACCAATGCTTTCGCGGGAATAAACATTTAATTTTCACGCAAATGGAAACTGTTGCTTTCGCGGGAATAAACATTTTATTTTCAGGCGAATACAAACCAATGCTTTCGCGGGAATAAACATTTTATTTTCACGCGAATGGAAACTGTTGCTTTCGCGGGAATGAATAATTTATTTTCACGCGAATACAAACCAATGCTTTCGCGGGAATAAACATTTTATTTTCACGCGAATGGAAACTGTTGCTTTCGCGGGAATGAATAATTTATTTTCACGCGAATACAAACCAATGCTTTCGCGGGAATAAACATTTAATTTTCACGCGAATGGAAACTGTTGCTTTCGCGGGAATGAATAATTTATTTTCACGCGAATACAAACCAATGCTTTCGCGGGAATAAACATTTTATTTTCACGCGAATGGAAACTGTTGCTTTCGCGGGAATGAATAATTTATTTTCGTGCGAATACAAACCAATGCTTTCGCGGGAATAAACATTTTATTTTCACGCGAATGGAAACTGTTGCTTTCGCGGGAATGAATAATTTATTTTCACGCGAATACAAACCAATGCTTTCGCGGGAATAAACATTTAATTTTCACGCGAATGGAAACTGTTGCTTTCGCGGGAATAAACATTTCATTTTCAGGCGAATACAAACCAATGCTTTCGCGGGAATAAATAACTTATTTTCACGCGAACGGAACCCATTGCTTTCGCGGGAATAAACAATTTATTTTCACGCGAATACAAACCAATGCTTTCGCGGGAATAAAAAATTTATTTTCACGCGAATAGAAACCAATGCTTTCGCGGGAATAAAACATTTATTTTCACACATTCACCTATATAAGAGACAACGGTTTCAGACAGAAAGCATCCAGTTCAACAACAGTGAGCAAAGGAGCAACATCTATCTACTACATCTTCCATTGCAACTACTAAGAGTTCTCTCTTCATAAAGGTAAAACTTAAATTCAATTATTTCCGCTAGCTAACACAACTATCTGAAGGCTTTATGACATATCTATCTTTAAATTGATTATAAAGAATTGAACCAATTTTTCCTGTTTTTTTCAGAATGAATACTCAAGACGTAGGAAGTCAACCATTGTATCTAAAGTCGGAATCTCAGCCTGATGAAAAGGTAAGAATTAATAAAAAATACTATTTAACACCTGTTGAAAACCTTTAATTATTTTAGTTATCTAATTATCGCTTGTATTTTAGAACAATGCAACAACAAATCCAATCTACTTAAAGGACTTCCTTCCAGAAATGTATCATAACTATGTGATAAATAATGATGTTGTTGAAGAAAAAGCTGTAGAACGTTTGACATTTCAAGTTATAATATTCTGTATAACTCAACACATGATGAGTATGGGGATGTGTTGTAAGAAACATGATATATCTACAGAACGTTTTGATGACATTATAAAAAACGGTTTCGAAATCGTTTTGTCAATGGTGGAAGTCGTTAATATTAATAATTTTTTAAAAGAAATTGAAAGAAGTGCTTGGAATCAAATAGTTTTCAAAAAATTATATAACATGACGTGGAACAAAAAAACTTTTTATAAATTCAGAAAGCATATTTATAATTACGTCCAAATAGATAAAGCTCTATCCTCTTCTGTAGGTATTTTAGAACTAATGTTAGAAGCGTTTCATACATATTTATGAAAGATTTTTAGTTGTTTTTTATTATTTTACAATATTTTGCTCAAACTATTATATTTTATTTCTTACCAATTGAGATGTTAAAAGCAGTATGATATTAAGTAAATACATATATATATATATTTGAATGCATCCTTTGTTGTTTGTCTCCACATCCTAATAGTTTAATAAGTACATTCTCAATCTACCATAACTCTATGATTTTAACTGCTTTTGGCATAAATACATATATATATAAGACACTCTAAGTAATAAATACACTCTTAGCCACTCATGCAAATATTACCCTTTTATTTTTAGAATGTTATGGATGCTCTTTCTGAAGAGCTCCTTAGCACAGATCCATATCCAACAGAAAATAAAATGAAAAACGGCAAAACAACTCCTAAGAGAAGGAAAACTGCTCCAAAAAAGCAAATAGTAAGGAAACGAAAACAAATAGTGAGAAAACAAACTACTTCCGTTGATAAGCAAACAATGGAGAGTGCAGCTATAACTCATTTAACAGTTGAATGTCTCAACGAAAGGAGAGCTAGGGAATTAGAAAAGTCTAAAGGTTCTCAAGTGATTGACTCACCAAAAGTTCCGATTTGCAAAACATTTGAAGATCTTCCTATCCCAAGCATTATGCGAGTGACTGGTGTGATACATCCATCAAGTAAGGAGAAGTGTAGATATTCTCAAGTACACTACCATGATCCTTCAGATATAAATGAACTCGAACCCAAAATACTCCTCTGTTCAGTTGAAATAGCTAAAAACTTCAACTGTGATAATTACCCCCTCCGTTTAACGTTGTATATTTGGGTAGAAAGGGAAAACCAAAAAATAAAAGTGTTTTTTGGTATGATGTCAGACGTGTTACCAGACATCCTCTAAGCAAAAAGAAAGCTGAAGAGGAATCACTATATTTGAGTACATTGACTAAAGGTCAGCTCAAACGCTTCTTGAACATCAACACCCTCAATAGTTTTCAACCCGGCGCTATTTTTCCTTACCAAGATGTTGTTGATAGATTCGTTCCTCATCGATTTAAAGGAGGACAGTCGAATGTAATTTGTATCCGTTATAGCATTGAACAATGCGGAGAAACGCTGTTGAAGACGCTTGCCATACCAGACAAATATGCTTCAGAAGCTAACCGATATATATACTCCAGGTGTGATGATCTACAGAGGAAAAACAACTCACGGAAAATTTAAGACAGAATACGATCTTTCATTTTGCTCTCCATACAGCCTCGGTCGAATGTATTGGAAACAATATTGTGATCAAGCAAAGCACAACAAAACAATATTAGAAATTGATGATGATGATGAACTTGAAGATTTTCTACGTGGAGATTTTGATGATTTTGAGACAGGATATGTTGCTGAAAAAAAATGATGAGATACATGATAAAACTCGGTGAGAGTTTTTCTCTAATCATTGTAAATAATACTTCAACTCAATTTAGATGTAGTTGTAGTTATTTCTACCCCAATAATTTTTTGTTTTAGCGATGGATAGTCTCTAATTCAAAAAAACAAGTTGGACAATGTGACTCGGTGAGCCATTTCTATATAATGTAAACTATCCAATGTAACTAAAGCTATAATTAAAATTCATGTAATTATTTTGAATTTTTGTTTAATCACTCTATACTAATACATAACTTTTTTATTTTAGTTCATTACGAATTCAAAAGCACATAAAACAGAAATCTCCCTTCTTAAGATATAACATCGCTACATCAAAGACATCATTGTAAAAAAAGACTATGTATTAATTGTTATTACTTAGTATTTACTGACTCTAGCTATATTATATGGAGAGATTTTCCCTACTTATTACACAATAAATGTATATATTCACATATTGTTTCATTTTTAATCACTGTATTTATTCAATGTAGATATATCTCCTCTCTCTCCTCTCTCTCAAGATATCATATGAGTCGGAATTACAGAAAATTATCAAACCTTATTATAAATATACTTTATTATTGAGCCAGCGATACATCCTCTAATAGAGGCGACCTTTAGAGGTTTCAGTACATGAAATAAAAAGGCTACCTGGGCATGAGATCGGCAATTAAACAGAAAATAAATAAAAAAGAGCTATTATTATAAATCTTTGTAACTGATAGATCCTATATTACTATAGAGCATCAAGAAGGTGTTTGCTCTCAACCTTGTTCGTGAGCTGGTATCGTAGCGGGCTGTGTGTCTACTTGGTCTTCTTGTTTTTGGTTGTCTAAGTAGATGGTGTAGGCAGTGGCCTGGGGTTTTGATTTTCTCCATCTGCTGAATACACAGGTAGTCAATATAGTCATTGATTGGTAAAATATTGAGTGATGTCGTCCTAGCCTCGTAACTGCGATGGCCTGGGGCTATTATCTTAAGTGATAGCCTTTCTATCTGGATGACTCTAGTCTTCTGTTTGCTTGTTATCATACAGTACCAAGCTACACTGCCGTATGTAACTTTTGGTCGTATACAGGTAATGTAAAATCTCTTCAGTAGATGTTGAGGCACTCCTGAGCGTTTGAGATTCAGTAGTATGTATGTGAGAGGTCGAACACTCTTTAGGATGGTATCTATATGTTCTTCAAAAGTCAGGTATTCGTCAATGGTAACTCCGAGAAATTTAGTGTGTCTTGCGTGTGGAATTGGCTCTCCACTCAGGCTGTGATAGGGCGGGTCAAAACTGAAGCGAGCACGTTTGTTGGTTAAATGCAGAACTGATGATTTGTTAGCGTTAGCCAACATGTTGTGTTCATTGCACCAGTTTGACACTGTGTCTAGCGATGTTTGGATGGTAGATTGACTTTGATTATTGTGTGATATAGCGGGTTTTCCTGTAAGGGTCAGGTCATCGGCATATTTAATGATATCACACTCCGTTTTCAAACTGTCAACATATAAAAGCCAAAAGACTGGCCCGAGTAGAGTTCCTTGTGGTGTTCCGTTTAACACAGCTAGGCTTTGGCTGATTTTAGTGCCGATGCGTACTGATTGGAACCGATTTGAAAGGAAGCTGTGGATAATTTGGATGAGATTAGCGTTGATACCTTTGCTTGACAGCATGTCTATTAGCTTCCCCCGATCCATTTTATCAAATGCTTTTGACATATCAAGGAAAGCGGTTGTCACATATTTCGATTTAAGCTCATCTAATAAAAGGGTCCAATTATCGATTGCAGCTATTATTGCGTCGACGGTACTGCGGCCCTTTTGATAAGCGTACTGACTTCCATCAATGCTTGGTATCACAAGTTGAACATAAAAATGCATCACAGCTTTCTCAATGATTTTGCCCAGGTGCCATAATAAAGAAATAGGTCGGAAATCAGACTCTGTCTCTACAGACCTCTTTTTCTCAATAGGCACAATTTCAGCACATTTCCAAATATCAGGAAAACAACCTTGTATAAAACAGCTATTTATAATTGCACATATAGGAATACAGAGATCGTCTGCACACATTCTAGTTACCCATGCAGGAAAGTCATGAGAGTGTGTAGCCTTCTTTGTGTTTATATCCATAAGCCATTTGTATACCTGATCAGGCGTAACCGACAGTGGTGTAGCAGCAGTGTGACTACTCGTGCTGGGAGTTATGGAAGAAGGGTTGCCGCCAACTGATGAGAAGAAGTTATTGAGCTTAAATGTCTTACATTCAAAATCTAGATACCCTATGAGTTATAATTATGTATACAGTTATGTAAAAAATTATCATAACCTAAATGCCATACATTCAAAATTTAGATGCCATATAAGTTCAAATTAAGTAAAAAAATTATCAAAACTCAAATGCCACTTAAATGCCACTCAAATGCCACTCAAGTACCCCTCAAATGAAATACAATATAAACTCGGCGAATTCATCCAACGTCGTAACCCATTGCCTAAACTCCAAGATCAAATCCACAAAAAAACACTTGGTAGGGAGATCTGCTCATATATTACTACTCTCCGCACAAAAATCTGCCGAGACTCCATTCTTTTAGCATTTTTTAATATTTTGTTTCATAGATTTTTCAGGTTATCTATATATTTTTGATCGCCTGGCGGTGAACGTTCCATGACTGTGAGAGTCTTACCAATACCTTACTGGTGTTTGCAGTGTAGACTTGAGGCAACTATATTGTCTAGATCAGCAGTGAGTACCATTAATCATTAATGCAAACTCTTCTGTTCTCTTAGTGGTATCTACTTTTCTATATAAAAGTACGGCTGACTGACAGTTAGTAGAACACAGCAATATGACCATAGATGAGTGCCTTGTGGCTTGGTTGGTAGCTGAGGCTGAGTGTTGTAAGTGAAATGCACTCCGTCAGTGCCAGAGCTGTATATCCCAATATACGGTTCTGTTCTGTGGCCGCCAGTGTGTAGCCTAGACTCAAAATGCCAGCCAGGTATGAGTTAAGACCTCTCCACACAGAAAGACCTCTCCACACACAACGATTTTTTCGCGGAAAACAACAAAACGGCTGTTTATTTTACCGCCAACGAACCAGTTTTCCTCCGTTTGCCTCGATCGTCTAGAATCAAGCGTGTTTGATTTTTTCCTGCCGGTCTCACGATTTGTGATTATTCCCTGACGCTGATTGGTCAATGCAGATCGCTCACATCCACTTTTTTCTACTTTGATTTTCTCAGCCATGGCAGCCCATGTGGTAATCTTTGAGTGTGGAGTGCAGCAATGGACTACCAGAGGAAAACTTCTCTCATAGTGCCAAGTTCGTGGCCGTAAAACACTGTGTGTGCGGAGGCCATTAGACTTTCACAGTAGTGGAACATTGCCTGCTGGGTGATCATGAATAAATAGCCTCCTTGCAAACTATGTTTTATACAAAGAGTGCAAGAAAATAGTCTAACCTTGCCATGTAGTTGAACTCAATAAACACATTCCGCATATTGATCTCTTATTTACGCTGCTGTCCATTTTCCTTTACTTTGTAAACAGTGATTTTACTGTCAGATAGCAACAGGTTATGTTATACAAGTTGTAATGTAAAGGTATATTCAGGTTATATTATACAAGTTGTAATGTAAAGGTATATTCAGGTTATATTATACAAGTTGTAATGTAAAGGTATACTCAGGTTATATTATATAAGTTGTAACGTAAAGGTATATTCAGGTTATATTATACAAGTTGTAATGTAAAGGTATACTCAGGTTATATTATACAAGTTGTAATGTAAAGGTATACTCAGGTTATATTATATAAGTTGTAACGTAAAGGTATATTCAGGTTATATTATACAAGTTGTAATGTAAAGGTATATTCAGGTTATATTATACAAGTTGTAATGTAAAGGTATATTCAGTTGTGTACAATTACTTCAGGGCCGCGAAAAACTGCAGGAGCTAAGCGAGCGAATCATCAGAGAAAACCAGACATTTGCGTTTTCCAAAAAAAGCACTTTATATGGTCGAGGAGAAGAACTTGACAAGCTGATGACACTCATGGATTTCAAAAACGCAGAAGATAAAAGAGGTTGGTTGTCCCACAATGAGCATCTATTTCTGGAAAAATAAACAAGTTTCCACATTAAGTTTTGTTCCCAACTTTTACAGTGGTTAATGTGTGTGGGATGGCTGGTATAGGCAAAAGTTTTCTAGTGAAACATTTTGGATCAAGACTGTTGAATGAGCAAGGATATGTAGTTATCTATGTTGATGTCAGGTATGCATAATGCAGCGGTAGGCTGCAGCGAGCTAACTGCAGGCTAGTAGCAGATTATAGCAGGCCAGCAGTAAGTCAGTAGCAGATCAGTAGCAGGCTAGTAGCAGGCTAGTAGCAGGTCTGCAGCAGGCCAACATCAGGCCCGCAGCAGGCTAGTAGCAGGCTAGCAGCAGGCTAGTAGAAGGCTAGTAGCAGGCTAGTAGAAGGCTAATAGCAGGTTAGTAGCAGTTCGTGTTAACAGCATAATTGTAGGTAAAAGTTACTTTTTCTCCACCACAGAAGTGTTTGTCGATACCACCTTTCAACCACTTGTGACTGGGCTAGCATTTCAATATGGTGGCCAGTGTTGGTATTACAAGACATCGTCGCAGCAAATCAATCTCATTCTCACTCGATGGTAACCGATTTTGGTTACTTGTATATTTTTCCCGTGTCAGCCAAGCATATTCTACATGACATTTGACTATAATTTTCTCCCAGTTCTTTTCGCTCATTACATCGGCTAGCGATCTTAGGTTTTCATCTTGTCATCAACCATAAGACACCATCTCAGCATAGCCAGCACTGCTGCATGGACAGTAACAATCCATTTCTGGCCTTTTTTCAGTAGTGTTCAAAGTCTTCAAGATCTGCCAGGGAAAATCCTGCAAAGTCATCAGATTGGCAGAGAAGCATCTGAGAAAGGAAATGCTCTCCAAACGCTCTATGACTTCTTGTCTAACCATAAAGATGGTAAATTTTAGGCAATCTATAAAACTTTTCAAATATGGGCACAAATTTTCATGACAGGGTGAATAAATTATTAGAGATAATATTTACATGTGTAGATTACTGTCAACGTTCCTTATGGTAAGTTTTTATGAAATATGACGATTCAGCCATATTTTTTCAGTTGAAAACATTGATCTTCTTTAGCAAACAAAGAGCAACATGAGGTGTTTGGTCTCACTGTAAACCTTTCTTTAAATATCTCGTTTCTTCAGCTATCTCCATATCTCCATTTCTGACATTGCAGAAAATGGATTTGTTTTGATACTTGATGACTTGTCCGCAATGATGTCGAACTGTGATATAGAGAAAACCAACAAACTATTTTGCTGGGTGAATGAATTTACTAGAGAGATGAAACTAAAACAAGTTAAGGTTAGTGCGCACCCATTCTAGTATGGTTGTAGCAATGCATACAATAATGCCAGCAACATATTCACATGGTTTGTGTTTTTTATGGAGTTGTCTGTCCTTACCTGTAAATGCATTTATTTGTTAGAGAATATACTTGGATTTTTTAGCTAAAAATGGTTGTGACTAGTCAAGTTCGTTTCACAATCCTGCCAGAAAAGATGGAAGCCAAGCAACTAATGGCAATCAAAAGAAAGATGTCTAATTATGTAGTAGATATTGCATTAGATCGTTTACCGCAGAGAGTTGCGGAAAAGTTTGTAGATGCCTCTTTGGTATGTAAATCCACCCACTTATTACACATCTTGAACCAGGGCCTCAGGCTACCACATTATTTATTTATTGTTTATTGTAATGGTTGATGCCTTCTTCTATGTTTCAAAACAAACAGAAATAACGCGATGCATAAGTAAACATAGGGGAGTAGTTTTTTACTACTGGTTTCAAAATATTAAAAAACAAATTATCGGCCCCTCAAAAATTTGATAGTGAGTTTAATATTTTTGGCAATGTTTGTCAAACATTGAGGTGTGCTATTCTAGCTCATACAATTTTTTCAATATGTTTTATGCCACCCAAATAATTAGTTCACATCATTGAACTTACTTTTTTTATTCAAATTTGTATAAAACTGAATCTTACAACATCACCTGAGCAAACAAATATTAACAAAAAGTAGAACTAGCAGATATGCCAAGGTATGACAGCCTCTACTCCATATATGTTACAGCAATCACTCAGTGATCTGGATAAAGAACATCTAGTAAAACTGTGTGATGGACATCCATACTCTCTGCACTTCATGGGTGGCCTGGCAGAATCTGGTTACACCATCTCTACTGAGATCAATAAGATTACAGCAAAGGATGTCAGTGCCCTCAATGCAGAACTAGCTGATATGATGTTTCCTAAGGTCTTTGAGAAACTTACTGAAAGACAAAAGTTGGTTTTATTTGCCATCGCTCTGTTTGATCGGGACGCCCAGCTGGGAGCTTTGTACTATGTAAGCAATTGTAACAGATGTAGACAAAAATATAAGCTGATAGTTTTGAAATAAATGCAGACACTACCTAGTACAAACACTACCTAGTTTGGGATAAACTCTTATTCTAGATTAAAGAAACTAATTTTAAAGCTCATTCTAGGAAATGTTGACACCATGACAGAGATCTGATCCTATCTTACTACTAGTGCTGACATTAATTTCTGGTATTGTATTGAATGTTGTCTGCATTATTGAAAATGAACAAATCTAATGTTTCCTGAATTGAATTTCGAAGAAGTTTTCTATATTTTAGGGAAAAAGTGTCAACACTTACTAGAGTAAATGCTAAAATATTCCCTTCCTCACAAAACTAACATTTCTTTCAGGCCAGCTGATGCTTACTTTTGGGCGTCTCTACTTTTTTCTAGACTTCCTCCAACATTTATCCATTACTACAACTTCATAACCTCACAGAGAACTTGTAAAGCCTAGCTTACCACCCTCTGCTAGTCACATAGGCAAAAAGATTCTATGTATTGTACCTGCAGATAGTGGCCCCAAATCAGTCAAGCCAGATGTTTTATGAACAAACAAAGAAAGACTTTGGCGATGGCTTTTTGTTAAATTTGCAAGTGCCTAGATTGAAGTCAGCAAAAGAAGATCCTTCAAGAAAGATCGTGGCTAACATTCACCATCCTCTCTTTATCACGTACATCAAGAGTCTGATGGATACGAGAAATGATGTTGGATATCAGCAGATGTGTGCCAAGGTAAAGTTAGTTGATGATTATAAGCAGTATTTTAGTATTTTTACAACTAGCTGTTGGATTTATAGATCTTTTGTTATAAATAAAAAGAAAGCTGAAACTTATGAGACCATTTACTATAGTAGCCATTTACTATAGTAGCCATTTATTATAGTAGCCATATACTATATAAGCCATTTACTATAGTAGCGATATACTATAGTAGCCATTTACCATAGTAGCCATTTATTATAACAGCCATTTACTGTAGCAACCATTTACTATAGTAGCCATTACTATAGTAGCCATTTACTATAGCAGCCATTTACTATAGTAGCCATTTACTAAGTAGCCATTTACTATAATAGCCATCTACTATGGTAGCCATTTACTATGGTAGCCATTTACTATAGTAGCTACTTACTATAGTAGCCACTTACTATAGTAGCCACTTACTATAGTAGCCACTTGCTATAGTAGCCACTTGCTATAGTAGCCACTTGCTATAGTAGTCATTTGCTATAGTAGCCATTTGCTATAGTAGCCACTTGCTATAGTAGCCACTTGCTATAGTAGCCATTTGCTATAGTAGCCACTTGCTACAGTAGCCACTTGCTATAGTAATTTGCTATAGTAGCCACTTGCTATAGTAATTTGCTATAAAAGCCATTTACTGTAGTAGCCATTTACTGTAGTAGCCATTTACTGTAGTAGCCATTTACTGTAGTAGCCATTTACTGTAGTAGCCATTTACTATAGTAGTCATTTACTATAGTAGCCATTTACTATAGTAGCTATTTACTATAGTAGCCATTTACTATAGTAGCCATTTACTATAGTAGCCATTTACTATAATAGCCATTTACTATAGTAGCCATTTACTATAGTAGCCATTTACTATAGTAGCCATTTACTATAGTAGCCATTTACTATAGTAGCCATTTACTATAGTAGCCATTTACTATAGTAGCCATTTACTATAGTAGCCATTTACTATAGTAGCCATTTACTATAGTAGCCATTTACTATAGTAGCCATTTACTATAGTAGCCATTTACTATAGTAGCCATGTACTATAGTAGCCATTTACTATAGTAGCCATTTACTATAGTAGCCGTTTACTATAATAGCCATTTACTATAGTAGCCATTTACTATAGTAGCCATTTACTATAGTAACCACTTACCATAGTAGCCATTTACTATAGTAGCCAAATAATGCTTGCGACTTTTCAAAGAGATGCTGCAAAGGATTGAGAAATGTATTAGATAATGTGTAATAGTCATATTCTCACTGAGGAGGTATTAAAGTTCCTATCAGATGTTAGCAAACAAGTTGAAGATGACGACTACGTAACACGTTGAGAAATTGTTGTAGCTAAAGAGAAGGTACATCATGTACCACATTGATGAGCTGATCAACATCGGCAAGAGGTCTGTTTCTGAAGCAATGAAGCCAGACTTCTATAGAAGAACAAACAGGAAGCTTATGATGAACCAATCTAATTTCAGAACTGCTTTCTCTTCTATTTATGAGTTACATGATTCGAGTTTTCTCTTTTGTGAAAAGGCAGATGGCAAATTGAGAGGTAGTTCAGATATCGTGCATCTGTTCATGTGTTTGCATCACTACCATAGCTGGTTTGATTCAGATGATGAGAAAGCATCTCTCATGTCTGTACTCAAAGACCTGGTTACTGAAACTGTGGGTGATGAAAGTGTGCGAGTTCTCTTATGGACATTGTATGTCATGATGTTGGCACGCCAACAGGAGTGGAGAGAACTCGACAAGATTGTGAGACACCCGTTAGAACAAAATGATCCTCGCCTCATAAAAAAGGCACGTCCACAGCTCCACAACTTTTGTCGTTCTTTACACGATTTCAGCTCCCTCCAGCTCTACACCCGAGCATCATTTTACAAGGAGCGCGTGGATCAGGTGGCAGACAAACGAACAGAAATGTTTGATAGAGCCACATCAAACCTCGAGTCTCACGAAGGATCAGAAGATTGGTCAAGGGTTGTAAGTTACTTCAGCATAGAAATACTGCTTATAGCTACAGAAGCAGTTTGGGTGAAAGACAAAAACAGTATTACCAACATTCAAGAAGCCATCGCGCTATGTGACAGAGCTAGAGGTTATGTGCAACAAGCTACAATATTAGAACCCCTGTAAGCTTAAAAAGGTTTATTTTGTAAAAAAACAACTCTGAGATTGCCTGTAATCCAAACATGGATTAATCTATGGTTAATCACTCAGCAAACTTCAATAGCTTTTTGGTTTTGTTTGACCAATAAACTGAGTACTTACTTGTAGTGTGTATGGCGAGCTGGCATCGTATATAGCGCTGGAAGGACACCAACACAATGATGTGAGAACTGCTAGCCAATTTTATGCAAGTGCTGAAGAGTTTCACCAGAAAGCCTGCCAACTTTATAGAGCTAGAGAGATGGAGCAGACGCGTGTTGCAGCCATCAACAATCATAATTATTCGGCGTTGATCCGCAGCTGGGCTAACTTGCTGTATGTATTTTAGCTGGTAACAAACTGAATTTGTGAAAATAGTTCTTATGTTCATCAGACATCTATATAGATGGCTGATAAACATTGTTATAAGTCACATCATTTCTAACTCAGATGTACAGCAGATATCCAGCCGATGGTAGCACTTTGTATGCTTATAGCACGACCGGAGACCTTGTTACTGATGAGGAGCGGGTACAAGCCTTGGTCTTCCTGGAGAAATCAATAAAACATGCTAAAATGGCTGCAAAGGCATACCAAGTGCATGGCAATAAAAGTGACCTGTTTCATATCAATAAGGACATTGCTGTGACGTTTGAGCGATGGCAGTATGAGACACCAATCACTGGTTAGGTTACAAGTTAATCTGGTTTTACTCCATAAGCTAATCCATTTCAGACAATTCTTGTTTACTAGTTTATATGCGCATAACAAATGGTCATGCGTACATACATTCATAGACATGGACAGAAGAGTGTTTTGTCAAACCCGTGCCTTGGAGTACTACGAAAAAGTCTATTACTTGGTCAAGCACCATTTAAGAAGTTGCAATCTCTCTGCAAATGATGAAAATCTAAAAGATCTGATCACCCGTCTTCCTCAGCTCATGCGAATGCATGCTTTACCACAAGAACGCATAGACAAAGTCCAGGCTGAGTTATATGTAAGTCACCAACAGTATTATGTAAGCAAAAGTCATTGCAGAAGTGAGACTATATTTCTTGCAGGTTACAAAGATTGAGTAGAGCTTGTTGTTAGGTACAATGAGTTCAAATGTAATGATACGGTCGTGGAGAAACGAAACTGTATTTGTTCACTTGGAAGCACACAATTTGGTTGGTCAAGTCACTATAAATAAAGGAATTTGTAGAATTTTAAAACTATGAAAAAGCTTGAATTTTGTGGATAAATAATTTTATTGATACCTTCGGCAAAGTAAAAAAGGGGAATTGGAACGAACGTAGACAGGAATGAACGTCAACAGGAATGGATGCAGACACAGCTGGAATGAACGTAGACACATCCAGAATGAATGTCGACATACCTGGAACGAATGTCGACTATGCATCAAACCAGAGAATTTCGACTTTCATGCGCGGATGTGTCTACATTCGTTCTCGGTAATATACAACATATCATTTTGACTTTCATTCCAGGAGTTGTCTACTTTGGAAGAAAATGATAGTTTATTTTACTCCTGGAACGAAAGTCGAAACGAAAGTTTAAATGTTGCCAGGAATGAATGTCGACACTTCCTAGAATGAACGTCAAATTTTTTTTCTCTCTAACATAGTTGACTTTCATTCTAGGTCTGTTGACGTTCATTCCAGGATGTGTCTACGTTCATTCCAGCTATGTCTGCATTCATTCCTGTCGACGTTCATTCCTGTCTACATTCGTTCCATATTCCTAAAAAAGTACCATCACTCATCAGTTGCCAGTCTTCAGTTGTCAATATTTAGTTGTCAATTGTGAGGTACAAGGATTCAGGTCTCCTAACCACTTCACCTCTCAGGCTGGATGGACACACCGCACACTAGTGAGATTTGTCTTAATTAGAGTTGTGCACCTCCCACACTCCATCTGTCCTTGACCTCATGGAGCGCTGACACTCATTCAGCTGGCGTAGCTCGTCGCATACCATCATGTACGTCATGTCTAGAACAAAAGGGAGATATTTTTGACTAGTCACTTTGGGTAGTTGCAATGGGGTTTGAGGGTTTAAAACAGGAAATTGTATGAATACAACGCTGAACAATAATAAGTTATGTTTAAAATACCAATTTCTGAGTTACATTAATGGTAAAGCAAAAAAGGGGCCAGAATAGCACAAAGAATAGGACAAACTTGAAACCGTGTAGACAAGAATAATGTGAAGACACTGTTCTTTCTGAGCCATATCAATGTCTGTTTTTTGCTTTATTAAACACAAATGTTAGGTTTTCATGACATTTTAGGGAGGACGTTAAATCTCCAGGATTTTTCGCGGGTTACGGAGTTTTCAGTAAGCAAATTGATTTATATTAAAATCCCAGGGGTCCCTGACAAATTAGGGTACATGACAGGTATTCTTGCGGCTCTTTAAGACCAGCTGTTATTACAGGGTGCCGGGCAATTCTTTGAACTCTATTAAGTCAGTGTCAGGGGAAGGATGTCTGAGGCGGGTCACCGCAGCAATTTTGCGATTACTATTGGGACGGTGATAGGTCAGATAGAAGGTAGGTGACCTCTTTCTTTGTAGGTTCACTGTCTCAGGTTTGTATGTACTTACCCTGCATACAATCCAGGGAGCACCGCCAACTGAGTCCATCAAAATTTTTGTGCAAATTCCTGCTCTAGTGCTCTATGGTAAACCAAAATTCAGATACTGTCTTGAGCTACCATGCAACTTGACTGGACGGTTTTTTCCTCTTGCAGAGCCGCATAAGTGAGGCATGGTCTATTCTTACTTGAACTGATAGGTAGGTAGGGCTTACGGTGTTTTGCCACCCTTATTATGACCAGTGATTTTTTGAGGATTCTGCAATAATTGGGTTCAGGAGGCTCATAGACGTGCTATAGTATGCAATCTCTCGCAATCTACTGCTTAGGATTTAGGACAAGGCAGATCCCTCTCATCACTGGCGTCTGGGTCTAGTATATAAGGGCTGTCGGCATCGGGGTAACCAAGTGTAGGGGCTGATATCAGGCCAGCCTTTAATTTGTCAAAGGCTGCTTTTTGCTCCTTGGCCCGTTTCCTTGAGACTTCCTTGTTAGCTAACCTGGTGGGGGCTTTAGCCTTAGTAGAGAACCGGTAGGTACTGCTGGCAATAACCGACAGTACCCAGGAAAGCTGGCAGCTCTTTGAAAATAGTGGGAGAGGCCAGTCTCTTACTACAGTCATCTTTTCTGGGTCAGTGGGATCTCCTTGTTCACTGGAGATGCAACCCAGGTATTGGACCTGGGACCGCAACAGCTCACACTTGCCGGGTTTTAGTTTGAGCCCTGCAGCTTGGAGCCTTCGGGGCACTTCAGCTAAATGCTGGAGGTGGGTGGAGAAGTTGGGTTCAATGACAACAACTTGATCAAGGCACCAGAAGAGAGATTACCAGTGGAGATTATGTGATGGGCATAAGTCCAAAGGGGAGCACTTTCCATTGGTACAAACCTAACCGGGAAGAGAAAGCCGATTTATCACTGTTTGCGTCCAAAGCCACCTGCCATTACCTGCTTATCAGCTCCAAGGTGCAAAAGTAGCAGCTCTCTGATAAAGCATCCAAACTTTTGTCTATTCTGGTAGAAAGGCGGGTGTCCTGTCCTGTTACCACATTTAGCCGCCTATGATCAATGCAAAATATCCAAGACCTATCTTTGTTTTTAACTAAAACCACCGAAGAGCTTCAAGCTCCAGAGGCGGTTTCAATAAATCTCTTCTCCAATGACCTAGTCGCTTGTTTTTTTGCCTTTCTCTCTTTATGGGGACTGAGCGGATGTGGGATTGGTCTAATAGGCTGCGTAGTGGGCTTTAGGGGAATACTGTGAACTACTAGGTCAGTACAACTTACATGTATGCCGTAATCCCTTTGCTGAAAACCTCTCCATATAAGCGCAGAAGTTTGGCCAGCTGTAATGCTTCCTGAGGGGTGAGACAATTACCCAGCGCATTAGTGTATAGCTCCTACAGGAGCTTGTAGACTGGAGAAGGGAGGTTGGTGGATGGGAGGTGGGCCGGGGTATTTTTTATCAGTGGCTATTCTACATGATTACTCAAGACACCAGTGTACTTTTAGATGGTTTTACCTGCCATGAGGTCCAAAAGTTGGTTGGTCAGGTCTAGGCACTGGGCCATAAGGGCACTGGGCCATAAGGGCATTGGGCCATAAGGTCACTGGGCCATAAGGTGATGCTTTGCATCAGGTGTATTAAGACTAGCAGCCAACAAGGTCCAAGAGTACTTTTTACAATATCAAGATGAAAGTGTGCAGGTTGAGTAAATTTACACAACACGAGGCCTCATTTCTGCCTGGGGCGGGATGTGGGTGCCTCTTATGACTAAGACCGATGTAGTGAAAAATCTCTCTTGTTGGCTAATACAAGGTATTTCTTGACCGTTCAATACTATGACAGATTGATCAAACTTCATGTGACACTGATGAAGTAACAAAAAATATGCCCAAGATAGCGTCTTCATTAATTTAACTCACAGAAAATGTGGCTTTTGATTTTATATCTTGGATGCGAAGGGTTACTTGAAAAGTACCAAATCAGCGAATGTGGGTACCATCCGCCGTGACCCCATAAGCATCATTCTCTTGAAGTGAGTTCTCGCTGGTTGGAGAGAGCCTATTGAACAAGTGCTTTGGTAAGAGATTTGTGGTGCAGCCAGTGTTAATCAAGACAGATACGGGTTTCACTTCTATGCAGTTTGGTAACAAATAACTTGCTTTATATGGCCTTTACTCCGGGACATAGACCCAGCCAGTAGGTTCAACTGCTTGGGTTTTGGAGAAAGTATTCTCTTTTCTCAAGGGCGAGAGGGGTTTTTGTTGGCTGTGGAGCCAGAGAATAGTAAGGGGGATGGGGGCTGTAAGTGCTGGTTTATATAAATCTGTATCTTCTCCTTCCAGGGTCCAAGAACAATAGGGAAGGTTTCCTGGGAGTGTGGTGTGAGTTGCATATACACTTGTATCTTCTTCTTCTAAGACTTATGGTGGTGTATACCTACTGGTCGTGGACAGCTGCCAGGGCTCTTTGGGAAACCGTCTCACTAGCTTCTTTGTAGGAAGTTAGCTAATGGGGTTATACCGTTCTAGCCTTTCTATCTCCTTATGATAGCTTTTAGATGTCCTACGGCAGTTAGAAACCAGCCTCCCTACTGCGTGAGGTTCTCATTTCTGACTGGGCATTAAAGGGGTTGGGGCAGATGGGCCAGGGTTTCACAGGGCAGTTTCTCTGCAGGTGACCTATGACTCCACACCCCAAGCACTGACTCTCAGTACCTTTGGTTGCTTTCAATAGACCACTAGTGCTCGGTAAAGGTTGGGCATAAATCCTTTACAATATTTATAGATAGGATAGATAAGAACTGTAGATCAATGACTTTTTGTTTTTCAAACAATTACCACATCGTATGGCAGCAATTTCAATATATATGAAAAATGTGGTTAAATGTTGGGAACATTTGGTTTAAATTTGCTGGCAATACTAACATATTGTAGTGGATTTTCATAGCATTAGCATCTGCTCAGATACTTAACAATCATTCAGGCATCACTTGTATAGCCATTGGATGGCCGAAATGACATTAATAATGAATACCAACCTGGCCGACCTTGCATCGGTACTATACTGACCCTGTATGAGTCAGTACCGATCCTGTATGAGTCAGTACTGAACCTCTAGGAGCCATACCGAACTGGCAGGAAGTGACTCATCCTAGCCTGAGAGGAGCAGAGGACCATATCCAGGAGATATCCACCCTCATATCTGGGAAAAGCCAAGGACCAGAACCAACCCATTTCAACAGCAGGAAGTAGAAATGCCTAGGATTGGCCAGCTAGTCTATGGCTCCGCCTACCACTTCTGGGCGCCACACATATTTAACCCTATATACTGTATCTTATTCGTC
Source organism: Cryptosula pallasiana (assembly GCA_945261195.1). Lineage (NCBI taxonomy): Eukaryota > Metazoa > Bryozoa > Gymnolaemata > Cheilostomatida > Cryptosulidae > Cryptosula > Cryptosula pallasiana. Next base: position 31,403,189 of record OX183133.1, on the reverse strand, counting down.
TGTATTTATATCTGCCTGCCTATTGGTTACATTATGTCTTACTTCTGTATTATTGGCCATTGCAGTGAATTACTTCCTGTGCTCTGCCTATAAAAGGCAGAGCTTTTGCCATACCTAATCAGTTTGTATTGGGATTTGTGCTTACTCGTATTCTTTTGTAAAAAATAAATGCATATTGGTGAAAGGTGAAAGGTGACTGGTGGCAGCATACCGTAGGAACGCTACCAACTTCCGTGTGCCAGTGAGCAAAGAGTTTGGTTAGTCACAGCCCTCAGCTAGTGGATTTAAGCCCCCAAAATACATTACAATATTTCACCCTTGACTGCATTCTGCCCAATTCACAATAAATTGAGCTACGATGTTAAAAAAGTCAATGGCTGTCTCTCTAGAGTGAACAAACTAGCTCCCTAAACTGCCCAAGGCATAACTTCCCAAGTTTGCAAGAATCCCTAAGAAAGTACTTGAAAGCGAATTGACACTGAAATGACAAGTTTTTGTGTAGAGATGCTTTTTATTACTCCATTGATGACTAGTCTCAAATAAAGATTTGAAAATTATCCAAAGTTCATCTCATTACACTGAATACCCATGAGACATAAAAGTCACAACAATAATGCGTATCAAGATGAAACATTTGAGGCTTCAAAGCCGTTGCACTATACAATTTCAAGTTTTTTCATTTTGACTAGAGTCTGTGATAACTTCAAAATCTCAAATTTAAACTGAGGATAACTCAAGGAGAATAAAAGCGCTCTGATGCGAAATAAATGTTTTCTTTTAGAGCTAATTTTGTTGCCCTTGGCAAGTGAATCTTTCAAGTTTCTATCTTTATGAACATATTGGCCATTTTAATTTTACAAAATGGATACCAATACCAAGTTTTACCATTATTCAACTGTTGACACTGGCTAATGGCATATAACAGTTTGGTGGCCAAATGGTTAGAATTGTTGCCTGTGGTTTAAAAGGTTTGGGTTGCCTCCGAGTAAAGCATAGGCCGTACGCTTCTGCGTATAGAAATCTTGTACTTGGATAATGATATTTGAAGCATTTTCTTGAAAGACTGGGAATGTTTTGGATACAACATTTTTTCCTTTGGTTTGAGACCTATCTAAAAGATTTTTCGTTTTGCTGTAAATATTCTTGTTTTACTTGGAAAAACAATTCAATGTCTAATTATCTTTTTTTAAAAATTATTGCTTCGGTTTGATGCCCAAGTAACTTTCCAAGCGGTATCAAACACAACAATTTACAGTATTTGAAGAGCTTGTGATTTTTGAAAATTTTATCAGTACCTCTTAGAACTGAAACGCCTTGTGATTGTGATGCGAGTTGATCTCATTGAACTTTATCGATGAGTAAGTTTCTTCTGCTGCCCATTTCCTGTAATGTTTGGGAGTATGCAGAATTCTTGATCTAGGGCAGGTTACAGAAGTTGTCTTTCCAATTATACAAATTTGAAAAAAGAGAGGACAACTTGGCTATATGAGCAAATTCTATTAAAGCCCTTTCTCTCTCCAATTATGCAACAGATGCACTAGTACTTTACAGCTTCTGCTTGCTTTTTAAAATACACTATCTGTTATTGCTATATCTTATACAATGTAATCGTTTGTGTGGACTTGCCACGTGACAATTACTCCTAGCAGTCCAGCGATGTACAAAAGTAATTTATTTCATTAGTGAATGAATGCAATTATTATGTATGCTTTAGAAAATTCAACACGAGGCAGTGAAGGAAGAGCAAGCCAAACTGGAGCTAACCGGTTCAGATAACGACGGCAGCAGCAGCTCAAATAGGGAATCACCTGATGATATTCATTCTGATGAGACAGAAGAACCGTTCTTTGTGAAAGACAGTCTATCCTGTTTACCAAGCCTTAGTATTCAAATGCGAGGTGCAGAGATTTCAGGGTCAACAACTAGGTCACCCGTCAGACATAATAGTGAAGAAGATGAGGCTACCTCCACTAAAAGGCCCAGACACTAGCTGCTGCTTCTTGGAGGCTTTTACTGATTAGATGTGGTGAGTGAGTTGTCCTAAAGTGTTCTAGAATGTTCTATAGCCTTGCTAGCCTTACACACGTTTCTGACATACAAGTTGAGCTGACATGAAGTGGACACAATTCATTATTTTGATGTTTTGTTGTAAATACCTGCATATCCAGTGCAAGGTAGCGGATAACAAGGGAGACAATTACTTTGCTGTGTTGTACCTGTGTTGTGATTGGTCAAGGTGATCACAGCCGCTCTAACTAAAATTCATACATCAGAGTAAAGTAAACGCATAACATTGCTTCTGTTATAGCTTTTTACTGCTTTAATAGAAGAAAACACTAGAACCTGTTACCCAGCTTTACTGCACTAAAAGTGTCTGCCTATGCCCGATGTCGAAGGCACACCGGCACCCTGTGATTCTCTAAAACTTTGTTTACAAGCTCATCGAGTTAACCATTTACAACACATTTCCGCTAGACAAAAGATTTATCAACTTCCAACCTCCAAATAAATGCTGATGTTAGAAATTTCGTGTCCCTCCGTCTGCATCCTAAATATTTCTGTGTAGTGCAGCTGTTGACAAAACATTGTTGTTTAGTGTCCTTATTTGATATGGCCTTATTTGATATGGCCTTATTTGATATGGTCTTATTTGATATGGCCTTATTTGATATGGCCTTATTTGATGTAGCCTTATTTGATATGGCCTTATTTGATATGGCCTTATTTGATATGGCCTTATTTGATATGGCCTTATTTGATATGGCCTTATTTGATATGGCCTTATTTGATATAGCCTTATTTGATATGGCCTTATTCGATATGGCCTTATTTGATATGGCCTTATTTGATATGGCCCTTATTTGATATGGCCTTTTTTGATATGGCCTTGTTTGATATGGCGGATGAAATTATTATTATCACGTAAATAAATAATGATCATTGATAATAATAGCATACATCTGTAAAAGATGATAATCATAACTACAGCAATAAATTAACATAACACAACATTAACATAAATTACAATAGGTGTGTTTTTCAGGTGTTTTCATTATTATAACTCTAGGAAAAACATTAATGTTTTATTGCTGAGAATCAAACAGATAAGATGCCAAGCTACTTGCAGCATGATTGCGTAGTTCAATAGGAGCTTGCTCATATGCAATCCAGTGACTTGGCACATTACACCGCTCTGTGTAGCCCCTGGCACATCGTATAGGTACATCTGCACATTACATCGGTCTGTGTAACCGCTGGTACACCGTATAGGTACATCTGCACATTACACCGGTCTGTGTAGCCGCTGGCACATCGTATAGGTACATCTGCACATTACATCGGTCTGTGTAACCGCTGGTACACCGTATAGGTACATCTGCACATTACACCGGTCTGCGTAGCCGCTGGCACATCCTATAGGTACATCTGCACATTACATCGGTCTGTGTAACCGCTGGCACATCGTATAGGTACGTCTGCACATTACACCGGTCTGTGTAGCCACTGGTACACTGTATAGGTACATCTGCACATTACATCGGTCTGTGTAACCACTGGCACATCGTATAGGTACATCTGCACATTACATCGGTCTGTGTAACCGCTGGCACATCGTATAGGTACATCTGCACATTACACCGGTCTGTGTAGCCACTGGTACACCGTATAGGTACATCGGCATCAAAGCACCGGCACTAAAACACTCAATAGACCATGTAGATCATGTTCTGGTAGCCTAAGTCTTAGGCCAACATTTGAGGCATTATGCATATTTCGCTTAAAATACGCTGTGCGTTTTTTTATTGGGAGTTGCATGCCCCCTTGTTAACTTTTAAATGGATTTCATTGGATAATTGGTTTAATGGGCGGGGTTTTTTGTGTTGATATAAAAAGCATAAAAAACCCCTCCCACTAAACCAATCATTCAATGAAATCCATTTAAAAGTTGCCAAGATAACAATGGGGCATGCAACTCCCAATAAAAAAACGGACATCATATTCCAAGAAAAATACACATCTGCCTCAAATGTTGGCTAATGTTTTGGACGGTATGGAAAACCTGTAGCAGATGGGCAACGATTATATATAATCGTTGAGATGGGTGCATAATGATGAGCTGGGATGATATGGTTGAGTGATTTTGTATGAAATGTCACTCATATTGTCAACCACTACTAGATTCAAACGCATGGATAGAAGAAGAAGCAAAGGATGTTTTAAGAAGCAGATGATATTAAATTTGAAATAAATTCATTAAATTTGAAATAAATTCAAACTAAAGTTTACTACAAATTGGATGGACTAGCAATGCTTCATGGTGGTATTACCTCAGCGGCAGTTTATAAACTGTGACTACAAATTCAGCAATGTCAGTCCAATTGATGACCTGATAACAATGAGTATTTAGAATTATCTTGTACACAAACATACTATAGTTCCTATTTATCAGAATTCACAGACAGTTGGAGTGTTGGTGAACAGAGTTTTTTCATATGCGAAAGTTTTGGCGGTATAATTAATGTATTCGAGAGAGGTTGTCAAGGTCACCTGTGTGACATAGTTGTTGGTTCAGGAGAATGTGATGAGGTTCACATAAATCAATATTATGTATTTTAGCAACATGTTGTTTTCTAAACTATTTAAAAATATATCTGACTGATGATGGTTTCCTCATTCCACAAAAGGCAATACTAGTACAGTAGAACCAGCCAAAGAATAGCGTTATTACAAGCTGACAAGCAGCTGAGCACATACATCCGAAGCCATACGATGACATATTCTATATAACAGGTAAGTCAGCGGTATGATAGAGTTCAACAGTTCAGCTCAATCGCTGCAGGATGGCCTATAGTCGTGTTTTCTTACCAACTCTATAATGGCAGTTCGGGCAGGAATGGATGACATCTTTGCAGTCATCTAGACAAAGGGGGATGAAGCAACACAGCCAGAACCTGCAAGCATTACATGTGAATTGTCTCCACGTGCAAAACTTATGCCTAGTGGATTTGAGATATGTAAGTTGTTGTTGATGTTAACATAACAATGTCATTCAGTGCCCTCACCGTACATGTGCATGCACTGTACCCAACTGTGTACTGCAGACAACATACCCAACTGTGTACGGCAGACAATGTACCCAACTGTGTACGGCAGACAGCGTACCCAACTGTGTACTGCGGACAACATACCCAACTGTGTACGGCAGACAACGTACCCAACTGTGTACTGTAGACAATGTACCCAACTGTGTACGGTAGACAATGTACCCAACTGTGTACGGCAGACAACGTACCCAACTGTGTACGGTAGACAATGTACCCAACTGTGTACGGCAGACAACGTACCCAACAAGAAACAAAGCTCCAACGATGAGCCATGCGAGAAGTCCAGTTTCATAGGAGATGGAAGATACCACCTGAGCACGGCAATAGGGACAGGTCATGTTGGTTGGGTGGTCTCCAAGGGCTGGTACTCCCTGCACAATAACAGTGTTAGGTGCTGGAGCCACCATCACTGTAGACATATATAAAGTATGTGAGAGAAGGAGGCTTGTGAAAGCTATAACAATACACTATGACCTTTTGGTAGTCAAATCATTGGATGTCCCTGGGTTGTAGTTTAAATTCAGTTTGTGGCCTAGTTAGACTTTACCTGGGTAAACAGCATGTGGTGGGAAACTCCCTGGAGGACGGTGAACATTAGATGGTGGACCTTGAGGTGGTGGACCTTGAGGTGGTGGACCTTGAGGTGGGTACCCAGAAGGTTGTTCTGTAAGTGGAACATACGCTTTTTATACTGAGTATACAGACACCAATGTTTTGTATGATGTCATTGCAAAATAATTGAGTTCAACATACAGATTGTTCAATAGTGTTACATGTAGTGTTACATAACAATTGATTTCATACCTGCAGTTAGATTTTGCATCTCTACTCAAAGTGTACCACTTGGTCTGTAGTCAAACCGAAATTCTGTCGAAAATGAAAGTACAAGCAAAAGTTAAATACAGCCGTTATCCAGTAGGTGTGAGTGATTTAACTTCATTGTATGGTTGATCCATTGGCATGATGGAGCCCAGCCATGATGTCTTGAGTAAAATGTAAAATTCTGCTCTCAGAGTTCAATTTATTTTATTTTGAGGCTTATTAGATTTCACTAGTAAGGTGATGTGCGCTGAAGACTTAGCGGTGCATATTATTATTATGAGATTTATTGCAGTCAGTCATGATAAACACTGACTGTAATATTTGGGTCTGCAAACTTACCTCTATCACTTGCCTTCTCTTGCCACTTTTATCTGGATACTTTAAAATTTATAAAAGTATGTTATTTTCTTACGCAATAGTTTAATATGTAACAACATATGTAAAAAATCTAAAAAATAAAATAATAATTCGGGGAAGTTTTCTCACCTATGTACTTTGATTCAACCAGTAAGCAGCCAATGTTTGACCCCTCTAGTATTTACAAGCACTTTTGTTCTGACTAATAAATATATTCCTTGTACTATTTGGGTTTTATTGTGTTACTAGCGAGTAATTTGATTGGTTAATAAGATCAATAATGCAATAGCATGCTAATTGATCCTCTCACCCAATTAACCTGATTGATGTTTTATCAAATATTTTTAAATGTAGACTTTCTACCAAAAACTGTTGATATAACTTTTATAAATAGTAAGCACTTGTCCCACATTAAACTAACCAGTGCCAGCGGAATCGCACTAAAAATTAAACAGTTTTGTTGGGGAGACAACTCTGTCTAGGATTAACTCTGTTGCTTTAGTATTTGTTTAGATTGTTACATAAACAGTTTCTTTGTTTATTATTGTTTGGAGGTTATTAAAGCATGTACCAAATAGCGCTTGTATCACCTGCTAAAATTACCTTAACCAAAACATAATAAATAATTGTGTGGAAGTGACGTTCTCAGCAATGTCGCACTCTGATGCAATTTGTTGCATGTTCAAGATAAATATTTATGTATTTCTGATTAATTTTTTTTAAAATTAGCACTTATTTTTAGCACTTTGCTTGCACCATTTTTTTTTTGCTAAAAACTCTAACTGGTATTGTAACATTTTTAAACTCTTACCTATTACTACATTGCTAAAACATGCTCAACTTATTTTGGTTGCTTTGTATATGTTATGTCAAGCTCCTCTGTGCTAGGAGTTGTCATCTTCGGATGGACATGGTTTGGAATTGTGGGTGAGATTAACTATTCTAAAAAAGTGGTAAAGTTTAACTGAAAAATATTTACTTTTATTCTCTCACCCACTCTGCAAACAGATTACTGGAGTTATCTCTCCATTGTGCAAACAACTCCTGTTACACATAGGAAACACTATAAAAAGCTCACTATTACGTACAGAGATATATTTGCAGTGGTAAATGAAACAAACAGTGAGCGATAGCAGACTTTATAAAGTAAAAGTTTTCCAGCCTCGCAAAGGTTGAGCTCTTTCTCTGTCACTCATAAGCTTTCACTAGCCAATTCTATTCAATGAGACAAAACAAACATTTGTTAGTTGAGTAATGACTTCTCTGTTTACATGCCTGTTTGTTTGTTTGTTTGTTTGTTTGTTTGTTTGTTTGTTTGTTTGCCAGTTTACATCCAGTATCAACCAATAGTCTATTTAATCCTGACATTGATAAAAGGCAGCGCTATTTTGTTTGCTGTTCAGCTATTGAGAGGACAACTGCTGCCAATACTCCCTGTCTCCATTTCTCTCAGCCTGGCAACTGTAGCAGCATATTGGTTTTTTGGTGCTTTGAAATCTCGGAGTTGTGTTTTCTCTACACTCAGAGCTTTTATAAGATATAAGTTCATTTGATTCAACGTTTCCTGCAAAGCATGTTGTTACGCCTCCATACAAACTTGGCAACTGTCACACATCGAGCGTGAGAAATATACAATTCCCTCTTTTCTCTCACTTTCACTCACCTCTCACACATTTCCTTTATTGAGATCCAAAACCTTTCATATTTGTTCGTTACTTACCTTTACTTTATTTGTTTTATTTATGACTCTCGATCTTGTCCACTTTGTCCAGCTTGTCCACCTGTCCACCTTGCCTACCCAACTTTCTCCACTCTCTGTTAAAATACATCTATTGCCTGCTGGCAATACCAGTTTTAAAAAAAGTTCATTATTTTTTCAGCTTTTGATCATCTGTTTGGATATCTTATTACCGATTATGTAATTGAGTCTGAGTACACACGCCAGGAGCCGCTAGTGTTTCTGGTACCAAAGGAGTAAACTTGTGGAGTTGTTTCCTCAAAAGCAGACAACTCAATCAAAATAATTATTGAGCCGTTTCTGGTGAAGATATTGAAGAATTAGTAAGGACTTTTTGGGCTGCAAAAGTATAATTCTTTTCCCTGAAACAAAATATTTTGGTGTCCGTATTTTGAGAAGAATAATTTTACTTTAGTTTAAATAGTTTTTCAAGCTGGTTTATTGACAAATGTTGCTGTTTATTTTAATAAAAGCGGGAGTCAACTTTTTATAAATAGATAATAACATTACCGTGGTCTGGTCGTCATTTCTAGGAACAAATGAGATTCGAGAAAAACCGCCGCAGTCTCCGTTGGCATTTGCTAAATAAAGCAGAATATGTCTGCAAAATGTAGTTCTATTTATGTTTCTGACAGATAAAAATGTATGTTATAGCTAACAATACATTACATATAGCGTATGTTATAGCTAACAATACATTACATATAATGTATGTTATAGCTAACAATACATTACATATAATGTATGTTATAGCTAACAATACATTACATATAATGTATGTTATAGCTAACAATACATTACATATAACGTATGTTATAGCTAACAATACATTACATATAACGTATGTTATAGCTAACAATACATTACATATAATGTATGTTATAGCTAACAATACATTACATATAATGTATGTTATAGCTAACAATACATTACATATAACGTGTGTTATAGCTAACAATACATTACATATAACGTATGTTATAGCTAACAATACATTACATATAATGTATGTTATAGCTAACAATACATTACATATAACGTGTGTTATAGCTAACAATACATTACATATAATGTATGTTATAGCTAACAATACATTACATATAATGTATGTTATAGCTAACAATACATTACATATAATGTATGTTATAGCTAACAATACATTACATATAATGTATGTTATAGCTAACAATACATTACATATAACGTATGTTATAGCTAACAATACATTACATATAATGTATGTTATAGCTAACAATACATTACATATAATGTATGTTATAGCTAACAATACATTACATATAACGTATGTTATAGCTAACAATACATAACATATAACGTGTGTTATAGCTAACAATACGTTACATATAATGTATGTTATAGCTAACAGTATATTACATATAATGTATGTTATAGCTAACAGTATATTACATATAACGTATGTTATAGCCAACAATACATTACATATAATGTATGTTATATCTAACAATACATTACATATAACGTGTGTTATAGCTAACAATACATTACATATAATGTATGTTATAGCTAACAATACATTACATATAATGTATGTTATAGCTAACAATATATTACATATAATGTATGTTATAGCTAACAGTATATTACATATAATGTATGTTATAGCTAACAATATATTACATATAACGTATGTTATAGCTAACAATACATTACATATAATGTATGTTATAGCTAACAGTATATTACATATAATGTATGTTATAGCTAACAATATATTACATATAACGTATGTTATAGCTAACAATACATTACATATAACGTATGTTATAGCTAACAATATATTACATATAATGTATGTTATAGCTAACAATATATTACATATAACGTATGTTATAGCTAACAATACATTACATATAACGTATGTTATAGCTAACAATATATTACATATAATGTATGTTATAGCTAACAATACATTACATATAATGTATGTTATAGCTAACAATACATTACATATAATGTATGTTATAGCTAACAATACATTACATATAATGTATGTTATAGCTAACAATATATTACATATAATGTATGTTATAGCTAACAATACATTACATATAATGTATGTTATAGCTAACAATACATTACATATAATGTATGTTATAGCTAACAATACATTACATATAATGTATGTTATAGCTAACAATATATTACATATAATGTATGTTATAGCTAACAATACATTACATATAATGTATGTTATAGCTAACAATACATTACATATAATGTATGTTATAGCTAACAATACATTACATATAATGTATGTTATAGCTAACAATATATTACATATAATGTATGTTATAGCTAACAATACATTACATATAACGTATGTTATAGCTAACAATACATTACATATAATGTATGTTATAGCTAACAATATATTACATATAATGTATGTTATAGCTAACAATACATTACATATAATGTATGTTATAGCTAACAATACATTACATATAATGTATGTTATAGCTAACAATACATTACATATAATGTATGTTATAGCTAACAATATATTACATATAATGTATGTTATAGCTAACAATACATTACATATAATGTATGTTATAGCTAACAATACATTACATATAATGTATGTTATAGCTAACAATACATTACATATAATGTATGTTATAGCTAACAATACATTACATATAATGTATGTTATAGCTAACAATACATTACATATAATGTATGTTATAGCTAACAATACATTACATATAATGTATGTTATAGCTAACAATATATTACATATAACGTATGTTATAGCTAATAATACATTACATATAATGTATAACATATAACATATAATGAGTGAAAGTTATAAATGAGGTAAATTTTAAAATAATATTATTGGCTTGTAACTGATTTAGAAAACTGAATGGAGAACTTGACTGAATGCTAACTAGTTGCTTAATATGAAATGTTGACCAAATATTCACAAATTTATGGCTAGAATTATTGACATTGAAATCAAAAGATTTAAAACTCATCAATGTTTACGTGGCAAAACTTTCATATGCATTATTGTAGGAGTAATAAAGGTGAGGATTATATTAATATGTTGTACATCAGGTTTCAGGGTTTGAGACAAAGAGATGGCCAACTCCAAAGGTTCAGGTAACTGGTGAAGCTCTGACAGCAATGTGTGTACTGCAGATTGGTTTGGTTGATTTACTGTAGCAGACACGAACCATCCTGATGTAGCTGACAGTAACAACAACATTGCACTTATAGAAAGCAACCAAGGCGATCAAACTTTAGCACTGGAATATTATAACAAATCACTAGCGATGAAGGAAGCTATATATGGTGCAGATACCAACTATTAGTGTTGGATATCAAACATATTGCTTTGATCAGAAATATTACAATTGCTGGCTCCAATGTAGTATATGCGGTTCTGGCAGACTCTAATCTGCAGTTGGTTGGGGGGGGGGGGGGGGAATAAACAGTGCTCTATGACATCATCGCTGGTTGTGTTTCTATCACAACTGAGGTCGTTGATGTCTTGTCTTTAATATTGTGGCAGATTTTGGTAAACACCACTGGTAAAAAACCATGCCTACCAAAAAACACCAACCATGCATGCACTAAAGCGCTACCACCAGGCCTAGACAAGGTACTCAGCTGGTAGTACAACCTGCTGTGCCGGTGGTCCAGCCTGGAGGGCCGGTATTGACCCCTGCTGGGCCTGTATGCTGATACTGGGCCGGTACAAGATGGCTGCCTTAGCGTAAGAAGTTTAAATTAGTCTAAAATCTTTCATCAGCCCTGGAGCCGAAAGTATCCATCCGCAGATAGACAAAACCGCCGACCACAGATTAGGTATGGCCTCAGGACCACCAGAAAACTTCTGATTGGACAATGGAGAAGTGACTCCTCTTAGCCACTTGACACCATTTACCTTTAACCCTTATTGCATTACATGATTGGCTAATTATTTATATATTGTATTGTATTGGTTAATTTACTTCCCGTCAATATGTTTCTAAATGTTATATGCTAATTACTTCCTGTCAGCCTGCCTATATAAAGGCTGATTCTTTTCATACTCAGTGCATCCATTCATGTGTTGCCAACCACCCTAGAGGACTGCCACCCTACTTGGTATTTGTGACCGAAGCCAACACTGTGTGTAGTTTGTGTGAGTCGTGGACTTTGTGTCCGTCACCTGATTTGGAAGTAACTGATTACAAGTTGTTACTGTCATACCGGTAGTGTCCCCTCTGGAGAGATGTAGAATAGTCAAGACCAGTGGTATTTCATGGAAACCAGGCAGAGATTCATTACAATATTGCAGTTGATTTTATCCTTTCTACTTTAATGTTAAGCCTTCGCGATGGCTCCAACAGCATCATGGTTGCTGCTGAAGCTATAACAGAAGATGCAAAAACCTTGCACTAGACCGACTTATATGCAACTAGGTTGCTGTAGGTAGCTAGTCGCTACACCAAAGCTATTAATCTTGGCTAGGCCTGCTATTGGTCACTCATATTGCTGGCGGGATGTAACTTTCCATAACAGTCTCTCTCATTGATGTGACAGTAACCTCAGTGGAGCGATCAAAGTGTGGTCAACCTTAGTGGAGCAATCAAAGTGTGGTCAACCTCAGTTTTATGTGAGGACAACTCCTCTCTGAAACAACCAATTATGTACATATTCAAAGAGTATTGCAAGCAATGTGAAAATATTTGATTATGATTATCTATGATTTTACTTTTGCCCCCATGTTAATTACATCCTTTAATTGTGGGCTCTCCCTAGCTTGGACTTCCCTCCCATACTTTCACCCAATTGCTCCACATCCCAACCACCACAGAATCGATTTATATATAAAATGCATGCCAGGACTCGCACTCAGTCCCCTGTGGAGTTAGCTTATAGGAGTTGGGTCTGTAAAGCAAGAGTTGTGCTCTTTCTTGCAAGTGTCGAAATAAAACCCTAGATTTGAATTTTTATGCGAAAATTGAAATACTTTATTTGTTTTCAATCAAGTTTCACCTAAGTTTGATCGACCTCACTGGAAATCACCCCCCCCCCCCCCCCAACCCCTGCCCCCCCCCCCCCCCACCCAAGACTGGAGATGATTCCAGATTACCAAAAGAAGAAGACAACTTCCAAAGAACTGTGGAGGTATTATATTGAGGCACCGGAGATCAGGACGAATCTACATGGAAAGCTGGAGCCTTTCAAATGGAAAATACTACTAATGGGTCGGGTTAAATTGAGGTCTTAATTATCCGCTTGCGATTGGATCATTTTCAACTGCTTTTCACTATAGATTGAATAACGTGCATTTTTGTAGTTCAGAGTCATGTAGAGTATTGTACAGACAGCATCTATATTTTTTTATTACATTACTATTAAAGTGTGAACTCAGTGAACTATTGGAGTTGTATGTATGGCTGGTTGCTACTGTCAGTTCTAGTTCGACTTGTAGTGTTGGTGCCAGAGAATGGAGCTGGTCTATAGTGAGTAGAGGGAGACTCTGGCAGCAAGTGCAATCTAGGAAGCTGAGATAAAAATCCAAGTGAGGTTAGTTAAAATTCCGAGTGCAGCTTTGAAGCTAGTTTATATAATTTTTGTATATTGTACATTGTTATATAATTGACAGACGCCTCTCGTGCCAAATAATAAAAATGTAAATAATTTAACAGATAATATTTTTGTTAGCTAATATAAGCACAAGTGCTTCTATCACATTGATGCATAACTTTATCATCAAAAAGCTTCTTCAACAAAGATTCCACTTTAAAGCTGGTGTCAGTTTTGAGTATTGAAACTACTGTAAGGAGGCTAGTTGGGCTTAGCTGGAGTTGTGCCCTCATTACACTTTTTAGTTACTGTAGGTAAATTACAGTAAATTCTTTCGGTGATATTCACCAGCCTCCATGAATCAACAACAGCACTGCTATGATGAGACCACATCAGCACTACATTAGCACTACATCAGCACTACATCAGCACTACATCAGCACTACATCAGCTCTACATCAGCACTACATCAGCACTACATCAGCACTACATCAGCACTACATCAGCACTACATCAGCTCTACATCAGCACTACATCAGCACTACATCAGCACTGCATCAGCACTACATCAGCACTACATCAGCACTACATCAGCACTACATCAGCTCTACATCAGCACTACATCAGCACTACATCAGCACTACATCAGCTCTACATCAGCACTACATCAGCACTACATCAGCACTACATCAGCACTGCATCAGCACTGCATCGGCAATACATCGGCACTACATTAGCACTACATCGGCACTACATCAGCACTGCATCAGCACTGCATCAGCAATACATCGGCACTACATTAGCACTACATCAGCACTACATCAGCACTACATCAGCACTACATCAGCACTACATCAGCACTACATCAGCAATACATCAGCACTACATTAGCACTACATTAGCACTACATCAGCTCTACATCAGCACTACATCAGCACTACATCAGCACTACATCAGCACTGCATCAGCACTGCATCGGCAATACATCGGCACTACATTAGCACTACATCAGCACTACATCAGCACTGCATCAGCACTGCATCGGCAATACATCGGCACTACATTAGCACTACATCAGCACTACATCAGCACTACATCAGCACTACATCAGCACTACATCAGCACTACATCAGCACTACATCAGCAATACATCAGCACTACATTAGCACTACATCACCGATACATTAGCACTACATTATGTAACAGTTTTTGCCATTTAGTAGAGGCATAACAGTATCCTATCAACTAGCATATTTTGTGTTTGTCTCTTCTTTCGATCCCATGGAGTCCACTTCGTTCAGGATCAACTCCTGACACAGACATTACGAACCAAGGTAGAGTCATAGACTCTGACTGACTGCCACTGTATCAGAGGGTGAACCAAGGTAGAGTCTTAGACTAAGACAGACTATGCCACTGTATCAGAGGGTGAACCAAGGTAGAGTCTTAGACTCTGACTGACTGCCACTGTATCAGAGGGTGAACCAAGGTAGAGTCTTAGACTCTGACTGACTGCCACTGTATCAGAGGGTGAACCAAGGTAGACTCTGACTGACTGCCACTGTATCAGAGGGTGAACCAAGGTAGACTCTGACTGACTGCCACTGTATCAGAGGGTGAACCAAGGTAGACTCTGACTGACTGCCACTGTATCAGAGGGTGAACCAAGGTAGAGTCTTAGACTCTGACTGACTGCCATTGTATCAGAGGAATAACTTACTAACCACAATCTGTTGAGCCATGCAGTAACGTACTTGTACAATATCCACTAGACTTGTAAGAAGCATACAGCACCACAGCTCCTTTTATAGGAGACAAAAAGGAACTCTCATTCCCTTATTAAAATGAGCAAGCCAATCACACATAATAATACAAACAATAGACCAATGATATCATATGTAACAATGCAATAAAAATGATAACAGCCACTCACACATGGGCACATGGTTCAGCTCCCTGGGCACATGGTCCAGCTCCCTGGGCACATGGTCCAGCTCCCTGGAGCCATTCTGAGGTGGGGGAAGCTGGCTCTCCACAGAACCACATGTTGGGATATATATATGGCCCTGACTCTCCATATTTGGTACAGCAACTTCCTTAGCTTGGATCCCTACTTTACTGATACATACTCTCTTGTGTGTATAGGTGGGTGTGCTAACCTCTGGTCCTAAAGCAAAAACTTCTATGGTTGTAAAACTACATTTTTTGTCTACAGCAAAAGTTTGCTTTGGCAATTTGTGAGTTTTTCAACTTTAGTTTGATAGCATTTTCTGGTGGTTCAATGACAGTTACTGTTGCTATTTATTACAGTAAGTAAACCATTTTATTGTTTTATATATTATATTTAATAGTACTATTGAGTTTTGGAGGTTGTTTCCAGGACTGAATGACTTTGAGAAACACGGTCGCGGTCCCATAAAGTGTATTTGTTGGATTATATAATAGCTACGTGTAGGCCTCAGTGTTACTCGCGTCTCTGCACATAAATTACTGGAGTTGTCTCTCCATTGCGCAAACAACTCCTGTTACACAAAGGAAGCACTATAAAAAGCTCACTATTACGTACAGAGATATATTTGCAGCGGTAAATGAAACAAACAGTGAGCGATAGCAGACTTTATAAAGTAAAAGTTTTTCAGCTCTCTCTCCGTCACTCGTAAGCTTTCACTAGCCAATGCTATTCGATGAGACAAAACAAGCATTTGTTAGTCGAGTAATGACTTCCTAGTGTCAACCATTTGTCACACCTGATCAATAACTCACTTGTAGGATACACCTGAGGGCCAGTGTGTATCTGGTTAAAGATGTGTCAAGAATTCTTGTTTAGGGGTGGGGAAGGTTTATATGCTTGCTTGTTTGTCTGCCAGTCTTGTTCAAAATCCGACATAGATGAAAGGCAGCACCACTTTGGTGCCAGCTATAGGGAGAGCGTCTGATCTGGTGCTGACACTCTTCTATCTCCGCTTTTCTTGTGTGGGCTCCCTGTAGCAGCAACTGAAACCACATGGTTCAGCAGAGTGGTTTTCTGTTGCTTTAAAATTTTGGAGTTGTGTTTTCTTTACAACTGGAGCAATCAGTAGGAATAAGTGTATTTGACTAGACATTTGCCGCGGCACACATTCTTGCACCTTCATTACTTATAGAAAAGCTTTTCCTAGCTCTAGATAAAAAACGTTAAACTTTCCATCGCTCCAATTGCCTTCACTTGTTGGGCCCCAGCAATGCTGCCTCAATGCTCAATTAATCTCAAGTCAGCATGGTAAACATAAAGGGCTTCCTTTACCATTGCTCATACCCGCAGAAACTGTTTACCCCAAACATAGACATTGTCGGCTCTCAGTCTAACAGAAGCATGTTTTGAATCCTTTGGCATCAGTTAGTGGCTTAACCAGGCTTGACCAGAGTGAAATAGTCCACAAATGGCAAACAAGCAAATATAAGAGAATCAAGTAATAACTAACAAAAACTTCTCTTCACAGACAATCAACTGTTTTTGTGAAACTACCAGTCAACTTGATGTGAGCCAATTCAATTCAAGATTTTCAGTTAAATCGTACAAAGATTAAACCAATTCCTGTGATGATTTAGAAAAGCGGTCCAAACTGTAAAATGTTGTCGGGTAGAGAAAGTAGTTGCTAGGGTAGTAATGGTGCAATGAGCAGTTGAACAAACAGTTTCTTGCTGAGTCATGGGCATCAGTGCAGTGATGCGGACAAGTGAGCTGACTGTGAGCGCGTTGTATGCAGACTGATTTAATATAATAATGCAAGGAATTTCAAGCTATCATCGAACTAATCGTTGAGCAGCTGATCAATAGCACTCGACCTAGTGGACTGCTCCTCTATTCAGTATCATTCATCCAAAGGGACTACAGCTAAGTCCCTGATGAATCACCATCCCGGTGTTTACATCAACACCTGATGGAGAGGTGTTACTTGGCATGATGCAACATATTTTGTCAAAGCTGATGGTGAATGACGACATGAATGTTCAGCCAACAACCTAGTTTCTTACATACTAACTACTACTACTAGTCTACCTCCATGAGCTCTCACTGAAGGGCTCATGTAACGTTAGTGTGACTCAAGTTTCGTGCACGAGCATATGAATACTTTGACAAGAGTGAACGCGAAGGTTGCAATTGAAGAGCAGAGCTGTAGTAATACTCGATCCATTTTGGTTTTTATAAAAATAACAATATATGTTGGTATAAAAGAGTGTAACTATCACACACGCTGCCTTTTTGGAGCAGCGGTTACACAACAAGAAAATATATAAAACATCTGCCTTTGGTGACAGATTTGGCAGATATGGAGAGAGAGAGAATGTTAGTAAATAGTAATAAAGGAAAGCTGTTATATAAAATGAGTAAGTATCCCCAACTACATCTCAGCTGAGACGATTCTTCCGGCCAACTTGTCTGTTGCAGTTCGAGCAATAATGTACCACATCTTTGCAATCGTTTACACAGAATGGGATGAGACAGCAGGGCCACAGGCTACAAATATAAAGTGTAATATACAACAAATATGTGCTGAGATTTGAAATGCTTGTAAACCAATGGTATATGATAGGACAGGCCAGCTAAGCAGCTCAGGTGGAGTTGATACGAACAGCAAGAAAGCATCTACACAATTTAATCAATAAGCTCTGGTCTAACCCAGTGAAATAATAAACCATAAAACGCTTGATAGCTCCATGGTAGCTCTATGATAGCTCCATGGTAGCTCCATGGTAGCTCTATGATAGCTCTATGGTAGCTCTATGATAGCTCCATGGTAGCTATATGATAGCTCCATGGTAGCTCTATGATAGCTCCATGGTAGCTATATGATAGCTCTATGATAGCTCTATGGTAGCTCCATGGTAGCTCTATGATAGCTCTATGGTAACTTTGGTACAGAGTCAACAATATAGCTGAGTCTTGGCAGTGTTTCAAAGCAGTGAGACAACTATCGACAGGTATAGCAAGCGTGTTGTTAGAGGCAAGTGTAACTGACACGTGTTACTACAGTAATGAGTAGTGGGTACAGTATACTATACCAGTGGGTACAGTATACTATACCAGTGGGTACAGTGTACTATACCAGTGGATACAGTGTACTATACCAGTGGGTACAGTACACTATACCAGTGTGTACAGTGTACTATACCAGTGGGTACAGTGTACTATACCAGTGGGTACAGTATACTATACCAGTGGGTACAGTATACTATACCAGTGGGTACAGTGTACTATACCAGTGGATACAGTGTACTATACCAGTGGGTACAGTACACTATACCAGTGTGTACAGTGTACTATACCAGTGGGTACAGTGTACTATACCAGTGGGTACAGTGTACTATACCAGTGGGTACAGTATACTATACCAGTGGGTACAGTGTACTATACCAGTGGGTACAGTGTACTATACCAGTGGGTACAGTATACTATACCAGTGGGTACAGTGTACTATACCAGCGGGTACAGTGTACTATACCAGTGGGTACAGTGTACTATACCAGTGGGTACAGTGTACTATACCAGTGGGTACAGTGTACTATACTAGTGGGTACAGTATACTATACCAGTGGGTACAGTGTACTATACCAGTGGGTACAGTACACTATACCAGTGGGTACAGTACACTATACCAGTGTGTACAGTGTACTATACCAGTGGGTACAGTGTACTATACCAGTGGGTACAGTGTACTATACCAGTGGGTACAGTATACTATACCAGTGGGTACAGTGTACTATACCAGTGGGTACAGTGTACTATACCAGTGGGTACAGTATACTATACCAGTGGGTACAGTGTACTATACCAGTGTGTACAGTGTACTATACCAGTGGGTACAGTGTACTATACCAGTGGGTACAGTGTACTATACCAGTGGGTACAGTGTACTATACCAGTGGGTACAGTGTACTATACCAGTGGGTACAGTACACTATACCAGTGTGTACAGTGTACTATACCAGTGGGTACAGTGTACTATACCAGTGGGTACAGTGTACTATACCAGTGGGTACAGTGTACTATACCAGTGGGTACAGTGTACTATACCAGTGGGTACAGTGTACTATACCAGTGGGTACAGTGTACTATACCAGTGGGTACAGTATACTATACCAGTGGGTACAGTGTACTATACCAGTGGGTACAGTGTACTATACCAGTGGGTACAGTGTACTATACCAGTGGGTACAGTGTACTATACCAGTGGGTACAGTGTACTATACCAGTGGGTACAGTATACTATACCAGTGGGTACAGTGTACTATACCAGTGGGTACAGTGTACTATACCAGTGGGTACAGTGTACTATACCAGTGGGTACAGTGTACTGTACCAGTGGGTACAGTGTACTGTACCAGTGGGTACAGTGTACTGTACCAGTGGGTACAGTGTACTATACCAGTGGGTACAGTATACTATACCAGTGGATACAGTGTACTATACCAGTGGATACAGTGTACTATACCAGTGGGTACAGTGTACTATACCAGTGGATACAGTGTACTATACCAATGGGTACAGTATACTATACCAGTGGGTACAGTGTACTATACCAGTGAGTACAGTATACTATACCAGTGGGTACAGTATACTATACCAGTGGATACAGTGTACTATACCAGTGGGTACAGTATACTATACCAGTGGATACAGTGTACTATACCAGTGGGTACAGTATACTATATCACTGAGTACACGAAATAACACAAGTACTGGATTGACCTCATTACACGCATCCAGCCAGACACTCTAATTGTGGGCTAAATGAAGTACACGTATGTTATATACACAGTAGAGAGATGACATGGCAGGATGGATAGCCTAGCCAACATAGCAAGATAGCTTAGCCATCATGATAAGACAGCCTAGCCAACACGGCAGGATAGCCTGACCAACACGGCATCGGACAATGAGAACATATTATTGAAATGTTTGTTTGTTATTGCCAAGTAATGCACGGGATTGTGAATGCTGCGGCCTGGTACTAGCATACATGCAACGACTACTAGCACAACAGACATTCTTTTTGTCAACAGTTACAAAGCGCAGTTGAAACTAATTACTGAGTGAAGCCAACTGTATGTATTGATGAATACTAGAGCGCATGAACAATAATGAATGACAGCAGTGAGCCAACTTACATTGTATAACCCCGCAGAGGCGAGCGGGAGGAGAGCACAATAGACTCAGCTGCGAGGAGTCAATGTATACAAGTTAACGTGTAGAGACTCAGCCAGCAGGCAGTAATACTCACATGAATATGAACAATATTCCAACGATAAGCCAAGTGAGTAATCCAACTTCATAATCGACTTTAGTTACCATCTGGGCCTGGCAATGGGGACAGGTCATATTGGTCGGGTGGTCGCCCAACATCTGCATTCCTTGTCGCACAATAACAGTGCCACCAACAGGTGCCACCGTTCCTGTAAGCACACAGAGTTTGATAAAAAGTGAAGTGAACCCAATTTTGTTGAAATAAGCATTTCATACTAACTGTGAGAGGGAGACAAAATCTTTCCTGCAATGAGCAGATAAAATCCTAAAGCTGCAGTTTAAATAATGTAAGATTACCTGGGTATGGTTGGCCAGCATATTGTGGATAGGCTCCCTGTGGTGGGTAACCTTGAGGTGGTTGCCCCTGTGGTGGGTAACCTTGTGGTGGGTAACCCTGAGGTGGTTGCCCCTGTGGTGGGTAACTTGGAGGTGGTTGCCCATGTGATGGGTACCCTTGTGGAGGTTGCCCCTGTGATGGGTAACCTTGAGGTGGTTGGCCTTGTGGTGGGTACGCAGAAGTGGATTCATAGGTAGGAGGAGCTATTGAAAAAATATTTAAGTTGTAACTGATGAAAGAAATGTATAAGAGGAACTAGGAAATGAGTGATAGAGTTTTACAGATTAATCACTATTTTGCAACACCAAGCTCCTCGATATCACCAAATGTTTCAAGTATTTCCAAAAAGTTGTGAATAAAATTGCCTCCATACCTGCAGCAGGGTCTTGTTTTTCCATTTTTGCTCTAAGTGAATAACACGGAACACTTTCAAAAACCTTCAATACAAGAAAAGTTATTCCAATAGGAGCCAGACTGACTGCACTACATACACAATAGGAGCCAGACTGACTGCACTACATACACAATAATTGACACCACCTTTCAGTAGTATCGATTTTAAATAGCTAATCAATTAATTATTTGTAGGTATTGTGATTCAAGTCGATGGGGAAACTAACTCATACCAAATGCGTTTCACATCAACACATTTCATTCAGAGTGAGCACCCTATAGCTAATTCTTTATGGCGATAACAGAAATAACATTCATAGTGAGCACCCTATAGCTAATTCTTTATGGCGATAACAGAAATAACATTCATAGTGAGCACCCTATAGCTAATTCATGGCGATAACAGAAATGACAAAGGCTGACTGATCCTGATCATCCAGTTTTGAACCAAATTAACAACCTAAAACTTGATAAATACAAAAAGAGAGGTCGATTAATAAAAGAAATACAACAGTCACATGTTAATTATTTTAAAATAGTAGACCTCAGGCAACAATGTACGAAGGTTGGACAAAATAGCATGGCTCATGTCATCAATCAGTGATTGTTATTTGCTTGCATTCACAGCATACTAATCAACACACTACTAAGATGTCCAAAACAGACCAGTACAACTCAGCTACAGGAAAAAATTGCTCCATTGTTCTGAAAGATCCCCAACTAATGAGAAATGGGTCAAATCCACAGTGATTCAAGGATTGGAAGTTTCAAAACAAATAAAACTGAGGTGATCTGATGATCCAGTGCATATGGCTGAAGAATGCAACTAGCCCGCAATCGTTCCACACATATATTTCTTACTATTGATTTACCATTCTCAGCTATGTTCTGGGTAAAAGTCCATAGACCCTAAAGCTACGTTCACACTATGCGATTCTTGTACGAGTGGGCGGAGGCTAAAATCGACTCACAAGTGTGAACAGTGCAACCTTGACGATTTCACAATCGGTGGTAGACTTTTTTTCATCGGGCAGTGATGGTTCTCTGTATAATTATTGACCTGTCTAGCCAATCAGCATCCACATCACAACTTTTCCATTTAACACTTGTTAAGAAACTTGCAGCTGCTTGATAATTATTATTGAACCAACTTTAGAATACTTTTCAATATTTCCCTGATCAATTACAAGCCTTGTTTATGAGTAAAATGTTAAAGTGAGTAAACTATTATTATCAATATTAATGAAAACAACTAGGTTACATGTTATTATCATTTATTTATTATTATTATAATTAAATATACTTGCAATTATTTATTATTAGTTGTTATTCATTTCTTATTATTGATAAGTGAAGAAATGCTATAATTTATTAAAATCTCTGATAATATAAGCTATACTATATTATTACTGATAATTGGATGTTATGTATTTATCAATGAAATGCGGTGTTTTGACAACTGTCAAGGCCATACGATATCGGGCACCAAAAACAGCAAATGTAAACTGTTGTAAATAATCGGGAGAGCAACTCCCGATTCCTCCGGATAATCGCATTGCCAAGAATCGTATAGTGTGAACCCAGCTCAACTCGGAGAAGCAGAGACTGTTAACTCAGTAACCGTGAGGCTGCTTAGATTGTGCTTATTACTTAATTTTTTTATCAATTAATAATAGTACATTTAAGTTAGTAACTAATACTTTTACTACCACTAAATGATAAACCAGTTTTTTTCCACTCGTAATCATGAAACAGGAGCCCAGACGCAGGGTATTCCTGAAGAGGATCTTGCAAATGGTAAATGTGATAGAATATATTATAACAACAGTATTATAATGCGGACAAGCAGGCAGAGACATGAGCTTTATAGCTGTCAAGACAAGCCAATTTTAATGTTTCTAGTAGATTATTACTAGCAGTATTACACGTCATATTCAATCATAGTTATGCTAGCCCGCTCTATTCTTGCCCCGCTCCCCCCTTTCCCCACACCTCGCTCTACCCCAGCCTCGCTTTCACCGTCCACACCTCGCCCTTCACCAGTCCCGCTCTCACCCTCCTCACTGCACCCTTCGGCAGCCACGCTCTCACCCTCCTCACCCCATCCTCTGCCCAACTCGCTCTACTTCTCACCCTCTACTTTGCTTTACTCCCGCCCTGTTACAGTCCCTTCCTGCTCTACTCTTTTCTTCTCTCCCTCTATCTCTCTCTCTACTTAATTTGGAAGATGACACGTATTTACTGGGCTAACAAACTTGCGAAAACTATATTACAATGAAATCTTGCAATCTAAGCACACTGGGAGCAAGTAATGTGAGTCATAAATCAGCGTGGAATTACTTGATTGACACAACAACCCCTGCATATTAGCAAAATGTAACTGTTTGAAATTCGTCCCCACCTACACTGTTGAATATATTAAATCTACAAATATCTCAAGTTTCAGATCATATGGCAAATTCAAACGCCCGCCATTCATCTAATTGGTCTAATAAAATGTTCTTACAGCAAATTTTATTTCTCTCAGTGTAGCAGTTTAGGTATCCATAAGCCTGGAATGACAGATACACATACAAACACGTACATGTTTCTCACATTTGTATATATATATACAAATTATCACAGCCAGTCACTACTGTTGTTAATTATTATTATTATTATCATTTATTAGTAAGTTTGTTTCATTTGATTTATTATTAATTAATTTATAAATAAAATAATAAATAATAATAATTATTAATTAATATAATAACAATAATATATTGTTGCATATATATCATTATTATTATAATAATAATTAAAAATAATAATAATAATATATAATATTATGCAACAACAATATATTAATTATTATTATAATAATAATTATTACAATAATAACTTACTTATCATCATTATTATTATTATTTATTACTAATTACTATTATTAATTATTATGATTATGATATTCACAACAACAATAATAATAATAATAATTAATAATAATAATAAAATAACAACAACAATTTAATAATATTATTTATTATTATTATAATTATTATTATTATAAGAAGTTATTTATAAATATTAATTAAATAATATAAATAATAAATGTTTAATCTATTATTATTATTACTATTGCTATTATTATTATTTATTATTACAATAAATTAAATAAATAAAAAAAATTAATTATTAATTTTATATTTATTTTATTTATTAGTTAGTAGTATGTATGTATGTATGTATTATTAATTTAATAACTATTATTATTATTCATTCATCAATCAACATCATCATTCATCATCATTCAATTAATAATAATATGTTACTAGCTTATATATGCGTGCAAATGAAAGTTATCCAACTAACACCTAGAGCCAACGAATAGTTAGAATCAGCTACGGAAAAAGGTATTCTTCTAAAATCTATTTTCTCTATCTCTCTTTCTGTGTCATTTGCTTATTATTGTAAAAGTGAAAGTTTGTGGCGTGCAGTAGGTATAGCGATCCAATCAAAATAATTCAATCAAAATAACATGAATGACGACTAAACGGGGTCACTAGATCGATACCGCCACAGTAATATATCAACGATTATATATAATCGTTGAATATATGATTGTGATAAACACCATGCTATGGAAAGCCTGTGCACCATTGTTAGTTGTCGATTGTCAGCTGCTGGTTGTTAGGAGGGGGTAACTCTCCAACAACGACAGTTTGCTAAATGCCAAATCAACTTTGAGGTATTCCAAATCGAGGTTATCTCTCTTGCCTGTACAGTGGGCAAGCATTTAAATCTGAGAAGACACTCATGCAAACCAATTAAAATATATTAGGTGTTCTACAAACAAAATATGGCCTCAAATAACAAGAACAGTTTGACGATATGATTAATAAAACATGACTTCAAACCATTCTCAGTAACTTTTTGTTTAATATTTGTCTCTAGTGGGTCTCTAGTACTGCTTTCAGCACCTCGATGTAATGTCA
The DNA here is from genome assembly GCA_945261195.1 of Cryptosula pallasiana. Taxonomy (NCBI): domain Eukaryota; kingdom Metazoa; phylum Bryozoa; class Gymnolaemata; order Cheilostomatida; family Cryptosulidae; genus Cryptosula; species Cryptosula pallasiana. The sequence goes on along the minus strand of OX183133.1, from coordinate 31,377,610 downwards.
GCTTCCTGGAAACAGCGAGGAAACAATATAACAACAAACTGAAAACACCTAAGCACTGGTTCTCATATATTTTGCTTGGTTCAGCATCAGACCCAAACTTTCTAAGCCTTACGCTGAATGCCGATGGACCTCATAAGTCAATCCAGTTTTTAACACCAATTCTCCTCGAATGTCACAATGCAGTGTTTGCTTTTTCAGTCATAGGCTTCAGGTTCATTGCTTCTGAATTCCAAAATGACAGCGGATGAACAACCAAGATTTTCAATAGACTGCATGCAATGCCTATGCTATTTGGGGCTAGGGGGCGGGGGGGGGGGGAAGCAAGGGGTTTGTATAAATATAGAGTGGTAGCCCTCTCTATTTCTGGGCAATGCTTCCATTTTCAAACTCAATAATTTGGCTCATCTCTGAAGAGTTTTTTGGTGTCATAGTATTATATTCTAAAGGTGCGCATTACAATAATACAAAGTAAAAATCAACAGCATCATCTCAAAATATGCACAACTGCACAGGTTACATTGTAACAGAATAAATGAGCTACGTACAAAGTACATGAATAGTTAATACAAAGTTTGACTGTCTATAAATATCATATGTCATACACTATATAAATATCATATGTCACAGACAATATAAATATCATAAGTCATATACGATATAAATATCATATGTCATACACAATATAAATATCATATGTCATACACTATATAAATATCATATGTCACACACAGTATAAATATCATATGTCACACACGATATAAATATCATATGTCATACACGATATAAATATCATATGTCATATACGATATAAATATCATATGTCATACACAATATAAATATCATATGTCACAGACAATATAAATATCATAAGTCATACACAATATAAATATCATATATCATATACAATATAAATATTGCACTGCATCAAAAATTAAATCAAAACCAGTCAGTCCTCAGCATGGTTCCTTGTCAGAACTTAGCATAGCAAAAAGGTGCAACCAAAGTGAAAGTTGGAGATTAGAAGATATAATAGTAGAAGTAGAGAAGAGTAACAAATAAATCATTTATATAATATGTACATTGACTAGTCATAGTACAGTCAGTGTCATCCAATGGCCAAAGGAATGATCGCACAAAGAGTCATATTTTCACACCATTAGATAGCGCATAGCACTGCAGAGCTGAGAAAACTGAGGAAAGTGCTGAGAAGCATCCTTAGCTGAAGTATGTGAAACCTCATATTCAACTGGTATGAGGGCTACATCAGCAGGTACACTGGGTACATCAGCAGGTATGCTGGCTACATCAGCAGGTATGCTGGGTACATCAGCAGGTATGCTGGCTACATCAGCAGGTACACTGGGTACATCAGCAGGTATACTGGGTACATCAGCAGGTATGCTGGGTACATCAGCAGGTATGCTGGCTACATCAGCAGGTATGCTGGCTACATCAGCAGGTATGCTGGGTACATCAGCAGGTATGCTGGCTACATCAGCAGGTATGCTGGCTACATCAGCAGGTATGCTGGGTACATCAGCAGGTATGCTGGGTACATCAGCAGGTATACTGGGTACATCAGCAGGTATACTGGGTACATCAGCAGGTATACTGGGTACATCAGCAGGTATACTGGGTACATCAGCATGTATACTGGGTAAATCAGCTCAGCTGTCTCAATTGAAATCCAATTGAAACTTCCTAAAATGCAAAGTTGCGGAACAAAACGGTTTCCCGTGCCTCCAGAGTAGCGAAGCCAATTAATTTTGTGATTAAGTCAAAACATACTAGCACGTAAGCCTCTACATGATGAACTTGCGACAGATAACAGAGGAAAATCAGTAATTAAAAGGAAATATCACAAATGTTTAATTTAAGGATCGTACTGTAATGTAATCAGATACCTGCACTGCAAGTTGTCGTCTGTAACGTGTTCTCTGATTGCATGCTAACAAAGCTGGAGACTTGGAATGCTGCAAAGAGTAGGCACAAAACTTCAGTTCAGTTTGTCTCTGTGGTGATTTGTAAACAGCGACTGTTCTTAATGCTTAACACCACAACACTAAGACCAGCTATCAGCATTAAAACTCACATGGAAAAAGTTGCAATTTATATTATTGACAATAGGACTAAAAGTAAGGAAGAGCAGAAGCAACAAATGTCAAAGTTTGTTTATCGTTCATCAATCAATGTGTGCTCTAACAATAGCTCTTTACAACTGAATTTACTTCTGTATAACCAAGATGGACAATAGCAACAAAAATTTAGAAAAAAAATCAGGTGTTCAACACTGACATAATTCCGATTGAACTGTGCAAAGGACTCTCTCATAAAGTCCTTCGTCTTGTTTACAACCATCAGTTACTCCTAAAATAGATCTGGTCCAGTAGAATAGTGAGAGGGTTATTGTTTCTTCTCCATGTATAGACATATAAAATTTGTTATTGATATTATAGTGTATCTCACAGAAAGGCATCATAGCTTTACAGCGAGACTAGTCTTAGCAGTAATTCTCTCTTTTGAATTTTTTGATTTTAATTTTTACATTCAGTAGTTCACATTCATAAGAAAATGGACACTTTCGCTGGTAAAATTATATGCGATTGACTCTTATGAAATAAGCATTATATATTAAAAGTATATTAATAATATTATTGTTTTCTTGCGAACTTACTTACTAACTAACTGTTGCATGCAACAGGTGAATTTTGAGTTAAAAACAACAAAAACCAATAAAAAAATATTTATTATTTCTATTACCATTGTTGCGTTTATCATGATTAATGTTAGCAAAATAAAGGAATAATAAAATCTATTGCTAAATAATAGTACATGTTGTGATAAAAAAGTTAATAATATATTGTATTATTGTAATGATAATAATATAATCCTACCACATAAAGTTTATCAGTAATTATTATTAACGCAAAAACAACCGCAATCAAGCATTATGATTATCATAAAAATCGCGCACAATTCATAAACACTAACAAACTATCGCACATAAATAATTATTATTAAGGGCACTAACAATTATAATAACAATAATAATGATAATGCTTATACCAATGTATGATAAATGTGTGGGTAGAAGATCATGAGACCATACCCCACTGGCTCACTCTTGGAAGAACAGTTTTGCTACCATAAACAGACGACTTGTCATCAGAGAGAGACTACCGGCCAACAACTTGCCTGAACACATTGTATAAGACTTTTACAGGGATTTAGGTGCATATATGAAAGGGCATGATGAGTTAAATGGAATATGAGACATGAGCCAGATGGGGACATGTGATGGTGTACCCGGAATATTGGATCAATTGTTAACAAATAGCTGTACAACGGATGAAGTACGCAACTATGACCGGAACTTGGTATGAGGCTATTTTGGCTAACAGAAAGCAATGATAAGGTTCAACTTGACTGGATGAGAACTGTGTATAGATGGATGGGTTTTCCAGAAAAACTAGTTGGGGTGCTAGAGAAGTTGATGAGTGAGTGGAAAACCAAGTTAGAGGTGACGGTGGGAAGGACTGAGGCAACAAGCAGATGGATTGACATAAAGAGAGAGGTTTTGTAAGGAGACAGCTTCTCACCTGTGGGATTCTGCCCAACAGAAGTGCCAGTTGCCATATTATTAGAAGCTTCAGATAGATACATGATGGGAAAACCGGGAAACAAGAACTTGAAAAGAATACATAGTTTTTTTATTGATGATTTGAAAGTGTACCAGCAAAACCACTAAAAATTGAAAACGGTTTAATGAAACAATTGTCAAGCCCAGTCTGTATACAGGTGCTTGCTATGGAGTGGAGAGTTGTGCAGAGATTGTGTTTGTGAAAGGAAAGATGGTGAAATCAGTGCCTTTGATGTATTAAATGAGAGAATGAATGCACTAGATCCTGAGCAGAAAGAAAACTACAAGTTTTTAGGGTGTGAACAGGCAGAGAAAGTTGAAACCGAGGCTGTATATAATAGAGTTGAGACAGAGATGGCAAAAAGGCTAGATAAGTTAACACCAACAGAGCTATGTGAACAAACATGATTAAAGCAATTAACACCAGGGTGGTGCCTGTGGCAAGTTATGTTATGAATGTGTGTACTTCTAGTAAGAAAGAATTGGATGATCTTGACAAGTTGATCAAGAGGAAACTTCGGGAAGCAGGCATGAATGGAAGGCAAGCCTGCAATGAAAAGTTGTATATGAAGAGAGAAAATGGGGGTAGAGTAGTGAAAAATTTAGTGAATGTTTACGAAGACACAACAGTTAAGGTAACTTGCTACATGGTTAGTCAGGGTAGCTCTTGGATCAACTCAGCATGAAAGAATGAGGTAAGGGAAGAGGGAAAGTCATTATTTATGGATGTAGCTGATATCTTGTTAGAAGATGGTGACAACATTACAGTGGCAGAATAAGGAATGTATAAAGGTGAAGATCAAATTTGTGGTGAATGGTCGAATGTATGGTAGAAGTTAAATGGTAGTCTCACAGAGCGGCGTAGAATTGAAAGGAAAGAAACTTACTTGGAAAAGCAAATGAAAAGCGATATTTACAGAGGACTGGACAAAGCAGCCATCAATGGATGAAATGCAGCATGAACCCAAAGAAAAGAATGAATGGTTAAGACAAAAGCATAGAAGCGGAACAGGGGCAATGTTGTAGACACAGACAAATACAGATTGTGTGGAAAGTGTGGTGAAGGTTTCATGCATTTAGTCTCCGGATGCAGGCAGCTAAAGAATATCTAATGAGACACAATAACGTGTTAAAAATCCTATCATGGGTTCATCAGTAGTAGTATGTACCTCACCTGCTTTTATTTTTTGGAAACTGAAATAAACTTCAGCTAGGCCTTAATGAAGCATAATTACAACAGTTTGTTAAAATACTACAGAGAAGAATGGCCTTCTTTTTTGCTGCCATGTTTACAAGACTAAATTCCACCGCATCAGATGAGAAGATAATTCACTGAAATGTAAACTTTATATTTCAATGACGTAATCTTCATTTGAGTGAGGAAATTAGTGAGCCTGCAAGGTCACTAGAGGAAATAAGTCATTGTTTTGGAGTCTTGATAAATGTCGTGGAGTTGGTGAAACTGCATGACGACATTAAGGAATGCATTTCATAGACTAACTTCTTTTGTGACCCTCACAGTGATATAACATTATATCACTGTGGTGACCCTGTACCCCTACAGAATCGAATTTTTCTATATAAAGAGTTTTTCGTGCATGCAAGGATTGGTTGAAATCATAACTTATGTTGACTGTGGTATTTTATGGAAAACATGACATCTGTATGACATGATAATTTAACCATATTGATCTGAACGGAAATGTGGGGAATTGTCTTACCTTGTGCACTTATTGTGAGCGGTATTCCCTCAGATCAACGTCTACGGTATGTCATTATGTTATAGAATTAGGTTCTGGTCTAGCCATGAATAAATGTTAGTCTCTGGTTAAGTGTCTATGTAGTAGGTATCATCTGCAGGTAGGTATTAGCTCTTGTGGGTACAAACTACAACACCAAAGGTAGGTTATTCTATACTTGAGTTCGTGTGTCTGTAGACACCGTTGTCTCTATCTCCCACTCTTGTATGTACACCGACTCCTTGATGCTTGTAGGAGCAAGTAGTGCTGTAGAATATCTATATGAATTACATGCCAGCACATTCTAAGATATATAGAATGGGTGTTTTGAGTGAGATGTTGTCTGTTTTATGCCCGTTTTATGCCTAGACTGGCAGTATAAAAATCTATTACTATTCTTTAAACCGGGAAGGATTGTTGGAGTTATGTTCTCAAGATAATTTAGTTAGCATAAAGCAGACAATTCCAATATAACAATTTGATATTTCATTCTTTGGCTTCTTTGGTCTAAATTAGTTCATAACAACATTAAATAAAGTTAATAATGGTAATAATATAATAATTATGTTAATTAAGTACTGTTAATAATTTTTAACATTTTAATGTTTATTATATATGGTATTTGCAAACAACAAATCAACGATTATACATATATATAATCGTTGCAACAAATCACATTCCAAGAGTTTTTCAACCAATCATCACGCGCACGAAAAACTCGGTATATAAAAAATCCTACAGGGTCCGAACTATGCTAACTTCTTTCACCTTTTGGACGGAATTTATCTGACAACCAGCAATTGACAACTGACTACTAACAATGGCGAACCGGCCTTCCATAAAACACATATGTACACGACTGTGGATACTGAAAATCCTAGTTCGGACTGAGCTCTAAGCAAGTAGGAGTTGCTTTCTCTTGTCTACTCACTTTTCGTCTATGACCTATGCAATCAAAATTTTAGCATTTGTTTTTAAAGTTCACTTAGCTTTTTTACTCTTGATATTTTATTGATGTAATTTCAAAATAATTATCTAGTTGGTAGGAGCTGTGCTTTGTAGAAAATTTGTTTATATCTCGAGATTAACTCGTCGCCATATTTGCATTAATGATCTGTTTTTCTACGGCTCGCCGATGCCGTATGGAGTTGACTTACCAGCTATTATTATCTGGTCTGCCGTCGATCTTCAGTTGAAAATAAAAACAAGAAATACATTATAATATTTATTATTGCTAGCATTATTTTTATACACTAATGTAATCTCTGCCAGTGTATAGTATGAACAGTGCATAAGATAATTATTATTATTATAATTATAATAATAATATAATAATATATTATTATTATTATTATTATTATTATTATTAATTTATGACGATTATTATTATTTATCAATCATTATCATTATTATTATTATTTATTATTATTATTAATTTATTTATTAATAATAATAATATTATTATTTATATTATTATTATTGTATTAATTAACTTTATTTAGCTGGTACAGGTAGCTTTTTCTGATCAAGTTGAGACATTAAAAGTTATATAATAATATTATTATCATAATAATCATCATGGTGGTGGTGTAGAGTAATATCTTCTTGCAGTCACGGACGATAGTGTTAAATTTGTTTGTCTCACTACTCTGTTATTTGGGGAGAAAATGGATTTTAAAAAATACACTACTACTACACATTAGCCAGTCCAAAAAAATTTTGAAAATTTTTTAATTTTCTAAAAATAGGTCCAGGGTGTCCCATGACGTCTTGCCACCAGAATGCTACCAAAAATTTCACTGTAGCATTATTTTAAACCACATAAATTTAAAAATTAATTTCAAAAACACCCTACAGCAACAAATTTTCTTAAAAGTCCATGTAAATGTTGAAGTCACGCAGACGGATCAGTCGAGCATGACGCTATGTAGTAAAGCGTACGGGCCTTGTTTAGTTGTTGTGTAGTAGTAATAATAATAATAATTGAGAAAATCTGTCCCAGAATAATATTATATTTACTATTATACTTGCATATTTTACAGGACAACATAGAGTGCATAAGAAGAGCACAGACACAGATGAAGATAATTTTTTTCTATAGTACAACAATGTATTATTATTACATATATATTTGTTTCTACTGTAACTAACTATATAAATAAATAATAAAAAAATATTATTATAGTTTTGATGATTAAGAAAAGTTTGTTAACATGATAATTGTAAATCATATCTGCCACAATTGATGTTATATGATTTTCATACATCCACCAAAAACAAAGTCGTTATCAATTGTTGTTATTATGCATTGAAATTATGCTATATATATATTATAGTAAATAATAATTGATTGATGGGTGTTTTATTATAGCCTCATGCAGTAAACATTCACAGAGCACTGGGCGCACATACCGCCCGTATTGTTTTATGGTCACGTGGTATATGATTTTTGGCTTATATATTGTCAAATGAGAAAATTTACAGCAAAAATTCTTTTTTAAAAAACTAAAATATATCAAATAATGAAACACAAATAAATCACTCATCAATAGATTCATGGTGAAAGTGGCAAAAAAATTGTTGGCTCAAAACATTTAACAAAGTTTCTGAGTGCTGGGAGATTAGCGATTTGAGAGATCATTTCGAATAATACACACCAGTACCATGCTGTTTTTTAGAGGACATTTGAAGGTGAGTTTACTTCGGATCTGTTTTCTGTATCTAATGAACTTCGAACTTTTTTTTTGTGAGCCTTAGGTCCTTACTTAGTTAAAAAAAATGTAAACCTACTTTGAGCCAAAACCGCAAATATGCCATTGACATTCTATCAACTGGAGAGATTATTGATTCTCACGCAGCGCATGCAGCCCACTTGCACTACCTATACACACACTGACTCTGTCACTGTGCACCAAAATAATTATTAATATGTAATAATTTTTTTGTGTTAGTTCTCACAGCTTATGGTTTTATGTCTTACTGTTGTTATATTAAAGTGAAATTAGTGATGCATAACCATGTGTGCGTTGTAATCCTGCGGTAGCTAGCATCATTATAATATATAGCCAGTGCAAAAGGGTCACGGTCACTGCGTGAAATGAGCGAGAGCATTTGTTTGTATAAAAATCGGTCTCCAAAAATCAAGATTTTTCTAAAGTCCAAACGATTAAATTTTTTTCAAACTAAAGCTCATAGAGAGACACGTCCAATTGCTATAGCTAGAGCAATCTAATGCGTGTGCATGTGACTACGAACCTCTTTTACATTTTACTCTTAGACTGGAGAAAATGCCTTTACATTTTTGGCTTTTTATCCAAAATTCACGAGTTTTCTGAAGGGCATCGACATATTGTTGTAGGGAAATAAAATAGACTGTGAAGTTGGGATTTGAATGGTGTATAATTATTGTAGTGTGTTTAATGTATTTTAATGGTAGGAAGGTTGTTCAAAAACGCCCCCGTCTGAAATTATTTTTTGTCCTAGCCATTTAGAAATTAGCCTTAAGACAACGATGGAAACGCCTCACGGCTTATCACGTGCGCTGAGTGTTCTAGGTAAATAATGGGATTACCGCGAAGGCTACCGTAAATGATGATTAGTAGTCATTAGTATCATGAATGTTGAGCATTACGACTATTTATTTGTCATCATTAGTGCTTTAATTTTAATTTATTCTGGTTCATGATTAATTTATTATTATTACATCGGTTAATCCAGCATAACATCGTTGAATGGTAACCGCTAGTGGTAATAAATATGATATGGCAAAATTCAATGCCATGAATCATCATCAATTTTAATAATTAGTCATTAATTATTTATTGAAACATTATTATTATTAATTACAAGATTTCTGAAGATGACGCCTGTCTTATTATTATTAATTACAAGATTTCTGAAGATGACGCCTGTCTATAACAACTGAAATACAGTGCTTGTTGTTTTCTGTGCAATCCAGCTACTTCTACCAAAGACTTTATACAATAGGGTTGTGACTGGGTTATCCCCCCTTTTAGAGGGCGCTGATGCACATCCAACCGGAAGATGCTAAAAGTTTTATATAGAGTACAATGCGCTAATCCGGAGTTATGATGTTTTAACTAGAATAAACAGGCCATTGCAGTGCGATTGATATAATTGAACAACCCACGGAGTTTACAGGGCTATAGCAGATTGCTCGTACAGAAGTTTTTAATCACACCAGTGTAGCTATAGGGCATAATCATTAAATAACCACGATGCGGTCAGCGATTATACACGATCGTTGGTACATTAATTAATAAATATGATAAGGCACCAACGATAGTTTATGTAAGGCAATGCAACGTTTATGTGTGAATGGATTGTCCGGTATCTGTGGGGAAAATAATGATACAAGTAATCATTAGCATCTATCTACACCTCTATGAAGCTATTATTATAAATGACGATAAGAATTTAATGTGGTGATGATCATTTATGATAATAAAACCAATTATAATTTTTTTATTGTGACTTATTTATTAATATAATAGCTATAATAATAGTTACTATTATTATTTATTATTATAAAATTATAAGAATCACATTAATAATTATTATTATAGTAATAACAATTCAATAATAACCATTAATAATCACAATAGCAATCGTAAACAGTACCATCATAATTATAAATGATTATAATAAATAAAATTTGAGAAAAAATGTTAAATAACTATATAAAAAAATAGTTACAATAGTGATAACACGGGCATCAGAGGTTTGCTGAAAAAAGTAATCGAGACGACGCGCCTGTTACTAAATGTTTTAGTAATAACCTTGGGTCTTCACTCAGTTCCAATGAATCGAGTTTGTGATATTGAGAGATAACTCTCTTTGAACTTTTCACAACCAACCGGATATTGCTATCAGCTATCATTACGAACAGTTTTTATTACAGGACACATTGTCTCTGTTACTTTTTTCTCCAAGCCCTGGAGGTCCGTGGATAACAATTATAATAAATAATAATTATAAAAACCTATAAAAAAATATAAATCTCTGTTGTTGCAGGGAGATTTGATGCTGTTTTTAAAAATGGTCTAAAGTTTTTTTAGGGACATGTCATTATAGTATACGATTGATAGCATGGAAGCTATCCGGAAAAACTTTCATGAGTCTACATGAAGTAACTCTATTTATACCGCGGTAACTTCCGGTTGGATGTAGAAAGTTCAAAGAGAGATAACTCTTAATGTCACAACCCCATTGAGCAGCCAATGCAAAGCATTTATAATTGTTACATATATATAATTATTGAGGCGTGCGCATAATGGATATATATATATATATATATATATATATATATATATATAATAAGGGCTACTAGTTGTTGAGTGAACGATTTGTTGAAAAATTGCAGTCTCCTTTTTGTCATCATTAAGCTTGTGACTGGAAATTGTTCTGTTGTGTAGCGTGATATCTGGTGGTCACAATGTTGTCAAGTTTGTTTGCCTCACACTGATAATAGTTGTTACTGAGTAAATGAATTTGAAAAAGTACAAGATTGTCTGTGACTCTGTCCACCAATTACGTTGTTTTAGTTCTCATTGCCGATTTTACGTCTTACTGTTGCTATGTTAAAGTGAAATCAATGGTGCGTAACCAAGGGTGGGCAATAATGAGACGGTAGCTAGCTCCATTATAAGGTATATGAAATTTTGTTTTCATTGGTAAATGACTATTATTAACAAATACCAGTGCAAAAGCGTCATAACCGTAGTGTAAAATGGGCAAAAGCATTCATATAAAAATCACTGTTTTTAATATTTTTTGAACTAAGGCTCATCGAGCTACAAATCAAATTTCATTGGATAGCAAAGTCTACCACACATAAATATAATCTTGAACATATTTCTGATTCACATATAGACCTGAGAAAATGCCTTTACAGTTTCATCCGTTGATCGGAATTCCAAGTCCCGGAAGGGTGTCAACATATTGTTATAGGGCAGTAAAATTTATTGACATGTGAGGAATCTGTTGTATAATTTATTTTTATACTATGAAGGTTTTTCAAAGGCTCCAAAATCAAAGTTTTTTCACTCTAGCCATTTGTGAGTTAGCCATGCTGCAACAAATGCAAGAGAGTGCAGGCTCTTATGTACCAAGTGTTTTAGGGATATATATGTAATTAGATAATTGCAATGGCTAGAATAAAGTTATCAATACATTACTATCACGAATAGCATTTATGGCCATTTATTATTAATGCATATTTAAATTTACACACAAACTAGCAGTACTACCCATTGTAATCAAATAACCTTTTGCCAGTCCTCTCTATTTTCGCCCCTCCTCACCCTTTGCCCGCCCCACTTTCCCATTCTCTGCATTGTTCTACCATTGTCCTGTTACACCCTTGCCTCCCTCTATCCTCTCCATCCAAGGAATTTGATTAGATTAATCAAACTCCTGGTTCCATCTATTCCTTCCTAACTCTCTCTCCCCGCTCAATTCCAAAGATGACGCAGGTGTCCTGTGTGCTGTCACACTATATTTACTACTGAGACAACCAACTTGTCAAAACAATGTCATGAAAGAATGTTGCAAGCTGTGTGTACAGGAAGGAAGTAATGCGAGTCTTATACCAACACAAAATTTTTTGATTGACACTCCAATTACTGCATATTAGCAAATTGTAACTGTTTGTGATTCATCTCCACCTACATCATTGAAAATATTTAATCTACAAATATCTCAAGTTTGAGAACAAATGGTGATTTTAAATTTCTGACATATCTAGTTGATCAATCAGAATGTTTTTACAGTAGTTTTCATTTTCTACAACGGAGTAGTTTAGGCGTAGATACATATTGGCACTTGAATTATGAAACTGTTGTTGTCTCCACCTGTTGTCTCCGTTTGTTATGTAAGAAATAGTAAATTTATTGTAGTGGTAGATATGATAATAATAATAATAACAATTACTGATACATGATAATAATAGCTCTGCTACCAACTACAAGCTGTCATAATGACACAATATCAAGACTGTTATGATCATCAAACAGATAATAATTATCACAATGACCATAATCTGTAAAGTCTATTTCACATTGGTCACTGACAGTCCCTGGTGCATCACTGACAGTGTCACTGATGCGTGACAAAAAATATCTTCATATTGTCATAATTCAACGCCAACTGTTGCCCACGGACAATCAGGGGCAATCAGTGATGCTATCACTGACAATACCATCCGTTCGCAATAAATGACCTATAAATTATAACAACAAATAGAATCGTAGTTGAGTAGTAGCGACTAGCAGTCAGTTATTGATAGCATCAGCATTGCAGAAAGCAAAGGTATGGTCATTGTAAATGCATGGACTCAATGCCAATAATTCCAAGTAATTACATATCCATACTATAGCACCAATTACTACTGGTTTATTTAGTAACTGATTTAATAATAAAATAAATATAGTAAAATCTACACTGTATATTATTAGTTGTTTATTTGCTATAATGAAGCATGTTGATAAATTCTGTTAGTACAACATCGTACAGTGATTGGTGATAGTCAGAGGGGTATTTCTGGTAAATGGTGTAAAAGCTGACTAAGTTGAACAGATAGGTGATATATAGACTCATAGATTTGTCCAATTCTCTTCACTGCCTAAAGCCCTGGTCACACGAGACCAAATTTCTGACGAAACTGTAAACGAAACTATTTTTGCAAGCCCAGCGAATTCGTTGCTCAGCAAACCGAGCGAATATTTCAGTTTCGTTGTGATCAAGCAATGCTAGGTTTGGGAAAATCGTCGGTTGCGATGCTTGTATGTGATTGGGCAATTGAACCAGATAAGCTCATTAATTGGCTTATTTTCTATATGCCGCTATTGGCTGACAACGAACACATGGTTTCCATAGTAGCACATTTGTTTTTTTTAAAAAATAATTATTTATTTTATTATATTCATAAGGAGTTTTAAATAAATCAAAGATAATAATAATAAATTATAATCTAACAATTTGAATAGTGCTGGCTGATCAAACTTAACTATTTATTAAAGTAATCTAATTTAAAACTTGCTTCAATTAATTTCCATGCTTTTACATCACGCAGTAAAGTATGAGTAGACCCGCGCACAAAACAATGCGCTGTCATTGGCTGAAACTAGAGATCGCTAGGCGTAACGAACTAATTATAGTTTTCGTGTGACCAGCCTAAACGAAACTTTATTCGTCGTGCTTCAGCGATCACCTAATAAAGTTTCGTTATAGGTCTCGTGTGAACAGGGCATAAAACTAAGATAATAATAACATTGACTGAAGTGAGTGTTAATCATAAATGTTGTTACAATACTAATAATGTTTTTACGTATTTATTCTTATTTTTTTCACCAGTCTTTCAGCAACAGTGAATCTCAATGGCTTACAAAATGACAATTGGGTGTCATTATTGTTTACATGCTTTTGATAGCAATTATTATGAATTATCATAATTGTTACATTTCTTCCATTTTTTTATAATTATTAGGAGTTAGTTTGATAATAATTAAAGCTAATAATAATTTAAATATAACAATAACAGCATGAATAATAGTAACAGCAGCAATAGTTGCCTAAAAACAACAAATATGAATAATTTTGTATAACAGTAGGTTTTTTGTTAAAAGATTTGATTTAAAAAAAAATGTAAGAATAGACAACCAATTCATTATTTAAATGAGCAGCAAAAAAGTGAAAGACCAGCAACAAGAACAAGTATTTACTTTTTAACATCAGTCTGACATTTCTTATCTGGTAAACTATAGGCAATGGTGAGTAGATTTGATCTTTATTTCGAGTCCCAGTTACATTGCATTTTGAACACCACAACTTATAAACCGATAAGAAATCAATGATGAACTATTTTATTTATCCATAGTTGGTTGAAGCATGAAAGGTTATGACAAACAGTGCGGTTAAATTTTTATGTCTACTTAGACCTGTGGCTGACAAACGGTGTGCATTGATTCTGATAGCAGTCATGCGTCGACGTAGTTGAGCCGTCATCGAAAAAGTTTGGCACTGCCAAACTTTCCTGATCATACCGCTTTGCTATGGTGACAATGTTCCATGTTCACATTTACAGGAAACCATCGGCGATAAGACAATTCCGTTCATCGCCATAGTAATGTGAACCAGGCTTCAACCATTCATCAATACTCCCTCATCAAACCGGAATCGGTGCATTTCGGTATATCCAACCATGAAGATGCATGTAAATAACATCTGGGTGTATTTTAGTTTTCGAATATGTTTTTCATATTCACCATCTATTATTGGTATGAACTTGCTAAAACATGCGTAATTTTCTTTGGGTTACCTTTTTTAATACGTTTAAAAATGTACGAAAAATTATTGTGCTGAAAATCACAAAATCTTATGACCCAATCATCAGTCACTGTTATAGAATTCATGTACTGCACTAGATTATATGAATATAGAATATCACATTGCTGAACCAATACATGAAAGAAAACTCACCCAGACATTTAAAAAAAAATTATGGGTATAAGTTAAAGTGATACCATCACATCAATGTATAAAATAGCATTAAATAGGTCTGTATTAACACTGATTCTAATGGTGTGTATTTTTTAAGTTTTCCATTAGCTCACAGACTTAGAGAGCTACTTGAAAATGCTGCATCATTGTGTCAGTTGTCTGCTCCCATTTAAACTGCTACCAGCCTCAAGGAACATGGTTTTATTATAAAGCTGCAGTAGTTGGCAAGCACTAAGCTGAGTAACTATATGACCATTAATGAGTCACCAATGTCTAGCTACCATTTCACTTGTTTGTAGTGTAGGTTATTAGTTTTGATCAAGTCAGCCGATGACTAGTTGTTTACAAACTTTAACCTTTATATGTTTATAACTGGAATCGTACATATGAGGTAGCAGTAAATGAATGTATGAAACCAATTTGATGGCATGTTCTTATTACCATGAAAAAATTAGTTTATGAAATCTTGACTAATGTATTGTGATCCCGTAACTTAAAAAATTTTTATACTACTATTCAAAAGCAGCCCGAGATATTGCAGCAACCCTTCAAATGAGCGTCGACAGAGCTGGAATAAATATATGAAGAATCTGTGATAAAAGCTAATATTTCAATTGTCTGTCAGCGAAGTCTGAATTTGTTTCTAGCTACATCAAAAATATGGTTTTAAAAGTGCCCGCATTTCCTAATTTTATGAAATGGCAAGGGATGATGCGTTTGAGTTTAGCTTTTTATGAAGGCCAAAAATGCCAGTATGAACAACAATTTGCTGACAGAATTAAAAAAAACCGCATGCATGTCATAGTGGATAAATGCTCATCATTTGGAACACTAATAGTCCTTATTCGAATGATCTACTTTTGAAATAAGAATGAAAAGCAAGCACTCAACTTTGCTAATAAGACATTTTGATATTCCTATGATTAAAAACAGTAATACTGAAGCCTGCATTTTTAACCTGATGTCCAAATTTTTTTGTATGTTATGTAATACAGTATAAAACAATTTGTTGATACTTGTAAAAAAGCATAGTTTGAAGAAATTAAATTGAACAAATTAAAGGCAGGTGACAGAAACACTACTCAACTGTTGGGCCACGCTTGTCGAGATCTAAACTACAGCTATTTTTGGGTAGGTTTTCCCTGTTATCATTGGATGTCACAGTAACATCAGCCAGTTAAAACAAAATTTCTCTTACAGGCTGCCGATAAGAAGTTTGAATTGAAAATGCATTTATTGCTGAACGTGTCATTTAATAAGGGGCTCTTACATTTTAATGATGGCTAGCAAACTTACTGTAAACCCTCCCTAGATTTTAGGGTTTAACATCAAAATTTTAATTGCAAAAACTTTAGACTAAAACTGGCAGCCATCCATTAGTAACAAAAAATGTGCCGCCGTAAACTTTATTAAAAAAAACTAGTAATCGTAACTACTTACTAGCATATAATTTGAAAAGAATAGTTTTTGTTAATGCAAAAGTTCATATGTGAAAACTCGACAAAAAACTTTAGCTGACATGGCTTGAGAAATTTTTTTAGGTATTCTCAGCAGATTTTTAAAACTTTAATGTCTGTTGTAAGTAAAAATGCTTATGAACCTTTGTACCAAATCTGAAACTGTTGAAGAAACCAAGTATGTCATGTTGTTATAATTTTTGCCTATATGCTAAACTTGCTTATGATAGCCTTCAGAAGGGACAGAGAGCTAATCTATTTATAACTCAAATCTCATCACAATCACAAATCCACTCTTTGTTGACTCTCTAGGCTGCTGAACATCACCAATAGAATGTACTGAAATTCAACTATTTATGCTCTGCGGGATTAGCTTTGGCTACAAGGCGTAATGAGGATGTAACTCCAGCTAAGCCCCACTAAGCCCCATAATAAATGCCAAATAAATCCTTATGGTAGCATCAATGCTCCAAACTGACAACATCATTAAAGTCAGTGTTGAAAGCCCTTTTTAATGTTACATTATACATTGATGTGATTATATCAATTTATATAATTGTTAATCAAACCCCTTAAACACTTTTGCAAACTTATCAGTTTCAAAATTTTGTTATCTGCAAGCTTTTATTATAGTTGTATAAATTAGTGATTTGGAAACCCAGTCGGTTTTTTACACAATTGTATTGGCCAACTTTTAACTTCACAATTTTTCAAAACGCGTTTTTCTCTTTGTAGGCAGTGTTTTTTTTTTCTACAAAAAGGCTCAATTTTGTAGACCAACATGTTGGTCTACGAAAACTCTTTTTGCCTGACGCTTCGGTGATTGGACAAATACTGCTAGATAACCACTTTGATTGGATAAAATATAAGGACAAAATTTTACTACTCCAGTAAACTTTTTTATATTGCAACCTAGACCTAATCATTACTGATGCGCCAACGGACCATTCTGTTACTTCTATCAAAGAGGGTATTTTTTTTTATTCATAAACAACTTATTATTATTTATAAACGTTAATTATTCATTAGGGTTGGTAAGATTATTTATCTAGTATAATAAAACAAATATAATAATTAATTATTATAGTTTAGATTTATAATAGTTTTGTAATGGCTATTTATAATAATTATACTCTCTTTGTCTCACTGGACAATCCGTAGCTTTGTGATCAAATATCTGCGTGTGTAGTCACCAGAGCAACGCTACAAAACGTAGGTGTGTGTAGCCACGGCTTAATTTAGATCAGCCATCTTCATTGACAATTGAACATTGTATTTCCTGTGTGCAAGAATGCCATCATCACTGGTTCAAGTGTAAACAACTGAACAATTAATGTCATCTACATCATATCCTTAAATTTCAAAATAGTCATTTACAATATTCAATTCACAACCAGATATTGTGAAAAGAGAACTGATAGTTTTTAAAAACGAATTTTTTGCATTTATAATGTATTCAAAGAAGTCAAACTTACGTGACACATTTGTTTCTTGTAGATTTTAAACGAGAGATTTTTAGAGATGTACTTTTTTTACTAAATAAAAGTTATCTCTTGTGAAACTGTTCTTTTGTTAGCATTTTTTATGAGTTCTTTGGCAAGATTTCCTGCTCAAGATAACGCAATTCTAAGACCTATGTCATTCAATTGTGAGCCACAGTAATAGAATATTCCCCGATTCTTTAGATAAGATTATTGTTTTATTCTATTATGAGCAACATATTTATCATCAATGCCTGTGTGGGGAAAATTGTGTTCAGTCAACGAAAATAAAAATGTTGTGTATTGTTGATTATAGTTTGCTGTTAGGTCATATGATGCTTTGCAGCAACAATGAGCGTACAAGTCATACCCCAATATCAATATTGTGTTTCTGAAGAAGCATTTTTCCCACAAAGATTGAGTGGTGTATGTTCCTAGTTCTATATGCGAACTAAAATATTGACAATTACTGTTGCAAAGAATGTATATTGTTCGTCAAAATATGCTATTCATGACGATTGAACCTTTTACACTTGTCACTTTCTCTGGCCACCTGAATTTTTAATGCAACTTTATGTACCTCATTATTATTTTCAACTTTTTAATATTTCTGATGTTTATTCACAAAGGCTGTTGACACATTGGGGCATTGGGCGTGACAAGTTGGTTACTTAATGTTGCGATAATTATGCCATGTGTATTTCTGTGATTGATGAATTTCCCCAAAAAGTAACGTTTTACTTTGAAGCTCATTTATATAAGTCACCAAGTGTCAGCGCCATCAGTTTACAATAAAATAATGCAAGCAAATGAAGACTGATGTTTACAAATTATGTATCTTTCATTCATATTTTTTTAATTAATTGTTAAAAAGGGAACATATCTCTTAGGTAATTAAGTGACAAGGCCAGCACTTTTATTTTTAGAATAGAAATACTAATCAACTCAAAACTATCGAAAGTTGAAAGATTACAAAGAGGTAATGATTTAATAAGCAGCTAGAGAATCCTACAACTATGAGTAGTGCTGCCACTCGCCGGCCCAACATGCGGACTAGTCCAGTGACAAGGTCTCATACTCATGGCGATGGAGGCAGGTGAGTTTGATGGGATTTTTGGTTTGTTTATTAGAAGCACTGGCAGGCTTCCTAGCCCAACTCTACAGGGAGGCAATTTTAAAAACTGCATTACTCTTAAATTCGGCCTGGGTCACAAGACAATTTATATGGTGTGGGGAACTCATCAGCTACAACGCCCCGATCTATCAATAATCGTATAATAATTTGCAAGCTATAGTTTGTAACAGCGAGTTTGACCGGACTTGCCGCCAAAAAAATGGACAATAGTGAAAGCTTGCTCAGTTTTTGGGAGGATTTTTCCTATCGCTGTAAGTACATGAGGCTTTAGTCAGTGACATATATTTTATATTTGCCTTTTTTTGTTTTTCAAGCAGGCTTTTGAGACGAGGTAGGGGGAATATTTGAAAAACAACTCAATCTCAATACCTCCCAGTGCTCTCGTGATGTGCGAAATCCAAGTCACAATACCACTGTTCATTACTACTAAAATTCTCAATATCCAAAATTCGGAACCGACATTCAATCCTCTTTGACAGTGACATCCAAAAGTGATTTGACAGTGACATCCAAAAGTGATGGTGACGAAGCCTAATATGAAGTGTTTTTTGTGGAAATATATTCTAGAGATGCTTCAATTCAGATTTAATGAATGGGGATTGGCAGACTTAAGTAACTATTCAATGAATCGGTAAACAATCGGAATCGGTTTACTTGTATTGTATTTCTGTTGACAAATCTTTTCATCAGCAATAATTAGCAGGCAAATTAACACCAATTACCGATGCTGTTACTGCTATGGCTTTATTATTATTAGTTTACTCTTGCTCGTGTGATGCTGCGTTATTTTTTGCATTGTTTTACACCCTTCTTGTGATTATTATTGATGATTGGACCGGTATATTTGCTGTTCTTGATAGTCTGCTAATATGATGATACAAATCTACCCTCAATTTTTTTCATGCTTTAGTTCAGTTTGAATCTGAATCGGATCGTTTTAATGCCAAAAATGGATTGGTGACAGTTTTGTGAATGGAAGTATTTCTAGTATATTTGAAAGTTACTTATTTTTGGTCGGGTCAGTGTGCTCGTTTTGTGACATTCTAAGGCTTTTTGATGTACAAATAGAAACGAAAGTTTTCCTTTTTCATTAAATTGGCTGGCAATTGAGGAAACAGAATTTCTGGTTTTGATTTTTTCAGCTTTTCTTAGCAATCCCATGTAAACATGCACTCATTTCATCCTGTCAATAAATTTATTTTCGATAATTTTTTAGCCGAATGTCTTCAGCCCCTTCTGCAGATTTCCCTAGATCTCAGAGAAATCAAGATGTCGAGGTATGTTTTGCATCGCAATTAAAGCAATTAGTTTCAATTTTGAACAACAGGGAATGAAATAATGGAAATAAAACGGAGTAACTAATGCTCTTTACTGTATAGGGTGTTGGTTGAATACAACTCAATGATAATCTCAATGTTGTAACATATATTTATTTTTGGTTCTGTGATAAGGGGGCGTGCAGTGCTTGCAAAATGTTACTTCCCTATCCTACAATTGTTGATTAGTTCAACTTTTTTAACTCGCCAAACGATTACGCATATCTGATAATCTCTGCTTTTTGATGTGCTAAAAATTCAGTCAAACATTATCTGCATTGGTTTTTTGGTTAATTTCATAAATAAAAGTTTTTTATGTACACTCGCAAGTTTCCTGTTTAATTTTTGAAAATATTGGGATTATGAGTTTAAAAAAATAATTATTGTGTCGCGCAAACCTAGTGCATTCCGAAGCAGTGCCTATGGAAGTGTGTTAATCATGAAATGATACAGCTGTTATATTTTGAAAACTAAAATTGTTTCTACGATATTTCACTCTCCACTGTTTATAAAGCAAACAGAAGAAAAAGTGATTAATATAAATATGGAAAAGCGAGACTTCGTTACAATAGGAAAGTTTTTCTAACCAAATTGATTGCGATTGGGTAGCAGTTGAGATCTATATCATTAGAGAAAAACGCGCAACCTGGGCAAAAAAATTATTACTGAGGAAATCCAGAAAATAATTATTGCAGGCTTAAATAAAACAATGGATAAATTCTGGAAATCCCCGTAATTAATTGGAGTCTCCCCACTGTTTGAAAACTTTCTCAGTTTGCGCGTTTTTCTCTATTGAAAAATAAGTATATTTAACAATTATTCTCGGATTTTTTTCTAGAGACGGTACACCAATAATGTATTATTTAGAGACGGCGCACCAGTATTGTATTATAAAAAGAATAGACTCATAAATTAAATTCGTTGCGTTCTCATTTATTGTTGGATCTGCTAAAAACGTGGGTAGCAAGCTCTATAAACTGTGTATATTTTGCTTCTAAGTTAATAAATAATAAATAATTGTTTTTTTGTACTGGAATTTTGATTTTTTTAAAAATGGTTACATAAATTTGTTAAATATTCGTAAAACTTTGTATCGCAATCACTAGGGGAGTCATTCACTACCTGTGGTAAATTTAAACTGCTAATACAAAGTTATCACAGAAAAATATTTTCAAATACAAAATAGTAATACAAGTTATTATTTATAAAATTGTTTGTGTCCATTTACACTAATCGAACATTCATAAAAAAATTATCAGAATATTAGTAATTGGTTACTATCCTACTGTGCAGAAATAATTGATTCTAAAGTTTGACAAAAACGTACCAATTTTTTCGACGACGACACCAACAAGGATGAAATATTGACAGAAAAGGAAGAAATGCAAAATTAATCCAAAGCCTTGTAATCGGCTTGAAACTTGAAATTCTCCAAACATATCACTTTCACAACTTAAACAACCACCTGCAAACTCAGTTAGGTGAAAATGCTCGACAAAAACTTGCCCAAGTTGTGTTCTCGCATAGCTGGCTCGGTCAACAGTCACTGTCAACTTGATCCTAAGTTGGCGGGCTCACCTGTCAGTTACTCTGGTAGTGTTAATATGGTTGAATGTTTGCCCTGCGTTTTTGGAAGTAAACTGAATATTTACCAGCTACAATGTCAAGCTGTACTTGGTGCAGAAACTGAAGTTTTTAATGTAATTTTTCTGCTTAGTAGAAAATGTATAATCTTACAATCTGTGTTCAGTTTCTCAAGCTGAATCACCTTTATTTTGTGAAGTATTCACCAACATATGGCCACTGTCCATGTTTTACTTCTACTCACTTTTGTTTTGCACCTACTTCCTTGGCACCCAGCAATGCACATCCGATCCTGAGTGAATTATTAACCTTTTTTTGGAAAGCTTTATTTTTCATAAAAGTTGCAATTCATGGCTGAAAACTGCGAAACCATCGCATTTTTGCCTAATGATCAACTTTTTGTGAATACGTGATTAGAATGAGTGTTATTGTATATATAACATAGTAATAAATGTTTACTAATTTTCAACGTCTTATTTAAAATCTTGGTGTCATAAAAATCGTTTACAATTGTGAAAACCTGAAAATTATAAAATAGGTTGTCTGGCAATAATTTTCAAGTTGCATAATTATTTAAAAAAACTTTTTCATTTTTAATTATTTATAATAATTTTTACTGCAAATGCCATTATTTTTCTGAGAGCATTTCTTGTGAAAACAGGAATTTATTATTATGTTTAGACTTTCCAATGTTTGCTGGTCTTGTACACCAAGTTTGGTGAATATACTAATTATATAAAATATAACAATATAATATACAATGTTTATTATTAATATTTAATTAATATGATCAACTACACTATTTTGGAGAAAACAGTTTTCTTGTTTCAAAAGGTTGTTATGGGTGAAAACTGATATGATTTAGAAAAGAAGAACCACTTGCATCATACTGGCAATTCAAGTGTTTAATCAGCATAAATCATACATTTACAATAATTGTACATGTATGGTTTGTGCTGTTGCTTCTAATTGCATAAGAGGCTTGTAATTGTTCATCCTAGGCTGAAATCTTGTCTTCTTACCATCTGTACAACTATTTTGTCTGTCTCTTATCAAAGTTTTTGCTGTGTATAAACAATTAATGCACTACTTCTCATCCCTGCACTACTTCTCATCCCTGCACTTCTTCTCACCCCTACACTACTTCTCCACCCCTGCACTACTTCTCCATCCCTGCACTTCTCACCCCTGCACTACTTCTCATCCCTGCACTACTTCTCATCCCTGCACTTCTTCTCACCCCTGCACTACTTCTCATCCCTGCACTTCTCACCCCTGCACTACTTCTCACCCCTGCACTACTTTGCCTGCATTGCACTGCTTCTGCTCGATCTCTTTTCGACCTCCACTACTCACACTATAGGCATTTTCGGATCGAGAACGTTCATGCCAAAACGGGCAAATTTTTTGTTTTTTGGCGAGTACAAAACCTGATTTTTGGAACTCTATACTGAACGGTGGTTTTACCATTCATGGGGGTTGTTCACCGTACGACGTTCTTGCTCCGAATACATACAGTTCTGCTGTAATAAATATTTTTGCGTAGTATGAGCCCTTTTACGGCAGCTACCATTTTCGCTTAGATACAACAAATATATATATTAATTATTATTTTTATTATTATTGATAGCAATAAAAATTACTTTGTTATTTAATGAAGTATTATTATTGTTATTGTTTATTATTATAATAATTATTTATCACTGTTATCTTCTGTTGTTAGTTAGTAAATAGATAGAAAACGATGATGATTTTTAAATAATTAAAACTTGACAACCTCTGGGGGCGCCCATCTTTTTATTTGTTTCCAGACTTTTGCGACGAGTTGACAACAAGGAAACACAACTCCTGATATATAAATTTGCGTTTTTGAACGTTCAACTCACAGAAATTATGCCAAGAACGAACGTCAAAATTGCATTCGGAAGCACTTTCCCGTACCAATTTTTTCAAGGCATGGACGTTCTTGATCCGAAAATGCCTTATATAGCTTTGCTCTTCCCCCACCCTCCACCTTCCCCTTCACCAGCCCTGTTTCACTCCTCAACTGTCTTCACCTTTTCTCTTCCTCTCTTCTGCTCACTCAGTTTGATGAAGAAC
This sequence comes from Cryptosula pallasiana, assembly GCA_945261195.1. Taxonomy (NCBI): domain Eukaryota; kingdom Metazoa; phylum Bryozoa; class Gymnolaemata; order Cheilostomatida; family Cryptosulidae; genus Cryptosula; species Cryptosula pallasiana. The sequence continues at coordinate 31,353,639 of OX183133.1, read as the reverse complement.
TTGTGCTGGCACATGCTTCATTAAGGGTCCAACCTTCTGCCATTAGCACAGGCTGATTTCTTTCGGATTTGTCTCCCATGGCATTGATAACAAAAATTTAATCCATAAATATCTTTGGTTTGAGAGTAAATGGCAGAATAAAACTCTGACCTTGCAACTCAGTGATTCAATAGCTGTTTGTACAGCAGTTTTTGACTCTCTCAGTGCAGTGGAAATAGCATACATACATTGACACAAAAAACTGCAGAGAAATACACATACATTTTTCTTTTTATATATATGTAGATTAAAGCGAAACAGAATGAACAGTTTTGTATAAGTTTATCCAGTCATAATATTAGGCTCGGTTTACACTAGTGCTCTATGAAATAACGTAAACATTCGTAACAGCTACGGTTCGGTACCGGTCTACCTGCTTAGACGATGGCTTGTATAGCGCATCAGTTTCGTATCCGTATTAAAATACCTTGGACCCCGTTACAGTTTGGAGACAATATGGAACCGGTATTGGTGGAAACCTATTTGAACAGCTGGCGTTTTCGCTGTGAACTTCAGTGTTCATATTAATGCGAAGTGCGCATTTCGCTATGGTGCGCACCGGTGTAAACGGCCCTTAGACATTTGATTATAGAGCAAAACCTCATCGTTATTTTGGCATAAATTATGTTGCAATCGTTTTTTTTTTGAGTTAATAGGACAAAAGCTGTTCCAACATGGTACTTTCATTCTCTTGTTTGAGCTCATTGTGAACGCTGTTTGACTTGTAACAGCCACCTTTTACATACACAGACAATTAGCAATGCAGGATGTAGGAGGAAGTGGTATGCCTGATAGGCTGCATATGGCGTTTGTGTAGTACTCAACAAGCTGTTAGATACCCAGTGGAGTAGTAGTAGTAGTGATAGTGGTGGTGGTAGTGGTGGTGATAGTGGTAGTGGTGGTAGTAGTAGGTAGGTGAGTTTGTTTATGGAGTGCAGCTCCCTATAGCTATTGTAGTTGAATGTATGCAATAGTAATAGACTGTTGAGAGTAGCACTGTGTGTGTTGTTGTTCACTGCAGATGGTATGCTTCTAGCTTCCATCCATGATAATGGTTTTATTTTGTTTTAGATTGAAGGGGTGTACAAGAACTCAGCCTTCACTTTTCATCTCACTACCCTACTGGTGAGTGTGTGCGTGTGTATAATGTGTCTAGTGTGAGTGTGTGGATGTACAGTGTGTGTGTGTGTGGATGTATAGTGTGTGTGTGTGGATGTATAGTGTGTGGATGTCTAGTGTGAGTGTGTGGATGTATAGTGTGTGTGTGGATGTATAGTGTGAGTGTGGATGTATAGTGTGTGGATGTCTAGTGTGAGTGTGTGGATGTATAGTGTGTGTGTGTGGATGTATAGTGTGTGGATGTCTAGTGTGAGTGTGTGGATGTATAGTGTGTGTGTGGATGTATAGTGTGAGTGTGGATGTATAGTGTGTGGATGTCTAGTGTGAGTGTGTGGATGTATAGTGTGTGTGTGTGGATGTATAGTGTGTGGATGTGTGCGTGTGTATAATGTGTCTAGTGTGAGTGTGTGGATGTATAGTGTGGGTGTGTGGATGTATAGTGAGTGTGTGGATGTATAGTGTGAGTGTGTGGATGTACAGTGTGAGTGTGTGGATGTATAGTGTGGGTGTGTGGATGTATAGTGAGTGTGTGGATGTATAGTGAGTGTGTGGATGTATAGTGTGAGTGTGTGGATGTATAGTGTGTGTGTGTGGATGTATAGTGAGTGTGTGGATGTCTAGTGAGTGTGTGTGGATGTCTAGTGTGAGTGTGTGGATGTCTAGTGTGAGTGTGTGGATGTACAGTGTGAGTGTGTGGATGTCTATTGTATTGTACGCAGGCCATTCAAAGAGATATTGTAATATTTATATTTACATGATAGTTCAATAATTATGCTTCATGTGAAAGATCTTGATTTCTCTACATATCTGATCTCATTTTTTTTTTGTAAAAGTACTCTCGGTTTTCCCTTCACAGCCAGTAAAACAAAAGCTGGTTAGTCATGGCACATGGCTTGTTTGTTACATATACATAAATATATATACATAAATGCCGATCTGGTAGGAGTTATCTCCCAAATATATGACCAGAACTATCACTTATATGATTTTCTCGCTTCTAACATTGGCTATATCGCAATGTCCGCTGGTGATTGCAATTTTGATAACCTCCAGTAGTAGTAGTAAATAATAATCATTTTTTAAGTTTTAATTTGTGAAATAACTTTAGTCTAAATACGCAACCATTACCTTTTTGAATTGAAATCGATATTATCAGACAAAGGTGTAAAAAAAACTTGCGTGAAAGCAAGGGAGTCGGTAGAAAAATAGATGACTATGATTATTATTATTTCCTAATAACTGCAACAACATTCAACACCTGCAGAACAACAGCCAGCAACAGCAGTAGCAGTCGAAGTTTACATCAGCAATGAATAGTATTATCAATAGATAATAATAATTATTAGTAAGTTGTTGGTAATAATAAATAATTATAATAATAATTAATAAACAATACTGCTTACTACTACGCTGTGCTGGAACTACTACCAACAGTTCTGTATAGTACTCTGGTACTTGACTGAATACAAAAAACTAACACCAAACTGCACCCACTTACTGCCTGTCAATCTCATTATAGTAACAGGTATGTCATTCTCACATATAAAATGATAATCCGAAGGTGGGTGTAGTCTGCGTGTTAGTTTTTTGTGGTATCGTAGTAAGTTAGGTATCGTGGTAATATAATCATTGCTACTTCTGCAGCATTCGCGAACTCACTATGTTTCTGCAAGCTTTAGCCTCAAACCAAAACACATTATTTGTAGAATGAAATTAACCTAAATAGTCCTAAATCATTAATTTTATTTCTCAATATTTTGTCACAGGCCACATGAAGCCTTTTTATTTTCCCCAGAAACTTTTTTTTGCCAAGTAACTTGCTGTAAGTTATATAATTGACTAAAGCATTTGCGGGTGCATCAGTAAAGGGAGGTTCCTTCTACCAGGTTCCCATTGTTGTCTCACTTGGTTATTGCGGACATTGAAACCGATTTGAGATTATCTACTGATTAGCAATAACTCAGAGTGCGAAGCTGTCACAAAAATATTGCTCGCATTTGTGCGTTGATTCAACAATCGTAGCTATTAATTCATGTATTATTCGCAGTACAAATTGTAATGAATCCCATAGGTAAAACCAGTCATGTCGCGTTTTCATCGGTTGTGTGACTTGACCTCGTATATCCACTATTTCAGGGCTGCACTGTGGAGGTGCATGTACAAAATGGTAAACACTATGAAGGAATACTCAAGACCTTCTCATCTGATGTGAGTAGTTGTTACACAACAATAACAACTGGATGTAGCCATCTTGTCACGATAACAACTGAATGTAGCCATCTTGTCACATTTCTGATGGGATTTCAGATGCAATTAAGATATATGTTTGACAGTTGTTGGGAGATCTTTTGTTCTCTTGTGTTTAGCTGCAACAACAGGGTTCTTGTGAATGCCACAGTGGTGGCTATACTTCATCCATTTGCCTTTGAAATTATATAAAATGAGCAAGCCAGTACTGCTTAGTCTTTTGTATTTTCCGGGATTAAAATTATCTCATCTTCTCAGTGAGTTGAAGCTAACAACTCTCTGCCACTTCCTTTCTCCAGTCAGTTTTAATTATGGGTTTGATAATAGTTCGTTTGTCCAATACTTCTTTGTGTTTGGTATAATTATGTGGGTACAACCAGCCATTGGCTCCACATGTATTGTCCACATATGTACATAACACGGAGTAATAATATAATAATAATATTACTTTTGTTGGATTTTCATGAGAGTTGTAAAGATTCAGTGGTTTTACTTTATTCTCTCCATTGGTTTGATTATTTATCTAAAGTTTTATTGACTTGTCTCAGCTCTCTTACTCACACTTGGTACTTGTCTCAGCTCGCTTACTCACACTTGGTACTTGTCTCAGCTCTCTTACTCACACTTGGTACTTGTCTCAGCTCGCTTACTCACACTTGGTACTTGTCTCAGCTCTCTTACTCACACTTGGTACTTGTCTCAGCTCGCTTACTCACACTTGGTACTTGTCTCAGCTCTCTCACTCACACTTGGTACTTGTCGTTGCTGCGCCAGTTGAAATGGTTATTATTTATTGCAAACATCTTTAAACTTATAAACTTCTGTTGACTATTGCAATTTTATCAGACAATAATTTGCCGAGCTTATGAATTATCATATTGGGAAGTGGAGTTTACTAAATTATTGGTTTTTGATTCTTATGAGTATTTGGTGACCTCAAGGTGACCTCAAGTGTTGTTTAGTTCAGCAATGCCAAGTTTTAGCTCTTACCACCCTTTGAAAGTATCATATTAGGACGACGGCACTGTCCCTCCACCCTTCCATTGTACAGTTGTATTGTCTATACCGTTGTACAGTTGTATTGTCTATACCGTTGTACAGTTGTATTGTCTATACCATTGTACAGTTGTATTGTCTATACCATTGTACAGTTGTATTGTCTATACCATTGTACAGTTGTATTGTCTATACCATTGTACAGTTGTATTGTCTATACCGTTGTACAGTTGTATTGTCTATACCGTTGTACAGTTGTATTGTCTATACCATTGTACAGTTGTATTGTCTATACCATTGTACAGTTGTATTGTCTATACCATTGTACAGTTGTATTGTCTATACCATTGTACAGTTGTATTGTCTATACCATTGTACAGTTGTATTGTCTATACCGTTGTACAGTTGTATTGTCTATACCATTGTACAGTTGTATTGTGTGTACCATTGTACAGTTGTATTGTCTATACCATTGTACAGTTGTATTGTCTATACTGTTGTACAGTTGTATTGTCTATACCATTGTACAGTTGTATTGTCTATACCATTGTACAGTTGTATTGTCTATACCATTGTACAGTTGTATTGTCTATACCATTGTACAGTTGTATTGTCTATACCGTTGTACAGTTGTATTGTCTATACCATTGTACAGTTGTATTGTGTGTACCATTGTACAGTTGTATTGTCTATACCATTGTACAGTTGTATTGTCTATACCGTTGTACAGTTGTATTGTCTATACCATTGTACAGTTGTATTGTCTATACCATTGTACAGTTGTATTGTCTATACCATTGTACAGTTGTATTGTGTAGCTGGAGGTGGCGCTGTATACTATTGTACAGTTGTATTGTGTAGCTGGAAGTGGCGCTAGACTGTGCTCACCTGATAGACCCTGCCAACAGAGAGCGGGTGCCCACCAAGAACGACATTATTGACACTCTAATTATCAACTTCTCTGATCTGGTCACTATGACTGCCGTCAATGCTGACACCAAGTATGGTGAGACAGGTGAGACATCTTACAGCAGATTTTCGTTGGCCATCCTATTGCTAAGTTCTCATTCTACCACTCCATGATGGTTAGGTCTACTGTCTTGGACAGACTCCAGTCCCCATAATGTTTGTTAACAAAAATACTCATTTCACCTTATTATGAAATGGTGTGTTCCATTTGTGGTAACTTTTGCTGAATTAATGAATTCATTGATATCATCGCAGACTGCACTTCCTGCCAGACTTTGATATGAGTCCTTGTCCAAATGTTATTGGTTCTCTTTAAAAATGTTAGGGAGTTGCTATGATGGTGTTTCACCCTGCCAGTATGTGCGATACTTCAGAAATGCCTTATACGCTGCAAGTTATAACATTCTTCATGCGCATAAAAAATATGTACATTTTTGTTGTCGCATAAGCTCGCGTTTTTTGTATTTTTTTTCAAATTATTGAATTGGAGTGTTGGTTGGGAAAGATAAATCACTGGCTATTTATGCGTAAACGTAACGGGAAGCTCTTCTGGGACTGACTAGAACTTTATAGTTATACAAATTGGTTAAAGGGATAGTCAACAGAGAAAGCCAAAAATGACATTTTTTGATGCTAGTTTATTTGATATTGGAATGGTTAGGTAGCACTAATTTAATACATAAGCTACCAAAAGACAGTGATTTTCCCAATAGGGGACCAAATTTTATTGTAAAACTTTCCAAAAGTATAAAAATAGCAGTATAAAACTGTCATGTTTGCACAAATCTACTTTGAATTTCGCGCTGTTAGAAATATCGCCAAAGACTCGTTACATTGTTGTCTATAGCGAGGGTACACCCCTTCAACTTGTGCGACATTAGTAAACCACCACTGCTGGAGCGCGACTGTGAGTGACCCCCCTAATATGACGGGACCGGCTTGCATGCCTCGTCATTATTACACAGATACTTATCAGCATTGTGGCTATTTTACATTAGGCTATATCAGTGATCAGTGATGACAATAATTATCACGGAAAACTTCTCCTATCATCGATCATTATTAATAATAATAAGCGCTATTATTGCATATCTATTGGTATTATGTATCATGTTGTTATGATTATGAAATAAATATATCAAAAATATTATTAGCATTTTTTTATTTAGTAATATTATTATAAGAATAATACTACTAAAATACTAAATATTATTATTATTAATTATAATTTTATAAAAAATAACTGGCAAAAAAATTAATTATTACGGTTTCAGCAATGAATGGCCCCTAATAACTGAAAATATTTAATATTTCAATGTTTTTTTAGTAGTCCACAAAGCAAAAATACATGAATTGGGGAAACTAAGGGTGTAATAACACTGGAAAATGATAGCTTGACAATTATGACAATTCAATCGTATAAGGAAATGAACGCCGTTTGGGGTGTACGCCAATCCCGGTGACAAACCAAAGAATGTATTGACGATATCCAAAATGCGATTTCACATTTTCCCTTATATCTCAAAAACTAAAATGTTAAAAACAACAAAGATACTCCCATATTTATTGTTTCTGCTATTCAAAGTTTTTATCAAAATTTAGTTTTCTCTGTTGACTATCCCTTTAAATTTAGCTCATTTGTTGTTCCATGGAGATCTCACTAGTAGACTTACAATACATCACTTGCTTGCCAGCTGAAGTGAGAGGAGATTAGACAATGTTATTGTATCCAGTGTTGACAGTTATTGATAGGTATAATTACTTTTTGTTTGTATTGTACTTGTATTGTACCTGCAGCCTATTGTTAGCTACTCTAATTACTGAGATAATCCGCTGATTTACTCTTATTGTTCTCTATGCCTTTGAATGGACAGGGTTAGACATGGAGCTGGTTAAATTACATGGTAAATGGCTATTTATTTATGTATCATTTCTCTGTGCTGGCTTTATTACTGCCTGAGCCTTGGCCGAAGCAGCTGTGCGTGCAAGGTTGTAGGAGACTGCAGTTGTAGGTAAGAATTGACTGTATATTGTAGACACATTCACTGACGCAGCTATCAGTAAATCTCAAATGAATGGAGTAAAGGAAAGAGAGCTCACTCCATTTATTATGGAATCTTCAGACGCGGCGCTTGAACACAGTCTGGAAGAGCTCACCTCAAATACTAGCTGGACACCCGAGAAGATGTTCCAGTAATATTTTCAACGCTTTCAAGCGACAAAAACTGACAAAAATATTTTTATTCATTTATCGTTGAACTGCATGTATATATAGTGATCGCTTGGCGATTTTCCTTAGCTATTGCCAAAGCTCCTAAAAAAATTGCTCAAGTTTTTACTCAAATCCATTGTTCAGCGATTCCCGTCAAACTACATGCAATTTTAGTATTATTTTTCATTTTCCTAACAAAATGGAACAATATCTGAGAAAAACAGCCTTCAAACAAAAATGAAATTAATCGATTGCTTAGGTAAAAGTGTGCTATGACTCTTTGTCACATACTATTTACCATGATGTGTGCTCTATTGTTTAAACCAGTGTTATATGTCTATGGTACACATGATCCTTGTTTGATCTATTGAAAGTTTTTGCGTTTGCTCTAATTTGGGCTATTGGTTAATTCTGTTGCGCCGCGTGAGCTATTTCTGTCAAACAAAAATTAACCAATGATAGCATGGGAATGTGTCCTAGCTTTGTCATGAATCTAACTACCACCTGTTCCTGGTTGGTTCGTTTTATAGTAGGTTTGTTTGTTTGCTATGTATTAGGTGTAACTGAACAGACTTGTATTGCATTGGCTAATTTCTACCTTCTCCTTATTTCTGTCACTTGATCGCTGTCCTTGTGCTTGCAGGCACCACGAGGAACGATTTGGTGTCAAGTCCGACTTCAACGAGGAAGACTACACTACTAAACTGCCCTCTGCCAACACTCCTCATTTTGAACAAAGGCGAGCTGAAGCAGAGCGCATGGCAGCACAGATAGAAAATAGCAGCTTATCTCGCAGGAATGCTGCTGTTGAGAATGATGAGGGGCGAGATGAAGAAGCGAGGTTCAGTGCTGTGAGTGGATCACCCGTTGGCGCAATAACTAAGTGAGTGACCTTGACCTGCCTGCTATTGACTTGTTTGTCTCGTAGGCTCTGTCTATCTCAATTTGGCTAACTCTGCGTGTTGTGTTGTATTCCTTTACAGCCGGTATACGCCCCCTCAGATTCGTAACCGAGACAGACAAAGTGGTTCAAAGGCAATTCTGAGTCAATCAATGCGAGTCAATGGTAGAGATGGGCTTAAGAACAGTGCAGATAAATACAAACCTAAAGCAGTTACATCCCCCACTGGTGAGTTGTCTGCTCATCCCCCACTTATGATATATGTCATGTGTATTGTTACTTATCATTTCAATATCATATATTAAAGTAATATATATATTATATTTGTTGTAGAGGGTCTGGAGAAGCTCAAAAAGTGGAACAATAACTTCCATTTGAAGGTATTTATATGTTTCCTTAAACCTTTTATTGCTCTTATTTGTATGACTATCATTTGATATCAGACCACTTGGGTCTACAGCAGTCTTTTGTGCATTTGTTGACAGTTCTCTATCTCTAATAGTTGTCCTTTTTTGTAGTAATCGCCTTTATCTGCAGTTGTTGTCTTCTTTATTTCTAGCTTCTAATCGTTGTCTTCTCCAACTTTTAGTAGTTGTCTTCTCTCTCTCTAGTAGTTGTCTTCTTTCTCTAATTGTTGACTCTTTTTCTAGTAGTTGTCTTCTCTCACTCTACTTAGCGACAAAAGTATTTTGTCTGAGGATTATGAGTTACTGTCCAAGAACACTCGGCTGACCTTAGCTGTCTAGCTATGGGATATTGTTGCATTGTAATTAAGCCTGCATTTCTATATTTGTTGCAGAGTGGTAACACCACCAACACCCCCACAGAGTCGCAATCACCTCCCAAACAAGATGTTAAGGTCGAGTCCGAGGCAAAAGCTGCTCCCTCTTCCAAGTCGCCCACTACTTCTGGTCAACATGCTGATGTGAAAGTCACGAATGTTTCTCCGTCAGCGTCCAATTCTCAATCTGACGCATCTGTAGCCTCACAGTCTAAATCTGACGCATCTGTAGTCTCACAGTCTAAATCTCCCAGCTCCGTCGACTCTATCTCTCCAGAGAAATCGGCCAAGATTGTCTTAGAAGTGGATGACGTGTAAGTTGTATTCTTTGTGGTGTGGTCGACGATACTGTACACAAAGATGAGAAACTCCGTTGTGAGAATTGCCGTTTTGCATTGCAGATAAATAATATGAAGTAGTAAGAGATTGTTTTATCATCTGCGCTTGGCAGCTCAACCATGAAGTAGGCGGGGTCAAAATTTACAAAATCTGTCATGACGCCGAGTTTCGTATTTGTTGTATAGTTTGGTTGCGGGTGGGTGTGAGTGGTTGTGGGTGTGGGGAGTCGTGAGTGGTTGTGATGTACAAATCTGCATGCTGTTAAAGCATATGATTGATTTCTGTTTGTTTTTATTTCTTGCAGAGCAAGTAAAAGTAGTCTGAACCCTGAAGCCAAGGAGTTTGTGTTTGCACCAGTGAGTATTTGTCTCTAGTTCGTGTACGTGTATAGTTAGTGTACGTGTATACTTTGTATGTATAGTTAGTGTAAGTGTATACTTTGTATGTATAGTTAGTGTAAGTGTATACTTTGTATGTATAGTTAGTGTAAGTGTATACTTTGTATGTATAGTAAGTGTACGTGTATACTTTGTATGTATAGTTAGTGTAAGTATATACTTTGTATGTATAGTTAGTGTACGTGTATACTTTGTATGTATAGTTAGTGTACGTGTATACTTTGTATGTATAGTAAGTGTACGTGTATACTTTGTATGTATAGTAAGTGTACGTGTATACTTTGTATGTATAGTTAGTGTAAGTGTATACTTTGTATGTATAGTAAGTGTACGTGTATACTTTGTATGTATAGTTAGTGTAAGTGTATACTTTGTATGTATAGTAAGTGTACGTGTATACTTTGTATGTATAGTTAGTGTAAGTGTATACTTTGTATGTATAGTTAGTGTACGTGTATACTTTTTATGTATAGTTAGTGTACGTGTATACTTTGTATGGATAGTTAGTGTAAGTGTATACTTTGTATGCATGCCATGTATTGATGTTTTGTATTTCAGAAGGCACTTAGCAACATTGTTCCCAGTCCTGCGCCCCCACCGCAGCAGCAACAGCCGCCACCACAGCCACCGACACCTCAACACCAGCAGCAGTTTTCTAACAGCAAATCCAGCAAGACTGTTACTGTCTCTCTATTAGATAGCCGTCAGCCAACGAAAAGTGTTGAGATGGGAAACTCAGGAGCGGGCTCTTACTGTGGGGCACCCCTGCAGCAGCCCCAATACCCTGCAGGCCAATACTTTGTGAGTGCTCATCTATTTACTGTGCCATTGAAAGTATTGTATATGATTGACATCTCAGTGACTGTTTCTATTTATTTGACACTCAATGACGGGTGCTATATTGTTGACACCTCGTTAACAGTTGCTGTCTTGTTGACACCTCAGCAACAGGTGCTGTCTTGTTGACACCTCAGTGACATCGTATCTTGTTGACCCCTCAGTGATACTAACCATCACAGAGCGAAGCATGATGCAGATACCCATGCTCCTAAAGTTTCAGTTGTGTGACTTGAGTTACTTTATTTGCTGCGCTCTCTCAGGTTATGACTCCCAATGCACGGTTTCAAAGAATGGCATCCTACCCAGGAAATGAGCCTCAGCCAGGCCAACCGCATAACTTACAGAATCCGTCATTCCTGCCACATCCATTTGGTGAGTGCCTTCTTTATGGTTTGCTCCATAGATACTTCTTTGGTGTTTGTGTTTTATTTGTTTTTTCTTCAGCTGCCACTGGTAGATATTGAGCAAGTCATTTTTGTTTTATTTGATGCTTTGTTCATTTTATTCAGATTTGCATGTTTATTTCCACGACGTTAGTATACAAATAATTCATTCAGAAAGTGATAGTAGGTTGTGTGATTTGTCTTACATCCTATGAGTTGTCCATGTAGCTAACCACTGGCTAGTGCAAGAGTAAAGGCTCATTCACAGGTTTCCACGCGTTGAAGTTTTGAAGGAGTTTTGAACAACAAGTTTTGATTTGCCGTACTTCCATTATACAATTTTTTGAAAAAGTTATGCAGAGTTGTCTACACTAAAGAAAGGATAACTACGCAATAAGTGTATCAGTTATTTGGCAGCTTGCTACGTCATGGTATTGCTGCGGCGAGAGATGAGCAGTTTGTATTGAAACGATAACAATCCGAGAAAAATATTGTTTTCACAAATGCGTGTTGTCATCAAATTGTTTGCATTTCAAATCTTGTGGTCTAAAATTAATTACTAACACAGAAGATGAGTGTTTTATGACTAATCAACTGGGTGTATGTATGACTTTTCATAGCCAACTGAAGCTTATGATAAATAAGTACTCGTTAGTTGTCAAACTGTGATATAAATAAATGATAATAATTATTATTATTTGTTTATTTATTATTATTACTATGCCATTGATTTTTTTTTTATTATTTATTAACATGATGCTGAGCTGAGGACCTTATATTTTCTAAAGATTATTTTCATCGTGAAAGGACATTCAAATTAAACATAGGTAATAATTTTTCTGGTGATTCTCATTAATGTTAATAGTTTATTATCACGAAAACTACGAAGTTTTTAACTTCCATGATCCTACTGTCATAAATTCGTAGTTTTGAATCTTCGAAGAGTTGAAAAATTCTACCCTCAAGATCGACGCAGTAAAAAGTTTGAAGGTTTGATTTGAAAACTTCAACCTTCGAAGATTTGAAAAACCCAAAAATCCACCAAAACTTGGACGCATGGAAATCTAGTGATTATATGACTGGCCAAAGCAAACTGAATAAACAGTGCAAAGAAAAATCAAAATTTTTTGGACGAGTGTAATATTTTTTTAAGAGAAATAATTGTTTATTAGTCGATTCAATTGTTACAATTTATTCTTTTGATTCAATTCTGTCAATCGCCGACAGACCTAGTTGGCTGCTGTACAGTGTACTAGGAATGTGTGTGTCTATATTGTAGTCCCTACTCCAGTCATGTCAGGACACCAACCAATGGGACACATTAGCGCTCCATCTTACACACATAATGGACAAATGCATCATTCAATGCCTGGACAACCAGGTCCGCCACCTAATGTATTGCCTAGCCCTGCTACTCCTGGCCAACCTTTGCACCCACCCGGCGCCCCTGCCTTCAACCCTGGTATGTCATTTATGATAGTCTCGTCTCATAGCAACACTATGTGCTCCTTGATATGTGATGGATACATTGTGTGTCTGTGCTTCAGGTGGATATCCGGTAAACCCGGTTTACCAGATACCAGTGCCATCTGCTACACCTCAGCAAGCTGCCGGTGCTCAACCGCCAGTACAGACTTCTTCACATAACCCGTCACCGTCTCCCGCGCCCATGACTAATGGAAACGGTCCATCGGTGTCATATACTGGCTTCCATCAGCACCCACAGCCTCAACAGTTTTATACTCCACCAATGGGCCCCCATGCTGTATCTCAGGCTCAATCTTACGGTCAACCCCAGCAAGTGCTTTATATTCAGTGAGTATCCTACAGCCCTTGCTTGCTCTGTTGATTGGATGGGCTCGTACTCTACTGCTCATGTGTAATGTATCGTTTGTTGTTTTGTAGCCCTGGTCCTGCTGTCTCAGTACACAGTCAGTACCCCACACCAGTATACCAGCATGCAGGCTATCCCAGTAAGTACCTACCAAAACGTATCAACATGCCCTACTTTTGAACACGCTCAGCAAATTATCACCTCACCAGCTCAAAGTATTTTTAGTTTTAGTACAAAAAAACTTATTCAAATTTGTAAAAAAAAAGTTATGTTGTCTGTATAAAAAGTTAGCTAATGTGTGTACATGAGCGTCTCATTTCATTAATGCCTCAAGGACACGCAGTTGGCTGCGCCTGTCTCCAACTGTCAATTGTGCATCATGTTTGGTGATTGCCCTTCGACCTTCACACGCTTGTATCAAAGGAATATGTTGACTGTAGAACGGCGAGCCACGCTTTATGGTAGGTAATAGAGGTTGAGATAATTACTGGTCAATCCTCGCACGCTAAACTGTTAGATATCAGTGTTAGATATCAGTGTGGGCTACTTGCTAGTTCGTTTGTACAGTACGTCTTTTTAAATGCGTCGAGCAATCTCTATTATTTTTCACACGATATTTTGAGATACAATTATTTCACTTTTGTAATTGTTGATCAGCGTTTCCTGTTGCTGCTGCGTGACAGTGTGCTAGTTATTCAATATCTGAATACTTGGTCATCATATTTCTTGTACATAACAATATAATAAGTTATCTTGTGCCAGTATTGGCGCTAAATACTTATTGTGTTTGCGGAGATGGCGATCTCATTCAAGATGCCATCCAATATTTCACACACTGCACATACATTGACAAAACCAACAGAACACACCATTCGTGTTTAAGCTTCTTGATAGCCTCTGTTCACTGCTTCGCTGAAAATAGATCCTGTAGCACAAGGAAGTCAAGTAGATCCTGTCACACAAGGAAATCAAATAAAAGTGATGAATAAGCTGACAGGGCATGTTGGAGACAAACAAAGCTGTCCAGTGTAACTGGCAGGTCATAATAACTTTAATCACAAGATTGATAAAATGTCAGCACCCATTGCTCAAAATATATGAATTTAAATGACTGACTCGGCTATAGACTTGAAACACTAAACTTTGTCAGAGAGTACACTGGTGCAACACATCATTGCCAGTCAGATGCTACATTTACCATTTTATTTATATAGTCGTAGCTGCAGCACACGCATATCTGGCTCAACTATTCAGCATGGTCATCGCTGACTCCAGTTGTCACTGTTGAGCCAAACTGGTCAGCATGGTCATCGCCGACTCCAGTTGTCACTGTTGTGCCAAACTGGTCAGCAACTCATTCCTGCAAAATTTTAGACAATTGTATAATAGGTATATTATGGAGTAGAGGCACTGGAAAGATAAAGGACATTTCATCAAATTGGCTAATAGAAATATAACAAATGATTGAAAGTTGCTTTGCCATTGCTTTGGGCCATATTTACCATTCAAGGCATGTCATAGTAGACAGATTGATTTTTTTAAGCAATGCGGAATCACTCCACTGCTATTAGATTAGAAAATAAACATGAATTTTATTTTTTTTCTTCTCCTGTTTGAAAACAAATTTTAACCAATCATTGAAACATGCTTATAGTAAGCGTCATAACAAATCTTTGTTAATAACATTTTGACATTGCCAGCTTAGTTTATGCTGTTTGGTGTCAATAATATATATATATCATGGACCTCGCGTTACAAATAGCAAATTATCTTAATCTGTTATGTCATCTTTGTATGTTATATTTATAGAGAGAGAATGGTCATGTTGTGTAAGCGGTAATGGCCGCTCCTGGCATTAACATATTGTGTCGGCGTTCTCTCAGTTTATTTGTTTATTTAAGTCATTGAGTCTCATGTAGTAGTTCATAAAGCGATACTCGTTTGTTGGTTGTCTTGGATTAGAGATTTAACAGAATTTGTTCTGTAAAACGAGCGTATAATGTAGTCAGACAAGATAAAACGCAAGTCTCTATGGTTGTAAGACAAGATAAGACAAGTCTCTATAGTTGTAAGACAAGATAAAACACAAGTCTCTATAGTTGTAAGACAAGATAAAACAAGTCTCTATAGTTGTAAGACAAGATAAAACAAGTCTCTATAGTTGTAAGACAAGATAAAACAAGTCTCTAAGGTTGTAAGACAAGATAAAACAAGTCTCTATGGTTGTAAGACAAGATAAAACGAGTCTCTATGGTTGTAAGACAAGATAAAACGAGTCTCTAAGGTTGTAAGACAAGATAAAACGAGTCTCTATAGTTGTAAGACAAGATAAAACAAGTCTCTATAGTTGTTAGACAAGATAAAACAAGTCTCTATGGTTGTAAGACAAGATAAAACAAGTCTCGCTAGTTGTAAGACAAGATAAAACAAGTCTCTAAGGTTGTAAGACAAGATAAAACAAGTCTCTAAGGTTGTAAGACTAGATAAAACAAGTCTCTATAGTTGTAAGACAAGATGAAACAAGTCTCTATGGTTGTAAGACAAGATAAAACACAAGTCTAGAAAGTTGTAATGCAAAGTAAAACACGAGTTTTATGGTTGTTAACAAAGTTTCGACATGGGTGTAAAATTTCTCAGCAATTGCGTACAAAATATTGAATACTGTAAAAAAAATTGAATCTCAAGTAGATTGTGTGTGGTTTGTAAAATATTTTCACAACCCAGGTTGATAAAAATCTAATATAGTTAATTGCTACACCAACTAATCATTTTGTCTAGAAATCATCCTACTTAGTATCGCTGCTTTTTTATGTGTAAAACCTTCTGTATATTCACGGACTGAATATACAGAATTCTCGTATTGAATGGAAGTAAAAAATTTTGCTTTTCTTCTCAAGGATGAGTTTTCTGACACGAAGCACAAACAATGCATCATAGCTGTCTGTCGGTGGATCCTCACAGTTGCTCTTTCACCTGAGTCTAATCAATTTATGTTTGTGAAGCCAAGCTTGCGTTGCCAAGCATTTTTATACAGTCCGTTGTAACGTAAGATGTGCTTGTCTCTTGTAGTGGGTGGCTATCCACAGAGTTATCCTGGCACGCAGTGAGAAGATGAGAATTACAGCATTCGGACAGCTAATGTTTAGGTGGGTAGATCTCATCAATGTTATTAGGAACATAAACACATCTTTGGTTCAGACAAATGTCAATATTAAAGATATATGGTTTGAAAGTATTAAATCATTAGGCGTGTTCGGTGTGCTCAACGTTTACATTTAATCCTCAACGGCAGTTTTTTGTCGAGGGATTATCAGCCCCTTTGTAGCAAGTTTTTTTCAACGTGCATCAACGCTCATTTTTGCGTTTGTCAACGAGTTTACATTGCACGTTGGCCAGCGAACACCTATAAAAGTCAACGCGTTGGTTTTCTAAAGGAGTCGTCTTCTCACTAATTACGACACTGTACCCTTTTGCGGCATTATAACAACAACGTGCTATCAAAAGTTATGATCTTTTTTCTTGTTTGTAATTAATGGATGTATTATTTATTACTTATTAAAAATGTGATAGATTATTATTATTTTTACTACTGTCCCTAATTTTAATGCTATCACTATTGCCAATAATAATAATATAACTTTCATTCATTTTATTCTTATTGTCTTTGTCTGATAAAATATATTATTTTATGACAGTGAATAATCAGCACATCATTATTAATTATTATTAATTAATAATACATGTTTTTGCTTGTTGCTGTCATTATTATTCATCATTTTCATTATTATTCTTATCACCATCAATAACAATACAATTTTTACTTGGTTGTTTGCTGAGTTTTAATAACACTTTGTATAAATAGCAGATGATGCAGTTGTTGTTAGGGCAACAAAAATCTCGCGATGAACAGCTGCTTTTAAACCCAAGAATTTAGGCTAACAAACTTATGATTGCGGGGCTATATTTATCACTGAAGACACAAAAAAGAGGACAACTCTTGCAAAATTTTGTAAATTGTACGCACTCGCCTACTCTTTTTTTAAGTTATCGTTCGAGGGATAAATGCGTTGATCAAACTTTCTCAAACCAACGCGTTGAGACACCGAACACGCCTATTATCTACAGCTGACTTTGCTGTTGCTTACATCACTATTAGATTGTGTCGACTACGTCTTTACGAGTTAAAGGCTGTTAGGAAAAACTGAAACTGAATCGAGCATGATTTCTTCGGTGATCTTTGATTCGTTAGCTTTGGGATTAGAAGTGTGAGAAGCTGTTTAATAAATGCGATGAATCACAGTCTATGATTGATTGTTGTAGGAAATTAAACCCAGGAGCCTGACCAGAAGAACTGCCGAGTAGTCCTTGTTCAAGCAGCTGAGATTTTTTTTCATTCATGCTGCTTTATATTTTTTATCACAAACTTTGGACTTGACCGACTGACTTTTATAATAATAATTTTCACTTAAATTTTTCAAAGTAAAGCAAAAAACACTAGAAAATTTTTTTGGAACTTGTTAATAGCAATAAAATTTGCTGCAAATCCAATATATATATATGCAGCAAAAGTTCCAGCCAAATGTCTTGTTTTGATAGCCCTGCCGATATAGGCAGTGCTTTTTGTTAGATGAGCAGGTGCTTGGCCGCAGCCACTGCATGCTTCAGTAGCTTACGATTCTCAGAAGTTTCACACAGGACTATTGTTATGTGAATTTGCTCATGCCACCACAGACAAGTGTAGTAGGAAAGGTAGGTTACAAGCCATAGACATCAGGGCAGCTAACACAGTTCACTGCCATTCTTGTTTTCTGGCCACCAGTTTTTATATCATGTCGAGTGAGAACCAAACTATGTTAAATTTGGTGCCTGTTGAACATTCCCTTTACTCAAAACTGTGGGGAGGTATGTTTAGAAACGTTTTCTACATTTGTTAATTGATTCAATCGTACGATGCATTTCATTGCAGGAAAGCCAATCGTTTTTGTCCTCTATGGAGAGAAGATAACCCGTAAATAAATAAAGTAGTCAACAGGAGTATTGGCACTCGGTATTAAGTTAAGATGGGATATCAGTCAAAAGCAACTATAAAATGAAAATACAGTAATAAACCACCATCTTTAGTTGATAAAAATATTCACAGTGAAACCCATATCATTCAACTTGAATGAACCATGCAAAGGTTTCAGTGATTAATATGGACGTCCTCATTTTTTAAATGGCAAAACTATTGAAATATTTCTCAGTTGTCCTTAAATAATAAAATAATTTGATTTCTATTAGCTTAATCATGGCATGATGATACAGATACAACAAGTTTTCTACAGCGGTTCTCTATTATCTTTTATAGCAAAGCAGGCACTGGAGACGGCTCTGCCAGCCCGCTTGCTTTGGTGATGGACAAAAATCAATTAGTCAAAGTTGATTTTGCAGTAGGTTAGTCCACTTTTTGAACAATGTCTAATGATTACCAAACATCATCTTAGCAGTAACATGGGGAAACGATTCCTTTAGTTTACCTGCCACAACGTTTGTAGTCTGGAATGTACAATGCTAGGTTGTAAGATGAGTGATATTAGCAAAGACCATAAACATTGAACTTGCAGTAAGTAGTTACATTGTGTACAACATAACAACTCAAGCAGTGACTGCACCAAATGCATTTTTATGAGTCCGACACCCTTATGACTAGAACAGGGTACAACTCTTTTCTGTAATCTTGTTTCATTATGGTTTTCAAATTTCTCTCTGGCAGGTTCGGCCTACTAAACATTGTAACTGCATTGGAGTTGTTCTCCTTGTGTACACAACTCCCATAATCTTCATGTATCTCACCATAGTGGTATGATCCATATATTTTAGCGTTCTGTTATTTTTGTAGGTAGGGGGCCCTTTCAAAAAAGTCATATACTGTTCTAAGTATAAGCTAAAATGTCAGGGTAGGGGAGGGGAGAGAAGGAAGAACAGGGTGGGCTAGAGAAAGAAGCTATAGGGTAAGAGGAAGAGCGGGACGGGAGAGCGGGGTGGAAATAGAGCTGGCTGGCATAATGATATTTGAATACAACGAGTAGTAATCCTTGTTTATAATAACAGAATAACCACCATACAATTTTTGGTACGTCTTTTTTATGTTTGAAACATCTCGACCAGATACATATGTATGCGTTATTGTACAAATGGATTTTTGTCATTTTTATTGAAAACGAAAAGGACACAGCAAGATATTCTAAGTCTTTTTAGAGGTTTATATAAAGATGGCTGAATCAATTTCATTTCTTGCACAACAAAATCTATATGAATAAAGTTATAGGTCATGCAGTTGATATTTTTGTTACTCTGACCGGGGCTTTATTTGGAGAACTTTATAATTGAAGAGGGATTATGATTAATGGATATCTACCACTTTTCTGGGATTGATTGAATGCTAGGAAAATGCATAAAAAAGTTCAAACAAGTAGTTATCAAAGGAATCGATAGCAAACTGCTTTGCAACACTTTATCAGAAAACTCACTCTCAACTTGTGAATATGTATATCCTTCTTGCTGTACAGAAACCAGCACAAAAAACCTAGTATGCATGAGCTAATGCGAGGTGAAGGTTAAATACATGAGAGAGAATTTGGATAAGTTCAGAGAACGTATGAGATCTCTAAAAATGAAAAACAAAACATTTTGTGTTTTGCATTTTAAGCCTCTGAAAGTGAACACTTTGGAAAACAACTAAATTTTTTCGATACTTCTCAATGTTTTGCCAAATAGGTTACGCACTTTGAAACCCCAAATAACTATGGTGGCCCATTTTCAAGATATATATCTTTGACCCTCTCACAGCTAGCAGTATTTTTTTGACTGAACAATAATCATACAAGTTTTAATCAAGTACATGAAGAAAGCGCTTTAGCTGTCTCATTTCTTATTACAAACAGCTAGAAAAATTCGTCATTTATATAGAGTTCGGTTTTAGAGATTAAACTATACCCAGCAATCGGTCATTTGGTTGAATGACTTATTCTATGTCTATTGTTTATCACGTCTATGATGGATATTTTACAAATAAGTTTTACAGGAATTGAGAGCGGCGGCTTGGAAGAAATGCTCTATTCAAACGTTCAATTCTTTACAAAATAGTTCATTTCTGGAACAGTTCAGAATATTTTTGTGATGTTGGAGTATTGCATGCTGTTTCTGAAGCCTGTATATGGTTTTTAATTTTTCGATCAATCTGAACCATTTCAAAGCGCTCGCATGATTTGTAAAACAGGAGTCAGATCTACGCTAGATAAGAAATACAGTTTTATTGTGTGGAACTTGATAACCAGCAAGGAGAGTTTATTAGGCTCTAAAGATTTATTCTAATGCAATCGAAGCATCTAGACTACTTCTAAAGAGCTTGAAACGTTTTTTAAAAGCAAAAAGCATCTACTTGATGAGCCACCAGCTCAAAAACATGCCATCAGTTACCTGGCTCTGGAGGATAGAGTAAAATACCGCTGCACTTCAATGTAACCAAAGAATAATCGGGAATTGTCTTCCCATTTCAGTAGATCAGTAGAGAACCCACTCACGGTTTGTTACTAAAATAGCACTGAGTGGTAGCTCCTCTGTTGTACAGACCAACGACATTTAAATGTCGTTGTACAGACGAAACTATGGTAGCCCTAGCAGTGACAATAAAGAAGCTACAACTTCACTTCATATTATAAATAGACATATGTACACTTATGCATATGATCACCAATATATATAAAACTACTCACTCAGGGCTGGGAAAAGAGAGACATTAGGACTAAACTCTAACATCTGGTTGCTCAGAACTCTTTGCCTGGCCATTACATCAAAACTATCACTACTACACCAAGAACTAGCTCTGCATGTTTTTTACTTGTTTGATCTTATGAATTTCATATTTATGATAAACTGGTTGACATCATAGGACTTGTTATTTTTATTTTCTAATTGTGTGCTCAAGGCATCTCTGTACACGGTTAATATTCTGCACTGTTACACCCAACATGCATGTGTAGTCAAAACCCCACGTATATTCGAAAAATCAAACTAATAAACAACAACACATTAGTTTTATATTTGTGAGGGTACGAGTTGGTACCCTCTTTCCAATTGTGACTAGTAGGTAATTGTGATTAGTAGGTTATTGTGACTAGTAGGTAATTGTGACTAGTAGGTTATTGTGACTAGTAGGTAATTGTGACTAGTAGGTTATTGTGATTAGTAGGTTATTGTGACTAGTAGGCAGTTACGACTGGTAGGTTATAGTGACTGGTAGGTTATAGTGACTAGTAGGTTATTGTGACTAGTAGGTTATTAGGACTAGTAGGTTATAGTGACTAGTAGGTTATTGTGACTAGTAGGTTATTAGGACTAGTAGGTTATAGTGACTAGTAGGTTATAGTGACTAGTAGGTTATTGTGACTAGTAGGTTATTTTGACTAGTAGGTTATAGTGACTAGTAGGTTATTGTGACTAGTAGGTTATTGTGACTAGTAGGTTATAGTGACTCGTTGGTTATTGTGACTAGTAGGTTATTGTGACTTGTTGGTTATTGTGACTAGTAGGTTATTGTGACTAGTAGGTTATTGTGACTCGTTGGTTATTGTGACTATTTGGTTATTGTGACTAGTAGGTTATTGTGACTAGTAGGTTACTGTGACTCGTTGGTTATTGTGACTAGTAGGTTATTGTGACTAGTAGGTTATTGTGACTAGTAGGTTATTGTGACTAGTAGGTTATTGCGACTAGTAGGTTATTGTGACTAGTAGGTAATTAGGACTGGTAGGTTATTAGGACTGGTAAGTTATTCTCTGGTTGTGAAGGAATTTTCTTGGCTGTACAAGTTGTGACAGCACATGTCTAGAGAGGGAAGGTTTATTGATATAAATAGTTACGCTAAAAAACATTTAAAAAATTATGGCGCGTAAAAATGTCAATATTGAGAAATGCTTATTTTTCTAATGCTCTGATTGCCGTTAAATGTATCATTATCAACTGCTAATTATTGGCTATTTGCAGGGGGATTGCATACTTGTTAGTCAATGGATCAAGGCTAGACGTAAAACATCAAAAAAATTTGCCTAAAAAAGCGCCGTTCGAAAGTTTGAAAACATTATAGAGTAAAATTTGCATTTCACACAAAGGAAGTGCATCAAGTTTCATCTCCGGGAGGTATATCAAAGAAGACTAAACAATTGCACATTTGAATAGAATGTTAAAAAATAAGGCAAAATCTTTTAACAAATACAGTATATGCGTTATACAAACTGCTGCCATAAACTTTTCACCAGAACTTTGAATTGCTGATAAACAGCCATTCTTTGGTGATGATTGAGAAACTGAAGCTTTGAAGCAATAAAATTTTCTAAAAAATAATTACATGCAGTCATGTGGCAGTCAATTCTGGGGTTAGGCGCTCGTCACAGTGGGATTCCTTGGATCACGATTTTCTCGTTTAATCTTCATGGAGAAATCTAGACAGGAGTACCCTTGAGTTAGTTTGCTCATGGACAGAACATCTACGTGGTCACTGAAGTATTCAGAGATATTGTCCAGGGTGATGCCACCACTTATCTCAACAGTAACATGGGGGAACGATTCCTTCAGTTTACCTGCCACAATCTTAGCAGTCTGTAATGTATAATATGAGGTTGTATGATGAATATGGGTAACAAAGGATGTGCACACACAAGTAGACACTTACTGAAGGCTCAAAGTTGTCCAGCATAACAACATCGGCCCCAGCAGTTACAGAATCACATGCATCTTCGTAAGACCTGCACTCTACTTCTATCTTTTGAGAGAACCCACATGCCTTTCTCGCTAATTTCACTGCCTGCAATGAGAAGTTTTCTGTTCATTAGAGTGTATCAACTAACTGCTCAGCAAAAGGTTACCATAACTCCCTCACCCATTCTTAACAAATTTCGTATATAATTGAACACTTTTAGATATGAAATTTATCAACAAACCAAGTGAATAATTAGTCCACAAACCTTGGTGATGTCACCTCCCGTAGCCCAGATGTGATTGTCTTTGAGCATTACCATGGTAGACAAGCTGTTCCTATGCTGCTTTGCTCCACCAACTAACAACGCATACTTCTCAACTATGCGAAATCCTGGGGTAGTTTTTCTAGTCCCCGCTACTTGCCCCTTCCAGCCTGCTGCAGTAGCCAATTCACAAGCTTCACAGGCTAGGGTCGATATTCCACTCGCTCGACTCAGAATGTTCAGAGCCAAACGTTCACCCATTAGAATACTCCTAGCCATGCCAGTCACAGTGGCTGTGTGGAACATTGCTGGAAGTTTCTGTCCTTCAGTGCAGTGCCACTCGATACTACATCCAAGTGTTTTAAACACGCTATTTACAAACGGAACTCCTGATAAAACTCCTGCAGTTTTACACAAGATGATAGCTTCATCGTAGGCATCTCCGACAACAACACCAGCAAACTCAAAAGATTGGATATCTTCTTCCAGCCATTCCTTGACCTTCTTCTCCACATCAAATGGTGAGAGAGCCGCAGAAAAGTCCATTGGACTACCAATATCACAATGTTAGACAGCTACAGTAACATCATATATAGATTGAGCCGAGGCTTTTTAAACCAGCATTCAGATGATCTAGTTTCGTGCTAAGCTATAAATACAGACAATTATTGTCGTCATTTATTGTAGGTGGTAATTTACACAACTATTGGGCAGTCTCCATCACTCTTTACACAGGTCAGGCGAGTTAATTAATGATATTTGTGATTAATCTGGGTGTCATTTATAAAAACACGGGTCAAAGAAACTGAAGGCTCTGATACAAAGCCTGTCAACCATGATAATATTATAGATAGAAGCCAGAAAATTTTTAGTGTCAATTACAATCAGTAGAAACACAAGACCTTCCTGTTTTGGTACATGACACTTCAAACATAATGGATTTTACAAAAAGATTCAGAGTAGAGACTTTTCGATGCGGTTATACCTGTAACTTTGATTTTTGTATTTAATTATTTGGTATCAGTTTATTTAGATCAAATAGTCCAGCAGAAAGGCCAGGTATCATTGAATCAAAACAAATAAATAATAACAATTCAAACCATCTCTTTCAGTTGTGCAATTAATAACAAGAAGCATTTATGGTTTCGGAAACAAATTTGAATAAATGTACTGAATAGGACAGGTGGTGACAAATCTATCGAAAAAGCCGAAAACACACTTTGATTTACGCAGAGCCACTTGTGAAAAAAACATGTTCTATAGGTTTGTAGTGCGTGTGAAGTATAACATCATCACAAGATTAGTAAAATGTAGGGCTTGTATTGGAAAGAATGATTTATTTTTCTCATCAGAGAGCATCTATATCACAGGTGATTCTGCCATAGCAACAAGAATTTCATGGGACTAATTAAACATATTATGATTAATGTTCTCAAAAAAAAATCAACCATATCTTTTAACACTGTCAAGTATGCAGGTTGCTTGGCAGGCTATTCTGAGAGTGTTCTGGGTACTAAAGTATGCGGGTTGCTGAAAAGCGAAGGACATGCAGCAAGTGGGGGAAAAAACCTGACAATTTTGAAATGACAAATTAAAAACGGTCTGTGCAGTGAGTCACAAGAACCTTTTTTTCTAGTATATTGAATTCAGCTGCAATCAAAAATTTTGTTATGTTAGGTAGTGAGATAGAAGCCAACGTTTGTTTTATAGAGAACAACCAAACTAAAAGATGTACAAATTCTCCAAATAGGTAAATAATCATGGCTGTTGCGCTAGAGCTACTCATTAACATATATCTCTGATATTTTAGATGAATGGGATATTTTTGAATAACAATGTTTTTGATACTTGTGGTTTTTATTTTCACTCTCAAACACCAGATATTATTCAATACCAAATATCTCATCAGCATATAAGTGTATCATACAATAATAATTAGGCCAATCCGCTGAGGATTGGGCCATCGGCTTCACCAAGAAAGAAACAAAAAATGAAATGATATCATAAATAAATATGAAAAGAAACATAATCGAGAAAAGAGAAAATCCTTCCTAATATTAAAAGTCTTGTGTCTAGATTAGACTTCTGTTATGATTCAGACAGAATTAAACAAAATTTGATTTAGAAAAAATTCTGCTAATTTTGTGAATTTATCACAAATAGGTGCACCCAAAAATACGACACATTAGTGTCTAACAATTTTTGAAGGTTTGGATATGCCAGGAGAAAAAACATTCATTGGTTATGGTTATATAACGCTTGGACACGCTTCACATGGCGTAGTACTCCATCGCTGGTATACAACACTTTTCTACATTTGGTGTAACAAGTTGAGAAACTGGCTTGAGGTGGAGGTAGGTAAACTGGCTAGAGGTGGAGGTAGGTAAACTATGTTTTATAAATTGATTGCTAAATAACTTCTGATTGACTCTTTGTGCCATTGATTATGGTGATATATTTCATAATAGTCAATTCTTTAATGAAAAATTTTATTTAGTATTTTGGGGCGTCCTTTGATGATGCAATTATGTCTAAAATTATTATCCTAATACATTTCATAATTATGATATTTATAGAAACTCTGCAAATTAATTAATCTGAAAGCAGGGGATACAGGAAGACATTAGAGAACACTATGTTGTGAAGCTGTTTCTTGTAAAAGCCTTCGAAGATTCATCCCAATACAAAAACAGACAACGTAACAAAAAACACTAAAGCAGCTTCATATTGACTTGGCGGTGGTAGGGGGAGGTGGGGACAGTGGGAAGGGGAGGTGGGACGGTGGGAAGGGGAGGTGGGGGCGGTGGGAAGGGGAGGTGGGGGGCGGTGGTAGGGGGAGGTGGGGCGGTGGGAGGGGGAGGTGGGGACGGTGGGAAGAGGAGGTGGGGCGGTGGTAGGGGGAGGTGGGAGAGAGGAGGTAGGGGAGGGGAAGGGCTACAGACGTTTAAAAAATGACAGTTCAAATATGGATATTGCAAAGATAAGTATTTTGAAAATTATTATTTTTAAAAATGGCATTTTCTGGTTGGTCTTTACTAAAAAAATTTCAATATTTTTTTCAAATATCTTCTACTATTACCGACTGGCAAAGTTAATGAAACATGAAACATTTAATAGTTCTGGCTCCTTTCTGTTGATTAATAAAATTATAATAACATAATGTATTTCTTTGCTAAAAGATCATCATTTATTGATAATAGTAAATGCAAATGGTATCTACTGGTGAAAAAAACAAAGTGTTGAATTAGGTGCAACTTTATCTTTAGCTCAAAGCGAAAATACTTTTGGTCATTTTCAGTCCGCGCATTTTCAAAGAGTATGTTTTTGAAATGTCGTAAATTCAAGCAGCTGCAGGAGCCATCAGCTAATAATGATGAGTATTTTTATCAGAGAAAATTTTTTGTAATGGCAGATGGTTTTGGTAGGAGAGATTGCGACTTCATGCAAGGATACGCTGACTGCTCACCATACAACCAACAGTCTCTAGACTCAAGCCAATTTAGGAAAATCCGAAAAAATGACTTTTGCATTACTTGATGTATTTCACGAGACATCCTTCTTTATTTTAGCGCAATGTATGGTTGCAAAAGATGCAGTGAATTCTTCGAATGACTGTAAACTGGAGTTCAAGTTTTCTTCCTGTTGTAACAGTCATTCCAAGGTCATGATGATCTCGTGGCTAATGGGCATAAATAGATCATTGAGGTAGTCTGCTGTTTGTCTGTAATAATTTTCTTGAGCTTACTCCAAAACCAAGAGTAGACAACTCAAACTTTGAATTAGTCTTGTAAATTTCAAAGCGCTGCCGTATTCCTCTTTGCAAATACAACCTGGTGTCATTTTATAGCATTATAGCATTCTCTAGCATCTATGGGCTAGGTTGATTGATGATATCTGATGCAAGTGCGGGTGAATGTGAATTGTTAGTATGAAGAAGCAAAGAGACAAAAAATAACTTTTGTCTTTCATAAAACCATCTTCACTTCCTAACTAGTTTATACTGAGCAGCTAAAATAAGGTTTAGTTCATATTGCTACATAAACGGGCCAGAGGATATTGAAGACATTAGTATTGAATAATGGTATTGAGAACTTCAATATTGGATATTGTCTTTGTGCAATGAAATATTCACAATAGCTGACACAAACTATCAGTGGACAATAATTAAAAGGTATTGAGAAGAAAATGCTGTCAAAAGTGGGTAATTTAATTAAAGCATTCAATAGCTACGAAAAAACATGGGAATACTAAAAGAAAATGAGCTTATGAAGTTTACTAGTTGGTGCAACAACCTTTTTAAAGTTTTTTTGATTTCTCACATTGTATTGAACATACAACTTTCTTTGAAAGTGCCCACACCGCTGCTGATGAAGTAAAGTGTGCGTGTAAATGAAAAACTAAAGCAATCGTGTCTAGCTGTTTTTTCTTTACAGCAGGTCTAATACTCAGTTCAGTTTGTATCATGGCTAGCTATAAGCTAATCAAAATTTTGCACGGCTGTTATCTGTAAGCCCATCACAGAACAATTGAGCCATTACCACATTTCATTTATTGTATTTATTGTGGCAGCCTACTACAAATTGATTCAGCTGCCTGCCAGTGTAAAAATATTACCCAATCAAGGCTGTTTGTCACACATTGTAGAAAAAACATTACGGTGTTTGGCAAATCAAAAATTTGGAAAATTGCTGGTGGCCAACAGCAAGTCACTGTTTGCTAAAATAACAAAACGTGAGTTTTATGCAAAGAGGCACCAAATTGAAAATGTTGAGCTGCCAATATTGCTGTATGTAGTAACATATTTAATTCAGAGCATTGTTGATTTCGAGTAGTCATTAATATATGAAAGATTATGACTTTCGAGAAATGATGAGAAAAATACACTTTTACAAAATTGCTGCACCATGCCCATCTTGTAATGCATTCCACCAAAATTACAAAAACTGAACGTAAATATTCATTATTTTAGTGGGAAAAAATATTAAAACTGCACTCATTAAATGTAATTTCTTTTGAATACATAGTCTGCACCAACCAATTTCATAGTTGGTTCAATCGTTATTTGGGTACATCTTCAGCAAGATTCCCTGCAATGTTTTTAATGAACCATATTATTTCTGTCTTTTCCCTCTATATTGTTATTTGAAAGGTAAGGTGGGGCAACTATTGCTTGAATGCACATTCAGTTACACTTCTCACACTTTTTTCAATCATTTAATCTCCATTTTTCCCATTACGTTATTATTTGGAAGGTGTCCCATAATAGTACAAGTATGTATGAAATAAAATTCAAAAACAGTTGGAGCTAAATGTTTTCCTCAGCTTTTTATAGATGCAGGTTAAATTTTTTGCGATAACCTGCCTCTCTATTCACAAAACCACAGCTTTTCCTTTACCTCTAAATAAAATATTTTGCTATTTTTACATGTTGCAGTCATTTGCAAAGTCAGGTATAAATAGAGAAACTCCAACATGTTTCATCATTCAAGAAAATCATTAACAACACATAGCAATAGAACCGCAGAGTTTTTGTTAAAGTGCTCTTTATTTGTCAGTAGGGTAAATGGCATATGCGTGGTGTGTAATGCTGCTCGCCAAGTATGTATGTGGCAGACTGATTGCAATATTAGTAGCCAACAGAATCAGTTTATGACAAGCTGGGAGTTTTTCTAGCACTGTTATTTCTTGGACTGCACACGAATGATATTCAGTGTTGTCTTTTATTCACAATATAATGGCATTGACAAGCATCTGTTCTCTTTGTGCCAAGTAACATCTGTGCACTTGCTAGGAAACGCCTATTTTACACTCTCAGCTCATGGAAAAGTAATTATCACTTTTACCGCAATCATCTTTGGATTTAGAGCGTCTTTGGCATTGCCTGTTGTTTATGTTGATGACCTAATTACTATCAACAAGATGAGACAAATCCCGTTAGTACCTTTTTAATACCTCTTTTTTAAAACTTTGTTGCCCTTCATCTCAATGTACAACTTCTGTAAAACCAAAGCATTATCAAATTAAAACTCAGTAGACTGAAAGCTTTAAAATGATATCAGGTTGCATTTGCAAAGAGGAATACCTCAATGGTATCAATACAAATCAATGGCATCAATGAAATGCCATCAATATGGAATGGCATCAATATGAAAAACTCGTATCTTGCCATCAGAATCGCCGCACTTCAATCCATATGCCAATATTTATAGCTCAAAGGTCCCACTCACACTTTAAAGCATGACTGGATTGAACATCATGTTTTTTATTGATTTTCAGAATATTCGGGTCTTAAGCAGCAGATTGACGTATTGGATAACCTTCGAGGCCTACTCATCTATAAGCCTGCAAAATAACCCTCTCCCAGAAATGCTCGCCAATTTTCATACTGCACAAAATTGACGTCATCTTCAGGCCGGAAGTATATTTCTTTCCTTCACATACAGGATTTATTTGTTCAATCAGATCCCGCTATTCTTTTTATTATATTTTATTAATTATTATTCTGCACACTGTCTATTCCTCTATAACTACCATTCATTGTTCCCTAACTAACCAAAACAAGCACAATTTTTTTCTTTTCTTTGGATGGAAAGAGTATTAGATGATCATTGTGATTGAGATCGTGATCGCATTGGACCACCTGACAAATCTTCCGTTGCCATTTAGCATTTAAAATTTGCATAGTAAACAAGCGTTGACTTCATTTACAATGTGTATACACTAATTTCGTTCATATTGGGCGAAACAACCAATTCCGATGTTATATGTGCAGCGTGCAAATTCAAGCCAAATGAAAAATGGCGCGTAATAGAGAAGCAGATCAGTAAACCAAATTTAGAACCAAATTTTGATGGGGTGTTTTCATAGGGATTCTTTATTCCTTCTGCAATGGCCCTCATTAGGCCAAAGACTAAATGAATTGTCCAATCAGATTTCAAAGATGATGTAACTTCATTTATGTAAATTTACGTATAGTTTACCCATAATTGATCACGCCCACAATTGAAGATGACGTAGTCGTCAATCAATGGAAGTTATAGTACACCAAATTTCAGCTGATGCGACCAGCTTTTGAGGCCAATGACTTTCTGACAAGCTTGTAAATCAGGATTGAGTGGGCCAACAGGGTCATCCAATACATCAATCTGCAGCTAAAAACCTGAATATTTAGATCAATAAAAAAATGTTCAATGCAGTCATGCTTTAAATCATAAAAAAAGATTGCCAAATCATTTCAACAAAGTGGGGTTTCCTTGAAACCAACGACTACTTTCAAGCTGTCATTTTTAAACATTGCAGATTTTAGGGAATAGCATTATTACTGCAACTAATTTGCTATATTGCACCCAATTGAAAAATTTCGAGCCAGCCTAGCATTTAACAGCAAAGAGTTGAATATACTGATAAAAGAAATAAATAACATAACTAACCACACAAGAGAGATTTAGATTTACCGTATACTGCGAAGGACCGTTTCCGGCATCAACTCGCAGCTCCTGATCTTACTAGGAGATTCAGCTACAAGGATTTCAAGTAGCTGTCAAAGCAACACCCTATACCAACAATCAACAGGATATGTGTTTTTCTGCTAGTTACAAAAAATGAATCCTAATCTTCTTTTGTTTAGGACTTATCAAATGATGAACAATTCATATTGACAATTGTAATAATAAACTACGATAATCAATCAATGATAATTTAAATAATAATTATAATTAATACCATGGATCATTGTTGTTGTTATTATTATTTTTGCTGTGATTATTTATTTATAGCAGAGTTGACACAGCAGCAATACAATTATTACCATTATTTATTATTGACATCTGTAATAGGTAAAGTTCAAGTAAAAAAATACTGTGTTTGGCGACAATCAAATAAAAAATATTATTGGCCATTGATTATCATTCTTATTATTAATTAATCCTCACTTACTACTACTACTACTACTACTATGACAATGAATGAAGTATACAATAATAATGATTATATAACGATGATAGTAGTGATTTATTTATTATTATTATTTATATCTATTTATTATGATAGTTGATGAGGGTGGTGGTTAGTTAGTGAAACAACATTATTATTAACTTGACTTATTATTATTTATTATTATTATTATTTAACATTTTTCTTTCTTTCTCACTCATTTCTTCATAACAGGCATTATTTCTCACAAGAAGATATGGACAGATTTCATTAGGATTATATGAGTGTTGATAGAAAGACGACAAAAATGTCCAATATAATGATATTTATTTTACGATTGCATCTTTAGCTGTTTGTTGAGCCAAGGAGTGCCACTTGCTTGGTCCAGTTGAGCCTAATAATTAGGAAGTTGGGATGTAGAATTATACTTCCACACCCATCAGATGAACTGGTTGTATGAAAATGTTTAAATACTTAATTAAAAAAAATTTGTTAAATTTTTGTTCAAATAATTCAATTCATTTTTGTTTTGAAATAAATACGATGAAAAAGGTTATTCAAATTATCGAATGATACTGTTGCACAAATGTTTTGTAAACATTTTTTTCCTTCATTTGACTTGTCCATTATTATTATTGTCAAACAGTAACGTGAGGTTGCTGGTTAACTGCATTGGATGCATTACCGGGAAATACAAGCTTCATTCAACTTTTGCTGTTTTGTGAAGTCCCTTAGTTAGAAATGGTGACTCGACAACTATCCTCTAATTTTGCAGTATTTTTTGCAATAGTTACAGTATTATACTGTCTTGCTATTGCCGTACCATCAGTGAACGCATCCACAAATAATAATAATAATAATGACCAACAAAATATTCAGGAAGAAAGTGCACCTCACGACTTGCCGAAAGATGAGCCGGGTGAAGGTTGTGGCTGTCATAAATTAAACAGAAATAATTTAGGGGAACGGAGTGTTGATGACAAGAATTCTGATTATGATCAACAGCAAGAGGGATCATGCCAGGCAGTCTCTTCTGCAGATGAAAACGGTGGTGGTTCCTGTGAAGCACCTGAAAAACCCTCCGAAGAAAAAAATACTGTGGATGTCAAGAATTCCAAAGACAAGGATGATGTTCCCAAATCACCTAAGAAGACTGCTAGTGGCTATGAAGAGTTAACATTGTCAATTTTGCAAGGAAATCCTATGCTCAAGATACCTAGTGGCACATTTTTTATGGGAACGGATAACCCGTTCATTCCTCCCGATGGAGAATCTCCTCTGCGAGAAACTTGGATCGATACATTCTACATGGACAAAATGGAAGTTAGTAACAAAGAGTTTGCCAGATTTGTAGCTGAAACTAATTACGAGACTGAGGTAAGTTGTTTATCAAGTTATTTTACAATAAATAACCAGTTGACAAATGTTCGGTTTAGTGAGATGATGATGTATGTTCCTGCAATTCAATTTGGGTTCAACCTTGCTGTTTGAAAACAATTTGAAATTTTAAGGAAAATTTTCAGTTTTGATTATGGTTTGGTTGTTACTGGTCTTGTTATTGTGGAACTCTCTCCTATCCTATGCGCAAGTTGCAAGTCAAACTAATCAAATAATAGAACTAATTTTTGTTGCTGTGTCGTAATGTATTCTGTTTGTCATTTGTGTTTTATCATATTTCTTTCCATTCACCATAAACAATATCTACAATCTGGATTTAATTGATTTTGCAATATAGAAATTATCATCACCATATATAAAAATTTTGGTGTAGGATAAGATGGCTGCAAGTTTTACTTTGCTTGTTTTAGGCAGAGAAGTTTGGTGATACGTTTGTGTTTGAAGGGTTGCTCAGTGATGAGGTGCAGTCTGAAATAACACAAGCTGTAAGTGTATCTGATAAAGTAGCATGTATAATGAAAAAATATTTTAAATGTAAACCTGTGCCAGTTAGCTATCTGCAGTTTGTTGAATGTGTTTTGTATTGTGTCATTAAATCTGATTTGTTGTGGTTACCCTTTGAATGGTCTAAATATTTTCAGGTTCAAGCAGCTCCTTGGTGGTTACCTGTCAAGGGTGGTTACTGGAAGAAACCTGAAGGACGAGATTCAGATATTATTGCCAGGTTTGCTTTTATTTATTTCATGGTTTTGTTTAAAACTTGAAATCAAATATTCAAGTACCATTTGTGTTACAGAATGGACCACCCTGTAGTACACGTATCATGGAATGATGCTCATGCGTATTGTGACTGGGCTGGCAAGAGACTAGCTACTGAGGCCGAGTGGGAGTACGCCTGCAAAGCTGGTAAAAAGGATAAGCTCTACCCGTGGGGAAATAAACTGTTGCCTCAAGATGAGCATTGGATGAATATCTGGCAAGGTATGAACATTTGTCACTTGTCTCCTAGTTTATAACATCCAGCGAGCAGTGTAATATTGTCCATAGATTATAGTATAGTAGATACTATTGATTATAGTCAATCGATGGGGTAGACTTAGTTTTGCCTAGGATCATATCCTACAACTAGATATATCTATCACATATCATGTAGGAATGGTATGTGCCATACAGTGCTATTTGCTAATGTAACCCTTGCTGTTTCAAACTGTTATATAGGAGACTTTCCAAAGAAGGACTTGGGAGACGATGGATATATTAACACTGCCCCAGTTGATAGCTATCCAGATCAAAATAAGTTTGGTCTAAAAAATATAGTAGGCAATGTGTGGGAATGGACGGAGGATTGGTGGAACACAAGGCATACGCCCGAGTATTCAGAGAATCCGGTGAGTTTTTATTGTAGATGCATTCATTAGTCAGCCTAGATGGCTATCATCTATCATTATGCACCGTAGTAATTTGTCATTGCCCGTTCAATCTATAATAGACTCAGTGGTATGCAGTCTTCTTACGTCATATCTAGTCAGTTTAATGTGGTCAGTTATCATATGACTCTCACTCTCTGTATAAGTTGTGCTGAAACACTTCAACCAGTTGGCTCTCTGTTCAATTACTGTCATTTGTGGCACTGTTTCTAGACTGGACCTGAAACTGGCACAGATAAAGTAAGGAAAGGGGGATCTTATATGTGTCACAAGGTAATTGGTTACTGTAGCCATTGTGTATTGTCTCGTCTACTAATCATAACTTGGCCCTTCATTCTCTACCCACTCATACATGTAGTTGCAGCAGCACAAAACATTGTAGGTTATTTCCATACTGTCGGAGCCTTTGTTTGGTCACATATTTATTTGACTTTGTAGAGCTATTGCTTCCGGCACAGATGTGCTGCCAGAAGCCAAAACACACCAGACAGTTCTTCTGGTAACATTGGTATAAGATGCGCCAGCGACGAGCTGCCCTCATACTACACAGACGGCTAACATGCCGGATAAAGGCACACATACATCTTGTGTGATAGGTAGAGGGAACGCAATGCGACTAAGAATCTAGTCAGATATCTATGCAATGTTGCCTTCTCACTTTTATATATATCTATCGTTTCACATTTATTGTATTCTGTGAAATAAAATATACATTCAAACAGTGCCAATTTAGTTATAATGAATTAAAAACATTCAAAAAGTTAGCAAACAAGACTTGGTAATCGGTCGAAGCACCAAACATCCTACATACTGTTGCAGTGCAGTACACTCGGCAGCATATAAATGTGTTAGTTCACAAGTACACAGCACAGTTGGTCTCTTCTATCAGTAAAAAACAGCAATGTTGCATAATCAGCTGCATCTCTTAACATGTGGAATGCATTACAAAAATATGGACACACAAGAGCTGTAATTTAAATGGAAACTGACAGCTTGAATGCTTTAACACGGAACTTCTACATGTTGTGCAAAATTGTATGAAAAGTGTAACAATGGGCACAATGAAATAACTGTATAAGGTAACAGGAGTGTATCAAATAGTAACAGTGAACATGGGATGTTGTGAGATGTGCAAAATTTACCTCTTAAAAAGGTCGAGGAGCTGGTCTAGTACAAAAGTAGAGAAACTAGGAATCAATGAGCAACTTAACCTATTAGCTATTATGTAACGTTATTATGGATGCTTGCTAAAGCTATTGTAAGCCACCTAGACCTGTCTATGAATACATGATACATACACATTATGTTTACATTATATAAATAATAACTATTGAGTACAAAGTCAAAATCAGAAACGAGCAAAAAGAGATTTATTCTTTTTCTTCTGGGTGACCGGACTTTTTGACCTTTGTTCCTTTTCCATCTGTTTTCTCTCTTTTTCATGCGCTGTCCGCAATTCTTTCAATCGCTTTTTGAGTATTGTCTTGTCTTTAGAGGCCATTCCCATTTGCTATAAAGAGCCATGTAGATAGCTACAGTACAACATATGTCACACAGACTATACACAGTAAGTCACAGTAACAACTGCAACATATGTCACACAGACTACACGCAGTAAGTCACAGTAACAACTACAACATGTCACACAGACTACACGCAGTAAGTAACAGTAACAATGTAGATAACTGCAACATATGTCACACAGACTATACACAGTAAGTCACAGTAACAACTGCAACATATGTCACACAGACTAGACGCAGTAAGCCGGAAATAACAATGCTGGTATGCTATGCTGGCCACTACATCAACAACCCTGATCTGTGCGGTAAAAGTTTCAAAGAATTAAAGCCAGGCCTGAAGACTGGGATTAAATAGATGCTGGTAATTGTATGCACTCGTGCCACGTCTATTTAACTGTATATGCTGGTAGATACGTGTCCATGTCTGTGAGTGTGTGCTCTTATTAGATTAAGTACTCTTGCATCTAGTAATGCACATTGCACTCACACCGTACAATAACAACAGTGTGAAGGCTACTTCTACTACCACAACAGTGTGAAGGCTACTTTTACTACCACAACAGTGTGAAGGCTACTTTTACTACCACAACAGTGTGAAGGCTACTTTTACTACCACAACAGTGTGAAGGCTACTTTTACTACCACAACAGTGTGAAGGCTACTTCTACTACCACAATAGTGTGAAGGCTACTTCTACTACCACAACAGTGTGAAGGCTACTTCTACTACCACAACAGTGTGAAGGCTACTTCTACTACCACAACAACGATTGTACTGTAATATTGTGATGTAAATGCTCTCAATGGTGTTTTCTGCGGATGCAGTAGTATTACATTTGTTGATGCAGTCGAGCTAAGAAAATGCCTATAAATTATGGAGATATGCTCCAATGCATGTCCATGCAGTTCAGCCATAGCAACTACAACTCTACATAATTAAAGTGCAAGCGTCATTTCTAAGTAGAGTTTAGTTGGGAGCTACAGTGACACCTGACAATGACACCTGACAATGACACCTGACATTGACACCTGACAGTGACACCTGACAGTGACACCTGACATTGACACCTGACAGTGACACCTGACAGTGACACCTGACAGTGACACCTGGGTGACTGCTGATGCGCTTACGCAGTCAATCGGGGCAATAACAGGTTTGGTAGAATTAACATTTGCCAAGAGAGGCAGTTTCAAGGGAGACCTACCTTAATACGTGCAGCATCAATAAGTAGAAGGGATTTGCCATCGATGCTGTGTTGCATAAAGAGGTTGACAAGATGTGAAAGCCCTATGTCGTACAACCACTGGCCAACCTGCTCAGCACTCCAGTGGTAACACTGCATGGAAGGTGACTACAACAGGTACAGCAAGTGTGACATCACTAGAGTGCAGGTCTCTCAGTCTAAACAGTCACTAATTCAGACTAGACTGCTAACTAGTTCAATAACTGGCATTAACAGAACAACGTGGCCTGCGCTGGTAAGGTTACAAATACAAGGAGTCGTTAGAGTTTCTCGGACTTAACGACTTGAGCGACGCAGTTATCTCCCCAAAAGTAAACGACTCCGCTAAAATAGTTGTTTCTGTCATAATTACAGTGTAAGAGTATTTCCGGTAAACAAAATTGCAAATTATCAAAAACTTCTATGGTTGTAAATGTAAAATTTTTTTTCTTTGTCAAAAATCTTGATATGATTGTTTCAACATGACTTTAATATTTTTTTTATATGTTTCAATGACAAATATTGCCATTTATTATAATAAAACCTCTTCAGCATTTTACATACACTTACTAGCGCTACTGAATTTTGTTAGCAGTTTTCGGGACCAATTGACGTTTGAAAAAGACCGTCGCAGTCCCAATTGGCAATGACAAAACCGGATAAAATAAAATGGCGACTATATGACGACTAAAACACATTTGTTACAATTACAGTTATAGTACATTAGAATTAAACAGGAAATACACATACATAGAGCTACCTAACGTAGGGTACTCATCAGCAATGTGTATAATAGACAAGGACATTGATGTGTATACATAACCAAACACTAACGGTGTGCAATGTAGTAACAAACCTAGCAAGGCAGTAACAAACCTACCAAAGGGCCAGGGGGATCATCCAAGCTGGACGTTGACTGCCTTAATTCGGGCTGACTGCCAAAAGCTGATGATAATGAGTTTTTCTCTGATTCTAGAAGTAGATTGGTCACACGTGACAATATACCAAAGCTAGTATGTCACACGTGACAATATACCAAAGCTAGTATGTCACACATGACAATATACCAAAGCTAGTATGTCACATGTGACAATGTACCAAAGCTAGTATGTCACACATGACAATATACCAAAGCTAGTATGTCACACGTGACAATATACCAAAGCTAGTACGTCACATGTGACAATATACCAAAGCTAGTATGTCACACGTGACAATATACCAAAGCTAGTATGTCACAAGTGACAATATACTAAAGCCAGTATGTCACACAAACTAAGTTATGGAGTAACATTATATATTTAAAAAATAATTCCTCCATCCGACCGAGATTGGAATGTTTTAGGTTACTTGAAATAGAGTTGTCTCATCAATAGAGTTGTCTGTTCTCATCAATAGATTATATAAATGACATGAAAAATCACTGTGCATATACAATAGACATTATGTGCTTACTAGAAATTGTATGTATACTATAGACATTGTATGTATACTATAGACATTATGTGCTTACTAGAAATTGTATGTATACTTAGACTATAGACATTGTATGTATACTGTAGACATTGTATGTATACTGTAGAAATTGTATGTATACTGTAGACATTGTATGTATGCTGTAGACATTGTATGTATACTGTAGACATTGTATGTATACTGTAGACATTGTATGCATACTGTAGACATTGTATGCATACTGTAGACATTGTATGTATACTGTAGACATTGTATGTATACTGTAGACATTGTATGTATACTGTAGACATTGTATGTATACTGTAGACATTGTATGTATACTGTAGACATTGTATGTATACTGTAGACATTGTATGTATACTGTAGACATTGTATGTATACTATAGACATTGTATGTATACTGTAGACATTGTATGTATACTGTAGACATTGTATGTATACTGTAGACATTGTATGTATACTGTAGACATTGTATGTATACTGTAGACATTGTATGCATACTGTAGACATTGTATGCATACTATAGACATTGTATGTATACTGTAGACATTGTATGTATACTGTAGACATTGTATGTATACTGTAGACACTGTATGTATACTATAGACATTGTATGTATACTATAGACATTGTATGTATACTGTAGACATTGTATGTATACTGTAGAAATTGTATGTATACTGTAGACATTGTATGTATACTGTAGACATTGTATGTATACTGTAGACATTGTATGTATACTGTAGACATTGTATGTATACTGTAGACTTTGTATGTATACTATAGACATTGTATGCATACTGTAGAAATTGTATGTATACTATAGACATTGTATGTATACTATAGACATTGTATGTATACTGTAGACATTGTACGTATACTATAGACATTGTACGCATACTGTAGACATTGTACGTATACTGTAGACATTGTATGTATACTGTAGACATTGTATGTATACTGTAGACATTGTATGTATACTGTAGACATTGTATGTATACTGTAGACATTGTATGTATACAATAGACATTGTATGTATACTGTAGACATTGTATGTATACTGTAGACATTGTATGTATACTATAGACATTGTATGTATACTAATAGACATTGTATGTATACTGTAGAAATTGTATGTATACTGTAGACATTGTATGTATACTGTAGACATTGTATGTATACTGTAGACATTGTATGTATACTATAGACATTGTATGTATACTATAGACATTGTACGTATACTATAGATATTGTATGTATACTGTAGACATTGTATGTATACTGTAGAAATTGTATGTATACTATAGACATTGTATGTATACTGTAGACACTGCATGTATACTATAGACATTGTATGTATACTGTAGACATTGTATGTATACTATAGACATTGTATGTATACTATAGACACTGTATGTATACTGTAGACATTGTATGTATACTATAGACATTGTATGTATACTGTAGACACTGTAAGTATACTATAGACATTGTATGTATACTATAGACATTGTATGTATACTATAGACACTGTATGTATACTGTAGACATTGTATGTATACTGTAGAAATTGTATGTATACTATAGACATTGTATGTATACTGTAGACACTGCATGTATACTATAGACATTGTATGTATACTGTAGACATTGTATGTATACTATAGACATTGTATGTATACTATAGACACTGTATGTATACTGTAGACATTGTATGTATACTATAGACATTGTATGTATACTGTAGACACTGTAAGTATACTATAGACATTGCATGTATACTATAGACATTGTATGTATATCATAGACCCACTATCACTGTGGTATACATACAATGTCTATAGTATACATACAATGTCTACAGTATACATACAATGTCTATAGTATACATACAATGTCTACAGTATGCATACAATGTCTACAGTATACATACAATGTCTACAGTATACATACAATGTCTACAGTATACATACAATGTCTACAGTATACATACAATGTCTACAGTATACATACAATGTCTATAGTATACATACAATGTCTACAGTATACATACAATGTCTACAGTATACATACAATATCTACAGTATACATACAATGTCTACAGTATACATATAATGTCTACAGTATACATACAATGTCTACAGTATACATACAATGTCTACAGTATACATACAATGTCTACAGTATGCATACAATGTCTACAGTATACATACAATGTCTACAGTATACATACAATGTCTACAGTATACATACAATGTCTACAGTATACATACAATGTCTACAGTATACATACAATGTCTATAGTATACATACAATGTCTACAGTATACATACAATGTCTACAGTATACATACAATGTCTACAGTATACATACAATGTCTACAGTATACATACAATGTCTACAGTATACATACAATGTCTACAGTATGCATACAATGTCTACAGTATACATACAATGTCTACAGTATACATGCAATGTCTATAGTATACATACAATGTCTATAGTATA
This sequence comes from Cryptosula pallasiana, assembly GCA_945261195.1. Classification (NCBI taxonomy): domain Eukaryota; kingdom Metazoa; phylum Bryozoa; class Gymnolaemata; order Cheilostomatida; family Cryptosulidae; genus Cryptosula; species Cryptosula pallasiana. The sequence continues at coordinate 31,313,097 of OX183133.1, read as the reverse complement.
CATACAATGTCTACAGTATACATACAATGTCTATAGTATACATGCAGTGTCTATAGTATACATACAATGTCTACAGTATACATACAATGTCTACAGTATACATACAATATCTACAGTATACATACAATGTCTACAGTATACGTACAATGTCTACAGTATACATACAATGTCTACAGTATACATACAATGTCTACAGTATACATACAATGTCTACAGTATACATACAATGTCTATAGTATACATACAATGTCTACAGTATACATACAATGTCTACAGTATACATACAATGTCTACAGTATACATACAATGTCTACAGTATACATACAATGTCTACAGTATACATATAATGTCTACAGTATACATACAATGTCTACAGTATGCATACAATATCTACAGTATACATACAATGTCTACAGTATACATACAATGTCTACAGTATACATACAATGTCTACAGTATACATACAATGTCTACAGTATACATACAATATCTACAGTATACATACAATGTCTATAGTATACATACAATGTCTACAGTATACATACAATGTCTACAGTATACATACAATGTCTACAGTATACATACAATGTCTACAGTATACATACAATGTCTACAGTATACATACAATGTCTACAGTATACATACAATGTCTACAGTATACATACAATGTCTACAGTATACATACAATGTCTACAGTATACATATAATGTCTACAGTATACATACAATGTCTACAGTATGCATACAATATCTACAGTATACATACAATGTCTACAGTATACATACAATGTCTACAGTATACATACAATGTCTACAGTATACATACAATGTCTACAGTATACATACAATGTCTACAGTATACATACAATGTCTATAGTATACATACAATGTCTACAGTATACATACAATGTCTACAGTATACATACAATGTCTACAGTATACATACAATGTCTACAGTATACATACAATGTCTACAGTATACATACAATGTCTATAGTATACATACAATGTCTACAGTATACATACAATGTCTACAGTATACATACAATGTCTACAGTATACATACAATGTCTATAGTATACATACAATGTCTACAGTATACATACAATGTCTACAGTATACATACAGTGTCTACAGTATACATACAATGTCTACAGTATACATACAATGTCTACAGTATACATACAATATCTACAGTATACATACAATGTCTATAGTATACATACAATGTCTACAGTATACATACAGTGTCTACAGTATACATACAATATCTACAGTATACATACAATGTCTATAGTATACATACAATGTCTACAGTATACATACAATGTCTACAGTATACATACAATGTCTACAGTATACATACAATGTCTACAGTATACATACAATGTCTACAGTATACATACAATGTCTACAGTATACATACAATGTCTACAGTATACATACAATGTCTACAGTATATATACAATGTCTACAGTATACATACAATGTCTACAGTATACATACAATGTCTACAGTATACATACAATGTCTATAGTATACATACAATATCTACAGTATACATACAATGTCTACAGTATACATACAATGTCTACAGTATACATACAATGTCTACAGTATACATACAATGTCTACAGTATACATACAATGTCTACAGTATACATATAATGTCTACAGTATACATACAATGTCTACAGTATACATACAATGTCTACAGTATACATACAATGTCTACAGTATACATACAATGTCTACAGTATACATACAATGTCTATAGTATACATACAATATCTACAGTATACATACAATGTCTACAGTATACATACAATGTCTACAGTATACATACAATGTCTACAGTATACATACAATGTCTACAGTATACATACAATGTCTACAGTATACATATAATGTCTACAGTATACATACAATGTCTACAGTATACATACAATATCTACAGTATACATACAATGTCTACAGTATACATATAATGTCTACAGTATACATACAATGTCTACAGTATACATACAATGTCTACAGTATACATATAATGTCTACAGTATACATACAATGTCTACAGTATACATACAGTGTCTACAGTATACATACAATGTCTATAGTATACATACAATATCTACAGTATACATACAATGTCTATAGTATACATACAATATCTACAGTATACATACAATGTCTACAGTATACATACAATGTCTACAGTATACATACAATGTCTACAGTATACATACAATGTCTACAGTATACATACAATGTCTACAGTATACATACAATGTCTACAGTATACATATAATGTCTACAGTATACATACAATGTCTACAGTATACATACAATGTCTACAGTATACATATAATGTCTACAGTATACATACAATGTCTGTAGTATACATACAATGTCTACAGTATACATACAATGTCTACAGTATACATACAATGTCTACAGTATACATACAATGTCTACAGTATACATACAATGTCTACAGTATACATACAATGTCTACAGTATACATACAATGTCTACAGTATACATACAATGTCTACAGCATACATACAATGTCTACAGTATACATACAATGTCTACAGTATACATACAATGTCTACAGTATACATACAATGTCTACAGTATACATACAATGTCTACAGTATACATACAATGTCTACAGTATGCATACAATGTCTACAGTATACATACAATGTCTACAGTATACATACAATGTCTACAGTATACATACAATGTCTACAGTATACATACAATGTCTACAGTATACATACAATGTCTACAGTATACATACAATGTCTACAGTATATATATAATATCTACGTAAACTGTTTGTCATTGACATACAACTAAACAATTAAAATAAAACAATATTTTCATACGTCGAGTAAATATAAAACTCAAAAAGTTAAAAGTAATCAACTAACTTTAAACAGAAAAATAGCAGGAGGCAACTTTTATGCATTTATTACACAGATGTAACTAAGGGGCAGACGAATCCTGTACATATATACAGCTAATGGGCAGACAACTTCTATATAACTATTACATGCATATGGAGGTATCAAGTACCTTTATCAGAAGTGAGTGGTTTGCTAGAGACGAGCATTACCCCACCACCTCCCCGAGAGCTACTGTTTATGGTTGTAGCCACATTCATGTCACCAGATTTGTGTCCAGTGAACAGACTGCTAGATGTGTCAGAGTCATCGCTGTAAAGTAAAGACAACAAGAAGTGCATACACTCTGACAGTCCACAATATCCAAGGAGTTGGTTAGCATCTGTTAGTGAGAAATCTGTGTGATGTGACTGAGAGCTAAGCCATTTCATGTGATTTCAACTGATCACTAGTGAAGGCACAACCTTTTGAGATAACAATAGGTCATTCTGTGTAGCATGCATTCAATGGCAGACTTCGGCTGTATTATATACCAACTCTCATATCTATATATTATTGTTAATGAGAAACTGTTCGACGTAGAAAACCAGCAACTCTGAAAGGGCGATGTGGGTGTATGAAAAGTGGCTAGGAGCCAAGGGAAGGCAACTCATCACACAAATAGCACTGGCTAATAGATTCTAAGCCTGGCTAGGCAGCAGTTAGAGTGAAAAATGAAAAGGAAGCAGTGAGACAGACAATCTGTTGGCGTGTGGTGATACCTTCGAAATAATTTAGCAGTAATTTTGTTCTTTTTACGTTCGGCCGCGACCGGGTGCAGCGGAGTATTGAGATCTGACCTGCAATGTAGCAAACAGCGCGTTGGCTATACAATACTGGGACTACACAGTAGAATGACTATACAGTACAGTGACCATACAGTACAGTGAATATACAGTACAGTGACCATACAGTAAAGTGACTATACAGTACAGTGACTATGCAGTACAGTGACTATACAGTACAGTGACTATGCAGTACAGTGACTATACAGTACAGTGACTATGCAGTACAGTGACTATACAGTACAGTGACTATACAGTACAGTGACTATGCAGTACAGTGACTATACAGTACAGTGACCACACAGTAAAGTGACTATGCAGTACAGTGACTATGCAGTACAGTGACTATGCAGTACAGTGACTATACAGTACAGTGACTATACAGTACAGTGACTATACAGTGACTATACAGTAAAGTGACTATGCAGTACAGTGACTATGCAGTACAGTGACTATGCAGTACAGTGACTATACAGTACAGTGACTATACAGTACAGTGACTATACAGTACAGTGACTATACAGTGACTATGCAGTACAGTGACTATGCAGTACAGTGACTATGCAGTACAGTGACCATACAGTACAGTGAATATACAGTACATTGACTATGCAGTACAGTGACTATACAGTACAGTGACTATGCAGTACAGTGACTATGCAGTACAGTGACTATGCAGTACAGTGACTATACAGTACAGTGACTATACAGTAGAGTGACTATACAGTACAGTGACTATACAGTACAGTGACTATACAGTACAGTGACTATACAGTACAGTGACTATACAGTACAGTGACTATGCAGTAGAGTGACTATACAGTACAGTGACTATACAGTACAGTGACTATACAGTACAGTGACTTTCAGTACAGGACTATGAAACAGCAGTATAAGGTCAAAAGGTAAATGCTGACACAACCCACCTGTCATCAACCAACTGCTTTGGCAGCACCGGTAATGCACCTTGTAACTGCGGTTTATTGCTGCCTTCAGCATCATTCTCCTTCTCATCCTACATAGAACAGCTTGCTATATGATTGACAGGCCAGTGTATACCAGCTACACCAACTATACATCTCATACAGCACACTTGGTGGAATAGAAAATAGTATGAGAACCAACCGCAGCAGGGATCTTGGATGGGGGACGCCTCTTAGCCACAGCATTTAAAGCGAGATGAGATCTAAGCTTAAGATGGCTATTATCTAGCAATGGCTGAGCCAACTTTCCAGGTATATTCATATCCTCTGCGGGCCAGACACCTGCTACCACACAAAAAACAAGTACTTTTACATTAAACTTTATATCAGACAGCTATAGTGTGCCAGATATACCAAATCAAACTGTCAACTCTTGTATAATTGCCAACAATTGCCAAGCGACACACAGGAAGTCAATTAGGAGGAAGTCAATTAAGGAAGTCAATTAAGCATCCTGCCTGAATAGCGATTTTTTTTCAAAACTAAACAAACGGTATAACGCAAGATAAATAAAAGAAGACAACTCCGACTAGAGAAGATAGAAATGTTAACACTAACACCTGCGGCACAAAGCCGTACAATACGTTTATCAACCTCCCACCTTTGATGGTTGCCGAAACCAAAGTGGAGCACCCTGTAAAATCTTGCTTCCGACGTTTTCTCACTGGAGACCTCAATGGATAACACCGCCTCTCAAATTGATCAGTACTCAACAAAGCCATTCGGTTATTTGACCAAAAAGAATCACAAGCAAGCGCTAGGACAAAATGTTGACAGACTGACACCAGTACCTACAGCCTACTATTATATACCTACTGCAGTTGTTTACATTCCAATACTTGCAGTCAATAACTTAATTAACCTCAACCAGACAAAAAGTAATTGGCCAGCAAAGTTGAGCAGGCGCAATGCCTAATAAACAAGACAATCATCTCTGTATGATGTCATCAACGGTGCATGTGCCAGCCGTTATATTAGCATCACATCATTTCCTCTGCGACAGCAAAAGCAGCAGACGGTAATAAACATTAGCGGCAGCAGCTACTCACCCGCATCTGCGTCTCCTGGGAGTGAGTCATGTTCGCTGTCTACAAAGGCTACAAGAGAGACAAAAACATACTACAGTATGACAAACATTCAGTGTATAAGTCTCTGGTGTTAATTGAAGCATGCGAGAAGTTCATATCAAACGAGTGCAAAAACAAATAGATAAATAAAGAGATAAATATAAACGGTTACACGGAAACTATTTTCTGAGGCTAGAACTAGAGGTGTATCACAAGTGACTGATGCAATGAACTGTGTCAATGAAAGTTAGACATGAAAAACATTTTAATTGCTGTCAACAAGTTTCAACTGTTTGTATAGGAAGAATAACAAGTTGATAGAAACAAACACTGCACCATATGACATATAGAGACATAGAGTGACATATAGAGACATAGAGTGACATATAGAGACATAGAGTGACATATAGTGACATATAGAGACATAGAGTGACATATAGAGACATAGAGTGACATATAGACACATAGAGTGACATATAGAGACATAGAGTGACATATAGAGACATAGTGTGACATTTAGAGACATAGAGTGACATATAGAGACAGAGTGACATATAGAGACAGAGTGACATATAGAGACATAGAGTGACATATAGAGACATATAGAGACATAGAGTGACATATAGAGAAAGAGAGATAACTCTATTAGAAGCTAGGGGCTTACCTTCAACTCCAACCTGATTGGTGGGAGTGTTAGAGAATACATGCAAGTTGTCACTCTCTAATCTGGCAATCTGAATAAATAAAATACTCTTGAGCATACTAACTGGTGAACACACAGTTCAACTCAATGCAACCGCTTGTACAACCGCTTGTACAACCACTTGTACAAGCTGTTCTACAAGTGGCTGTACAAGCGGTTGTACAAGTGGTTGTACAAGTGGTTGTACAACCACTTGTACAACCGCTTGTAAACCGCTTGTACAGCCACTTGTAGAACAGCTTGTACAAGTGGCTGTACAAGTGGTTGTACAACCGGTTGTACAACCGCTTGTACAACCGCTTGTACAACCACTTGTACAAGCTGTTCTACAAGTGGCTGTACAAGTGGTTGTACAAGTGGTTGTACAACCACTTGTACAACCGCTTGTACAACCGCTTGTACAGCCACTTGTAGAACAGCTTGTACAAGTGGCTGTACAAGTGGTTGTACAACCGGTTGTACAACCGCTTGTACAACCGCTTGTACAACCACTTGTACAAGCTGTTCTACAAGTGGCTGTACAAGCGGTTGTACAAGCGGTTGTACAAGCGGTTGTACAAGTGGTTGTACAACCACTTGTACAACCGCTTGTACAGCCACTTGTACAACCACTTGTACAACCGCTTGTACAACCGCTTGTACAGCCACTTGTACAAGCTGTTCTACAAGTGGCTGTACAAGCGGTTGTACAAGTGGTTGTACAAGTGGCTGTACAAGTGGTTGTACAAGTGGTTGTACAGCCACTTGTACAAGCTGTTCTACAAGCGGTTGTACAAGTGGCTGTACAAGCGGTTGTACAAGTGGCTGTACAAGTGGTTGTACAACCGGTTGTACAACCACTTGTACAACCGCTTGTACAACCGCTTGTACAACCGCTTGTACAGCCACTTGTAGAACAGCTTGTACAAGTGGCTGTACAAGCGGTTGTACAAGCGGTTGTACAACCGGTTGTACAACCACTTGTACAGCCACTTGTACAAGCTGTTCTACAAGTGGCTGTACAAGCGGTTGTACAAGTGGTTGTACAACCACTTGTACAGCCACTTGTACAACCACTTGTACAACCGCTTGTACAACCGCTTGTACAAGCTGTTGTACAAGTGGTTGTACAACCACTTGTACAACCACTTGTACAACAGCTTGTACAACCGCTTGTACAACCGCTTGTACAACCACTTGTACAGCACCACAACGATCAATACTAACTCAGATCTCATTATTATCACTTAAGTATTGCTGTTATTGTACTTCAAACAACATTACTATATGAGAAGCTGGGAGATTTATAACCAATGTTTGAAATCTTGAAGTAAATTAAACTACATTTCCATGTAAGGGTACTACACAATATGAAACTTATAATAAATTCAACTACAGTTCTATATAAACACACTACACAATATAAAACAACTTTTAATAAATAACATTTATGTATATATTGGTGAAATGCAAGGATTTGGGTGGTATGGTGGCTAGAAGAAGCAAAGGCAAAATGATGGAGGGAATGTTAATAGAAAGAAAGGAGCAATAAGAGAAGAAAGGGTAAGGAAAGGAGGGATGGAGGGAGGAGAGATGGAGAGAGGAGAGATGGGGGAGGAGAGATGGAAGGAGAGATGGAGGCAGAAGAGATGGAGGGAGGAGAGATGGAGAGAGGAGAGATGGAGGGAGGAGAGATGGAGGAGGAGAGATGGAAGGAGAAGAGATGGAGAGAGGCGAGATGACGGGAGGAGAAATGGAGGTATGATAAGAGATTTAACATACCTTAGATTTCAGAGTTCTCACTTGATCTGACAACTCCAAGTTTTTCTGCTCATGCTCCTTGATCAACTTTTTAGCTTTCAAATATTTCTTCTCTATATCCTGTCTCTCCTCCTACAACCACCACACACAACTGCTCACCCTAATAGTAACAGTGAAACTCGTCAAAGTTTTACTTGGTCACGGACATCTCATACCGAAATGGACAATTTATTGATCAATCAGGAAACAATACGACTGCTATAACTTCAGTATTACTTAATACGACTGCTATAACTTCAGTATTACTTACATGTAATAAATAATTGACATGGCTATAAATCAAACAGTAGGAAACACATGAGAATACAACTCGTCACTAACCTTATTACAGATAAACACAGTATGGCAGAATCAAGTATACAAAAGCAATGTAAGTAGTAATACAATATATAATACAAGACTATGTAAGTAGTAGTACAATATATAATACAAGACTATGTAAGTAGTAGTACAATATATAATACAAGACTATGTAAGTAGTACAATATATAATACAAGACTTGTAAGTAGTAGTACAATATATAATACAAGACTATGTAAGTAGTAATACAATATATAATACAAGACTATGTAAGTAGTAATACAATATATAATACAAGACTATGTAAGTAGTACAATATATAATACAAGACTATGTAAGTAGTAATACAATATATAATACAAGACTATGTAAGTAGTAATACAATATATAATACAAGACTATGTAAGTAGTAGTACAATATATAATACAAGACTATGTAAGTAGTAGTACAATATATAATACAAGACTTGTAAGTAGTAATACAATATATAATACAAGACTATGTAAGTAGTAGTACAATATATAATACAAGACTATGTAAGTAGTACAATATATAATACAAGACTATGTAAGTAGTACAATATATAATACAAGACTATGTAAGTAGTAGTACAATATATAATACAAGACTATGTAAGTAGTAGTACAATATATAATACAAGACTATGTAAGTAGTAATACAATATATAATACAAGACTATGTAAGTAGTACAATATATAATACAAGACTATGTAAGTAGTACAATATATAATACAAGACTATGTAAGTAGTAATACAATATATAATACAAGACTATGTAAGTAGTACAATATATAATACAAGGTTATGTAAGTAGTAGTACAATATATAATACAAGACTATGTAAGTAGTAATACAATATATAATACAAGACTATGTAAGTAGTACAATATATAATACAAGACTATGTAAGTAGTAGTACAATATATAATACAAGACTATGTAAGTAATACAATATATAATACAAGGTTATGTAAGTAGTAGTACAATATATAATACAAGACTATGTAAGTAGTACAATATATAATACAAGACTATGTAAGTAGTAGTACAATATATAATACAAGACTATGTAAGTAGTAGTACAATATATAATACAAGACTATGTAAGTAATACAATATATAATACAAGACTATGTAAGTAGTAGTACAATATATAATACAAGACTATGTAAGTAGTAATACAATATATAATACAAGACTATGTAAGTAGTACAATATATAATACAAGACTATGTAAGTAGTACAATATATAATACAAGACTATGTAAGTAGTAATACAATATATAATACAAGACTATGTAAGTAGTAATACAATATATAATACAAGACTATGTAAGTAGTAATACAATATATAATACAAGACTATGTAAGTAGTACAATATATAATACAAGGTTATGTAAGTAGTAGTACAATATATAATACAAGACTATGTAAGTAGTAATACAATATATAATACAAGACTATGTAAGTAGTACAATATATAATACAAGACTATGTAAGTAGTAGTACAATATATAATACAAGACTATGTAAGTAATACAATATATAATACAAGGTTATGTAAGTAGTAGTACAATATATAATACAAGACTATGTAAGTAGTACAATATATAATACAAGACTATGTAAGTAGTAGTACAATATATAATACAAGACTATGTAAGTAGTAGTACAATATATAATACAAGACTATGTAAGTAATACAATATATAATACAAGACTATGTAAGTAGTAGTACAATATATAATACAAGACTATGTAAGTAATACAATATATAATACAAGACTATGTAAGTAGTAGTACAATATATAATACAAGACTATGTAAGTAGTAGTACAATATATAATACAAGACTATGTAAGTAGTAGTACAATATATAATACAAGACTATGTAAGTAGTAGTACAATATATAATACAAGACTATGTAAGTAGTAGTACAATATATAATACAAGACTATGTAAGTAGTACAATATATAATACAAGACTATGTAAGTAGTAGTACAATATATAATACAAGACTATGTAAGTAGTACAATATATAATACAAGACTATGTAAGTAGTAATACAATATATAATACAAGACTATGTAAGTAGTAGTACAATATATAATACAAGACTATGTAAGTAGTACAATATATAATACAAGACTATGTAAGTAGTACAATATATAATACAAGACTTGTAAGTAGTAGTACAATATATAATACAAGACTATGTAAGTAGTAGTACAATATATAATACAAGGCATTTCACCCTCTGTATGTAATACACAAACCTACGGTTGGAGCTACAGTTGGAGGATATACCAGAACTACAAGGAGATATAACAAACCTCTTTGGCGGCCATTGCTATCTCCTGTGTAGCTACAATCTTTTGTGATATCTCTAACTGACTCTCTAGATGTCCACATCTCTCCTTTTGTCTGTCTCTCTCCATCTCAATCTCTTCCATCATAGTAAGCTACAACATGAATGTTGTATGACAACTCGACAGTACGATATAATATAATGTAATATATGTGTATATCATATTTATGGATTGCTTACAAACATTAACTGAGCATAAACTAAATTTTTATGTGCTGCAAACAAAACACAAACTGATGAACAAGCCATGTGCAGTGTTACCTTTTTAGTTGTCTACAAATCAGTTCATATATTGTATACCATTGTAACATTTTATACATTGTGTATATAACTGTATGTATCGGCGTCTTTTATACATTGATGCGGTTTAGACTGTTTGCAAGGCATGCAGCAACAGCAAATGTTAAGGAAATGGAGAAAAGTTGTAGATACTGGTAGCATAGTTCCAAACCACCTGCGGCTGGAGTCAAAAATAGAAAAATTAATGGCCTAAGGCTGGGCTATGAATGAGTGAAGGTAAGGGATGCTGGTATAATATATAGCAATCAATTATATTAACAGACAGAAAACGTTCGATCAATTTCGTATATTTAGGGAATTGTCTTCTCTCGGGTTATGCATGATTTACAACACACAACTTTAGTTAGTACCGTTGAACATACATTTTCTGCCTGTAGGGTTAATGAATATGTAAACATACCCTTGCAGTGGCCTGACATTATACAAAATATATGACATTCAAGATGAATATTACGGTGAGATAAGCAAAATATATATTCTCTAGTAATAGGAAAAAACCAATTTAAAGAAGAACTCAAAATGAAACTATTTGCAGTCAAGAGTCGACTGATACATTTCGCAAATTGTACAACACGGGGAGAATAAAATTCAAAACTTTGCACCAAAAACAGGAAGTAAGTAGAACCATTAGGACAAATAAGTACTGCCTGAGTGGTTGCCTACAGCATAGATTTGAGTGCGAAGGAAAACGAAGGTCAGCTACTCCGATGACCTTATCAAGGCTGTCTCTTTTGGGTAATTCAAAAATATGACATAATAATTGGCCATCTGCCATGAACGGCGCATAAAAAAACTAGAGGCAGCGATAGCAGTCCAGAAAGCAATTGAATAAGAAGAGAAGATAATACCTAAATCAAATCAATATTAAAAGAATTGCAAAATACATATTTTTCTACACGCAGTCGAACACTTTAGCAATGGGGGGGGGGGGGGGGGGGGGGGTAACTCTAAGATAAAAAAAATAACATTTAAACCAACCTGGTCCTTAGCTGCGTTAATTTCATCCTCCAGTTTTCTATAGCTAGCTAGTACCTCCACCAGTTCAGTACTTTGATCTGCGCTCTGCTGTTTGCTGTCCACTCCATTTGGTAGAACAACCATGCTCTCCTCAGAAGATGTGTCAGACCCCTATATAAACAATACACAAACTATCTCACCAAAAGCAATACAAGTTTAGCTGGTGAGCTAACAAACAATATAAATGGGACTGACACCAAACACTCAACATAGAGCAGAAGCGAGCATGGCAGCACCAAATCAAGCATGATTACGCAGCATAACATACACTCACTGACGTTTTACTGAAAGAAGCAAAAATAGAGAAAGTATAAGAGCGCGCCACGACAACTGAGACTAACATGAGACACACCTGAGCAAGAGCTGCTGACCTGGCGCTGTCTGCTTGTGATTGGCCCTTAGCAGGCAGCGGGGGAGGCAAACCAAGCTATAAAGCAAAGCAACAACAACGCGCTGAAAGGGGAGATAACTAAACACATTCACAGAGTATACTTGGGCATGTAGGCTGACTACTGGGTTGAAGGCAGCACAAAGGATAGCAATCCCTTGTATACAAAGAAGCAAGACAAGGGATTATCACACAAATCACACTCAGTAAATGCAACAGTAAAGCAAACAAACAACAACACAGATAGCTAGAGCAGTTACGGAGAGCAATCATGCGGTCTGCTTAATATAGCATATTTCAAGGATTGTGGGTAAGTTATATTACATCAAATTAATCGAAGATAGTTTTTCAAGCTCAGAAATTGTCGCGCGCTGTCTATGACTTTCGATATTATATGGCGAGGCAACTCCTGGGCCGGCAAAATGATCATTAATTGATACAGTACAATGTTAAAGTCGCACTCGGTTTGTGAAGAATGCGCACAGCAAAATCCTAGATGGCCGGTGAAATACTATGACAAGTATTAAATTTTTCCTACATACAAAGGGTCGTCTTAGTTTGATTGCAAGGAAGGAGTTGTTGCCTCCTGCAGTATATGTCTATGCATGTGATAATAGTACGTGCAAAGTTATTTTACAATTTACGGTGTTATTTACGATACTTTTTTGTGAGCTGATTTGTCAATTGTTAGGATGCACAAGAAAGAGTCAGTTGAACAGAACTGTGGATGCTTTGTGCCAGTGACCCAGAGGCATTGAAGTGTGACAAAAGTAACAACAAGTGCTCTTTCACATCATAAGGTTGACAAGATTTCATCACACTTTTATATCCATGGCCACAGCAATAACGAATATCTTAGGTGGGGACGGGAGGGGGGGGGGGGGGAGCGTCACTGAGGGAAGGGCAGACAACTCTAGTAACGCACATACCCTGTCATTGGAAAGGCTTTCCTTAGAGCCTCCGTCCTCTTGTGAGTCAACCGATGAACCCTGGTCTGACAACTGCTGCTGCACCGCTCGCTGCCTCTTCATCAGCAGGTGCTGCAACATAGACATGGCACTGTGAGGGCACAATGCTCTCTACATAGACATGGCACTGTGAGGGCACAATGCTCTCTACATAGACATGGCACTGTGAGGGCACAATGCTCTCTACATAGACATGGCACTGTGAGGGCACAATGCTCTCTACATAGGCATGGCACTGAGAGGGCACAATGTTCTCTACATAGACATGGCACTGTGAGGGCACAATGCTCTCTACATAGACATGGCACTGTGAGGGCACAATGCTCTCTACATAGGCATGGCACTGAGAGGGCACAATGTTCTCTACATAGACATGGCACTGTGAGGGCACAACGTTCTCTACATAGGCATGGCACTGTGAGGGCACAATGTTCTCTACATAGACATGGCACTGAGAGGGCACATTATTACCTACATAGGCATGGCACTGTGAGGGCACAATGTTCTCTACATAGACATGGCACTGAGAGGGCACATTATTCTCTGCATAGACATGGCACTGTGAGGACACAATGCTCTCTACATAGGCATGGCACTGAGAGGGCACATTATTATCTACATAGGTATGGCACTGTGAGGGCACAATGTTCTCTACATAGACATGGCACTGAGAGGGCACATTATTCTCTACATAGACATGGCACTGTGAGGGCACAATGCTCTCTACATAGGCATGGCACTGTGAGGGCACATTATTATCTACATAGGCATGGCACTGTGAGGACACAATGTTCTCTACATAGACATGGCACTGTGAGGGCACAATGCTCTCTACATAGGCATGGCACCGTGAGGGCACAATGCATGGCACTGAGAGGGTACAATGTTCTCTACATAGACATGGCACTGTGAGGACACAACGTTCTCTACATAGGCATGGCACTGTGAGGGCACAATGTTCTCTACATAGACATGGCACTGAGAGGGCACATTGTTCTCTACATAGACATGGCACTGTGAGGGCACAATGTTCTCTACATAGACATGGCACTGAGAGGGCACATTATTATCTACATAGGCATGGCACTGGGAGGGCACAATGTTCTCTACATAGACATGGCACTGAGAGGGCACATTATTCTCTACATAGACATGGCACTGTGAGGGCACAATGTTCTCTACATAGACATGGCACTGAGAGGGCACATTATTCTCTACATAGGTATGGCACTGTGAGGGCACATTATTATCTACATAGGCATGGCACTGTGAGGGACAATGTTCTCTACATAGACATGTCACTGTGAGGGCACAATGTTCTCTAAATAGACATGGCACTGTGAGGGTACAATGCTCTCTACATAGACATGGCACTGAGAGGGCAATGTTCTCTAAATAGACATGGCACTGTGAGGGTACAATGCTCTCTACATAGACATGGCACTGTGAGGGCACAATGTTCTCTACATAGGCATGGCACTGTGAGGGTACAATGTTCTCCACATAGACATGGCACTGTGAGGGTACAATGTTCTCTACATAGGCATGGCACTGTGAGGGTACAATGTTCTCTACATAGACATGGCACTGTGAGGGTACAATGTTCTCTACATAGGCATGGCACTGTGAGGGTACAATGTTCTCTATATAGACATGGCTATGTGAGGGCACAAAGCATTCTTAATGTAAAAGCTCAGTATCTACAAGAAGATTGCCAGTGTGGTTGTTGAATTACTAACCCCTTAATTAGCATACAAATCAGAGATAACAGTGCACAATGAAGCAGAGCACATCCCAGTGATGGTGATGTTTGTCACCAATGAGTGATATTACATTCTTCATGCATGAACTACACTACTGTATGTCACTGGTGTATGTCACTGGTGTGTCACTGGTGTATGTCACTGGTGTACATCACTGGTGTACGTCACTGGTGTATGTCACTGGTGTGTCACTGGTGTATGTCACTGGTGTGTCACTGGTGTATGTCACTGGTGTATGTCACAGGTGTATGTTACTGGTGTATGTCACTGGTGTATGTCACTGGTGTACGTCACTGGTGTATGTCACTACTGTATGTCACTGGTGTATGTCACTACTGTATGTCACTGGTGTATGTCACTACTGTATGTCACTGGTATGTCACCACTGTATGTCACTGGTGTATGTCACTGGTGTACGTCACTGGTGTACGTCACTGGTGTACGTCACTGGTGTATGTCACTACTGTATGTCACTGGTGTATGTCACTGGTGTATGTCACTGGTGTGTGTCACTGGTGTATGTCACTGGTGTACGTCACTGGTGTACGTCACTGGTGTATGTCACTGGTATGTCACTGGTGTGTCACTGGTGATTTCATTGACACATCATTGCACCAGCAGATATATCCACTAGCAATATATCCACTAGTACTAGCACACCTCACTCAGTCTCACAACATTTACCTTCCTGGCAGCATCCTGTTGCTGCTGCCTCAAGTTATCCCTCGCCTTGTCCTCAGCTATTGACTGTTCAATGAGCCTGGCCACCTCACTCTCTCCTGGGTTCTTTTCTCGACCAATCACAAACCTGCGACCGACAACAGCAATGGCATATGATCCGTTCATGAGCTCACAAGCTCAAATACTCTGCCACCAGCACAACGGCATATGATCCGTTCATGAGCTCACAAGTTCAAATACTCTGCCACCAGCACAATGGCATCTTTACAAACAAAACTTTACATTTTGAAATGCTAATAATCTGCCGTTCCAACTGTGAACTCCTCGGTAGATTGATTATTCTAACCTGACAGGTAGACATCAGATAGATGTAGAGTGTACGATGTATGTGTCTATGTAGAGTGTACGATGTATGTGTCTATGTAGAGTGTACGATGTATGTGTGTATGTAGAGTGTACGATGTATGTGTGTATGTAGAGTGTACGATGTATGTGTGTATGTAGAGTGTACGATGTATGTGTGTATGTAGAGCGTACGATGTATGTGTGTATGTAGAGTGTACGATGTATGTGGGCGTGTAGAGTGTACAATGTATGTGTCTATGTAGAGTGTACGATGTACGTGTCTATGTAGAGTGTACGATGTATGTGTGTATGTAGAGCGTACGATGTATGTGTGTATGTAGAGTGTACGATGTACGTGTCTATGTAGAGTGTACGATGTATGTGTGTATGTAGAGTGTACGATGTATGTGTCTATGTAGAGTGTACGATGTACGTGTCTATGTAGAGTGTACGATGTATGTGTGTATGTAGAGCGTACGATGTATGTGTGTATGTAGAGTGTACGATGTATGTGTGTGTGTAGAGTGTACAATGTATGTGTGTATGTAGAGTGTACGATGTATGTGTGTATGTAGAGTGTATGTGTGTATGTAGAGTATACGATGTATGTGTCTATGTAGAGTGTCCGATGTATGTGTGTATGTAGAGTGTACGATGTATGTGTGTATGTAGAGTGTACGATGTATGTGTGCGTGTAGAGTGTACGATGTATGTGTGTATGTAGAGTGTACGATGTATGTGTGTATGTAGAGTGTACAATGTATGTGTGTATGTAGAGTGTACGATGTATGTGTGTATGTAGAGTGTACGATGTATGTGTGTATGTAGAGTGTACGATGTATGTGTGTATGTAGAGTGTACGATGTATGTGTGTATGTAGAGTGTACGATGTATGTGTGTATGTAGAGTGTACAATGTATGTGTGTATGTAGAGTGTACGATGTATGTGTGTATGTAGAGCGTATGATGTATGTGTGTATGTAGAGTGTATGTGTGTATGTAGAGTGTATGTGTGTATGTAGAGTGTCCGATGTATGTGTGTATGTAGAGTGTACAATGTATGTGTGTATGTAGAGTGTACAATGTATGTGTGTATGTAGAGTGTACGATGTATGTGTGTATGTAGAGTGTACGATGTATGTGTGTATGTAGAGTGTACGATGTATGTGTGTATGTAGAGTGTACGATGTATGTGTGTATGTAGAGCGTATGATGTATGTGTGTATGTAGAGTGTATGTGTGTATGTAGAGTGTATGTGTGTATGTAGAGTGTCCGATGTATGTGTGTATGTAGAGTGTACAATGTATGTGTGTATGTAGAGTGTACGATGTATGTGTGTATGTAGAGTGTACGATGTATGTGTGTATGTAGAGTGTACGATGTATGTGTGTATGTAGAGTGTACGATGTATGTGTGTATGTAGAGTGTCCGATGTATGTGTGTATGTAGAGTGTATGTGTGTATGTAGAGTGTCCGATGTATGTGTGTGTGTAGAGTGTACGATGTATGTGTGTATGTAGAGTGTACGATGTATGTGTGTATGTAGAGTGTACGATGTATGTGTGTATGTAGAGTGTACGATGTATGTGTGTATGTAGAGCGTATGATGTATGTGTGTATGTAGAGTGTATGTGTGTATGTAGAGTGTATGTGTGTATGTAGAGTGTCCGATGTATGTGTCTATGTAGAGTGTACGATGTATGTGTGTATGTAGAGTGTACGATGTATGTGTCTATGTAGAGTGTACGATGTACGTGTCTATGTAGAGTGTACGATGTATGTGTGTATGTAGAGTGTACGATGTATGTGTCTATGTAGAGTGTACGATGTACGTGTCTATGTAGAGTGTACGATGTATGTGTGTATGTAGAGCGTACGATGTATGTGTGTATGTAGAGTGTACGATGTATGTGTGTGTGTAGAGTGTACAATGTATGTGTGTATGTAGAGTGTACGATGTATGTGTGTATGTAGAGTGTATGTGTGTATGTAGAGTATACGATGTATGTGTCTATGTAGAGTGTCCGATGTATGTGTGTATGTAGAGTGTACGATGTATGTGTGTATGTAGAGTGTACGATGTATGTGTGCGTGTAGAGTGTACGATGTATGTGTGTATGTAGAGTGTACGATGTATGTGTGTATGTAGAGTGTACAATGTATGTGTGTATGTAGAGTGTACGATGTATGTGTGTATGTAGAGTGTACGATGTATGTGTGTATGTAGAGTGTACGATGTATGTGTGTATGTAGAGTGTACGATGTATGTGTGTATGTAGAGTGTACGATGTATGTGTGTATGTAGAGTGTACAATGTATGTGTGTATGTAGAGTGTACGATGTATGTGTGTATGTAGAGCGTATGATGTATGTGTGTATGTAGAGTGTATGTGTGTATGTAGAGTGTATGTGTGTATGTAGAGTGTCCGATGTATGTGTGTATGTAGAGTGTACAATGTATGTGTGTATGTAGAGTGTACAATGTATGTGTGTATGTAGAGTGTACGATGTATGTGTGTATGTAGAGTGTACGATGTATGTGTGTATGTAGAGTGTACGATGTATGTGTGTATGTAGAGTGTACGATGTATGTGTGTATGTAGAGTGTACGATGTATGTGTGTATGTAGAGCGTATGATGTATGTGTGTATGTAGAGTGTATGTGTGTATGTAGAGTGTATGTGTGTATGTAGAGTGTCCGATGTATGTGTGTATGTAGAGTGTACAATGTATGTGTGTATGTAGAGTGTACGATGTATGTGTGTATGTAGAGTGTACGATGTATGTGTGTATGTAGAGTGTACGATGTATGTGTGTATGTAGAGTGTACGATGTATGTGTGTATGTAGAGTGTCCGATGTATGTGTGTATGTAGAGTGTATGTGTGTATGTAGAGTGTCCGATGTATGTGTGTGTGTAGAGTGTACGATGTATGTGTGTATGTAGAGTGTACGATGTATGTGTGTATGTAGAGTGTACGATGTATGTGTGTATGTAGAGTGTACGATGTATGTGTGTATGTAGAGCGTATGATGTATGTGTGTATGTAGAGTGTATGTGTGTATGTAGAGTGTATGTGTGTATGTAGAGTGTCCGATGTATGTGTGTATGTAGAGTGTACAATGTATGTGTGTATGTAGAGTGTACAATGTATGTGTGTATGTAGAGTGTACGATGTATGTGTGTATGTAGAGTGTACGATGTATGTGTGTATGTAGAGTGTACGATGTATGTGTGTATGTAGAGCGTATGATGTATGTGTGTATGTAGAGTGTATGTGTGTATGTAGAGTGTATGTGTGTATGTAGAGTGTCCGATGTATGTGTGTATGTAGAGTGTACAATGTATGTGTGTATGTAGAGTGTACGATGTATGTGTGTATGTAGAGTGTACGATGTATGTGTGTATGTAGAGTGTACGATGTATGTGTGTATGTAGAGTGTACGATGTATGTGTGTATGTAGAGTGTCCGATGTATGTGTGTATGTAGAGTGTATGTGTGTATGTAGAGTGTCCGATGTATGTGTGTGTGTAGAGTGTACGATGTATGTGTGTATGTAGAGTGTACGATGTATGTGTGTATGTAGAGTGTACAATGTATGTGTGTATGTAGAGTGTACGATGTATGTGTGTATGTAGAGTGTACGATGTATGTGTCTATGTAGAGTGTACAATGTATGTGTGTATGTAGAGTGTACGATGTATGTGTGTATGTGGAGTGTACGATGTATGTGTGTATGTAGAGTGTACGATGTATGTGTGTATGTAGAGTGTACGATGTATGTGTGTACTAACCTTACAGTGCCAGTAGTATTCCTCAGTACAGTAGCAGCATAACCCTGGGTGACCCCTACTAGACTCTTGTCATCCACTTCAATGATCTGATCATTTACCTGCATTCTACAGATATACCACAACATACTACAGATATACCACAACATACTACAGATACACCACAACATACTACAGATACACCACAACATACTACAGATACAACACAACATACTACAGATATAACACAACATACTACATATATAACACAACATACTACAGATATAACACAACATACTACAGATATAACACAACATACTACAGATACACCACAACATACTACAGATACACCACAACATACTACAGATACAACACAACATACTACAGATACACCACAACATACTACAGATACACCACAACATACTACAGATACAACACAACATACTACAGATACAACACAACATACTACAGATACAACACAACATACTACAGATATAACACATATTCTACACATATAACAGCACATCCTATCAGCTGTTATATAACATATACATTTTTTACTTCCTCAAACAAACGTATGAGGATTAACAAGGAGTTGTCTGCCATCACATAAAGTGAATCAGACAGCCAGATATTATCGGCAAGTGACCAATATCTATATGCTAATATATCGCAATCACTTCTTATCATTTCTTCAATGTTAATCAGCTACAAATCTCACAATTTCAACCCATCACAACAAGTGAAAGTGGATAAGTGATAAGCTAACCAATCAGCAATGAGTATAAGCATCAGTGCTGGCTTATTAGCAGGCATTTAATATGATAGATGAGAAGAAGTGAAGATATGAGGTATTGTGCAAGCCCAAAGAGGAATGCATAGGAGATAAAATTGCCAGGGCCTGATATGGTAACAACTAGAGGTAATTAGTGACATCCTGTATTAGCTTCAGTACAATAGATGTCTAGGACAGAGTACAGTGACATTACCCTCTACATTAAACACTACAATATATACTACACAATATACTACACTATACACTACACTACACACTACAATATATACTACACAATATACTACACTATACACTACAATATATACTACACAATATACTACACTATACACTACACTACTTACTACAATATATACTACACAATATACTACACTATACACTACAATATATACTACACAATATACTACACTATACACTACAATATATACTACACAATATACTACACTGTACACTACAATATTTACTACACAATATACTACACTATACACTACAATATATACTACACAATATACTACACTATACACTACAATATATACTACACTACACACTACAATATATACTACACAATATACTACACTGTACACTACAATATTTACTACACAATATACTACACTATACACTACAATATATACTACACTACACACTACAATATATACTACACAATATACTACACTGTACACTACAATATATACTACACTACACACTACAATATATACTACACAATATACTACACTACACACTACAATATATACTACACAATATACTACACTATACACTACAATATTTACTACACAATATACTACACTATACACTACAATATATACTACACTATACACTACAATATATACTACACAATATACTACACTATACACACACACTACACACACACACCATACACTACACACTACACGCACACACACACTACACTGCACAGTACAGTACACAAACCTTCCATCATTGTGAGCAGCTCCTCCAACAAATAAATTCTTTATAAATATTCCTAACTTCTCTAAGCCAGCATCGGCACCTACTCCCATGCCTATGATACTTAGCCCTAGTCCTTCACTTCCTGCAATAGATAACAAGTGTGATAAGTTGTTGTGTAGACATGGAAGAATACAGTGGACTGCTGAGTACTGTGACTGCTCTTAACACGTACAAGTAATCACAGTCTCAAGTAAAGTATGCATTCAACGACAATATGGTTTAGTAATGTACTCTAAATAGAGGGACAACTCATTCATGTAGGAGGAGTAGATGAATAGGTAATAATAAATAGTCTTAGAAGGAAGTGAACGTGAGAGGACGGTAGTTGAATCATACAATATGAGATCAAACAAACAGATTGAGTGAACTTAGAGAGATAAGAGAGCTAGAGAGAAAGTTATAGAGAGATAACTTCAAACTTTAGAAAATTTACTGCTGGACTAGATATATATATATGATGGCTGCAGCAGTACAATAGGAGAGAGAAGACTGCAGCTTGTTGTATGAGACTGCATGTAATTGTACATCACTGTATGTAATTGCATGTAATAGAATGAGACTGCATGTAATTGTATGTAATAGAATGAGACTGCATGTAATTGTATGTAATTGTATGTAACTGCATGTAATATGTAACTGCATGTAATTGTATGCGAGTGAGATAAAGCAATCCCTTCAGACTTGCTCTCACAGCTCACTAAATCATGCATACCAACAATAATGTAATGATAGCTAATCAATCAGATTATTGTGAGATGATAATGTGCAGCTTTGTATAGTATTGTGTTTTGTATCGGAAATAATGCACTCGACATAAGTGGGACGAGTTGTTATAATTAAAAAAAAAGCATGCCAAATAATTATTAACATTTGGAATAAAACACCTGGGCAATGTAATAAAATGCTGTAGTATATAGTACTAGTGTGTAGTATATAGTACTAGTGTGTAGTATATAGTACTAGTGTGTAGTATATAGTACTAGTGTGTAGTATATAGTACTAGTGTGTAGTATATATTACTAGTGTTATATATATAGTACTAGTGTTATATATATAGTACTTGTGTTATATATATATAGTACTAGTGTTATATATATAGTACTAGTGTTATATATATATAGTACTAGTGTTAAATATATAGTACTAGTGTTATATATATAGTACTAGTGTTATATATATAGTACTAGTGTTATATATATAGTACTAGTGTGTATTATATAGTACTAGTGTGTAGTATATAGTACTAGTATATAGTATAGAGTACTAGTATATAGTATAGAGTACTAGTATATAGTATAGAGTACTAGTATACAGTATAGAGTACTAGTATACAGTATAGAGTACTAGTATATAGTATAAAGTACTAGTATAGAGTACTAGTATATAGTATAGAGTACCAGTATATAGTATAGAGTACTAGTATATAGTATAGAGTACTAGTACATAGTATAGAGTACTAGTATATAGTATAGAGTACTAGTATATAGTATAGAGTACTAGTATATAGTATATAGTGCTAGTGTGTAGTATAGAGTACTAGTACATAGTATAGAGTACTAGTATATAGTATAGAGTACTAGTATATAGTATAGAGTACTAGTATATAGTATATAGTGCTAGTGTGTAGTATAGAGTACTAGTATATAGTATGTAGTACTAGTATATAGTATAGAGTACTAGTATAGAGTACTAGTATATAGTATAGAGTACTAGTATGTAGTATAGAGTACTAGTATATAGTATAGAGTACTAGTATAGAGTACTAGTATATAGTATAAAGTACTAGTATATAGTATAAAGTACTAGTATATAGTATGGAGTACTAGTATATAGTATAGAGTACCAGTATATAGTATAGAGTACTAGTATATAGTATAGAGTACTAGTACATAGTATAGAGTACTAGTATATAGTATAGAGTAATAGTATATAGTATAGAGTACTAGTATATAGTATAGAGTACTAGTATATAGTACTAGTATATAGTATAGAGTACTAGTATATAGTATAGAGTACTAGTATATAGTATAGAGTACTAGTATGTAGTATAGAGTACTACTATATAGTATAGAGTACTAGTATATAGTATAGAGTACTAGTATATAGTATAGAGTACTAGTATGTAGTATAGAGTACTACTATATAGTATAGAGTACTAGTATATAGTATAGAGTACTAGTATATAGTATAGAGTACTAGTATGTAGTATAGAGTACTACTATATAGTATAGAGTACTAGTATATAGTATAGAGTACTAACATGCATATACAGTGACTGAATGGACCAACAACAATGATGTAGGGCAGCTCACAAATGAGCAATGCTTCATTGCATAATACAATTAAGAGGCACGCATGGCAGACGTAATTCATTGTTAAAATCTAATGGATTGACAAAGCTGAGCTGGTGCACGACTACAAGTGAATACTAGGATACTGAGATGGAATGTTACCAATGTATATTTATTGAGTACTGTTAGTTAGCATAGACATCCAAGTCTCACATTGATGGTACATTCTACATTCCACTCTATGAATGACATGATGTTGTGACACGCCGCCGAGATATTTGCGCTCACATCAGCGACACAGCGGCGTATTCATAAAGGAAATGAAACCTGCAAGGTTCCCACATATGTATTGACACGCTCAGTCAGACAAACACAATCCCAGAGACAGGGACAGGCTTGCCTGAACAAACATTCATTCCAACAACATACAACCTTGTACTCAGCTATTCTAGTACAGTATCTCAATGGCAGCAGTTTAACCCATGAAAACCTAGTCAAGAAGTGCGTGTAATCACTCATTTTGGGATATCAGGAGAGAGAGCGGCGGAGGGGGGGGGGGTGAGATGGGGGGGGGGTGAGATGGGGAGGGGAGGGATGGGCGGGGGGGGGGGGGAGGGGAGGGATGGGCGGGGGGGGGGGGGAGAAGGGGGGGAGGAGATGGGGAGGAGAGAGAGAGGGGGTGGAGAGGGAGAGAGAGTGGGTGAGAGGGGTGAGGGGAGGGATGGGCGGGGGGGGGAGAAGGGGGATGGGGAGGAGAGAGAGAGGGGGTGGAGAGGGAGAGAGAGTGGGTGAGAGGGGTGAGGAAAGAGGGTAGAAATGAAAAATACTTAAAAAACCCATTTGCAAGAATCACCAACCTTTGACGATGTCTACAGGAAATACATCCATCTTCTCAATTCGTTTCTCGAGCTCATATTCGGCTGAAGCAGCTACAGGGTCAATAAACTCATTATGCCTGTCGTACTCGTCGGCTGAATAAGTGTCAAACACTTTAACCATGTTTGTGAGAAAGGAGACCCTTGTAGTGGCAGTGGGAGCACCTCCTGCGTACTGTCTCTCTGAATCTACTTCCACTGTCTCAGGGTTGACATTGAGAGTTGCATAAGCCCCCCCTATAACGCAAACACATCTCGCTCAAGAACCAAACTAACACAGCCCCCATCACTCACACTTCACCACATCATTGGTAGCATGTTTGAGCACTTGGCAGGAAATAAAACTTGCAAAAAGATCTCATACACTGCCTGCTACACATAGAGCTGAGATAAGCGTAAATCCACAGATCATGACAAACATTGACTTAGTTTTGACTAACAATCAAACAAAAAAGGCCAATACAATTGAGCAGTAACAAAAGATGGGAAATGAGACACCCACTGACTGCTAAGACAATAACAACTTGTGGCAGGCGCTTACAGTGACTAAGTCTGTGGGTGTAGATAGAGTGAATTGTTTAATAGACAGATTTCATCCAACCAGTCAGTGTGCATAGATGATGTATTCAAGGTTTAATTCAGTTGCCATGAGATAACAGTTGATGAATGATAGAGTTTAACTGTACAAAGCACTCACCTCCATCAGTGCTGTCACTCCGTACCGACGCAGTTTCAGCGTCCTCATAATCTCTCGTTTCTGCAGGGTCCCCTTCCGACCCGGAACCATCCACATTGACAGATATACCGCTGTTGATAGACGCAGGAGTGACAGCATCAAATATTTTTTCAATATCGTGTACGAAACCGGCTGCTGCATCATTTGGTACACTGTTGGGGTGACTAGAAGACAATGCAGTACTACTTAGACAGTAATATGCAGATGCGTGTAGCAGTTATGATGAGCCTATATCATACAATTATCTCTAGGCCAGACTAATTGTCTAAGCAGGCATGGCAAGGACCACAGTCTATTGTCACTGATCACAGTAAATCAGTTAGTTACGAGTTAATCTCACCTACTACATATTCAACCTGTCAAACAATGCAGGCACATCTACATTTCATCTCAATTCATTACCTCTGGCACGGTGCCAGTTATTAATACTTGTAAGAAACACCTTTAAATTAGTAAGATAGATAATGTTACATGCATAGTAGTAAGTAAAACCGTTTGTTGTTTAGACACTGGAGTACAATGGCCACCTCAACACTTACCTTGAGCTAAGTAAAAGTTGAGCCTCTTCCTTGGACATTGGCTCAGGCTGGTCTTTCAACGGTAAATTAGCTGGATATGTACGCACGGGTGGTGTTGGAGATGCAGGAAAAGTGCGTGAAGGTGGGGGCGGCGAGGCAACCACTTCATAGGGCTCGTCATCACTGGTGGTGGATTCGAGCCTCTTTTTGTTGACAATAAACTCATCAATGTTATTGTACGTGTGATTTTGTGGCTTAGACTCGAGGTATACAGACTGAGTGGAATTGGTGGTAGGATCATAATCCAAAAGATACTCTTCGGAGGCGTTGGTGCTAAGAGCAGATTCTGGTGAATCTGACATCATCGGTGAAGATGGCTCACCGCTGTTTGTGTTATTCCAAGCTGAGTTACTAGCACCATTACTAAGTCGTTGAGCATTTTGACCTATCACATGACCAGAAGCTTTCAGTTCGGAAAGGACATCGGCAACGTTGTCGTAGGAGACAGATTCATCGGTCTCCTGATTGTCATCAGTACCGTCTGCCAGTGGCGTGCTGTGTACCTCACTTTGCCTACTATCCTGGTTGTTTCGAGAATCGGGCCTCCACGGCAAATCCCCAGTGTCAGATGTATGATCCACTGATGAACTATTGGTTATTTTGTTCAAATATTTATCAGCAGCAGCCAGAGATGCTGCTATATCGTCCTTGCTCAGAGATTTTTCTAGTGATGGAACTTTCTTGGACGGCAACGATGTCTCTATTTCTCCCAATTTGTTGGAACTGCCACTATCTGAGCCAGAGCGAGAGGTTGATGAAGGTCGTTTGACTGGTCGAATTTCAACCTTGCTCGGTGCTTGGTATGGTTTTGGCAAAACATCTGAAGATAATTTTCTATCAAAGATGTATTGTCGGCTTATAGCAGGTTCCGATTTTGGTTCGATGAATACTTCAGAATCATCTGCATCAAACGAAGTGTCGCCATTGGCATGAAAATTGAATGAAGAATGTCCATTGGTAGCAAGCTTATCAGCCTTTTGGTCAGATGAATGATTATTCCCTACAGTTTCTGAAGAGATCAATGCAGAATTTGAATGATTAGGAGTTTCACGCGTATTGTCTAAGGAATTTATCAATTTGGAAGTATTTCGTAGTTGAGCATCATTGGCAGAGTAACTTGTTATCTGACCTATATCCGGTCTATCCCCAGGTTTACTTCGAGTAATGCCAGCTCTTGTTTTATAATTAAATGCTGTACCAGTTTTGAATGCTGATGGCTTATTGGGAGCAGAGTTTTCTTTCTCTAGTTTTTCAAATAGAGCTCTCGAGTTTTTGAATCTATCCACATGAGATTGTTTGTCATCTCGTTTATTCCAGCGATTAGCAGCTACAGCTATTGAAGTAGCGGCTGCAATATCTGTTCTTTTCGCAGGAGAAGGTTTGATGGGACTGGCAGGTGCTACGTGGTGTGATGATGAGGTAGAGGCTTTTCTGTAAAAAAAAGAAACGGGCAATGTTGTTGTGAGCTATCAACTAACAAAGGGTTAGTTTTATGACAATAAAATACAAGTAATCTATAAATGAAAGTCCAACCTAATGGGGGAAGTGCTTCCGCTGGAACTCTCTGGAGACAACTCAGTTGGTGAAGCATCAAAAGCTGCTTTAACTTGACTAAACCGTCTGCTACTAACAGGTAGGTCTTTACTTCCTGTTCGAGATCTACTTGCTGCTAAAATCTCATTTCGAACATCATCTGCCATAGCTGGCGGATTAATTTTCATTTGATGGTGTCATCACATGGTTCTAAAATATAGTCACTAAAATAACTATTTCATCATATGAAAATCTATACATCTTCAGTGTATCAAAATAATAGTAGTTCTACTGTAGCTGTGTTGAGAGCAAATATGCAGCGAAATTGGTCACACAATCAATGATCAAAATTGCTATTAACACAATGAGATAATTTAAATGATACGATCGTTAATTATTGGTGCTGGTAAAAAATTGTTTGATTGCCAGAAATTGGAGATAAAACAGCGCAAGCTGGCAAACAGAGGGCCTTGTAACATTTGGTTGGTGCTGCAATAATAAAAACATAGCTTATATCCAAATGTAAAGGCTTGCAAGGCTTTTGATAGTCACAGCCAGAATGGAGAAGTGAAAGTAATCGCAGCCCCTCCCACTATAGTCACTATGCCATGAAATGTTCAATTATTATATTATTATTATAACTATGATATAATAAATAATAATGATTGATATCAGTATGATCTTTATTTTTGATTGATAATAATAATAATAATAGTTATTAATAATAACATTATAATTAATTGATACCTGCTCAATTTCATCACCACTGTCACCACCATGTTGTGTTATTATAACATTAATAAATACTCACATTATTAGTACACCATTATTTTACTATTATTATTATCAAATATGATGAATATCATTATAATTGATTTATTATTATTATCATTTTTTATTAGTAGTTATCATTATTATTAATAACTAATAATAATGATCACTACTATTATTATTATCATTATTATTATTTACTTTTTATTATTGTTATTGGTATCATCATTATAATTACAGCACTACTACTAACAACTACACAATAGTACTATTGACTAATAATAGTAGCAGTAGTAGTAGTGTTTAATAGTTTTTTTTCTATCGCATTTCCAGACAGTTGAGAGCTTAGTCCAAAAAAAGTGTACCACTGACTGATGACACTAGCTATTGATTGATTGTTGAACCTTCCTTCTTTTATTAGTATTATGATCCTTATGATAATGTGTAGTATGTCATACTAATTAGTTTTGGTTTTACGATAATAATAGTACTATAATAATTATTATTATTAATTTTAAATTAATATCCTCATCATAATAATATTAAATATTATCATTTAATTTGTTTTCCAAATTTTTCCACCAACAACATCATCATCATGAATGACGTGACGCCTCCCTCTTCCAGGTACCCAAGAAGGTGTCTAACCTAAGAGATCTGGACTAAAATAACATAACATAATAATTATAATAATAGTAGTTAATTAATTAATTAATAATATTATAATAATTATTATTATTAATAATTATAACGTCATTTTTTTATTATTATTAATTAATTATTATTATTATTGGTTTAATAATAATTTGCCTAATTAATTATTATTAATAATAATAAATAAATAATAATATAAATAATAATATAATAATAATTAATAGTAGATAGATAGTAGTAGATAATTATATTATTATGATAATAATAATAATAATAATAATAATAGTAGTAGTAAGTTGGTAGTAGTAGATTGTCTACAAGAAGAAAATGATGATCATCATCATGATAATAATAATAGATGATGATGATAGAAGAAGAAGATAGATAGAAAGTTACAGTGAGTAATAACAATAATTAATAATTAATAACAACAACATTATTTATTAAATTAATTAATTAATAATTATTATTATTATTAATTAACAAAAAATTTACTCTAGGTTACTATTACCTGGGGTATATTATACAACTCCTACACAAGAGACTACATTGTCATATAAAAAAAGGCTAGGCAATCGTGATTATTGAGAAAAAAATCAAGCAAATCAGCAGTGAGGGGTGTATGTATGTATTATTATTTATTATACGATAAAAAAAAATTAAGGCTTTTAGCATTCGGTTTTATCACTCGAGACGGAAGTTGTTCCACCGAACTATTTCACTTCCATTTTTAATTTTTATGAATGACACCCATAACAGCCTTTAAAAATAATAATTTAAAGTTTTTAGTCATACAAGCGCTCAATTTGGCATACCTATTGTGAGCTTAAAAGGGATTCAATAAAAATGCAGTGGTGTAAACGACATGTTTAGACAACTCCTTACTGCTGGTAGTTGAGATTGCAGTGAGAGGGCAACTACGTATTCATCTAGCAGCTCCCACATTCAGCAATTTTGACTTCATGGAAAGTTGGTCTGCATATATCATCTGGTTGCCACAATGGTAGATAGCAAAATGAATTTTTCAGCATTAGGTGTTTTTTTAGCAGATGAAATCTTGACGTTCCAAATAATTTTATGATTGTAATTTAAAGAGTCGTAACATCAAAAATTTATTGAAATTTTGTGTTTTATATTTGATCTGAACGGAAATGTGGGGAATTGATGTCTCACCTTGTACACTTATTGTGAGCGGTATTCCCATTGAAGTATAAATGCGTTTATATTTCAATAAGTATTTCCTCAGATCAATGTCTACGGAATGTCGTATAGAATTAGGTTCTGGTCTAGCCGTGAATAATGTTAGTCTCTGGTTAAGTGTCTATGTAGTCGGTATCATCTGCAGGTAGGTATTGGCCCCTGTAGGTACAAGCTACAACACCAAAGGTAGGTTATTCTATACTTGAGTTCGTGTGTCTGTTGACACGGTTGTCTCTACCTCCCACTCTTGTATGTACACCGACTCCTTGATGGCTATAGGAGCAGGCAGTGCTGTAGTATATCTATATGAATTACATGCTAGTAGATTCAATAATACCAAGATATATAGAAAAGAGTGTTTTGAGTGAGATGTTGTCTGTTCAATAGCTATGCGTAGACTGACTGTATAAAAATCTATTACTATTCTTTAAACTAGGAAGAATTGTTGGAGTTATGTTCTCAAAGCAATTTGGTTTGATAAAAGCAGACAACTCCAATATGATAATTTGATATTTATTCTTTGGTCTAATTCTGGTCACAGCATATTCATTTTTTTTGGATTAAAATCTTCTCAACATTGGACGTGTCCGCCACCTATGCATTCATATGTCACCGATATTAAAGACATAGTTGGCAATATTTGACCATTATAATTTTTATAACTTTTATTCAGCATCAGCATGGTATGATAATCAAATTTTAAACATTTGTGTTTTACTGTGTCTGTGTGAAATATACTTCAAGCTTTTTCATTTAAAAAACTTGCTTGATTGCGTTTTTTTTATTTAGTATGCAGTGATACGTACAACATGTAAGAGTTGTCCTACCCTAAGCTTCTATTGCTTTGTATTAGGCAGGTACAAGTGCACAAGTTTATTTTATTCCTTCTTTGTCTAGACAGGATGCAAAACCCAAAAGAATGTGAGTCTGTTTGGCAAAACATACAGCGATGCTGAAGAATGTGGCGGGTGTGTCTACCAGACAAGCTCCAAAGGTATTTCTTTTAGTTTCACATTTAGCGTAGTTTTAGTAACTTGTATAAATATCACTTTAATAAATGATCAACAGAGAATACCTTGAGTTCTGTATGTGTTGTAAGCAAAATTAGATATGCAACATAAGTTATATAAATCGAAAACTCTAATTAATGACGCAGGGTAAATAACAATAACAAATGTTACCTAATTTTTTTCAAATACTCAAGATTTTTTAAAAACCATCAGTGATTGCTATTCACTTGAATTCTACAGCAAACTCATAAATTGTAAAAACTAACATAAAGATCATATGTGTACACCTGACTCTTACTGGTGTATTTTTGGCAACAGACAGTAGTTGGAATAGAGGATGCATAAAAAAATATGAAACTTAGACTGATTATTATATAACATGGACACTTTAGTTAGAAGATATAAAAAAGTATAGTTTCAGTCATTTCATGAATTTTTAGCTGGCGTAATGTTGTCTGTGGTAATTTATGGAGTTGTCTCACCCAAAAGATAATGTTGGGTAGGCTGTTGAATATTTTCAGCTATACATTTGTGTTGGCTGTTATTGTTAGAGAGCTTCCCATTGCTTATGTTTGGAACATTGCCAGATTCAATGTTGGTTTCCACTTGGTACAGTTTGTTTTTAATTTGGTTTGATGCTATGCCAATAAATATACCTTTTCTTCTAGCGCGTTCAACTTCCATCTACAACAATGTAATCAATGTTATGGAGGTTTTTGCATGCTGATTACTTGTGAAATAAAATGACAGATACAGGAGTAGACAACTGACTGACTAAACTTGGTAGCAAAGGTGATGATAGGTAAAGAGAGGGTGTGAGGAAAAGAAGTAGGGCTCTAACATTTAAAACAAGTTATTGAAGATGATTTGAGCTGATTAGAGTACGTACACCATAGATCGCTTGAACTTCCATTAACAAATAATAAAATATGATAATCATTTCCCCAAAAACTCTGCTCTAATTTTATAGAAAAGACAACTCTGCTAAAACAAACAGCTACTGCTATAATTGTAACATTAAAGAAGCTTTTAGAACTGTAAAAGTACTAATTGTTTCCCATAACAACAAAAATGCTGTTGGCATTTTGAATTAAGTATTTCAAACAGTGTCTAGGACGTATACAAAAACGTGCACAAAGGCGTGTACAAAGACGTGTAAAAAGACGTGTAAAAAGACGTGTAAAAAGACGTGTACAAAGACGTACACAAAGACGTGTAAAAAGACGTGTACAAAGACGTGTACAAAGACGTGCACAAAGGCGTGTACAAAGACGTGTACAAAGACGTGTACAAAGACGTGTACAAAGACGTGTACAAAGACGTGTACAAAGACGTGTACAAAGACGTGTACAAAGACGTGTACAAAGACGTGTACAAAGACGTGTACAAAGACGTGTACAAAGACGTGTACAAAGACGTGTACAAAGACGTGTACAAAGACGTGTACAAAGACGTGTAAAATGACGTGTATAAAGACGTGTACAAAGACATGTACAAAGACGCATACAAAGACGTGTATTGTACGTTTTGTATATGTTTAATTGCTCTATCCTGGTGTGCCAGTTGTTTCCAGAACCAAATGATTTTTTGAGACAGACAGTCGCAATTCCCATTGCAATAGATTTCTGTCACGAAAGAAGACAATGCATATAAACCCTTTAAATGAGTTGACACAGAAACCAAATATTCCCATCTATTAATCAAAGAGTACATATAAAAGTTAGTCTATAACTGTGTGTCGGGGTATAACTATTACTTTTAGCTGGTGATGGTGAAGATGTTGATATGCGGGACAACTTTAATGTGTCAAATTACTTATCAGCATTGTATCAACATTATACATACATTGTATCAACATTATACACACATTGTATCAACATTATACACACATTGTATCAACATTATACACACATTGTATCAACATTATACACACATTGTATCAACATTATACACACATTGTATCAACATTATACACACATTGTATCAACATTATACACACATTGTATCAACATTATACACACATTGTATCAACATTATACACACATTGTATCAACATTATACACACATTGTATCAACATTATACACACATTGTATCAACATTATACACACATTGTATCAACATTATACACACATTGTATCAACAGTATTTTTGTATACACATCTACCGATTAGCTCCCGATTTGCCTTACCGATTGAGGATTTCCTTGCATCCGTTTCCTGTGTGACGTAATGAAATAATCGGTAGCATTTTATTTGAGGCTATTGGTAGGTTTTGCTCGTGGTCAAAAAATCGGTAGATATTTTACGATTGGACCAATCAAATCACCGTTCGTGGTTTTAATGTTTCCAACAAAACTGTTTCTCAAGTGCAATTATTTTTAGATGAAGAATCATTTTTTAGCGTTCCGTCTTTGTTGTTTTAAATCTTTTTATGGCTAACTATATAAAAAATGTAGCGAGTTTCACCGGTATTGCGTGAGAATGGCAATTGGAGAAAAAAATAGGGGAAACTCCTTGACATCATCTCCAATCGGTAAGGGCAAATCGGTAGGTAATCGGTAGATGTACATGTAGCATTAATTAATATGCGCTATAATGGCATTTTTGCCCATTTTATACTAACATGCATTTACCCGTGAGTACTGATTTTTGAGCTCAAAACCTAATTTGTTGCTGATTTTTGCATCTGACCTGTCAGCCTCATCTCAATCGATTGCACCGACCTGGGGACATCTCTTTTTCAAAACGATACAATTCAACTATAGAGGTCAAGTAATACAATTCAACTGCAGAAGTCAAGTGATACAATTCAACTGTAGAGGTCAAGTAATACAATCCAACTATAGAAGTCAAGTGATGCAATCCAACTATAGAAGTCAAGTGAAACAATCCAACTGAAGAAGTCAAGTGATACAATCCAACTGTAGAAGTCAAGTGATACAATCCAACTATAGAAGTCAAGTGATACAATTCAACTGTAGAAGTCAAGTGAAACAATCCAACTGTAGAAGTCAAGTGATACAATCCAACTATAGAAGTCAAGTGATACAATTCAACTGCAGAAGTCAAGTGATACAATCCAACTATAGAAGTCAAGTGAAACAATCCAACTGTAGAAGTCAAGTAATACAATCCAACTATAGAAGTCAAGTGATACAATCCAACTATAGAAGTCAAGTGATACAATTCAACTGTAGAAGTCAAGTGATGCAATCCAATTATAGAAGTCAAGTGATACAATTCAACTGTAGAAGTCAAGTGATACAATCTAACTATAGAAGTCAAGTGATACAATCCAACTGTAGAAGTCAAGTGATACAATCCAACTATAGAAGTCAAGTGATACAATTCAACTGTAGAAGTCAAGTGATACAATACAACTGTAGAATTCAAGTGATACAATCCAACTATAGAAGTCAAGTGATACAATCCAACTGTAGAAGTCAAGTGATACAATCCAACTGTAGAAGTCAAGTGATACAATCCAACTGCAGAAGTCAAGTGATACAATCCAACTATAGAAGTCAAGTGATACAATCCAACTATAGAAATCAAGTGATACAATCCAACTATAGAAATCAAGTGATACAATCCAACTGTAGAAGTCAAGTGATACAATCCAACTATAGAAGTCAAGTGATACAATCCAAGTATAGAAGTCAAGTAATACAATCCAACTGTAGAAGTCAAGTGATACAATCCAACTATAGAAGTCAAGTGATACAATCCAAGTATAGAAGTCAAGTAATACAATCCAACTGTAGAAGTCAAGTGATACAATCCAAGTATAGAAGTCAAGTAATACAATCCAACTGTAGAAGTCAAGTGATACAATCCAACTATAGAAGTCAAGTGAAACAATCCAACTATAGAAGTCAAGTGATACAATCCAACTATAGAAGTCAAGTGAAACAATCCAACTATAGAAGTCAAGTGATACAATCCAACTGTAGAAGTCAAGTGATACAATCCAAGTATAGAAGTCAAGTAATACAATCCAACTGTAGAAGTCAAGTGATACAATCCAAGTATAGAAGTCAAGTAATACAATCCAACTGTAGAAGTCAAGTGATACAATCCAACTATAGAAGTCAAGTGATACAATCCAACTATAGAAGTCAAGTGATACAATCCAACTGTAGAAGTCAAGTGAAACAATCCAACTATAGAAGTCAAGTGATACAATCCAACTGTAGAAGTCAAGTGATACAATCCAAGTATAGAAGTCAAGTAATACAATCCAACTGTAGAAGTCAAGTGATACAATCCAAGTATAGAAGTCAAGTAATACAATCCAACTGTAGAAGTCAAGTGATACAATCCAACTATAGAAGTCAAGTGATACAATCCAACTGTAGAAGTCAAGTGATGCAATCCAACTGTAGAAGTCAAGTGATACAATCCAACTGTAGAAGTCAAGTGAAACAATCCAAGTATAGAAGTCAAGTGAAACAATCCAACTATAGAAGTCAAGTGATACAATCCAACTATAGAAGTCAAGTGAAACAATCCAACTATAGAAGTCAAGTGATACAATCCAACTGTAGAAGTCAAGTGATGCAATCCAACTGTAGAAGTCAAGTGATACAATCCAACTGTAGAAGTCAAGTGATACAATCCAACTATAGAAGTCAAGTGAAACAATCCAACTATAGAAGTCAAGTGATACAATCCAACTATAGAAGTCAAGTGAAACAATCCAACTATAGAAGTCAAGTGATACAATCCAAGTATAGAAGTCAAGTAATACAATCCAACTGTAGAAGTCAAGTGATCCAATCCAAGTATAGAAGTCAAGTAATACAATCCAACTGTAGAAGTCAAGTGATACAATCCAAGTATAGAAGTCAAGTAATACAATCCAACTGTAGAAGTCAAGTGAAACAATCCAAGTATAGAAGTCAAGTGATACAATCCAACTATAGAAGTCAAGTGATACAATCCAACTGTAGAAGTCAAGTGATACAATCCAACTGTAGAAGTCAAGTGATACAATCCAACTATAGAAGTCAAGTGATACAATCCAACTATAAAAGTCAAGTGATACAATCCAACTGTAGAAGTCAAGTGATACAATCCAACTGTAGAAGTCAAGTGATACAATCCAACTGTAGAAGTCAAGTGAAACAATCCAACTGAAGAAGTCAAGTGATACAATCCAACTATCGAAATCAAGTGATACAATCCAACTATAGAAGTCAAGTGATACAATCCAACTATAGAAGTCAAGTGATACAATCCAACTGTAGAAGTCAAGTGAAACAATCCAACTGAAGAAGTCAAGTGATACAATCCAACTATCGAAATCAAGTGATACAATCCAACTATAGAAGTCAAGTGATACAATCCAACTATAGAAATCAAGTGATACAATCCAACTGTAGAAGTCAAGTGATACAATCCAACTATAGAAGTCAAGTGATACAATCCAACTATAGAAGTCAAGTGATACAATCCAACTATAGAAGTCAAGTGATACAATCCAACTATAAAAGTCAAGTGATACAATCCAACTGTAGAAGTCAAGTGATACAATCCAACTGTAGAAGTCAAGTGATACAATCCAACTGTAGAAGTCAAGTGAAACAATCCAACTGAAGAAGTCAAGTGATACAATCCAACTATCGAAATCAAGTGATACAATCCAACTATAGAAGTCAAGTGATACAATTCAACTATAAAAGTCAAGTGATACAATCCAACTGTAGAAGTCAAGTGATACAATCCAACTGTAGAAGTCAAGTGATACAATCCAACTGTAGAAGTCAAGTGAAACAATCCAACTGAAGAAGTCAAGTGATACAATCCAACTATCGAAATCAAGTGATACAATCCAACTATAGAAGTCAAGTGATACAATCCAACTATAGAAGTCAAGTGATACAATCCAACTGTAGAAGTCAAGTGAAACAATCCAACTATAAAAGTCAAGTGATACAATCCAACTGTAGAAGTCAAGTGATACAATCCAACTGTAGAAGTCAAGTGATACAATCCAACTGTAGAAGTCAAGTGAAACAATCCAACTATAAAAGTCAAGTGATACAATCCAACTGTAGAAGTCAAGTGATACAATCCAACTGTAGAAGTCAAGTGATACAATCCAACTGTAGAAGTCAAGTAATACAATCCAACTGTAGAAGTCAAGTGATACAATCCAACTATAGAAGTCAAGTAATACAATCCAACTGTAGAAGTCAAGTAATACAATCCAACTGTAGAAGTCAAGTGATACAATCCAACTGTAGAAGTCAAGTAATACAATCCAACTGTAGAAGTCAAGTGATACAATCCAACTGTAGAAGTCAAGTGATACAATCCAACTATAGAAGTCAAGTAATACAATCCAACTATAGAAGTCAAGTAATACAATCCAACTATAGAAGTCAAGTGATACAATCCAACTATAGAAGTCAAGTGATACAATCCAACTATAGAAGTCAAGTGATACAATCCAACTATAGAAATCAAGTGATACAATCCAACTGTAGAAGTCAAGTGATACAATCCAACTGTAGAAGTCAAGTGATACAATCCAACTGTAGAAGTCAAGTAATACAATCCAACTGCAGAAGTCAAGTGAAACAATCCAACTGTAGAAGTCAAGTGATACAATCCAACTGTAGAAGTCAAGTGATACAATCCAACTGTAGAAGTCAAGTAATACAATCCAACTGTAGAAGTCAAGTGATACAATCCAACTATAGAAGTCAAGTGATACAATCCAACTGTAGAAGTCAAGTGAAACAATCCAACTGTAGAAGTCAAGTGAAACAATTCAACTGTAGAAGTCAAGTGATACAATCCAACTGTAGAAGTCAAGTGATACAATCCAACTATAGAAGTCAAGTAATACAATCCAACTGTAGAAGTCAAGTGAAACAATCCAACTGTAGAAGTCAAGTGATACAATCCAACTGTAGAAGTCAAGTGAAACAATCCAACTGTAGAAGTCAAGTGATACAATCCAACTATAGAAGTCAAGTGAAACAATCCAACTGAAGAAGTCAAGTGATACAATCCAACTATAGAAGTCAAGTGATACAATCCAACTATAGAAGTCAAGTGATACAATCCAACTGTAGAAGTCAAGTGAAACAATCCAACTGTAGAAGTCAAGTGAAACAATTCAACTGTAGAAGTCAAGTGATACAATCCAACTGTAGAAGTCAAGTGAAACAATCCAACTGTAGAAGTCAAGTGAAACAATTCAACTGTAGAAGTCAAGTGATACAATCCAACTGTAGAAGTCAAGTGATACAATCCAACTATAGAAGTCAAGTAATACAATCCAACTGTAGAAGTCAAGTGATACAATCCAACTGTAGAAGTCAAGTGATACAATCCAACTGTAGAAGTCAAGTGAAACAATCCAACTGTAGAAGTCAAGTGATACAATCCAACTATAGAAGTCAAGTGAAACAATCCAACTGAAGAAGTCAAGTGATACAATCCAACTATAGAAGTCAAGTGATACAATCCAACTATAGAAGTCAAGTGATACAATCCAACTGTAGAAGTCAAGTGAAACAATCCAACTGTAGAAGTCAAGTGAAACAATTCAACTGTAGAAGTCAAGTGATACAATCCAACTGTAGAAGTCAAGTGAAACAATCCAACTGTAGAAGTCAAGTGAAACAATTCAACTGTAGAAGTCAAGTGATACAATCCAACTGTAGAAGTCAAGTGATACAATCCAACTATAGAAGTCAAGTAATACAATCCAACTGTAGAAGTCAAGTGATACAATCCAACTGTAGAAGTCAAGTGATGCAATCCAACTGTAGAAGTCAAGTGATACAATCCAACTGTAGAAGTCAAGTGATACAATCCAACTGTAGAAGTCAAGTGATACAATCCAACTGTAGAAGTCAAGTAATACAATCCAACTATAGAAGTCAAGTGAAACAATCCAACTATAGAAGTCAAGTGAAACAATCCAACTGTAGAAGTCAAGTGAAACAATCCAACTGTAGAAGTCAAGTGATACAATCCAACTATAGAAGTCAAGTGAAACAATCCAACTATAGAAGTCAAGTGATACAAACCTGCTATAATAGAAGTCTATGGTAATTGCACATACCTGCGACTCCAAACGTGAGCCTTCAGTAATATATCTCAGATACCTGGCGACTTGCTGGTCCTCATGTATCAACTTCTTCTTACGCAGGCTGAAGCTAGCTATAAGGCATGTGATGGAGAGGGTATAAGTTAGGATAACAACAATAGTAAACATGGCCGCCCCTGATGAGTTATACTCGCTGTCGTTACCAATGGTAGCATTATCGTTGCTTACAGATACCCTGTCCAGTGTTGTAGTATTTGGTAAAGCAATCATTTCTAACAACTTTCTACTTATCAACACTAGAGCCTACTGGGAGGTTCAGCAACTCTTGTAACTTCAGAGGTACAATATAATCCCTAAATCCCTAGAGGTCAACGGGTTTGTTTGTTCTTTCTGTTAAACATGCATTAACCTCTGCTGCCATGGGAACATTTCATTGTAGGAGTAATTGCTGAACACCTCAGCGGGACAGGGTGTAATGGCTGGTTTTGTAAGCAAGGGCCAATGGTAAGCTATCTAACAGTATGTATAGATACAAGCAATCCAGGGTAAAGGTATATTACCAAATAAATATGGTAGCATAAATAAAATACAGCAAATCAAATAATCTAGCATTTTACAAGTTTTATCACAGAAACTGCTTGATTGAAGAGCCAAAGGCTAAGACAACAAATATCGTGTAATAGATATAAGACAAACGTGTGTAAGATGAGCAAATGGACGCAAACTAAAAAATACCAAATTTAATGTATTTCAAAAAAAATTTCAATCAAAAAGTCAAAGTTTGTTAAATTAAAAAATTCAATATTAAAAGTATTGGAGCTGTAATATATGGACGGCTTGTGGAATAAACATAGACGAATGAATAAAACTTTATATAATAAAAACACATCGGTGCATACTTCAAGTGAAGCGAAGATACATTTAGTCAGTGTTGAGAGTGAGACAGACGCCCTGCAGCACCCAGTGAGACAGATGCTCATTGGTGGACAGGTCAGCTTCAAACACCAGACCTACTCCCATGGCGTTCCTCCTAGCCGATGTCACATAGACTGGGGTTTTGAATGTGTTTTGCAGTTTGAGGCGGTGAGCTTCAATAGGGATAACCTTGAGAACCGGCAGCTCTTGGACTAACTGCTTAGGCTTCTGTCTAATGAGTACACCCTTTTGACGATCCCAGTCGGCGCCCTCTAGATACAGCCCTGACACAAAACAACCTACAACAACAGCTCATTGTATTACAAATATCTATCACCAGGGCTACATTCAAACAATCAATGATCGATTTCTGTATGATTCCAAAATTCTAGAAGTATTGTGGTAATGACTGGACTCGCTAAAGTTTAGTAAAATATCTACCAATATATAATAATCGTATGGCACTCACAGATAATTATACAATGTAACCCAAGCATCAGAATGCGCTAGAACAAACATATTACCTTGATGCGCTCTCTCTGTGACATCATCAGCTTCTACATAACTAGTGACTGTGGTGTAAAGAGTGGACTTGTCCAGTGGCCAACTGTTCTTACGGCACGTTGCCTGTACTAAGGCAGTCAGGTAAGACTCTGGGATGTGCAGACCAGATAACCACATGACGTTGGGTTCAGCCTCGTTCACCTGTAGAAAGCATTGTTGTGTTCAAGGACACAGGTGGTGGAGCTACCTTCCATGGCACAACCACGATAGTCACAATATTATATGTGTGTGTGTAATGCATACCCATGTGTTGTACTGATTGAGTCTGTCGTTGAAGTGAAGGATCCAGTTACCAAGGTTCTTTAGAGTGTCTGGGGCCAGACGACGCCACCCAGTAGGTATTTGACCATTGAAGAGACAGTGGGCTATATTCTCCAGCTCATTAGACATTCCAACCTCACCTGCCAGGGCCTGTGCAACAGAACAAGTAGCGACTACATCACTTTGAAAAAACTCTTGTCTAAATTTTTACAAAGAGAATTTTGGCAAGCAATAAGAGGTTTTGCATTCATATAATTTCATTCATCGCATTTAATTGCATGGAATTGCCAATACACTCTTCTATGGTGGCTCATAACGTTAGACGGTTTCGTTATGAACGGATTTGAAATAGTCCAGACGGTTTGCAAAGCGTCTTTTACATTGAAAATAATTGGGTAGTTGTAGTAGAATAGCCCAAGAAACTATGATTGAAAACGGGTTTGTTGGGTATAATAAATTAATCGTCGGCCTCAGCAGTTGTGGTATTCATGCTATCAAACTGTATTTCCTGTCTAACAATCGTAAATTTTGCAAACCGTATAGTTGTTTAGCAAATAATTCAGACGGTTTAGAAATGATTCAGATAATTTATAAAATCACAAACCGTATGGACGCTTTAGAAAGAGTATGAACTATTTACAAACCATACAAACTATTTTGAAATAGTCTGAACTGTTTTAAAATAGTCTAAACTATTTAGAAATAGTTGAAAAAGTTTGCAAAGCACATGGCTTTCGAACCAAACCAACTTTATCAACATAGACGTAGATTCAAAAGACATAGAGCAAAAGACATAGATCAAATTAATTAACTGTATAAAACTGTTCTTGAATATGATCTCTAAAATTAATTTTTACATTTATATTTAGGTTGTATTTATTATTTAAAACAAGTAATATTTAATAAATAAAAACATGTATTTATTTATTTAAAGAAAGTTCAACTGTTCGGTGTTTAGGAAAAACATTATCAATCATAAATGGACTGTAGATCTATGATCAATAGAGCCAACCGGCAAATCGTCTCGAATTTTCAAAGCCCACAAACGATTTCACAAAATGTTCAAAAGTTTTGCAAAAGTTCAGACTATTTCAAATCCGTTCAAACGGTTTGGAAAGCGTTCAGACGTGTTAAAACGCAAAACACAAAACCTTCTGAGCCACCATACTCTTCAGTATAAAATATTACTAAATTATCATTTGTCATATCATATTTATAAATATTAGTTCGTCGAATCAATTCTTTTTTGCTAAATGTATCTCGTTGAAGCAAAGATAAATATATTCAACATTTATGTTGTCGGTGAACAATTGAGTGAATAACGTACAGCATGGCTCCCCTCATACATATTACGTCTACACTATATACTAGTACTAGTACTACACTAGTACTAGTACTATACTAGTACTACACTAGTACTATACTGTACCGTAGCACACAACAACTTTGCTATTCAACTCACAGGATATATTTTACCAGTTCTACCTTGAAAACTGCATTGTGCATCTATGCATTAACAAAGTAGTTATCTTCCCTTAAAATTATCACAACCTCGTTTGTTGGTCGCGTGTGGCCAGCTGAAGATGAGACAACTATCACGCATGCAATTGACTTGTAGGGTACCGGTTTCATATCGAGAAATTACAACTCAGGGCGACCAGACAATGTGAAAATAAAAAACAACTAAAATTGATCAATTTATTGTGTTCACATTTAGTTTAAGGAAAAGCAGGTAGTCTGAATACTTTTTTCTACTATACTTGCTACTACTACACTATACTTGCTACTACTACACTATACTTGCTACTACTACACTATACTTGCTACTACTACTACACTATACTTGCTACTACTGCTACACTATACTTGCTACTACTGCTACACTATACTTGCTACTACTACTACACTATACTTGCTACTACTGCTACACTATACTTGCTACTACTACTACTACTACACTATACTTGCTACTACTGCTACACTATACTTGCTACTACTGCTACACTATACTTGCTACTACTATACTATACTTGCTACTACTGCTACACTATACTTGCTACTACTGCTACACTATACTTGCTACTACTACACTATACTCGCTACTACTGCTACACTATACTTGCTACTACTACACTATACTTGCTACTACTGCTACACTATACTTGCTACTACTACTACACTATACTTGCTACTACTGCTACACTATACTTGCTACTACTGCTACACTATACTTGCTACTACTACACTATACTCGCTACTACTGCTACACTATACTTGCTACTACTACACTATACTTGCTACTACTACACTATACTTGCTACTACTACTACACTATACTTGCTACTACTGCTACACTATACTTGCTACTACTACTACACTATACTTGCTACTACTACTACACTATACTTGCTACTACTACTACACTATACTCGCTACTACTACAAAACAAAAGTAAAATAACAAACACATAAACATACCCTTCTCAGAGTAGCCAATGACGTCCTCATCTTCTTGATGAGTTTATTGAAGCGCTCCAGCTCCTGCAGCAGGACCACAGTGGTGGGCGAGATCTGTAGGCCAAAGTTTTTGCGTATGATGTCCATGTCATACTCTTTTGGCAACTTGCCAAGAATGTCATTGGCGACTTTGTCAATAAAGTCATCTCTGCTAATGCCACCACCAGTGTCTCCTATGAGTAGACCACACAGGGAGAATTGTTAGTGAAGGGCAAACACCACCGAATACACATAGATAGACTGAATACACATAGATAGACTGAATACACATAGATAGACCGAATACACATAGATAGACCGAATACACATAGATAGACCGAATACACATAGATTGAATACACATACATGTAGATAGACTGAATACACATAGATAGACTGAATACACATAGATAGACTGAATACACATAGATAGACTGAATACACATAGATAGACCGAATACACATAGAT
Organism: Cryptosula pallasiana; assembly: GCA_945261195.1. Classification (NCBI taxonomy): domain Eukaryota; kingdom Metazoa; phylum Bryozoa; class Gymnolaemata; order Cheilostomatida; family Cryptosulidae; genus Cryptosula; species Cryptosula pallasiana. Next base: position 31,268,681 of record OX183133.1, on the reverse strand, counting down.
AGACTGAATACACATAGGTAGACTGAATACACATAGATAGACTGAATACACATAGATAGACTGAATACACATATATAGACTGAATACACATAGATAGACTGAATACACATAGATAGACTGAATACAGCAAATCTATCCGTATAACGTTAAACCACCAGCTCTGGTATCAAGCTAAAAAGAGGCAGCAACATGGTTGGTATGCTATGCTGACCTGTCTGTGGCTGAAGCTCTATGAGATGGGACCACATGTCCCTAGCAGCAGCAGTATAATATCCTATCTCAGCATTTGGATGAAGTCCAAATACTTCGGGTGTGTTGGTCAGAGGAAGGGACTCGATGTAATCTGTAGCACACAAGCATGTCATTTATCACATATTAATGAGAGCTGTCAGTGAGAACACCACTTGCAGGTAAGTGACACTGCCACCCACAGACAAGTGGCACACAAAGTCTCATTGAGTGAGATTATTATTTGTCAATGAGTGATATGCACACCTGTAAACAAGTGACATGCACACCTGTTAACAAGTGACAAGTGCACCTGTCAACAAATGATGTACACCTGTCCAAGTAACATGTACACCTGTCAAGGTGACATATACACCTGCCAATGAATGACATTCCTGTCAGTAAACAACTGCTCAATGCAAGGCTGGAAACATAAAGGAGTATCTGTAGGGTAAGGGCAGCAGTGAAAGATAGGTAAGTTAGAGGGTAGTTGGGCGGTTGAGGACACTAAAGCATGGTTGGGTGGTTAAGGACACTAAAGTGTGGTTGGGTGGTTGTGGACACTAAAGTATGGTTGGGTGGTTGAGGACACTAAAGTATGGTTGGGTGGTTGAGGACACTAAAGTATGGTTGGGTGGTTGAAGACACTAAAGCATGGTTGGGTGGTTGAGGACACTAAAGTATGGTTGGGTGGTTGAGGACACTAAAGTATGGTTGGGTGGTTGAGGACACTAAAGTATGGTTGGGTGGTTGAGGACACTAAAGGTTGGTTGGATGGTTGAGGACACTAAAGCATGGTTGGGTGGTTGAGGACACTAAAGTGTGGTTGGGTGGTTGAGGACACTAAAGTATGGTTGGGTGGTTGAGGACACTAAAGTATGGTTGGATGGTTGAGGACACTAAAGTATGGTTGGGTGGTTGTGGACACTAAAGTATGGTTGGGTGGTTGAGGACACTAAAGTATGGTTGGGTGGTTGAGGACACTAAAGTATGGTTGGGTGGTTGAGGACACTAAAGTATGGTTGGGTGGTTGAGGACACTAAAGTGTGGTTGGGTGGTTGAGGACACTAAAGTATGGTTGGGTGGTTGAGGACACTAAAGTATGGTTGGATGGTTGAGGACACTAAAGTATGGTTGGATGGTTGAGGACACTAAAGGTTGGTTGGATGGTTGAGGACACTAAAGCATGGTTGGGTGGTTGAGGACACTAAAGTGTGGTTGGGTGGTTGAGGACACTAAAGTATGGTTGGGTGGTTGAGGACACTAAAGTATGGTTGGATGGTTGAGGACACTAAAGTATGGTTGGGTGGTTGTGGACACTAAAGTATGGTTGGGTGGTTGAGGACACTAAAGTGTGGTTGGGTGGTTGAGGACACTAAAGTATGGTTGGGTGGTTGAGGACACTAAAGTATGGTTGGGTGGTTGAAGACACTAAAGTATGGTTGGGTGGTTGAAGACACTAAAGTATGGTTGGGTGGTTGAGGACACTAAAGTATGGTTGGGTGGTTGAGGACACTAAAGTATGGTTGGGTGGTTGAGGACACTAAAGTATGGTTGGATGGTTGAAGACACTAAAGTATGGTTGGGTGGTTGAGGACACTAAAGGTTGGTTGGATGGTTGAGGACACTAAAGTATGGTTGGGTGGTTGAGGACACTAAAGTATGGTTGGATGGTTGAGGACACTAAAGTATGGTTGGGTGGTTGAGGACACTAAAGGTTGGTTGGGTGGTAATAAGAAGACCTTGACACAGTTAAACTTTTTATAAATTAAGCGCCTAGAACAAAAGAACGCTAAGTTTAGCTGAATCTTTAATTTTGGTGATAAAATGAAAATTTAAGCGCATGTGTATTAAAAAAATACGAGAAATGAGAGTGTCAAAGCCTCTACATGACTGCTGGCTAGAGGTAACATATATAATAGTACAGTTGCTAAAATATAACCACTCTTAACTCATACAATCACTTTACCTCCATATACTTGCTTAAACTGCGCTTCAGCAGTATAAGTGAGAGAAGCTAGACGGAATACAACCACAAATGCGATATAAACAATACACCAGATCAACAAGACGTGCACAATATACATGTAAAATCACTACATAAAATATCTCTGCTATAAAAGACATATAAGCCACGTAAGAAGCATGATGCGAAGAAAGTCCTTGACATACTAAATGCAAGAAATCAAGAAACTCATAATCATTAAAGAGCGAGATTTAGGTAACAGTAAAAGAGTTATCAGCCGTAAGAGCAGGCATGCAATCAATAGAGCTAACTCAGGGCGAGACAACTCTGCATCGATAAAGAGGGATGTCAATCATCATAAGTCACATCTGGGGGCGGGGAAAAGGTTTAAATCATTGAACAACAATAAAATGATTTGACGAGGAGTAAATCGTGCAGTAGATAAGGGAAGCTGTTCTACAACAGTTCTAGTTCATAAACTGTTAGCTATGGCTTAGCTTAATCATTATCAAGTAGTATTACCTGAAATCAAGGCTATACAAGAGTACGACACTTGACCGCAAGTACGACACTTGACCGCAAGTACGACACTTGACCGCAAGTACGACACTTGACTGCAAGTACGACACTTGACCGCAAGTACAACACTTGACTGCAAGTACAACACTTGACTGCAAGTACAACACTTGACCGCAAGTACGACACTTGACTGCAAGTACGACACTTGATGTTTGAGATTAAAGATTAAAGTCAGAGTAAAATAAAATAAAATAAAAAGTAACCTGAAACGGCTGTAGTAGATCTAGATGCTGCAAGACAAGCATAAATACAACATTAATGGATGAAGGAACTGAAAGGAATGCTTGTTTATTTTACAAATAATAGCAGAAATTAGGAAAAATATCAGAATTTTAATCACTGCTTGTATTGTATAAAATGATATCATTATTTCTACACAGATTATCAGAAGCCAAAATTTGAATCGTTTTCTTTCCAGATTAAGCACCACTTTTGGGTGAAAATCTCTAAATTTACAACATTTACATAATCGTCAAGTAGCAGACGGCAGAGGCTCAGGTTTGTATATTTCAAGCACAAAAACAAAATGGCGGAGGACAATCACGCAAAGGAAATATGGACTAATATTACTAACCCGTGTACTGATCCTTCATGCCTGGATCTGGTATTCTATAGTCCACATCATCGTTACAGTAGAAGTGAAATGGCTGAAAAGTGTCAAATATAAAGTCGCCCATGTACTCATCCATGTAGGTGTTTAGGATTCGTCTATCAAAGTTGTCGATGGCTCTTCCCCCATACATGACCTACACAAGGACATCCGTTACATGTGGAACTGTTGAGGGTAGCGATAATTGAGCAATGACTTCTACTATGTAACTACTCATAAAACACTGACCTCTCCAATGAGATATTTGAGGGAAGCCCATGGAATCTTTACTTCTCCTTGTTGTTTAGCTTTCTCCAGGTAAGTGTTCAGTATAGTCATGCACACCTGCATGGAAGCATAACACCAGATAGGGTAATCTCCAGCCAGGTGATGTATTAAAAAATCAGCCCTATCATATGCTAAATTAATTTTCTCCACAGATCATTTTATTTTGATCAAACTTCATTGAAACAGTCACTGGGTACATCAGACACAAGACCAACTGCATTGAAACAGTAACTGGGTACATCAGACACAAGACCAACTGCATTGAAACAGTAACTGGGTACATCAGACACAAGACCAACTGCATTGAAACAGTAACTGGGTACATCAGACACAAGACCAACTGCATTGAAACAGTAACTGGGTACATCAGACACAAGACCAACTGCATTGAAACAGTAACTGGGTACATCAGACACAAGACCAACTGCATTGAAACAGTAACTGGGTACATCAGACACAAGACCAACTGCATTGAAACAGTAACTGGGTACATCAGACACAAGACCAACTGCATTGAAACAGTAACTGGGTACATCAGACACAAGACCAACTGCATTGAAACAGTAACTGGGTACATCAGCCAAAAGACCAACTGCATTGAAACACTAACTGGGTACATCAGACACAAGACCATCTGCATTGAAACAGTAACTGGGTACATCAGACACAAGACCAACTGCATTGAAACACTAACTGGGTACATCAGACACAAGACCAACTGCATTGAAACACTAACTGGGTACATCAGACACAAGACCAACTGCATTGAAACACTAACTGGGTACATCAGACACAAGACCATCTGCATTGAAACAGTAACTGGGTACATCAGACACAAGACCATCTGCATTGAAACAGTAACTGGGTACATCAGACACAAGACCAACTGCATTGAAACACTAACTGGGTACATCAGACACAAGACCACATGCCAACTGACAGAAAAAATTATTTATTAGGTTCTATTTCTTTTCTCAAAAAGCTATAATCTCTTTTGGTGGGAGTTATCCTCTTTCTACGTGCAGTTTAACAATTACAAACTAATTGTGTTCAGCTTCATCGTATGTTTACAGAGATAAAACAACTCTCAAAGCAATTATCTATAAATAAATGAAGAATAGAGCTGGTGTGTTTACCTGGAAGTCGGATTCGTTAAAGTCGTAAGGAACATTCCAGCCAATCTTGCCGTACTTCCTTCTCTCCTGCACAACAGCGTGGAAGAAAGCCAAAACAAACACGAGCGATGAGTACGACTCGTGAGTGCATTCTACCAGAGCTGTTGCTGGGATCTTGAAGTATGTATTCCTGAGGTTCAACTTGAGACCATTCGGTGGTTCAGTTACAACCTGGTGACAGAAAATACCAATACTCAGAGGCATTCCCTACCAACACAACTAGTTGAGTTACTAAAACAAGCGGAGATTCATTGAAGTTTGAAATACTAGACTTTGAGCACACTGAAGTAGACCTCTATAGATTGCTGCTGTCAGAATGTACCAACCTTGAGAGATTGCTGTCAGAATGTACCAACCTTGAGAGACTGCTGCAGAATGTACCAACCTTGAGAGATTGCTGTCAGAATGTACCAACCTTGAGAGACTGCTGTCAGAATGTACCAACCTTGAGAGACTGCGGTCAGAATGTACCAACCTTGAGAGACTGCTGCAGAATGTACCAACCTTGAGAGACTGCTGTCAGAATGTACCAACCTTGAGAGATTGCTGTCAGAATGTACCAACCTTGAGAGACTGCGGTCAGAATGTACCAACCTTGAGAGACTGCTGCAGAATGTACCAACCTTGAGAGACTGCTGTCAGAATGTACCAACCTTGAGAGATTGCTGTCAGAATGTACCAACCTTGAGAGATTGCTGCAGGATGTACCAACCTTGAGAGACTGCTGTCAGGATGTACCAACCTTGAGAGACTGCTGCAGAATGTACAACCTTGAGAGACGGCTGCAGGATGTACCAACCTTAAGAGACTGTTGCAGGATGCCGATAGGGAAGGCATCGGTAGGCTCGGTTGTCAACCACAACCTAAAGTCTGGATGTGGTTTTACCAACTTCTCTATCTCCTTCTCCAGATCAAACAACCACTTGACCAGCAGATGGCAGTTCTGCAGCATAAGCCATTGTCCTCTCTGAATAGCTGTCTCTAGCAGCGTCATGGCCATCTGCAATACACCACCTTGCCCATTAGTGTCTGATCTTATTTATGCGAAACCATATTAGCCTCAGCTCATAGTATCAGTGAGTAACTAACCTTCTCCTGGCCCTGACCCATAGACAAGAACTTCACTTTGTTGGTACCAAAGCCAGATCTTTCTGCTAGCTTGAGAAGATCGCTGGCTGGATCAGATCCAGGGCTTAGAATGAACACTATGGGGTTGGTGGATGCACTCTGCTCGAATATGTTCTCAAAGCTGTACAAAGCGGAGTGAATCAATAAATGAATGAAGACTAGACATCATTGTGGTCACGTATCGCAAGAGAGATGTTTGACATCGGCCACTACTTACCTGATGATGGGCGGAGTTACGTATTTCTCCCCCATAGAGATGGTTACATACTGCTCTACAGCTCTGTATATCCTGTCTATACGGAAACATCTGAGTAACATGAGCTTTTGGAAGTGGCTGAGTTGGGTGTTGTATCCCATGGGAAATGGAAGCACTTCAGGGGCATCTGCGTTGAACCATTCAAACCAATCCTTTTCCTATGACAATAACAACATTCGTAGTATGACAACTTCCGATGGAAAGTCATAAACTGAGACATATGTAGCAGGCGGAGTGGGATAGCGTAGTACTGCAGCTACCAAAAATGCTACTAAAATTCAATTTTTGGAGTTGTCTGAGCTGTCTGGATGAATTATTAATAAAACACAAGTAGGCGCAACTCCAAAGTTTCTACTACACGTTAACAAACACGTACTAGTGAGGCGACTGGTCTACCAAACTAAATAAGGCTAAAACAAAGATGGCTGCGGTAACGTACCTTCTTCTCCACATCCTCTACTAGACTACCGAACTTGTCAGATAAAACACCAGAGAGATGAAGCATGTCTTCCCAGCCTTGGTCAGGAATCCATGCATATGGTTTCTGTCTCTTGCTCTTCTCTAAGGCTATGTTACCCTACAAATACAATGTAACAGATCTGAGTAGAGTCAACATCAATAGCATTTCTTTCATCAAACCTTCAAGTTTCCAACAAAAGATCACAGAAATGGTTATAAAGAAAAGGCACAATTTACAACCTACCAACAGAAAAAGACAACTGACCGAGAGTAACCATTAGAAACAAAACCAACCTTGATGAAGAAGTCGAGCTCCTCCTGCGTTACATTACCCACATCCTGCTCTAGTTTGATGGCAATTTGTAAAGAGAAGAGAAGCTTGTGTTTCTCAAAGATGCCGGTGCAGCCATAGTTGTAGATGTTGTGCGTGAGGGTATCCATGATGTTACGCAGACGTTTCACAAGTATCGTATCAGGCATGCTTCTCTTCAGAGACATCTTGAAGACAACGAGGTAGGAGGCTAGAGAGTACTGGTACATGGTGTTGATGGTGGAGAGATCGGACAGAACAAAGAACAATATGGCTCCTCGCTTGGCAGCTGGCCTGTACCCGTCTCTCATCTTTTCTATCTCGATGGCTGTCTTAGCCCCGAGCTTCAACTTCTCGAACACCTGTAATGGACATGTCAGCACTAAGACCCATTTGTTCTTTTGAGAATGAAGGCGGATAACATTTTATTGATAAGAATAAAAATAAATTCTATTTATGATAACATTTAACAATCAAACCAACATTTGAACACCAAAATAAAATCTCACCTCATCAGCTTTGGTTTTGGTTTCCTCCAGAGTCGAGATCAGTTCGGTGTTGTCCAACATGTTACCAGTCGAGGTGGCCAACTCTCTCAGCAAAGAATCTTCTAGATCTTTTAACAACTTCTTGTTGTCACTGCACAGTTAGAAGAAAATAATAAGCTGACAAAAAGCCTTCGTGGTCAATCGAAGAATAATTTTGCAAACAACAAACTACAGATGGCTCTATAAGAACGAGCTGAAGTGCTGACGCACGCACGCACCTCGTCTCCTGAATGAGACGCTCTCGCTGTTCCTCCAGCTCCTTACGCTCATACTTGACTATGACAGCCAACAGCTGGTCCTCCAGTCCCTTCAGCGTCACAGTGTAGTTGATGACCATAGACTTACCAAAGTGAGCGGGAGTGTACTTGGGGTTGGCTAGCTTTGTGGTTAAATACAGTCTAAAGTTGGGATCATAGTCTACCTCCTTATCACCGAGCATGACAAATTCTCGTCCCTGTTGACCTGTGAAAGAAGGACTTGGTACAATAGAAGGATTAGGACATTCCATTTATTCAAACAAAACTATAAGAATTTATAAAAGCAACAACGAAGACGCTGCCATGTTCGCTTACCTTTGATATTTTTTTCTAGAATATTGTCAATGACAGGGTCAATATACTCATCGACATCCTTAAACAAGAACGGGAAGCCATATTTGATGGCCATCTCAAGCTGTTTCAAAAAGTCTGGCTCATTGAAGTTTGAGATTTTAAGGTTGTTGGGCTCCTCCTTTTTACGGATCCAGTTGATGGCCTGCTGTTGGGGGTCGATACAGAGAGGGAACCTGCTGGCATTGGTTGTCAAGATACCGTTCTGTACGGAGAGCTCATCTGGGGGTAGACCTTCTGATGTCCATCTACACATCAGAATAGCCATTCAATGTATATTTCTTAACATTTATCAAACTTTCAAGCGAGTTGTCACAAACTAAATTATTCAAAACTAACGACACTGTTACAGGATGTCAAAAACGACAGGCAGTACCCTCTGACTGGCTGAGATAGAACTATTGTCGACAGCAATAAACACTGGCTGAGCCAGAACTATTGTCGACAGCAATAAACACCGACCTGCTCACTTCCACATCATTGGTGAGTAAGTCCTCCAGTTTGTAGGGATCGCTACAAGGAATGCCTTTCTCCTCTACATTCTTTAACCAATCACTGTAGACAAGGCTGTGACGGAACTCCCAGGAGAAAGCTCCAACGTAACAGAGAAAACCAGCACCGATGAGACAATCACCAACCAGCTTCACTTTGTAAACTCTCAACTTCTGCAGGTCCAACTGCCATCTGTAGCACATAGAGTTTACAGTAACAGCAATGTCACATCTGACTGGATGGATTGGCAGATGGCTAGATAGAACTGTATGGTGTCCACCAGAATGGCTAGATAGAACCGTGTGGTGTCCACCAGAATGGCTAGATAGAACCGTGTGGTGTCCACCAGAATGGCTAGATAGAACCGTGTGGTGTCCACCAGAATGGCTAGATAGAACCATGTGGTGTCCACCAGAATGGCTAGATAGAACCGTGTGGTGTCCACCAGAATGGCTAGATAGAACCGTGTGGTGTTCACCAGAATGGCTAAATAGAACCGTGTGGTGTCCACCAGAGTCTTACAGCCAGATTAGCTTGTAACCGTTGCAATAATAACAGAATTAGCATTTTGAGACATAAGCCTTTGCACCAATAAAGTTGGCCAGAGATACGGGGGAGGGGGGGGGGGGGGGGGGGGGTGAGTACCTGTCTCTTTCAGAGCCAAGACCGCTAATAAGTTTGTCTGCTGCGATCAAGCGGCGCTCCATAACTTCTGCCTCCTCCTGCAGCTGCTGCTTTTCTGTCATCGCCTGCTCGTATTTTTGACTGAGCTCGGCTAGCTCGGCCTCCAGACGATTTACTTCATTTGTGATCTTCTCCAGGTCTCTCTTGGCTTGATTGAACACCCGCTCGAGTCTGAATGAGAACATGGGATGTTGAGAAGAAGAGAGTAACTTGGACCATGAATCAAAAAACAGTTGATAAAAGGTGAGAGAATAAAAGAGATTCTTACCTGGCCACCTTCTCTCTCTTGGGCTTGATTTCTCTGGCCACTGAACAGTAGCCCATCACAGCTTCTACAAACTTGAGTAGACCAGCTCCGGCCCGACTCACTTTCTTCATCTCTTCCAGATCCAAGTCCCCATCTCGTAGGAAGCCTACACATCAATAAATAGTGTACAACACATTACATAAGCATTTGATGATGATGATATGATGGACAAACAAACTTGTCTAGGAAAGAAAGAGAGTCAAGAGCAGACAACACCTCCAAGTCAAGATGAGGCCTACCTTTAACAGTGGTCACTTGTTTCTGAGTGATAGCATCAACGTCCATCTCAGTTAACGATCTGAGGAAGTTTGCTTCAGCCATCATTCCTTTGGCAGACTTCCAACTCACCTCCTTGATGCCTCTCATCACCACTATACACTCGCACACAGTCTGCACCGGTTTCGGTGGCTTAGCAAAGGATCGAATCTCAGTGACGTCACCTTTATCAAGGTCATCAAGAGCCAACCTGGCAGCTTCCAAAGCAGGCAACGCCTCAGCTAATGCATCTTCTGCATCTTTCTATAGATGTAGAGGAAAGGGAATGTGCTAGAATCCGTAAACTTTACAGAGCTACCAGTTACACACGAGACAACCCACTTACATACTATTAGGGTACACAGGCTACCAGTTACATAAGACCACCCACTTACATACTATTAGGGTACACAGGCTACCGGTTACATAAGACCACCCACATATATACTATTAGGGTACACAGGCTATCAATTACATACGAGACCACCCACTTACATACTATTAGGGTACACAGGCTACCAGTTACATAAGACCACCCACATATATACTATTAGGGTACACAGGCTACCAGTTACATAAGACCACCCACTTATATACTATTATGTACAGAGGCTACCAGTTACATAAGACCACCCACATACATACTATTATGTACAGAAGCTACCAGTTATATAGGACCAACTACTTACATAATATTAGGGTACACAGGCTACCAGTTACATACCTTCTCCACGACAATAATCTTCGATTGCTCCTCAATCTCCGTACCCTTGGCTACCGCCAGCTCTTTCTTCTCTGTCGCAGTCTTAGATCCCTCTGCTATAGTCTCCAGCATGGTCTCACAGGCAGCAGTCTTCTCTGTCACGGCAACCTTCTGTACAGCCAACTTCTTGTTTAGCTCATCTAGCTGTACCTGTGCCTCCGCAATCTTAGTCAGACCTCCATCCAAACGGTTGCACTAGATAAAATGAGTCAGGTGAGAGAACATGTGGAAGCCATCTTGACTAAGCCAAAACTAAAGAAATATATGTATTTAGTAAATGGCCATATTTATATTTTAACAGAATTCTGCTTGAGAAGCTCAGCTTGCTACACATTTTAGATTTTTGAAACCACAAGAAGAAAGTCATAAATATTATACACCAATGTTAGACTCAAACAAACCTGGTTCAAAACGTAGTCATCCTTTTCCTTCAGTAGTTTGGTGTACACATTGATGAAGTCTAGATAGTTCTTGGGGGTGACAAAGTTGGCTCTACGCAGTTTCTGCAGGAACACTTTACTGTATTCACCCACAGACTGGTGCACTTTGACAATGTGTGCTATTATAGCATCTCTGTGTTCATCCGGTATCAGTGGGTCCTAAATATAATATACTCCATAGAGCTACCAACTTCATAGAGCTACCAGTGACTAACTATTACTGAAAAATGCCCAACTGTAGTTCGCAGTCAAAAGTTTTATTAGTATTCTGACAGCGGAAAGTTATTATGAAGCAGTTTATAGATGATCAGGAGAGCCAGTCTTGGGCCCTGCACTCTGAAGTTGAATAAAGTAAGTGTAGAAGTGGGGTCATCGCTCAAGAAATAAAAAGAGCCTCGTGGAAGCGGAAATGATTGCCTCAAGTATAAAAGTAGAGAGTGAGAAATGCAGTAAACAGAAATGTATGCGCTGTGAGCAAACGAAGAAGATTATACGAGAAGAAAAGCTTGAACCAGCCTTACCCTGTTAGTCTACAGAAGCAATAGTAGAGTACAGTTAACATAGCGCTATATACTGTCTGAACATACGCACATAAATGCATTATTGCGTGTAATGTAATTCACAAATTAACGGCTGGTAAACAGCTTTTGTACCAGTTTTTGTGAATTTTTCCAAGAATAACATTTATATGATTGGCCAGCCAATGTTGTTACCTCTGGTGAGATAAAGGTGCTGGCGACAGCAAACAGAGCCTGGTCAGGCCAAGGGAAGAACCAGTCTATGCTGGCATTGTTGACCATTCCAGGGAAGTTACGACACCTTGTCCTCAGGGTATCTCCCACAGGTGACATGGCCATCACTATATGCAGGTTGTTAGAGCACTTGGTGACAAAGTACTGCCATATACTCTCTCTAGCTGGAGCTGAGCCAGCCTTTGTAGCCTCAGTTCTCATCTGTAAAACAATAAATAATTGTGTCCATCGACATTATACATAATAATGTACACAACCCTGTTATGGCTTTAGTGCTAGGTCTATTCACTTACTTGTCCAATGATGGCTTCCTTCTCATCGTCTGGGTACAGAGCTGGCACCATGCCAGATGTCAGCATGTTGTTGATCAGTTCCAGAAAACCTGCAGAAGAACAAAAGCAAATTTTAAGCGCAAAAATAATCGAGGGTAAAATGCATGAAATACAATAAAATTTATCAAACACATGGACATGTTCTCCACAGGTGGCTGTATTCACTTTCGTCTCCTATCAAGGTATGAAACAACAAAATAGCTTTGATAGAACATTTTCATTATCTACAGTTTAACCTGCACAGGTACGTAACATAATACATGATAGGAACTTCTATGCACATGAAGGCACCCAAAGCAATAATACAAATGTAACATAACGGATGTGTTGTGTGGGACAGGTACATACAACCAGGTATCTCATACCTGTATATGATACACGTGAGGGATAAATAATATCATCTCCAACTTACAACCTCCATGCCAACATTTCCAAGCTCAGTTTTACAACAACAAACTTACGCTGTTTGTCAAAAGTACTGAATATGTCTGACGTAAAACATTCAACACAAGTGGATATATAACAAAACGGTAGAGAAGCGAGTCAACCCAATCTCTGTGATCAATTGGAAATAATTAAAAAAATCTGCTGATTAAAACCAGCAGAGGTAAATGGTCAGAGGTCATAGGTCAATTGGCAGCACCAGAACTCGCTGCCCTAGGGTTATCTACCCTACCTTCCTCAGCTACGTGCTGATCAGTGAAGAGGAAAACCACTTTCTTGTTCTCGATTCCGAGCTTGCTGTAGAGAATTTTGAGGTCGTCCCTGAAGCTGCTCTCGTTGTAACCTCTGGAAAGTGTGATCTCAAACACCTCACAGTCAGCTGTGAATGCTGCCAGTTTTGTCAGCGACTGAAACCATAAAAGTACATGACTAATTTTTTTTCAAAAATCTAGTTTATTAAATTGAATTTGAACCAAGATATGAAATATAGTTTAGATTTACAGAAAACTTCACAGTAACAAACGTTTGGCCTCAGGTGAGATAAACAAAAATGTCTGCTGACCTGTTTACCGCTGCCACCAACACCGACAAGCAACGCATGTCCCTGATCCATCCTGATGACCCTGTGAACTCTAGTAACATGCTCCAAGGCATCGTCAAACAGAACCAGGTTCATGGGAGTATTCCTGTCGTTGTATTCACTCAGTATCTGCATGTTAGGCATAAGCATATCAGTGGGGGGGGGGGGGGGGGGATGCACACAGAGTTCTGTCTCATCAAATCGGATAACGATCATAAAGTACAAAAGATACGGCTGCTCGCTAGTGACAAGTTGACAATCTAATGCCACATCATTTAGATATAGCCAACAATATTCTATTTCTAAAAAAATTGGGTACCAAATATAATAATATTAAACTACATGTTGATATCGGTAGATTAAACAAACAGTTAACGCCGATGCTGTCAAGGGTGTAAAAGTAAACGCTGCCAAGGATGCGTACTTCAGTGAAAAGTGCTTTAGCCGCATCATAGTCTTGTATGTCTTCATATAGCCTGGGCTCTGACTCTTCCAAAGCGTTTCTATAGTCACCAAACAGAAGGGGTTCTTTCATGGCAAACTCACACTCTTTGGCAAAGTTTTCATCAAGTAAAGCCTTGATAAGCCCCTGCAAGAGAAGACAAATCCAATTAAAAGTAAGAACAGCCAAGCAAAGCTTCAATCATAGTTTGGTTGGAGATGAATGAGACAAAGAGCAAAACCAAACAAATAAACCAATCACAGGAGGTCAGCACTCACCTGGATATGCTGTTTATCGGCATCACTGATGAGCCTATCACAGATGACCCTGTTCACCTCATTATACCACAGGCGCACAAACTGATCCGGTTTTTTGAACCTGCTGGGAGTGCTGAGACAAAGGCCGTTGTATATCCTACTCAGGTCTCTCAAGTTGAATATGTAGTGGAATTTACTGGGGGTTGGAGGCATGTCTCGTACTATCTGTTTGTATAGCTCCATGGTCATACGAGTGATCAGTGATGTCATATCTGGAATAAGACACAATCTGTTAGTTAAGGCAGTAAGTCAGAGTGTATGAGTACCTTAGGATAGTTAGTGGCTTGAACTGATTGGAAATACAAATACAAGAAGAGATTTGACCAACCCTGCAGGACTTTCTCAAATGGCTGCAAATGTCCCTTGAGGATGGAGCTGTAGATGAGGAAGAGAGATTCCTCAGAGGGGAAGGTCATGTTGAAGACAGAGAAAAGAGACACAAATCTAGGATCTGTATCGTTCCTGCCACCACCAGCTCGGCCCATAGCGGCCAGATATCCGATGTCCTTGAGGTTCTTCCAGTTGAGGTCCTTTCCTCTGTCATAGATACCACCCCTCTCCAGCAGTAGTTTGAGCAATGCTATTGGCTGCTGAGTACCATATGTGTCCACTTGAGGCATGTTCATATCATCCACAAATATGAGCAATCGTTTGCCGGGAGGAGGTCCGTAGGTATCTTTGGTTCTCTTCTCAACGTTGGCTTCCAGGTTACGTTGTACATCCATAGACGTGGTTCTTGATGAAAAGTTGACAAGCAGTAGGAGGTATGCCTCCTTGTCCAACCCTGGAATAAGTTACAACCACTATGCATTAACGATAGTTGTATAAAACATATAAAGTTTATTTTTATGAGTTATCTCTACGAAAGTTTACACGGAGTTGTCTTCTCATTATTAGACAGCGGAATGATTAATGGAAGGCGTTTCTGTAATATTAGACAATTTCAAGATTATTAGGTAAATTCCACTTCATATTCAGCGAGCAGACAACCCCACAAAACTATTAGTAAGCTTGTATTAATCCAAGGAGTGACAGCTTCTACCAAGTAATCACTACATTACAAACTACTAAACTGACCTCTAAGGAAGTTTTGAGTGGTAGCAGATTTGCTGGTGCCAGTCTCACCAACCAGTAGAGCTGGTCTCTTGATGCGCACCTGATTCTCTACCAGCCATGTGGTTCTCACCGTGTCAACCGTGGGTACAAGAATCTCTGGAAACTTTCTCTCTGGATCATGAATGTAAGTAGTCACCTTGTCCTTCCAGGGTACCCACTCAAGAGCTTCAATGTCCCAGAAAAACTCATACAGCGCTGCATCTCCTGGCATCTCTCCTACAATTACAAAACATTCATGGATTTATGGAGGTTTGATGTCAAGGGAGACAACTCCAATAAATCGATCACATTAAAGTAATCATTATTTTCCAATTGTTTAAATTGGCTCACGAATAAACACTTTGTCTTTATAGGAGTTATCACATCTCGAACTTGGACTATAATTGCTGGCGTATGTTCAAGGCATCAGTTAACAATTTGTCAGTCAGCAGCCATGAGCCATGCTGCTGACAATGAATAATAAAAAGGTAATAAGCGTGTGAGCAGGTATTGCACCTGGTCCGGCCCTCTTGTTGTCGACCTGGGTCAAGCCAGACATGTACTTGATGTAGTTATCAAACTTGACCTTGCCGTCCTCTAGCAGGGCTCCTCCAGCAGACCAGTACAGACACTGCAGGAAGAGAGCGTGTAGGTGCTCAAACTCTGCCTGTTCCTTCACCAGCAGTGCATTGAGCATGTTGGCTAGTTGGGTGACCTGGTAGTAAATCCATTGCATATATCTATCCATTGCATATATCTATCCATTGCATATATCTACCCACTGCATATATCTATCACAGTACATTCTCCCTCTATATCTTATTTGTTGGTACCAACAAGGGTAACTTTTGGTAGTAAAGTAAGGCAACCAACCCTATGAGCTGCTACATTAAATGTAATACCACCCGTTAAATAAAACTATTAGCTCCTCGGCTACAGCGACTAGTAATAACAAAGCAAGAGAAATCATTAACTTGCGCAAGAGAAGACAAACCCACCAGGTTAAGGTTGGTTAGAGGTGTAATAGTCTTCATCTTCTCTCCCTGTTTGCCGTCAGTTACACCTTCTATGATCATATCGATACAGCTTGGCACGTACTTATCATACAGCTGAGCCAACCAATCCTTTTCTTGCTTGTTGTTACGGGTACTGAGCCACTTCTTCCAGAAAGGTTCATAGCCTAAGTTCTTTGGATCTACGTAGACCATACCGCATCGGGACACGGTAGCGGGGGAGGCGTACTGCAGGTCAAACACCTATATAACACACCAGATAATGTAACCAACCTTAACTAAAGACCTACAGTCTAAGCCCAACGATATGCTTGGAGCCTTCAGTCAACTGAACAACTCAGTATACTCTAAACTCACCTCAAACAACAAAGCGCAGTGCTTCTGCAGACGAATTCTTTCACCATTCGCTAGTGTAAGCAGACGATTGTCATCCATGACAGAGTTCATGTTTTCTACCCACAATGCATCCACATCACCATCAAATACAATGTACTTCCTCTCATTCTTATCTGTCGGCTTGTTGATTTCACGGAAAATGTTGGACAGCAGGCCATCAGTCCAGTCACGTGTAGCTGGGTCCAGGATGCCTGCAGTGGTACAATAGAGTTATACATCCACATACAATAGAGTTGTACATCTACATACAATAGAGTTATACATCTATGGTGCTATGGTATAACATATCTACAAGCCATAGAGTTATACATCTATATCCCATAGAGTTATACATCTACATGCAATAAAACGTACAAATCTACATACAATAGAGTTATATATCTACACACAATAGAGTTATATGCCTGCATATCATAGAGATATACATCTGCTAACCATAGAGTTATACAACTATATACCATAGAATGACACACCTAGATACCATAAAGTTTCACATCAACATTCAATAGATATACACACCATAGAGTTCCACCACACTTCTGTCTTTAGGATTGATGGTAAAGAGTTTAGTCTGACAACCCAACTTAGTCTGAGATTGAGCCAGAGTATTGATAACCACAGATTTGCCTCCGCCTGTCGGTCCAACTATCATTGTAGTGTGTCTGGTCATCATTGTCTCATAGAGCTGCACCACTTTGTCAACCTAAACAAGAGCGGGTGGTAAGTCTATGGAAGCACAGGCTATCAAGGAAGGTGCTTGTACACAGGCTACCGATAGTCCAACTAACCTGATCAGGCAACTCCAGATAGTTGTTGTCCGTGAGTACACTCTCAACTGCATCGTTGAAGTCTGGGTATCTGACCCTGGGACAGTCTAGTCCAGGGAACAGATCCTGGATTAGACCAAGGAACAGAGGCACGTCCTCAAACACAAACTTGGGCAGATTCATATCTCTCAAAGCTCTCATCAGCACCACATCCTCCGGTAGATCAGGAGAACCTAACGCACAAGGGAAAGCAAATTATAACTACTTATAATCGTTGGTAGCTCTTTCCTTCAAATGCTGCATCCACTGTCTATTTATGTTTTAAAACTTTCCATAGTGTAGTTTAAATTTTAACGATCTAGAAATGGGTTTATTGTGCATACACAGATAAAACAGTGTTGATAAATGATTTTTCACAAATATCTGACGTTTGTTGTAATCAAATATCTAACAATCTAAATACAACTTATTACAAAAATATAAACCACAAAACTCCACTCCAGACACATTAACACTGACATCACATAAGGAAAGTAATCTTACCTCTCTTCAGCTCTCCAGCCATGACAAGTACAGACTTAAGAGCTCTCAGACCAAAGTCATAGTGGTACTGTTTAGAGAGCTGCTCCTTAGCTAACTTGTACAGTACCGTCATCTTTTTAGCTAGCACCTGCACAACACATTCATATCTGTACATTAGTACATTAGTACGCAGTTAGAGTTGATATACAGTAGAGAGTAGAGAGTTGATATAGAGTAGAGAGTTGATATACAGTAGACAGTTGATATAGAGTAGACAGTTGATATACAGTAGACAGTTGATATAGAGTAGTCAGTAGATATAGAGTAGAGAGTTGATATAGAGTAGACAGTTGATATAGAGTAGAGAGTAGATATAGAGTAGAGAGTTGATATAGAGTAGTCAGTTGATATAGAGTAGAGAGTTGATATACTGTAGAGAGTAGTCAGTTGATATAGAGTAGAGAGTAGATATACAGTAGACAGTTGATATAGAGTAGTCAGTTGATATACTGTAGAGAGTAGTCAGTTAATATACAGTAGAGAGTTGATATACTGTAGAGAGTAGTCAGTTGATATAGAGTAGAGAGTAGATATACAGTGGAGAGTTGATCTGCTACAGAAGTAACCATCACAAACCTTAGCCATAAGGAAACCTTCAGAGAACAACATAATCTCACAGATCTGCTGCAGATCAGGAACAATTACCACCACAGGTCTAAACAATGCCTTCACAGACTCAGGTAGTTCCGTACGTCCAGCATAGCCTGGGTTCATGGTAATAAATATACCCATGCGTCCATCAATGGCTATTTCTTGTCCTTCAAACTACAAAAGGAACAACAACTTGAAACTACTCTATCTAAAACACAACTTAACATTTCATCAGAATAAACTTCATTATCTTTGGTCATGATTATGGGGAAATATGTTTACTCGAGGTAACCAATCTGGACCCCAGGCCAGCTAAGCTTTGACAGACTTACATGAAACCTTGTGAGCTGCATGATGAGAGCTTGTCTGATGGTACTGAGTTGTGTAGAGATGACAGACAGCACACTGACGTCTATTCTGTTGAACTCATCAAAGCATCCCCAAGCTCCACACTGGCATAGACCTGAAAAGATCTTACCGACAGCCTGTGAAAGAGAGCATTACATTAGTTGATGTGTAGATGTCTATGTTAATGCAACATCCTTGTTAATAAAAGTGTAGCTACAAAAAAGATGAAAGAGGTGATTGATACACACCAAAACCATATTTTAGCTAGCAAGTAAAAGCATGAGGAATCATCAGGATGACTTAGGCTATACCTTGTAGTCCATACCCTCTCCACAGTTGGTAACTACACAGAGAAGTCCTAAGGCTTTAGCCAAGTCTTTGGTTGTCTCAGTTTTACCAGTACCAGCGGGTCCTGCAGGAGCTCCACCCAGCTGCATACTCAACGCCTGTGTCAAGGTCAGATAGATTCTGTCAGTCAGTGGTGTAATAACCAGCCTTCCGTTGAGTCCCATGTACTCGTACCCATAGCCAAAGGTTCCTGTACACTGCTTCACCATCAACTCATCGGGCTCTTTTTCCCAGTAGAACCTTAGCTGACTCTCCCACTCAAACTCTCTCTCATTCAAGATACTACAACGCAGCATCAACCAGTATTGGTTCACATCCAAACCAGTGTTGAAGCTGTGAGAGGTGTCAGCATAGATTAGGTGGTCTTAGGGCATGGGGTGGTGTCAACCTGTGGGGTGGTCTTATTACGCAGGAGGGTCCTATTGACAATGTATTGTAGCTAACCTGATGTAAGTTATATAAAGGAAATCGAACCTGTCTCGTACGAATGAGTCAATGATATCTCTGGCATGCACATCAATAATAAGCACAGAATTAAACTTGGATCTGTCATTCTTGCTCAGCGGAGATCTGACCTCCACTACAAGATCTCCGATTTGCTTGTGAAGCTTCTTGGCATAATCCTGTAATGAACGTTAGAAACAGTTGAAAGGAGTGAGCCAACTGTCATGGCTGTCATGGACTGTCGTGGACTGTTGTGGACTGTCATGGGCCTCCTGTGACTTAGCTAGTACTGGGACTGACTGGTAGCAATAGGAGAACTCAAACTAAAGCGCGTGTATTTAAAATAGTTGGTAGTGTACCAACCTTCATGGCAGTCTTTCCTCCTTTTTTGGCCTTCTGAAACACGTCCTCTACCTCCCATGTCCACCAGATCTGGTTACCAGCCAGAGCTACCATTCCTTGGTATAGTTTGATCCATTCCACTCTGTAACATTCAATCATGTTAGCTCAGCGATTATTCACAGTATAACCAGATGTTAGCATATAAGGTTTTTGTCCTCCTATGCTTCATTTATGTATTATGTAAGGAACATACATTTTCCACTAACAGCACCGATACCGTTGACTGCAAGGATAAATTAGAACAAACAACGTTACCTGGTTTTGTTGTTGGCTCCGTAATAGAAAATGGCCTCCTTGGTAATGAGTCTGTTGGTACGTCTCATTTCATTGAGTACTTCAGTCATCCAATCCTCCACACGACCCTCTGCGGCCACCGTAGTCCTGTATTCCATCTCTTCTTTCTCCGCTGATATCATACCCAGGGCTGTCACCTCGTTGTTAGCCTGGTTCTTGGAAAACTTCAGGGCAGCAATGTTGTCGAACATCTGCAGTGAAATAAAAAGTCATATTTGATATTCTGGTTTGTGATAAGCAGTAGAGCACTGCCAAGGTACATCCTTGCTATAAAAATTCTAAAAATGGTTGATTGAACAAGGTACAAGCACAAAACAGTCCAAGTCACCTTGATCATGTGCTCCTGCACACACTCGGGATCACTGCTTCCCAGAATGCTCAGCAGCTCATCATCGGAAATGAAAAAGAAGCGAGGGAAAGCATTACGCTTGGAATCCAAGTAATCGTTGAGAGATTTCTGGCACTTCTCCAATCCTTCACTGATCATCTCCAGGTCCATGAGGCGGTTGTTAGCGTGGCAGGCTGTGAAAAATGAAAATATGGCCGTGGTTACTACTAGGTTACTACTAGGTTACAACTAGGTTACTACTAGGTCACTACTAGGTCACTACTAGGTCACTACTAGGTCACTACTAGGTCACTACTAGGTCACTACTAGGTCACTACTAGGTCACTACTAGGTCACTACTAGGTCACTACTAGGTCACTACTAGGTCACTACTAGGTCACTACTAGGTCACTACTAGGCTACTACTAGGTTACTACTAGGTTACTACTAGGTTACTACTAGGTTACTACTAGGTTACTACTAGGTTACTACTAGGCTACTACTAGGTTACTACTAGGTTACTACTAGGTTACTACTAGGTTACTACTAGGTTACTACTAGGCTACTACTAGGTTACTACTAGGTTACTACTAGGCACAAACCGAAGACAAAGCCATACAACAGCTGAGAGTCCGGGTAGCTTTACCTATCTTGATGTTGGGTTGTTTGAATGTCTCAGTCATGATTCCTTTGAAGGTCTTGTCTATCTGGTCAAACTTCTTGGCCTCCTCAGGCAGCTGTGAGCGAATGTCACCACCGATGAATATACCTTCCAGGTACATCCACTTCCGCTGCACCAACATCCATACCTGCACAGCAAACAGTTATGTATTTTTGTTGACAAGTAAAAAATGTGTGCTATACCTGGGACCACCCACACAAGGTGGTCCCAGCACACGTAGACCACACACAAAGTAGGGCATGGCCAACTGATCTGATACAATCAGTATTAGAATTATCAGGGTATCTGACACCAAATGTTACTGTTCTGGTATTATAAACCTACACTAACTTACTTCACACTGATATAACTTGTTATTAGGAATTAATCACAGACTGTATAAAATTAATTTAAAATTTCTTAAATTAATCTTTGCCAGATTTGTGAATAATTCTTAATAAAAAAAATAATTTCAGTGTAAGGTGAATTAGCCTCAAGTTAACCTAAACTATCGACGTGACTTGAAATGGTTTTAAATTAATAGAAAATATCAATTTATATTAAAGTCATGACAAATAGTATGTAGTGCCGATAGTTTCACCCTGTGATAAACAAGTTACGACAACTCAAAAAGTTAACCAATTGCAAGTTTAAACATAAATCATAATACAAGAGCTCTACACTCATCTAACTACATTGTCATCATTTACAGAAACGATCAAATTAATCTTACGATTAAGTACTATTTACTCACATCCAGCACTTCACTGATCAATGACAAGCTCTTCTCCCAGTTCTGGACAGCATTCATGAATGGGCCAATGAAACGAGACGCTGACATAGATTGTAGGTTCATAGCGTTATCATCGAGCATCTGTAGTATTTCATCAACGGCTCCCAGAATGTAGCCTCTGTCGGAGGTGCCTTTCGTGTACTTGACTACGTTGAACTTCATAGACTGCCACGTCTCTTCTACCTCTTTTACTCCCTGAAATAGTCAACGATTAATCTTCTAATATTGATAGAGTGAGATTAATTATGCATCAGCTTTAAATACAAATAACTTTCATAATATTTTGTTATCCGCTGAGCTCACCTTTTCAATGCTCAATTCTTTAGTGGCTGCAGTAACGATCTCTCCGATAGCCTCGCTGTATCTATGTAGCTCCATAGCAAAGATGTTAGCCAATGTAAACGTGTCTGGATTCATCTCGAATGACTGTCCTGTTTTCTTCATCAGGTCATTCCAATGCCTGGTCCTCAGTGCCTCGTGCTTCAGGTCCATGAAGAGGGGCAGAGAGTCTCTGAACTCTTTCATAATCTCATCCAACATACGAGCGACAGGCATGTTCTTTACATCTCGTGGAAGACGCCTCAGGTTCTTCATGTATGAATCGATACCATCTGATAGAACGTTGACATTCAGGTTGGCCCACAGTGTCTCCGCCCATTGCTCTCTGGCTTTCTACATGTAGACACATCATAAGTAATAGAGGTGAGCAGATGAAGTGCTGTTACATTTAATAGATGAACTCAAATAGCTTTTTACATTTTTTTAAAATAAAAATATGTATTGTTGAACCTTCTATTAAGAGTAATATATATGATAACAAATACCACGATAAGAAATGATTATTCATTACTGTGTGAGTAATAATAATATACTAATGCAAACTGTGTTTCCTACAGGAAGAAAATATAGCCTCAAGGTACTAACCTTCTGTTCATCGTATATCTGATAGATTTGCTCCAGAGCTTTCATATCTTTCTGTGCGGAGAGAAGCTCTGGATACTGTGTAATGGGCAGGTCAAAGAGTTTCTCAGCGTTAGCTAGCTCTCTCTGTTCCATCTCATACTTGCTGAGCTCTTCCCTGTATTGCTTCATCAGCTCCATGCCTACAGCGAGTGCGAGTCAAGTTAACTTTCCTAACTATGAACTAGCATTAAACGGAAGAGATGAAAACTACTAACAGAAAATCATCATTCCAAAAACACCAAGTTTAATGACAAACCTTTATCCAGGTCTCTGCCGATAGCACCAGGTCCATACATCCTAAACTTATCCTGAAACTTCTGTACTTCAGAGCCAAAGTCACCGATCTGTACAGTAGTAATCTCCGTGAATTTTTTCTTCACAACCACCAGGCTGGCGTCTACGTTCTTACTCTCCAGCACCAGGTCTTCCCACTTGGCCCAAATAGCTTCTACCAGAGTCGTCTCTTCCTCAGGGACCTGCACGCAATGTCCAAATTCAAGCATAACTGTCTTCATCGCATAACAACACGCAAACCTTCAAAGTCTTATCAACTCTCAGATATGAACTAATAAAAGACAGACTTACAGATAGGCTGTACTTACAGGTAAGTTGTACTTATAGGTGCGTAGTACTTACAGGTAGGTTGTACTAACAGGCACATTGTATTTACAAGTAAGTTGTACGTACAGGTAGGTTCTACTTACAGGTAAGTTGTACGTACAGGTAGGTTGTACTTACAGGTAAGTTGTAGTTCTGTAGCACTCTATATCTCTCTCTCATATCTCTTATTCTAGTCTCCACCTCAAGTGACATTGTCTTGATGTCAGCGATGGTGCCAAGTACAAACTTGAGGTCTTCTAGAGTCGTAGGTACTCTAGTCAAGTCCTCTCCTCGTTTCTTTAAAGTGTAATGTACATATTACATAATCATATATGTAACATTTACATGTTACATATATGTTGGGCAAAAGACTAACAACATCATTTATGATATTTATTAAACAAAAACTCCATAACATTTGCTTTTAAAATGAAAATCTGTTGATGTAATTTTGAAAGAAAAATCTTCAAAGGAAAAGTTAAACCTTGAAATTAAAATTAAACATTTTGTATAATTTTACACCGATATTAATCAAATTTAATTATAAATATTTTATTGAACTATTTTTGTCATAATAAAATAATTTTTTTTTATAATTTTTAACGCATTCAAAACAGCAATACTCTTTTTTGTATCTAATCATTTGTGCTCACCGCTATCTCATCTCTGAGGGAGAAAAGGTTGGTTGAAGCAGACGTATGCAGTAGCTTGCCATAGATGTTAACCCACTGGGTGACATGCTGTTGTACAGAGAGCTGTAGAGAGTTCATATGTAGAGTTATACACTCCTGCTCCTTCACTACCGGCATCTTCAGTATCTCGTCCGTTATCTTCTGGTAAAACTGGAACCTGTCGTCAAAGTTGACAATCGATGGATCCTTGCTGAACCATTTATCAGCTTTGACTTGCTACAACGAGCAACACGAAACAAAATTATATCAACTACAGACAAACTAACAGGAACCACAATCCAATAGTATTCCTACTATCTACTGCCTCACCTTGTCAGAGATCCAGATTTGTCTGAATTTCTTCCACCTCTGCAGGTACTTGGTGAGGTTAGTCAGAGTATTCTTCACGTTGTTCTGTATGTGTTGTACAAGCTCTATCACTTCTGGATCAACTGAGATGTCTGTGAAGAAACTGAACACGTATGGTTCATCTTCTCCATCCACCTTCTGTGGTGGACACTCTATGCATGTACCGTGCATCCAGCGAGGGAACACCTTAGTCCTGTCAGCAGTACACCGAGTTATAAACAGCGAGCAGGGAGTAAAGCACGGGATGTGATTCTACTAGTAGCCTACAGAACCTACCCTTCTACACTACTAGTAGCCTACAGAACCTACCCTTCTACTCTACTAGTAGCCTACAGAACCTACCCTTCTACGCAATCTCTAACACTCTGTAGGGTCATCTTGTAGACCTCATTGGCTGCAGGATGTAGCACCACATCAGGGGCAGCCAACAGGGTGTCTATCTGAAAGAGAGGCTTGCTACCCACCAGTATACCATTGAAGTGCTTCAGGTTACGCAGTATCATCTGTAGAAATGACAAGACAGAATAAATGCTTTCTCAACGACTTCAAACAAAATGGCCATCAAATGGCCATTAACTGTGAATGCTTCTACTAGGAAGAGACAATTGCAGTCAGTCATTCCCTACTGACCCAACGAAATTGTTTGAACTCAACATCATTTATGGAGTTGTCTGCTCTATAATGGAGATGAGACATACCGTAGTGATAGATTGGTATATCTTCCTTTCCCAGTGAGCGTAATACTGTTGTAGCTTTGGGTTTTTACCACTGTTGGAGAGAGTCACCAAGCCTTCCATCTTTACAAGCAATGGACCAATAGCCTTGTATCTCAGTGCTAGACTGTCAAATTCCTTTGTACGCTCCCTCTCCACATGGTCAAATAATTCCTACAAATTATTACTAGAGTGAATTGTACAGCACAACACAGCCAACACCCCATCTACCACATATTCCTGCACACCACAGCAAACCTCCATCTACCACCTATTCCTGCACACCACAGCTAACACTCCAGCTACCACAGATCCCTGCTCACCACAGCCAACGCTCCATCTACCACATATTCCTGCACACCACAGCCAACACTCCATCTACCACCTATTCCTGCACACCACAGCTAACACTCCAGCTACCACATATTCCTGCACACCACAGCCAACGCTCCATCTACCACATATTCCTGTACACCACAGCCAACACTCCATCTACCACCTATTCCTGCACACCACAGCTAACACTCCAGCTACCACAGATCCCTGCACACCACAGCCAACGCTCCATCTACCACATATTCCTGCACACCACAGCCAACACTCCATCTACCACCTATTCCTGCACACCACAGCCAACACCCCATCTACCACCTATTCCTGCACACCACAGCCAACACTCCATCTACCACATATTCCTGTACACCACAGCTAACCCTCCATCTACCACCTATTCCTGCACACCACAGCCAACACTCCATCTACCACCTATTCCTGTACACCACAGCCAACACTCCATCTACCACCTATTCCAGCACACCACAGCTAACACTCCATCTACCACAGATCCCTGCACACCACAGCCAACACTCCATCTACCACATATTCCTGTACACCACAGCCAACACTCCATCTACCACCTATTCCAGCACACCACAGCTAACACTCCATCTACCACAGATCCCTGCACACCACAGCTAACACTCCATCTACCACATATTTCTGCACACCACAGCCAACACTCCATCTACCACCTATTCCTGCACACCACAGCTAACACTCCAGCTACCACATATTCCTGCACACCACAGCCAACGCTCCATCTACCACATATTCCTGTACACCACAGCCAACACTCCATCTACCACCTATTCCTGCACACCACAGCTAACACTCCATCTACCACATATTCCTGTACACCACAGCTAACGCTCCATCTACCACATATTCCTGCACACCACAGCTAACACTCCATCTACCACATATTTCTGCACACCACAGCCAACACTCCATCTACCACCTATTCCTGCACACCACAGCTAACACTCCAGCTACCACATATTCCTGCACACCACAGCCAACGCTCCATCTACCACATATTCCTGTACACCACAGCCAACACTCCATCTACCACCTATTCCTGCACACCACAGCTAACACTCCAGCTACCACAGATCCCTGCTCACCACAGCCAACGCTCCATCTACCACATATTCCTGCACACCACAGCCAACACTCCATCTACCACCTATTCCTGCACACCACAGCTAACACTCCAGCTACCACATATTCCTGCACACCACAGCCAACGCTCCATCTACCACATATTCCTGTACACCACAGCCAACACTCCATCTACCACCTATTCCTGCACACCACAGCTAACACTCCAGCTACCACAGATCCCTGCACACCACAGCCAACGCTCCATCTACCACATATTCCTGCACACCACAGCCAACACTCCATCTACCACCTATTCCTGCACACCACAGCCAACACCCCATCTACCACCTATTCCTGCACACCACAGCCAACACTCCATCTACCACATATTCCTGTACACCACAGCTAACCCTCCATCTACCACCTATTCCTGCACACCACAGCCAACACTCCATCTACCACCTATTCCTGTACACCACAGCCAACACTCCATCTACCACCTATTCCAGCACACCACAGCTAACACTCCATCTACCACAGATCCCTGCACACCACAGCCAACACTCCATCTACCACATATTCCTGTACACCACAGCCAACACTCCATCTACCACCTATTCCAGCACACCACAGCTAACACTCCATCTACCACAGATCCCTGCACACCACAGCCAACACTCCATCTACCACCTATTCCAGCACACCACAGCTAACACTCCATCTACCACAGATCCCTGCACACCACAGCCAACACTCCATCTACCACAGATCCCTGCACACCACAGCTAACACTCCATCTACCACAGATCCCTGCACACCACAGCCAACACTCCATCTACCACCTATTCCTGCACACCACAGCTAACACTCCATCTACCACATATTCCTGTACACCACACAGCCATACCTTGCATGATGGTAGCTGATCAAACTTGTGCTCAGGTTCTCGGAAGAGATTTGTAGACTCCATGGCACTGAGTCTTTCCTTGATGTCATTTGCATTCTTTTGTATCTGATGTACGAGAGATTCAAACTTGCCGATGTTGTTGTTACACTTAGCAATGAAGTCAAACACACCGAGTGTGCTCCAGTTGTGCCTTGAAGCACCGGGTCTGATGCACCGCCTCAACTCTTTCAGATGGTCCTCAAGCAACAAGTTCTATAGAGAGACTTGGACTTAGCCAACAACTAACCAACACGTGATTTTGTTGACTCAAAAATCTAACTATCATAGAAAGAACTAGAAATGAGACAGAATTTTCAACCCAAAGTGGGTCATTGCTAACATAATAGACTGAGAACCAACCTCTGCGTGATCTAGAGAGTGGAGGACTGTATGGTACCTCTTCAACATCATCTTCAGTCCATCAACGTACTGTATGTACTTGTCTTCCTGCAGGGCCACATTACGGGCTATTTCTGGCACAGAGAAACCTAAATTCTCCATCATCTTTGTTTCGGTGATGATCTCTGTGATCTCTGGATCAAAGTCGACCAGATATCTGATCTTCTTCTCTACAAACAGTCAAGTCGTGTTTGATTGTTTAGGCGTTGAAGTTTGTGAGGGAATCCCTTTGTAATATATTTAGTATTAGCGATTAATCCCTTTGTAATATATTTTGTAATAGCGATTAATCTTTCTGTAATATATTCTGTATCAACGATTAATCAGCGGACTTCGTGGATGATAAGATTAACTTACATTAGCTAAGCTAAACATATTTCTTAAAACAATAGTTGAATGTACTCAAGTATATAACACTTGGTATATAACACTTGGTATATAACACTTGGTATATAACACTTGGTATATAACACTTGGTATATAACACTTGGTATATAACACTTGGTATATAACACTTGGTATATAACACTTGGTATATAACACTTGGTATATAACACTTAGTATATCACACTTGGTACATGTATATAACACTTAGTACATAGTTAGTAGACAGTTAGGGTGCAGTGACGCAGTGAGGCAGTGACAGAACAAACCAACCTGTGAGTGAATCTAAATCAATGAGAGGTTCAACATCCTCTACAGGATCTTTGGTGCTGCTCCTCACTACAAACAGGTGCTCATTGGGTGAGTCACACACACACACTGAGTCAGCCATACTGGCAGCAGGATTAGTTGGACCCAGCAAGAGCAGTGAGAAGCCATCGTAGCCCAGGGTGCAGTAGACAAATGGAATCGAAAAGCAATTTTTCATTAAAAGGTTATTTAAGAATACAAAAATAATTCTTTACTGAATGCGCTGGGAATGGGTGCAGTGAGCCTTTGTATATGTATACCATAGACCTATGAGTCATAGGTCTATGATGTATACAAGTATATGTATACCATAGACCTATGAGTCATAGGTCTATGGTGTATACAAGTATATGTATACCATAGACCTATGAGCCATAGGTCTATGGTGTATACAAGTATATGTATACCATAGACCTATGAGTCATAGGTCTATGATGTATACAAGTATATGTATACCATAGACCTATGAGCCATAGGTCTATGGTGTATACAAGTATATGTATACCATAGACCTATGAGTCATAGGTCTATGATGTATACAAGTATATGTATACCATAGACCTATGAGCCATAGGTCTATGGTGTATACAAGTATATGTATACCATAGACCTATGAGTCATAGGTCTACGACGTATACAAGTATAGAGCAGACCTCAAACAAATGTATGCAGATTATGAGCTTAAGTATGTCAGTATAGCCACACTGTTTGTTAGTCCAAGTGCATCAGTAAAAAACAAATGCAGCAGGTAAAAATGTGAATACCGTTGACTTCAGGAGAAGGATCTTCAGGCGGAGTTACCTCCACCACAGGAATTGGGGTCCTTCCTGTGAGACGACAACAACAGTATGCTACAGAAGTGGACTCACTTAAAAGGAATATAGTCATAGAGGTGTCAATGAAATACCTACCTGCAGATCTACGAGTGGAGCCAGAGCGTGGTTTGTCCTCAGATGGAGGTTTTGGTTGGAGTGGAGAGGCCTGAGTCAGGGCTAAAGTCTCTACGACAGCCGGAGGCTTAACGAGGAGGTTACGCTTGAGTAACCCAGGCAAGATTTGCTCTACATGCTCCTTCCATTGCACGTACCTCGTGTCTTCGTACTCCTTCATCTGCCGCGCCACACTCAGGTACTTTGCTCTGGCCTGTCATACGTAGGTACACATGAGATTTGTCTGAGCATTTCCTCAATATGGCTGTGTCAGCGTAGAATAATATAAATAACTTAGAACATGCTGATAAGAATACAACTTACAGCTTTCCCTCTGTCAGTCATCATCATGTCATCCATGGTGAGAAACTTAATAATGGTGTTCTTCATCCTGAGAAAGAGAGATCGCTCCCAAAAGACAGATCCAGCAACCGGTGGTTGATTTTTGAAAAGAGGAGGAGCAAGTTTACCCTCCTGGTACAACATATCCATTATGTTTACCTACAACACAAGCATTCATCTATCCAATAGCGCTTTAGTGAAGTCTGTGAGCAGACGACTCCATTTAGTCAACTCTTCCAACCAACACAACAAACAATGTAACCAGAACATGAGCTAATAAACAGAACATATACCTACACCAATTATTGCACGCAAATATTTCTAAAACTCAAATACATAATCACTACAGTTGCAATATCAAGGAAGCAGAAGAAATGAAAAATAAAAAAAAAGATCAAGTCTTGCAAAAAGAGCTAAAATAGAACTGTTATAACCAACCTCTTTCTCATATCGCTCCAGTATATTGTCAAACTTCATCAACATCTGTTTGTTGATGGCCTGTCGAGATCTGATGTGTTTGAATTTCTGAAGCAAGTCGAAAGCTCCCTGAGCAGATCGCAATTTCTTAAATGACTCGTCGATGAAGTTGATGGCTTCCTTCTCGATAGCTGCCACTTCTCTGTTGAACGCATCCATGACACTCTTCCATTGGTGCTGACTTTTGACAGCGAATGGATCAAAGCTCAGTTCTCCCAGGGGTTTGACCAGCGCATCCACTCGCTTTAGCACATCTTCAATACGCTTGGGGTCCCCAGTAACTGCTTTCAACTCCGGGCCAAAAATGTTGTAAAACTCCTCAAGAATCTGCAAAGTGAAATTCACAAATTATATTGTATATATAATAATAACATAATAATATAATATAATAACATAATAATGCACACTTGATGATTCCTGAAAACTTGGAGAAATTTAACGCAATGTATCAATCTGCAATAGAACAAACCTGAGCAATGTCCTTGAGATTTTGACAAATCTGTGACATGTAACCTGTGCGCTCAAACAACCTTCTCTTGTCGAACTCCCATCTGGCATCTCTTCCAGAAGATTCTATCTTAGCCCTCACTTCCATGTAGGAATCTTGCCACGTGTCTAGCATCAATTTAGCCTCGGTTGTCATCAGCTTCACCTCATCAATTGAAAGGCTGTAAAAGCACAACCGAGTGTATTAATAATAAATAAATATTAAAATTTATTTAAATAAAATAAATACCGATGTTCTATGAAATTATGTAATAAATAAAAGACACTCACTCAAAGAGAGAAGGTACGTGTATCACTTTGGCTACTCTTTCAGCAAGTACCCAAGCAACTCTCTCCATTAAAGGTACCATCCTCTCGTCTCTGTTGTAATGTCTGGATATAATCCAAACCATTCTCAGGGCATTCATCATGGAAGGCAGAGTGTCTATTACTGTGTGGAATGAAGCGCCATGA
The DNA here is from genome assembly GCA_945261195.1 of Cryptosula pallasiana. Lineage (NCBI taxonomy): Eukaryota > Metazoa > Bryozoa > Gymnolaemata > Cheilostomatida > Cryptosulidae > Cryptosula > Cryptosula pallasiana. Next base: position 31,237,172 of record OX183133.1, on the reverse strand, counting down.
GTTATATTCTTGAAGTGTCTCTCCAAAGTAGAGAGGAATCTTACATTGTCTTTAGCCTCAGTGTGGTACTTGTTGAGGTCTGCTCTACGATACTCTATAGCGTTGTCTATATTGGCATACATTTCTAGAACAGCAGCTATCTTTGGTAACTTTAGCTGTTCGACCAAAGCACTAAGAGCACCACTTCTGTCCCTCCAGAAGTCTATCTCAGCCAGCGGACCGTTACCTGGTAGAAACAACGATTCAAACTGTTACAGATGTGGGGATGTGACAAGCAGCGTGCAAACATTATAAACAAAACATATGGAGCACTTGCTGTCGGCTACCTTCCGGTGTTTTCTTTAGCAGTCCATCTAAAGCATCCATTATCTGTCTATTCCATACAGAGCACAACTCCTCAACTTGTGCTGTCAACTCCTCATTGGCTAAATTAGCTGCCATGTCATCGCTCAAGTCAAACTGTGGAACTTCTAACTTTACCTGGAAGTGTTATTAGAACATAGCAAGCTGTATCGCTAAAACTTTATGAAATTATTTAGCAATATAGAAAGATGGAAGAGAAAAAAAAAATATTTGGCTGTTTCTTTTCGGTAATCAATCGACTCACCCAGATGTGACTACTTGTGCCTATGTTATAGCTCAACTAAATGGTGCATCATTAAGTCAAGGTATAACTTATGGCACAGGTAGACTCACCCATATCATTAAGTCAAGATATAACTTATAGCACAGGTAGACTCACCCATATCATTAGGTCAAGGTATAACTTATAGCACAGGTAGACTCACCCACATCATTAAGTCAAGGTATAACTTATAGCACAGGTAGACTCACCCATATCATTATGTCAAGGTATAACTTATAGCACAGGTAGACTCACCCATATCATTAAGTCAAGGTATAACTTATGGCACAGGTAGACTCACCCACATCATTAAGTCAAGGTATAACTTATAGCACAGGTAGACTCATCCACATCATTAAGTCAAGGTATAACTTATAGCACAGGTAGACTCACCCACATCATTAAGTCAAGGTATAACTTATAGCACAGGTAGACTCATCCACATCATTAAGTCAAGGTATAACTTATAGCACAGGTAGACTCACCCACATCATTAAGTCAAGGTATAACTTATAGCACAGGTAGACTCACCTCTCCTTCAATCTGCTGTATTGTCCTGTGAATACCGGCAGAGAACTTATCCATGGCAATAAGAAACTCATCTCTCAACGCCACTTGCTTGGCTGGTTCCACTCTCCTTTTGCCCTCGGCAGCTTTATGTCTGCTGGCAGCAGCAGAGGCAGTAGGTGACCTCTGCAGCTCATTTTTCTGATCATTAAATGCCAACAGAGGCAAAAACACCTGCAAGCACCGTGATTAACGTTAAATGTCCGCCAATAAAATACAATGCATCAAACCAGCCAATCAACCATGAGATTACATACCTTGTTGATGACTTGTTGAAGCATGAGAAGTGAATGGCCATTGAGCAATCCAATTTCAAAAAGCCCGGGCAGTGATGAGTTAGCTTCACCAATAGTATTAGGGAGTGGTACCATGCCTTCAGTAGTTCTCAGAAAATACACTGAGTCCAGATCACGAGCTTCCTCAGGCAGGAAGTTGAAGCACATGTACATGTATGTTCTTGTAACATTTACTTTCACTATTTTCTGTAATTATAAAACAATAACGCAAAATAATTAAATCATTCAGCGTGAGCACAAAACAACTAAAATCCGAGCTGCTGTGTTGTTTCCAACTTGAAGCACTAAACCTAAAACTGTGAGCAATCCCTGACTCGCTGTGGGGAGCTTATAGGAATCAAAGGCACTAAAACACCTACAGTGCGAGGAGCTTCTGGAGAAATCTCCTCTGCGTCTTCAGCATTCTCTGTGCCAGTATTCTCACCAGTTTCACCTTCCGTAGTTTCAGCTGGAGCCGGAGTTTCAGGCTTTGGAGTGGCATCAGGCTCACTTGGTGTATTTTTACCAGTTTTCTTACGACCTACGACATTATACATACCTGTATGCACACTGTTAGCTTGAAAAATAGGACGGACGAAAAAACAATTTCGTAACATTGCTAAAAGAAAGCATTGCAAAGAGTGCTGATAACTGGGTATTAGGGACACTCAGCAGAAGGTATGGGACGCTGAGGGATGGTTGAAACAACAGGAACTGTATCCTCACACCCACCAGTATCCTCACACCCACCAGTATCCTCACACCCACCAGTATCCTCACACCCACCAGTATCCTCACACCCACCAATATTCTCACACCCACCAGTATCCTCACACCCACCAGTATCCTCACACCCACCAGTATCCTCACACCCACCAGTATCCGCACACCCACCAGTATCATCACAAGATGGAGAACTTGCCCAAAAGCAATCACTATTACCCACAAAAAAATTAGGCAAGAAAAAGCTGTGAGAAAAAAGCGGGTAAGTAAAAACAATAGCAAACGATATTGATGAAAGGAAATATTAGATGAGCGAGCATACTCACTTTCTTCTGCATCGTCAGCACCTAATCAAATATGTCATTTGTGTTACTAAGCTAAGCTCCGACACCTTATAGACCAGTAACAAATACTTGATATTTTAGAAAATTCTAACATAGCTCAGTGTAAAGAAAATGACCGAAGAATTAAACTTTAACATTGAAAAACTAATTATTTTTACTATTCATCACGTCATCTAGAGATAAAACTAAATGAGTATTTATAGCAAGTTTGTTTGCAAATTCTGCACAATAAAGTTGTCTCTCCTTAAACTCAGCAATAATTTAATTTGTCATACCTTTCGGGCTCCCTTTCCCATCAGCAGCAGGAGAGTCTGTATCTGGTATCACCTCAGCTTCAGCATTTGGGTCTGCTTCGCCGTCTTCTTTATTATCACCAGTTTCATCCTCAACAATGTCCGGTATTTCTGGTTCTAAAATAAAATGATTAATTATCTAATAACATCATGTGTCTGGTTTATTGAACGGTGTTCAATCATGGTTTACAGAGTTTTTCAATTGTATAAAAACAGAATTTGGTAAGGATCATTAAAAGATAAGCAGTCAATGCTTTGAAAACCCCATTCAAAAGTGATAAATATTAGGTATTAGTGCCACTGCTGACGTTGGTATTAATTATTACTAATTTTGGTATCTTTAGCGTTTGAAATGGTAAATAAAAGCAAAAGAACGGCAACAATTTATAATATAATAAATTAATAAAAAACATTATTAAAATAAATTAACATTAAACAATGATTGATGATGATGTCTTTTGCATTAGTTAGTAGTAGTATAACAAATTAACTGTGAAATTAAAAAAAGAATGATGATTTTGTTTTACATGAGCATTGTGAACTCAAATTGAAAACTCATGTAAATTTATAATACTAATTGCTAAAATAAATGAACAGAAAAATATAATAAAAATAATAATGATCAAATCAATGATCATAATAAAAATAAATAATAATTATTAAAAAAAAATGGTGTCCGAAGTTTTTACAACATTAGCACAGTAAAATTATTAACAGTAAAATTTATTTTGTTTTAGGACAGCATACCACATTCTACTTCAACTTCATCTTCTTCTTCCTTTACTACTTTATAGAATAACAGGGAAGATGCATCGTCAGTAGGGGTGTCATTTATAAACTTTGCTATGTTTCTCTCTCCCTCTCCATCATCTCTATCAAGAAGTTGCTCAAAAACATCAGGTTCGGTGATAGCAAGAGCTAAATATGCTTGATTTCGGATCCATTCAATACGTGGATCATCCATTCCAACAAGTTAATTGAGTTAGTTTCCCAATCAGTCATTAAATATTAATTAGTTGAAACCAATTTCAGCTGCATTCTTGCACCACCATGTTTGTTACAGAAGTTGCATACAGGCGTCTAACTGTTTTTAATGCTTCGTTCCTCTCCGCGAAGCGACATTTTACAAACTTGTCTAAATCAAATTTAAAATTTTGAAAATTTTTGAAAAGAAAAAATAATAAAATTATTTTTTTCATTACTTTAATGTCTTTTTCAGTTTAATACATTAAAAAAAATAGCACTTATAAGAGTTAAAAGTAAAAAAGGGTGCTCATTGCGGAGTGATATACAAGGCCCAGCAGTTGTTGCCTAGCTACGTCTTCTTTAGCACGTGCTCGTCAGTTATATTGTGGAAAGACAACTCTTTATTTCGGCCATGATTACCAATCAAGGAGCCAACAAGCTATTTACGCTATGTTTCATTTATCTAACTAAAAAGCTACATAAAAGTGGTTACAAGTTTTTAGATTTGTAGTGGAATGAATTCTTTAGTATATCCTAAGCTCTGTGATGAAATAAAGAAGAAAATAAAGCACAAACATACCTGCCATGTCTTCTGATTTGTCAGGGACCCACCTGATTGTTAAGTAGAATTTTTTTTACTCCTGGAAACTGCTGCACTCCCTAAAAACTCCTGAGATTTGAATATCCTCCCAAAAACCTACGATAAACATCACCTTTACTTTTCCATGGAACAAAAACTAGACTTTGAGGTGGCTCAAAGTGTACATTGTTTCATTCTATTATTGGATACTTAGGTTTAGTTTATGCCAAGTAGTAGTTTTTATTTATACTACATCCCATATCAATATCTCCTTTTACTTGGCAAGCCAACATGACCGGGATGAGTAAAAAGGTAAGCTATATTTGTTAGAAAGTGGCATGTCCACTAGAGTTTTGTCGAAAGTAAACACTTTCTTACAATTTTTTACAACAATACCAGACTCAACCGCATTCTTCCACATTTACCGATGGAGGGATTGCCTATTTTGATTAAGCATCCATTTGAAGCTGTTTCACATATCACATTGTGGCTCCATGCCAATTTTTGAAAATGACAATTAATCGCTTGCTGAAAATGTAAGCTCCCACACCAATGCCAGATGCTGTATCTTTTGCCAAGTTACACCAAGTTGAATGACTCACAGACTTGTTTGCCAAATTGATTACACTGTCTGCCGGCTAGTAGGCTAACTATCTCGTGTATATTATTGTTCGCTGTCGCAATGCCTGCGATGATGCAATAAGTTTATTTTTTCTGTTAACTTTACCCTGCCATATCTTTCTTTTATATACACTAGTGAGGTAATAGTATCACTCAGCCTTTTGCTAGAGCCTACAAGCTACGCAGCTTGCTTGTTGTATTCATAATTTCAGCAGTAGAATATAAACAAGTTACTAACTCTTGAAAGCGGACAACTCCACAATTAAATAACAGTCCTTTCCGGATGCCATGTTGCTTTATGGTTTGAGGATAGAATAAGCTACGAAAAACTTTAATTATAGTAAAATGATTTGACCATAATACTATGACTCTAAGTGATACCGATTTAGCAATGAAACAGACATGCAAAGAAATATAAACTTATAGTAACACAAGTTTTTTCAATGTTTTTATTAACATCATTTCTATAAAAGCCAAAGTTTAGCAAAAAGTGGTCTGCAATAATATGCTATAACATCGACAGTGCTACATGCATTTAGTAACAAGAGCAATAAATATATCAGTCTCAATAAATATGGGGTAGCTTGCTGCACGCGTTTGGTTATGTTGTCTATAAAACATAAAAATTTTAATATTCATCTCCTTCATCATCATCGTCAAGTACAGAGTCAGCTCCAACCTCTTCGTAGTCCTTCTCAAGCGCTGCCAAGTCTTCTCTAGCCTCAGAAAACTCCCCTTCCTCCATACCTTCTCCAACGTACCAGTGCACAAAGGCTCTCTTAGCATACATCAGGTCAAACTTATGGTCCAGTCGACTCCAAGCCTCCGCAATCGCTGTTGTATTACTCAGCATGCAGACTGCTCGTTGAACCTTGGCCAGGTCACCTCCAGGGACTACAGTCGGCGGCTGGTAGTTGATACCAACTTTGAAACCCGTTGGACACCAGTCTACAAACTGTATACTTCTTTTTGTCTTGATGGTAGAGATGGCAGCATTGACATCTTTAGGTACGACATCACCTCTGAAGAGCAAGCAACAAGCCATATATTTACCGATACGAGGGTCACACTTGACCATCTGGCTCTGAGGCTCAAAACAGGAAGCAGTTATTTCTGAAACCGACAGCTGCTCGTGGAATGCCTTTTCAGCTGAGATGATGGGGGCATAAGTGGCAAGGGGGAAGTGAATTCTGGGATACGGCACCAGATTCGTCTGGAATTCATTCAAGTCAACATTGAGGGCTCCGTCAAATCTCAACGAAGCTGTGATGGAGGAGACGACTTGAGCGATGAGACGATTCAAGTTGCGATAACTCGGACGTCCGATATCTAGATTTCTTCGGCAGATGTCATAAATAGCTTCGTTGTCAACCATGAAAGCGCAATCGGAGTGTTCAAGGGTTGTGTGGGTGGTGAGAATAGAATTGTATGGCTCTACTACAGCAGTGGAGATCTGTGGTGCTGGGTAGACTGAAAACTCAAGCTTAGACTTCTTGCCATAGTCTACGCTGAGACGTTCCATGAGTAGAGAGGTAAAACCTGAGCCAGTACCTCCACCGAAGGAATGGAAGATAAGGAAGCCTTGTAGCCCGCTGCAGTGGTCGGACAGCCTTCGAATGCGATCCATCACATTATCTACATGCTCCTTGCCAACAGTGTAATGTCCCCTAGCATAGTTGTTAGCTGCATCTTCTTTGCCTGTGATCATCTGCTCGGGGTGAAATAGCTGCCTGTATTTTCCTGTACGAATCTCATCTAAAAATAAGAAAAATTGGTATTGTTATTTCATGCCTTCAATACTGCATCTCTGAAGTTACAATAGATTTTTATTATCTTTGAGCTAAGAAATGCCAAATACATGATAATCTATTGAGAACTGTGCACAATCTAAGTATCAAGCAATCGATGACACTTTCCAGTGTGTTATTGTATGCCATATTGTTGTTATGTTGTGCATTCCAAGCATTCTAGTTCAGAAATGTTACTGCAGTAGCAGTGATGAAGTACCCAATCACCTGCCAGGGTACATGTACGCCTGCACCATAGCTATCAATAGCTAACATGACACTTGTAAAAGCTCAAATGATTGACAGATTTGTTACAGCAGATGTGCATGTGGAATAATGCTATAGAAAACTTGCTGGAACTTCCAACACTTTTTTCAAGCTTGTATAGATTCTGTGGAAATTGTGTGTCATAAATCTTTCTGGAAAGCTTGTCACAAGTGTAATTGCTTTTGGTTATAAGTGATGTCAAAAGAAAGTCAGTGCATAAGTAATATAGCAGAGAGTTGATGTATCAGGGAGAACTAGGTCACATTCTAGTGTACTCACCCACTACAGTTGGTTCAAGGTCAACATATATAGCTCGAGGTACGTGCTTTCCTGACTCTGTCTCGCTAAAAAAGGTGTTGAATGAATCAGTTTCGTTTCCTACTGTCTTATCGGAAGGCATGCAGCCGTCTGGTTGTATTCCATGCTCCAAACAGTAGAGTTCCCAGCATGCATTGCCCATTTGTACCCCGGCCTGCCCGATATGTACGCTGATACATTCTCGCTGTCAATGTAAAACATATCACTTGTTATATAAGAAGACACACAGTTATGGCTGTCTTCAGCGAAATTGCTTAAAACGTAATATCAAACAATGGCTGATATTAATTTTACCAAAAAACTTCTAGATTACAAAAACATTGGATTGAATAACAAGTCAAAACTGTATATATGCAACAAAATTTCCAGAAAATTTAGATCGTAATGGTAAAAAGTGAGTGAACATCAATAGGTGAGAAGCTTTCTGAGAATATCACAGAAAAAACGGTTTGCTGCTTGAATTGCATTGACCGGCATGTCTCAACCCAAAATATAAGCACAAAGTAAATGATTTGATACAAAACTGCAGGATGTGCCCTATCGGTGAATGGAAAAGCAAAATATCCATTTAATGTAACCTACCACAATAACCTTTTTTTAATTTTTTCTATGATTATTTGATGGTTGAACTCACCATGGTGAAGGTGTTGCTGGAAAGATCACAAATGTGTAAAAGGATTCACTGCTCAGAGCAGGCTGTTATGTGCCAATCAGAGCCCACTTGTGTTAGTCCTATCTACATCACTCTTGCTTTATATTCCAACGCTGGCCAATATATAGCCTGTGCTCTAAGCAACTGTGACATTAGCGTAGCTACAATAGCCACTCCCATCGATCACAGCTATGATTAATTACATCACTTTACAGCACTTCAACCATTTGGAATGATAAAAGTGTCCAATGAGATTTCTGCGTCTAATATTTTAACCAAAAGTCGAATTGTCTTAATTGTCAATAATCTGCCCTCAGATGGAGACACAGATATGGAAACTGTCATAAGTTAATAACTATTGCAGACATTTTGACTCAAACAAGGTTTTACTGTAATACATCACTGGAAGTTTCTAGCAGTGGAACTTTCTAACTAACCATCTGTTATGGAAGGCAGATGCCTTCTTCTTATACCGCTGACATTCTCATTGATCTGATAGATTTATTGTTATATTGACAATACATGAACAAACAGCTGAGCAAAGGTTATGAGGTCTACCATAGAGCCTTCACCCTCCCATTGACCTCTTTAGTACTCAAAGAAACATTTAGAATGCCGAGGATTGGCGTGTTGTGATTTTTTCCCCGACAGATTAATCTATAGTCAGCGATGGGTTCCACAGCAGAAGCAGCACTAAGTGCACCCACAGCTGCACCCCACGTCTCTATCGTTGATAATAAGCGCATTGACTCATCAGCATTGTAAGTGTTCGTGTCTTCATTCTACATTGTATATGCTCATGTCTTCATTCTACATTGTATAGGTAGTCTATTGAATCCCTACTTTACATTTGCTTTCAACAAGCATATCCAGAGGTACACGAAGGTGCGATATGTTAGGATGGTTTTGTACTCAAGTTGTCTTCTAGTCTTTGATAGTAACAAGCTGTAATTTATATTTGTTATTTATGATTAGCAAACATTAAAATCACAATATATTGTGCAAATATTTTAGTTCACGGAGTCACAAATTAAATTAGTGGAGTGGAGATTGTCTGAGAAAATAGGGAAAGTTTTCACTTATTAACTTTTGTGTTTAATCAATATTCATCCTTAGAACTTCAGTCATCGGAAGGAAAGGCTGGGTCTAACTTGTTGAATGTATGATGTCTGATGATGGGTAGAAACTTTGATGGAACAATGTTCGTACTTCATACATTAATTACTCACCAATCCTATCGTGTTACATCAACTACAGCTGTGAAAATGATGACCCAATTTTGATATTTGGCTTGGAGATCTGCCAATATAAGATGAAAATATCATTTATCAACTTTTGCTTCGAGGTTTTGACTCAATTCATCTCGACAAAAAGCGTCAGGTAATAATATTGTTTGACTCGTTGCTTTTGCGAATCAAACTAATTACTAATACAAAATTAGAAAACGTGTACATTAACTGGTTTTAGTCGATTGTCTCTGTGCATTAAATCAATTTAAAATGGAAAACAATAAATTTAAAGTTGAAAGGAAAATAATTATGAGAAAGTTGCTGATGAGTAGTAAACCTGAACAGCTAAATACAGTAAATCCAAAGAAATCCAAAAATGTGCTTTTGAAACCTTCTCTCCAATTTAGCTTTCATGTTGAAAGCTTGAATGCTTGGTTATTGCAAAAACTGCGCACAAAATTTTTCAGCTCTAAATATGGATAGATCAGTATTTAGCAGAGCTTGTACGAGTAATTTGGAGTTGTCAACATTGAGTGGAGACAACTTTTGAATATTGAGGATTTGTGAGTTCCAACTTGAAATACTCTGTTTATATTTCTAACATAGTGCAGAGATCATTGGATAATATGGCAGCTGTTATGTGCTTTTTATTTTACTTTGATTGCAAACTTTGAGTCAAATATTTATTGACCTAATTCTGGACATTGGCTGTGATTACTTATCTGATAGTTCAAATTCAAGTGAATTCTTTTCCAACAGTTATATTATATATATACCTAGCTATGGATGTCTGTCTGCCTCTAGGTGTTAGCAGAACCAGAATACATGTAAGACTTGAGAAAAAAATTACACTTCATTTTTACCAAAGTTATATCCTGTGTTCACTGAATTTTTTACCACTATATATGTTTCTGCGGTTGATCCACAAAAATTCAAGTTGTCTCCTAGAAGGGAAGACAACTACTCTAGTAAGTAATCAATCTGTATTTGAACAAGCATTCCTGGCTGGTATCAATGTGAAATGGTGTTTAGATGCTTAACCTTAATGTTTTAGCGCTCCAGTAATATTAATAAACCAAAAGAACAACTTCCATGTTATCACTGTACTTTCTCATTGGTCCAACAAAATCATTGTGACTTCAAGTAGCCTATTACAGTGTTGTGATTTATTCCGAAATACTGAATGAAAACTACACAATATCAAAAACCAACACAAGCAACTACAATCAATGGTTCTTTTACTTATACACAACATATCTAGTAATACACAACAATACGGCTAGTAACTAATACGGCTAGTAATACACAACAATACGGCTAGTAACTGAAGTTCTAAAAGACAAAACCATTCTAACATCAATGTTACTCGTCAACATCATCATCTTCCTCCTCGCTGTCGATATTTTCCTCACTGTCGGCAGCAGTGACACTCTCTACTTCGCTGTGAGCATCAACTTCGCTTTCAGCATCCTCATCATCTTCGTCATCAATCGTTTCAGAAAATCTTGTTGGAACCTCGAATCCAGCAAGCTGTCTTTGTCTTCTTAGACCCACCTGAAACATCGTGGATGTGAAGGTAAGACAACTAAATATTCAACAATATCGCATGTAACCTATGCAATGTCGAGATAACTCCAAGTGAAGAAGTAAATAGCTGACTTACCACACTGGCCAGTGGTGTAGCCTGTAGTATGCTGCTTGCTGTGTCAAGAAGATCGCTGCCTATTCCAATGACTCGAACTTTGAGAATCTCTATGTTTGCTTTAAGTTGAGCGAGGAACTCTTTGCCGTTGTTAGCCAAGTCTGAGTCTGTTAAAGTCTTGTACAGGGCTTCAGCAGAGTTGTAAGCGCTGGTCACTGTAGATCTAGTCTGAGTTGGTAGTGCGTAGGCCAGATTAGACATTGTGTCAAGAGTAGTGCAAATGCGTCTGGTTAGTACTCGAGCTGAGGAAATGGCTTTTTTCTCCCAATTCTACAAGTATAAGATATAAAGGTAGGGAGTGATGTTCACCCGGCAACAGTTAGCGTAAGACCAACCAATTCAAGAATAAAAAAGGGATGACAACTACTTACAGCAGAAGATGGGAGTGGTTCCTCCTCTTCATTGACAATCTCTCCATAGACAGAGATAAATTTCTCTTTCACCTCGCCATATGACAATTTCTCACTAAGATTCTTCTTAGCAAAGTCGATCTATAATATAACATGCCAAGATTACATAATGTAGACGCTGCTATTACATAATCCACTTTAAGCTCATTGTGGATATCGGAGAGCAACAGATGTGGCTTGGTATTACATAATCAGCGTCTGACTGGTCAAATGGACTTCTAAAGAGATATGGATTGTATGATGGTGGTGAAGGAAACTTCTCTAATACATCCTTAAATAGTTGTCTCCAAAAATGGAACTGAACTAATTTTATGTATGGCTAGGACATACCAAGTCAACAGTGTGAACAAGCTTTGAAACAGCTTCTTCACTCCTGCGTTGAAGGGCTCCAACTTTAGACATGGCATGCATATATGCCCGGTGTTTGACCTTTCCTCCCAACACAAGAGCTCTATTGACGGTATCTTGTGGGCAGACCTCCTCCTACAACACCACCAAGCACTGCAGAATGGCAACCACTTTCTATATCTTCTAACAACAAATACAACTAAAAATTACTTACAAGTAGAGCAGCTGGAGGGGAGGAGTCGTCTTCTTCCTCCTCAACCTCCATCTCAGGCAAAAGCTTGTCTACAGCGTATTCAGCCACACCCAGCATGTAGTTGACACCGGTGGCTCCAGCGAGTTGGTTTATTTTTTCGGTGCTGTAGACTTTAGCATCCTCCAGTTTGGTAGTAGAGTATGTCTTGACTGCATCCACCTGCAAACAGCCAGTTCAATCATGATACAGGCTAGCAGCGGACAGCTAGTATAGGGCAAGGTGGAGTGTGTGATACAAAGGTACAAAGTTCATACAGCTAGGGAACAAGTGTACTTCCCCCTCACTAAAGGTTGATCATTTTACTGCTCAGCAACGCAATAACTTATCAGCCAGTCAACAATTACAACAAATATGGACTTTGATACTCTGTTTTCCATTCTGAGACTAATCGACCAAGCGTGAATCATAACAACTTAACAATAAAACGTCCAAAAGAACAAAGCAAAAGAACAAAGCGGAGCATGAACGTGACAAGCTCTGGCAGCTGTCACACCTCAACAACATACTTGTATGTTTGTCTTGTATTGTTGATAATAATTACTTATTTGCCATGTGACGAAATATTGGCATTTACGAATGCAAAAAATAATTATGAAACTCACCACTTCATCTGTAGGCTTCACAAGAACAGGATAGTTTTTCTCAAGAGAAGCGAGTTTGTCCACAGCATAGCCATTCACAGTTTCCACTACAACATAAGCACTAGCCATTCACAGTTTCCACTACAACACAAGCACTAGCCATTCACAGTTTCCACTACAACACAAGCACTAGCCATTCACAGTTTCCACTACAACATAAGCACTAGCCATTCACAGTTTCCACTACAACATAAGCACCGCATCAACTAATCAGTAATACATAAATGGTCATGAAGTCGTCTTGTTAAAAAAAAGTGTTTACTTGGGCTAAAACATGAAATGCTTTGACAAACCTGGTAGTTTTTCAATAACAGGTTGAGACACTCGATAAGCTAGAGAAGCGCTGGATTCAACCATACCACCACAGAAGCGAATTACGCGACTGCCATCTTTACC